>JANRMT010062791.1:175303860-175360458 GCA_026402145.1 Polypterus bichir lapradei | reverse complement strand
AAGAAACGGGGCGGAGAATAAAATGGAGGGGAGAATAAGAAACGGGGTGGAGAATAAGAAACTCCTCCAAACACAGAAGAGCAGAGCGCCAGAAAGGTGCAGGGCAGTGAATTTGGGGCAGACTCAAACTCGGGACTTGAAACTCTACAAATGACAAATCTGACAAAGTCTCAAAATATGGGGGGCACGGGGGTTTTGGAGACCCTTGGGGTGAAATACACAGAGCACAGCAGTCCTGTCAGCAACACATCCCACAAAAAATGGCGGAAAAAACAAACTCCAGTAGAAAATGTGGGGGTCTGCGATGACCAAAAAAAAAAAAATGGCTTAAAAAATGGGTGGTCTACACTGAAAAAACCCCACAGAAAGCGGTGAGTGCTCATGGGAAGCTGACAGAAATATTTTCTTAGTTGCCTATAAATGAGAGGGTCTCATAAGCTGGACTGGACTGGAAGACCCCCACTGTGACCTGCCTGGTTAGCTTAGCGCGCTCAGCAGTGTGTGGCGGCGGCGGCGGACGTTCACAACGACTGAATGTGAAGTCAAGTGGACAAAAGAAAAGAAAAGCATGAAATGGAGCCCCGCGCCCCTGTGTTAGGATACAGTGGGCTGGAAAATGGATGGATGGATAATGAAATGGAGAAACAACTGAAGTTTAACAAGTAGAAACTTTGTATTTTGGTCTTTTATTCGACGTGTGGAAGAACTTCTCTCTATTCTCACGTGGATGGTTTGCTTTGAAGTTTCACTAAACCTTTTAAAAGGAACTTTCTGGAGCGAGAGATCTCTTCGGGTCTGCGTTTGGCTCGGGCTCCACTCACCCTGCCTCGGCGAGCAGCCGCTCCGATAACTACAGCGGAAAACGAGCGGACTGTAGCGGGAGAGAGAAAAACCGGTTAAAACTGGCAGATGTGTAAGGAAAATGAAGATAATAAGTACAGTAGAAGATGAAGAAAAAAAAAACCTACAGTGGAAAAATGTGCTCTGGATAAGAAACCAAAAAATGAACAATATTACGGTATAATATAGTGGATAACATAAAAAAAAAGAACTACAGCAGAGAATATGTGGTGTGTAACGGGACAAAAAAAAAATTGTGTACTGCAATGAAAAAAAAAAATCAATTCTGTCAAAAACAAACCGGAATAGAAATAAATAGAAAAAAAAAATAGAAAATATGTGGTGTGTAATGAAAGAAAAAAAACTACAGTTGAAACTGGCAGATAAATAACCAAAAGATAATAACTACAGTAGAAGATGAAAAAAAAACTACAGTGGAAAATATGTGGTGTGTAACGGGATAAAAAAAATAAAATGAAAAAAAAAAAATCAGTTCTGCCAAAAACACACCGTAACAGAAGTACATAATAATAATAATAACAAATGGGCGGCATGGTGGCGCAGTGGGTAGCGCTGCTGCCTCGCAGTAAGGAGACTTGTGTTCACTTCCCAGGTCCTCCCTTTGTGGAGTCTGCATGTTCTCCTCATGTCTGCGTGGGTTTCCTCCCACAGTCCAAAGACATGCAGGTGAGGTGCATTGGCGATCCTAAATTGTGCTTGGTGTGTGTGTGCCCTGTGGTGGGCTGGCGCCCTGCCCGGGGTTTGTTTCCTGCCTTGCTCCTTGTGTTGGCTGGGATTGGCTCCACCAGACCCTGTAGTTGGGATATGGTGGGTTGGATGGATGGATAATAAAAGAAGCAACAGTAGAAATCATGTGGTTTGTAATGGAAAAAAAAACGAACAACTGAAACTGGCAGATTTGTAACAAAATAAACAAAGATGATAAGTAGAGCAGAATCCTGTGCTCCGGATCAGAACCAAAGACGCTAACAGTTGGAAAAGTAATGGATTATGAAAAGACAAAAAAAAAAAGGACTACAGTAGGGAATGTGTGGCATGTAACGGGACAAAAAAAACCCCATTCAGTTGAAACTGGCACATCTGTAACAAAAAAAACCAAAAACAAACCAAACCGACACGCACTCCGGTACAAGATGAAAAAAAACCCTCCAGTGGAAAAATGTGTTTGGTATTGGAACAAAAAAAAACCCCACAATGGTCGAAAATGTACGGTCTCTATAAAGAAAAAAAAAAGCACAATAACTCGAGTATAAAAACCACAAAACCAGGGCTGACAATGGGTGGTCTGTCGGCCGACGTGTGAAAAGCAAACCAAAACACAGCAGCGGGTCAGGAAAACCAAACAAGAGCAGAAAACGGGGGGCGAGCAATGAAAACAACAACAATGGTCGAAAATGAGCACAGGGTCGAGACCATAAAAATAATAATAATAAAAAACAAGACGGCTCGGGTTAAAAATGTGTGATGTACAACAAAAAATAAATAAATAAAGGAAAATAGGCCATTAGAAAATGTAACAGAAAACAAAAGAGTGTGGGAGAAAACAGAGTGCACCGTAGGGAAGAAGAAAAAGCCCCAAGAGCGGGGATCTGCGTAACGATAATGAAAACCCAACATCGGCACTCTGGGGGTGAAACGTCCGCAGCTCCCGGCGGCTCAAAGTCCTTCCAGTCTGACGTTCCCAAAAGCTCCTGAAACAGAAACGGCAAGAAAAACCTACGAGGGCACAAACCCCGCGTGAAATCTCCGGGGATGAGACGCGTTCTTCAGTGAACTGAAACAGAAAACATTTACGACTGAAATGGCGGCGGGTCTCCCGCTTGTAAGGCATAGGAGTCGTTACGGTGAACCGCGTGACAAAACGCAATCCAAGACCAAACACTGGAAGGGCTGAAGAATACGCCGTACACTCGGTAACGGGGACAATGAGCCGACGAGGACAACTGAAAATAACCTGCGACGGGCTTCCACAGCCAAGGGTGGGCTACGTGTCCAGAAACGTGCAGCTCTGAAAATGGCCTCAATACCCAGAGGTGGAGGTGGCAAAAGTGTGCATGACAAGAATTCTCTGGAAAGATTAAAAAAGAGAACAAAAACAAACGGGTGCAAAGGACAACGGAAGAGAAAACGGGAGTTTGAACTGGAAATCACGTGGAGTTCGTTAGAAGAGCAGCAGGTGTGACACTCGGGCTCAGCCCACAATCGCCATGTCCGTTTCAAACGCACGTTCATCTCCATTTCTTAAAGTTTGTCCCCAACTCTGACGTGTCACTCTTTCCTGTTTTGCACACCCAGCTGGTCGACTGAGGATGATGTCTGCCGACGTGCCAGAAATCGAAATGTTGAAAGGGCACAGGAGGAGCGCGGCCACCTCGACTTGTTCTGTCCGGACACAGGACATTAGACTGACTTCAGAGTCGCGTCATATTACTGCATGTGCGGACCTCCAGAGCCCCGCTCCACTGTCACTTTATGTGACATGTCGGAGATTGGGGTTTGACGGAGTTATCGGACTCAGGCCGAGTAAGCCATGTGACAAAAACCTGCAATCCGATTGGCTATCCAGTGGAGCTGTGGAGGTCTGCAGTTGGACCCACCTGGAATTTTCTGGCAATTTTCGGTCGTAGCCTGGTGAGCTGCCCACTCTCGCGTCACGTGACTTCCTCTCTCCTATTAGACCAACAGGTTAGGTTTTGTCTTTAGTCGTAGGGGTGGCCTTTATGTGCATGAGAGCCAACGACCAATGAATGGTCAAGTCAGCAGCAATGAGGAATAAGGATCATGGGGTCTCCGTAATAAGGGAAGCTCGTCTGTCTGATGTCTCATGTTTTACGTGCCACGGCAGAATGGGAAAAAAAAAAAAGGAGAGGAGATGACGGCCGAACCCGTCGTAGCTGGTGACCCTCCGTACAGCACTGGCTCCGTCAGGAAATTCACCATTGGCTGTCAAAAATCTGGGCTGACCTGTGATTTTTGGTCACATAATTCTATACAATCCGGTGACGAGATTAGCAACTGTCATCGGCAAGACTGGCATGACCTCCGACTACAAGTCAAGTAATGTGACATCAGCGTAACGTAAGGAAAGACTCAAAGAAGAGACCATGAAACGGGGGGGTCCAGCCAAAATAAACAGGGCAACACATCTGAGCATTTCAAGAAATTCTGCCACGACAATCGTGACGTCCTTGTCCATTCGCAACAATCGGACGTTTCTGAAGGCTCGAGACCCCCGTGTTTTCAAATTCATACACTTCTGAAGCGGGTGGTCGATAACATTGTCTACACGTGAACGGAATAGCAAAACAAATTTTTAAACGTTTCCGAGTGTGCGTGTGGACTACACCTTGTAGGCCGGCCGGGGGCTTTGGGGTTTGGGGTTTAGGGGGGGGGGGACCCACCTACGAAGTCTGCACAGATCTGTCTGTCGCCCAATAAAATGGCCCGCCCTGAAAGTGAGCCTTACCGGTGAGAGAAGAGGAGGCAACACGAGAGGAATTTAAAAAAAAAATAATAATAAGAGAGCACAGAGGAGGATGAGGATGAGGAAGATCAAATATCGTACCTGGATTACATTCATCGTTAGTCCTGCTATTGACTTCAAGTTTTCTCTTCTTCTGAGGTAAACACACATTTCGTTTCACTGGGACAATTTTCTACGTCTCCGTTTTTTTTTTTTTCCTGATAAAATACTAAAAGTTCACTAGGAAGTCCGTTAGATTACATACATTCGTTTTCATCTCTCTGAGGTAAATAAAGTATTCCTGAGTATTTTAAAACGAGACTACATACACGGCGTACAAAAAAAAAAAAAACAAAACAAAAAATAAAAGCTAAGGTCCACACGGGAGCCGTCTGCTCGAGCTTCTGCCATCTTCTCACAGCGCTAAAAAGTGACACGGCCCCCCAAAACCGTCCCCACCCTACAATGTACCGGCGTGATTGGGTTCAAGGCATCCCCGCCGGTGATTGTGAGTGAGTAGAGAAGTAAAGAGTGTGACAATCCAAAGTGCCTGTCGAGTGGCGTGTCGGTCCAGCCGGATCGAGGCGGGTGGTCCCGGGTGTCAGCGTTCCTCACGGCGCCAACCGTTGGAGCACAAGGCGTGTGGACTGCTAATAAATACGATATCTCCTGAGTGTAGCCCCGACGACATGACAAAATGTCCAACCTGATACTTCAAAAGACCCTTAAGGGGTTAAAAAAAAAAAAAAAAGGGGGCAGGGATCACCTGCTCCAAATAGGACCCTGGCACCACATTTCCCTTTCTTTTTTTTTTTGGTTGCAACGGAGGCTCCTGGTGGTGCTCACTGTCCCGGGGAGGCGTAGATCTTATTCCACTCCATGCACAGGTCCAACTCCTTTTGGGACACAGCAGGCCGCACCTTACACAAGGCGCCTTCGAAGTCCTTGTACGAGGTGGGCTGCAATTGTTCGGCCGCCGCCGCTGCCGCTTGCTGGCAGAGCTGCACGAGCTCGATCCCTGAGTAGCCCTCGGTGCGCTGCAGGATGCTGCCGATGTCCCGTTCGCTCAGGCAGCAGTTCTGCTGGGCCAGGGCGTGATGCAGAATCTGTTGGCGGACCCCGCTGTCGGGGAGGGGGACGTAGAGGCGCTTGGCGAAGTGTCTGAGCGCCGACTCGTCCAGGAGGTCGGGGCGCCGGGTGGCTCCGATCACGATGACTGTGCTGCTGCCATTGTGGGCCGTTTCCAGGTAGGACAGGAGGCCCATCTTTTCGTCGTTGGAGAGGACAGACTCCACCTCGTTGATGAAGACCACGGCAGGCTGGCGGGAGCCGGCCATGAGGAAGATGGTCCGCAGAATTTTGTCTCCCTCGGCCTTCCACTTGGAGAGCAGGGCAGCGCCGCTGACTCGGAAGAAGGTGGCACCCAGCTGAGTGGAGATGCACCTGCCCAGCAGTGTTTTGCCCCCTCCTCGAGGTCCAAACAGCAGGATGGTCTTTGGTGGTCGGCTGACGCCAGTGTATGCGCCAGGACGCAAGACCGGCCATAGCAGCTCCTCCTCGATGGCCGCTTTTACGGTGGCCTGACCGGGGATGTCACCCCACTGGATCGGTGGTCCCCTGTCGATGATCTCACTGCTGACCAACTCGGCCAGCTCTTCCGACGTCGTCGCTTTGAGGGTCATGCGGTGGGAGAAGGCGTGGCCACGGTCGTTGCTGTTCCCGTTTTCTCCGTTCATCATCGGGGGGCTGAAATCTGGCCGCAGCGGGGTCTCGGCAGGGCCGCTGTAGGACGGTGACAGCAGAGCCTTCATGGGCTGGCTCCCGTATTTGGTGCCATGTTCGTCCCCCATTGCTGGCTTTCCAGATTTGTAGGTGACTTGCGGGGTGCCCTCAGACCCAGCGGCCACAAAGCTGGCGCTGCTGCTGCTGCTGCCGCCTCTGCACTCGCCTTTGTCGGACAGGTGGTAAGGGGAGCCCGAGGTGGTCTTTGGCTGCTCGTAGCTGTACTTCCTGTAGCGCACCCCCTCATCCTCTTCCGTCGCCATCTCAAATGCTTTCCTTTTCAGGGAGGTTCCCGTTTCGGGTACCACGGGTATGGGCAGTCCGTGAGCCTGGTAGCCATAACTGCTGACCACGGCCGGCCTGCTCGACGGGGGCAGAGGTGTGGGAGCCGCAATGCCCGAAGGGAGGTAGGGTACAGAGGGATGGACCCCCGCGTAGCTGGCCTGGGTAGGGTACCCGCCAGACGGGTAGTTGTACATGGAGCCGGCAGAGCTGTAAGTGGACACCAAAGTTGGCGCAGGGGGCGCTGGTGCAAGCAGCCCTGGGGGATGAGAAGGAGGAAGTGCTGTGCTGGGCTGGGGGCAGTACCCCGTGGAGAGGTATGTCCCATTGTAGCCAGATGTGTAATCCTGAGAAGACGGGACCCCACCGAGGCCCGCAGGTGTGCTTGGACCGTTGCAGGAGTTGACCGTATAGCCCACATCCGAGAGGTTGGAGGTGCTCCCCGCCCCTGGAGGCACGACAGAAGCACCCCCGGGCTTGGAGCCGGGCAGCCCATCATGGAGCGGGGCAACTGGATAAGAGGTGTCGGTGGCATGTGGCAACTGCCAGGGCTCAGTCTCACTCTTCTGCCCATTTAGCGACCCGAAAGCTGCGTCCGGGTAGTTGACAGAGGGCCTGTCGTAGGGCGAGTCCAGGACCCCCGTGTACTTCTCGGCATACCTCTTGAGCAGGTTGGAGGCCGTAAGCGCCGAGATGTCATCGTTGGCCCAGGCGTAGTTGTAGCGCTGCCGACTGTGATAGAGCTCCGACTTGTGAGCGGGTGACGACGTTGTGGATGAGACGTCGAGGTGCTGTTCTGGCCATTGGCTTAAAGGCTGGGCATGTTCCGGTGTCCAGTGCATCTTCACCAGGCCTGCAGGAGGGGGACACAGAAAGAGAGAGAGTTAAGTGGAAGTCGCCAACCTTTGCCCACTCGTCCCCGGAGAGACGCCCTGCCTAACCCTAACATGGTCGTGACTGGCGCCACCTTCCTATGAGACCAAATGAATAGGAGCACACAAGGTGGAGACTTGCTGCAGGCCAAACAAATTCCCAAATTTCAGCACAGCTGGGGCAGGCAGCCACCCCCCCCCCCCACCCCACCCCACCCAACTCAAACGAGCGATTCTCTCATATTACAAACAAAGGGGCTGGCGCCCTCTGGCTAGCGATGGACCGCGCGATAAGTCCGCACTCAATTCTGGCCTGCACCGCGGGTCCCACGGGAGCTGGGGGAGGGGGAAGTGGTCGACACTGACCACATGGCCGACGACCCCCGCATGTATCGTTTCACGCTTTCAGGACCCTCTAGGGCTTTTCGGAGATTTTTTTTTTCTTCTTCTTCATATCGTTCCCGCTGCAGGGTTGGGGGTGGGTGGCACACCAGGACAGGATTTGCTGGCTATTTGTCTTTGCCGATGCGCTGCTGGCTGTCGTGGCATTCCTTGCATAGCTGCACTTTATTAAACTGTCGCTGCTGAGCCGTGAGGGGGGGTGGGTCAGGGCTGCTGCTGGGGGGGGGGGGGGGGTAGGGTGATACGACATCAACCTCGAGATGAGTCTTCCCCTCTCATAAGCCCACATGCTCGGCTGGCTGGCCATGACACCAACAGAATGGCCTGCCAGCACGCCCGCATTCTCTTGTATGGCAGCTAGGCAGACAGAATCAATTAAAAACTGAGAAAACACACCCTGTGCCCCCTTGAAATGGGTGATGCCCACCTAAAAAGGCTGACCCTCCCTACAAAATACTAGTCCCGTTTGTGCACAGTATGCCATGCTGCAGAATATATGAGGGCACTGACTTGGAGGAAGGACTCTGTTTGAAAGGCGCTATATAAAAGACGGTTCACTCGCTGCTTAAGAGCGAGTTGATTGACGGCAGTAGCTAACAGGCGGAAGGCGTCGCTCCCGATGGAGAGTAAGGGTCCACCCTTTCCAATCTCCATCCAGGGTGCTTCTGAAGCTGGAGGGAGTGCTGGGACTCTGGACAGGACTCCCGGTGCCAATTCAGGGTCCTCTGACACGAAAAGTACAAGGAGGAGACGCACAGGCAGAGGGGCAACATGCAAAGTCCACACAGATAGTGACCTGGGCTCCTGAGTGGTCCTCAGTTTGAAAGAAGCTGTCCAAAATGAGTGAAGTATGCATTCCGTGTCCCCTAAATGCCCACCCAGGGTGGGCTCCTGTCCTACACCAAAAGCCGGAGGGACTGGCATGACTTCTAATGGGAGGCAAGGCTCACTGTGCCAATTCAGAGTCCTCTGCCAACTTGACATTTAAAGAACTCAAGGGGTGAAGCACAAGCAGAGGAACAACATGCAAAGTCCACAGAGATCGAGACCCTGGGCTCGTGTGTGCTCCTCAGTTTGAAAGAAGCTGTCTGAAATGAATGAAGTGTGCATCCTGTGCCCCCTAAGTGGGCAATGCCCACCTAAAAAAAAGGGCTGAACAAGAAAAGTAGCACACAAGATAAAGGTGCAAAGACTGACCCCAGTCAACCAGACTGTATAGAATATTACATCAGCACTCAGTTTGAAAGGCGCTATATAAAGTTGGTTAACCCTTTCGGCCCTGGATTTTCTGTTTTTATGGGAAGAATTATTTGGTGAGATATTCTACCTTTGGGGTGTCTAGGATGAAAAAACAAAAAAATGATCACTATTATCATACAATAGCTGCCAAATACTTCAGTACTACTTGTTTCATTTCCGTGTTTCGTGGACTGTATGCCAGTCTCTCCAGTCTGGGCTAATAGCAAACGCACCTGTGCTTTACTAAAATGGCCGCATATATACTGTAGGTACTAGTAATAGGATGCCAGGGCCGAAAGGGTTAACTTTAGTGAGTGGTTAACTCTCTGGGTACAACGCACAGGTAACGGGGGGTCATCCTGACACAGATTAGCCATCCATCCAGGGTGGGCTCTTGTCCTGTGCCTGAAGCTGGAGGGACTGGCATGACTCCTAATGAGACGCAAGGCTCACGGTGCCAATTCGGAGTCCTCTGCCAGCTTCACATGTAAAGAACTCAAGAGGTGAAACACAAGCAGAGGGAGAACATGCAAAGTCCACACAGATAGATCTTCAGTCCGTGTGGTCATCACTTTATGAAATGCCTGAAGTACAATCCTGGTGAGGGTGGCACTGTGGTGCACTGGTGGAGCGGCCACCTCATAATAAGGAGGTCTGGGGTTCATGTGCCAGGGCCACCCTGCATGGAGTTTAAATGCTCGCTCTGTGTCTGCAGGGCTTTCCTCCCACAGTTTAAAGACTTGCACGTCAGGTGGACTGGCGACGCTAAATTGCCCCCCAAGGATGTGTTTGTGTGTATTCACTCTGCGATAAAGCGGCGCCCTCTCCAGGGATTTGTTCCTGCCTTGCACCTTACATTTGCTTTGATGGGCTCCTGGGGCATCTGCTCAGGATATGGAAAATGAATGGATGGACAATATCACCGAAAGGCGCTATATATCATTTAAGGATTCTGTTTGTGATGGGCTTTAACTGGGAAGGTTTCTATATGTCTGTGGTGGGCTGGCGCCCTACCCGGGGTTTTGTTTCCTGCCTTGCGCCCTGTGTTGGCTGGGATTGGCTCCAGCAGACCCCTGTGGCCCTGTAGTTAGGATATAGCGGGTTGGATAATGGATGGATGGATGGCTTTCTATATGTGCACACGACTCTGATCCGTCCTCAGACTTTCCTGCCATTACAAGGCGCTATATAATGTTCTTGACATGTAATCTGAAAGGCACCATATAAAAAGAAATGAGCAGCAGCCCGTTTCATGCTAATACGAGTGCTGTGGCTCGTTCAGTCTGAAAGGCGCTATATACACCTTGATCTTGATTCAGTGGTGGCAATGAAGGACGCTATATAGGAGCGGCAGGCCTGGGGTCTACAAGGGGCTGGCAGAGGTGGGCCACAGTGGGCACGCTGCGGCCATCTGAAGCCCATCACTCTCCTCCCAAGTCCGATGTTTGACATTCTAACCTCCGCGAGCGAATGCCGGTGGGCAGGTGGGGGAGGGGCGGCCTCATTTAGACTTGTACAAATTCCATAGTGTAGAACCCCCCCCCCGCCCCCCCCCCCCCCCCCACCACGCTACTTCTTTTGAAGATGACCATCCTTATCCCCCCTCCCCCGCCCTGCCCTGCCTGCCAGGCTCTGGCGATTGTCAAGCAAGTGCCACAGGTTTTTGGCGGTGCAGTGACGCCCCACCCAGTGGGTGAGCGGTCAGACTGGCGGGTGCACCTTCAGCGGTTGTCTCACGCCTCTCTTCTCTTCTTTAATTTCTTGGCCGAGCCCCTCGGTTTTTCCGCACCTGGTTAAATCTGTTGAACCCTTTACAACATATGGAGGGTGCCCCCCAACCCCATGTCCTCCTAAATGGTCCCGTTCACAAGACGGTGCCAAAACAAGAAAAAAGGTGCTATAAAACACAAAGCAACCTCCAAAAAGGCGAGGCATGTATTGTGCATCTGTGTGCCCCTCCACAGCCCACCAGACAGATGTTTCCTGTGAGAACTCGCTCTCTGGGCCCATTATCCGCTGCCAAGGGATAAAAGAGGAATCCCATTGTCCGTAGCCCCTCTAATTATGGAAATCTTGTTAATCAATTCAGCGGCACTCCAACTGGGGCCTCTGTCACGCGGCGAGCCTGAGTCGGTAGGCCGAGCAAGACCCCCACGCTGCTGCTGCTGCTGCTGCCACCGTCTCCGTGGTGGCTGGGCCCAAGATGACAGGCGAGGACCGCAGGGGCCTCGAGTGGCATCACTTAATGACCTGTTGTTGCTAAGGCTGGGGACACTCGGTGGCCTGTCCAGTCACTCGCGTGTGACCTCCCTCAAACGTAGGCCAGCTGATGTGACAAGGGTCCCCAAAACAAGAACAGCAGTGGGAGACGGGGGGCGGCGGGGGCACCAAGCCTTCAGTGCGGAGGGGGAAGGGGTAGCATGGGGTGCTCTGTGAGGGTCAGGTGTCACAAACACCGCAAGCCCCCTGTGGTCATCTGATGATTTGCACCCTTCTCTGCTTAAACTTAAAATATGAGACAGCGGTAAGCGAGTCAGGACCCGGGCCGTGACAAAGAAACAACATGGCGCTATATGGAATGCTTGGCACAAAACAAAAAAAAAAAAAAAACACCATCCCTGGGCAGGATGCCAGTCCTTCAGTGGGCACAATGTAGACCCAACTGGCAAATTTCAGGCAAATGCTCAACTTCTCCTGTACAATGTAAAAATCAAACCACACAACATACACAACGTACAAGGCGCTATATGATAGCTTGGATTGAATTGTGACGGCAAGGCGCTATATAATATCTTGGGCAGACTTCTCATTGTGCATGGCATTACACAACAAACTGGAAATATTTTACAAAGGCAGGGTACTCGACAACACCCCAGACAAATGTTTTTGCCATACAAAGTGCTACGCGATATCTTGGATACGCTTCTTGCCTTTTAAGGTGCTGTAAAATATCTTGGGACAGATTTCCTATTGTGCAAGGCGCTACACGGTCCAATATCTTGGATGGATTTTCAGTCATTCAAGGCGCTATACAACAATCTTGGAATAGAGTTCTTATTATGCAAGGCGCTATATAATAATCTTGGATAGATTTCTTTAAAATGGCAAAGCGCTATACAATACCTTGGACAGATTTCTTATTGTGCAAGGTGCTATAATATTTTGAACAGATGCCTAGTCAGACAAGATGCTATATAATATCTTGGAAAGATTTCTAGGCATTCAAGGCACTAAACAACAATCTTGGATAGATTTCTTATGGTGCAAGGCACTATATAATAATCTTGGACAGATTTCTTTAAAATGGCAAGGCGCTATAAAATATCTTGGGATAGATTTCTAGTCATGCAAGGTGCTATACAGTAATCTTGAGTAGACGTCTTTAAAATGGCAAGGCGCTATAAAATATCTTGAGACAGATTTCTTATTTGTGCAAGGCGCTATATAATATTTTGAACAGCTGTCTGGTCGGGAAAGATGCTATATAATATCTTGAGACAGATTTCTTGTCACACAAGGTGCACCTCTCAATGAGGTGCTGTCACTCTGCAATTTATTTGGTACTTTTCACAGCTGTGACCCTTCCTTACCACTTCTGTGTGAAAGTTACAACTGTGAAAGGCGCTATATACTTAATAAAGAATCCAAGACTAATAAGGCAGTCCTGCTGGATCTGCAGAAAGCATGCAGCATGACACCCTGGTGACTGTCGAAATGGCCCCGATGCCCATGGAGGTTGGCAGGTGGGCACCATGCCCAGCCAGCCCTGTCACTGGTCATTAAACAAATGAGACGTTTTGCTTGTGACAGGCAGCCCCCTTTGCTGATTCGCTAAGAGCTTCTCGTATTGATTCTCGGTCGTTTTGATCAAATTTCTTCCTGGAAAAACAAGCAAGCGTGTCAGTGTTCCCGGACCCAGCCGCCATACCCTGCTCACATCGTCGCACTTCATGTTTCGTGTCTTAATACTCACTATGAAAGGCGCTACATGCAAAACCACAAGAAACAGCTTGTTACAATAGGGTGCAAAAAAGACACCACGGCTAAATGTCCTGAACAGTCAAATTTTATCTAAATTGCTGGAATAAACCAGCTGGTTCCTTGACTGTGTTGTCCCAGTAAACAAAAGGCGCTATACAAAATTATTCACAACTGGTCGGCAAAACTTTATGTCCTACTGGGAAGCAGCGCTGTGTAATGGTTACAACTCTGAACCCTGAGGTTGTGGGTTCAAATCCCACTACTGACACCTGTAATGGAACTGATGGTGTCGTAAGCACTGCAAGTCGCCTTGGATGAAGGCGCCAGTGAATGATCACGATGCCAGGTGCCTGAACAGATCTGAATATGCAAAGCACTATACGATATCTTGGACTAATTTCTCGCCATGTGAGGCGCTATAAAGTGTTTTAGACAGACTTCCCGCTATATAATGTGCTAAACAATATCTTGGATGGATTTCTTGTCATGCAGGCACTATCTAATATAACGTTATATACTTTGCTCTACGATATCTTGGACTTCTCCTCATGCAGGGCGCTATACAATACTGTAGGCGCATTTCTTGTCATGCCAGGTGCTATACGATACATAACTGGGTAGATTTCTTTGTAATGGTGATGGGCTCATTTAAGATTGGGTGGCACATCTCAGCTCCACAGTCCTGGGGTCAAATCCTACACCCTGGCATCATGCCCTCCCCTTGCTTTCTAGCAGATCCTCCTGTTTGCCACATCTCATACAATTAACCGGGCATCCTAAGAAGCGTGAGGGAGGGTGTGCACTTCAGGGCCATCCTTTCTAGCGCTGGCATCCTGTCACCTGTGATTTGGGATGAATGGAGGGCGCTTTGTCAAGGTGGTCCAGGCGCTATATAAAATGAAGATGCACCTCACGTTTTGCTACTCAGATTTTAGGCCTTACAGGACGATCTGTCAAGCATGGCAGTGAAGGTGCTGCGTTCCCAACGGGATGCCCATATCTGACTTACCATGCATTAAACTGCAGACAGGTTAACACTGCCTCCTGGGGTAGAACATTTCAAATGGGGGGGGGGGGGTTGTGCCCTACTAAATGCCACGTCAGCTTGTTAAAAAAAAAAAAAAAACACAAGGTGTCTCTGCCAACAAGTCAGCGTGCCAGCCTCAGGCAATGACCTGCATGTCCAAGCCATGCCAGCGAGCATTTGGCACTTTTGGACGCTGGACCCCCAAAACCCAACATTTCCCCTCACGTCCCAGACCCCCCGATTAGGCAAATGTGAAGCCTGGAGACTGGCACATTGCTACGACTTTGGCAGTGCCCAACACAGAAGGCTCTTCCATCATTTTCTAGTGCCTTCACCACTTCTTCCCAGGCGTTCCTGACTCAAGGGTCTCAAGCTCGCCAAGTCGCCGGCAGGCTTTTGGAAGGCATCACATAGTGAAGAGGGGATGTGGGAATGCCCGAAGCGACTATGCAGATTGATCTGACATCTCTGTGCTAACGTGACCTTTGATGTCGGCTCCCAATCTTCCCAAATTCAGGCGGCTCTCGTCCTACGTGGGTGTCGAAGCTCTGCACTCCCTCACACACAACTGCTCCATTTCTCTACTCTGGCAATCCTGAGCAGACAACTCGGAAGCACCAGTCAGAACCCCGAGCACCAGTTTCCCAACTTTACCACACATCGGGTGGAAGCCAGGAACCAAAGCCCAGACGGCTCACACTCATGCCAGGCATGGCTTTACAGATAAAGAAAACCTACAGGCAGTGAACAGGCGGGGCGGCAAACACTTGGGACGCCCTAACCCTTTGCCCAACCGTTTTTGTGAACCTTCTTCTCAAAATTACAGAATCATACCAATCCCTGCAGGGGCATGCATGTGGCAGGAGCCCACCCTGTATGGGACGCTGGGCCAGCACAGTTCCCATTTACCCCTCTATGCTCCCTCCTAAGGGGGCCTGTCAATGCCACATAAACCCATGGAGTAGATGCCAACAAGGCAAGCTCATCTCAGACGGTGCGAGGGCGGGGAACTGATGCCAGGTCCACGAGTTCAAGACATTACCAGACGCTTGCATCATGTCACAAGGCAGCACTTCCAGCTCCTGCTCCCTCCAATTCCCATTACAGGCTGATTTTAATCCCAAATTAGATGCCATAAATTCCTAGCTAATGTCACCAAGCTCCTAAACCGCTACACTGATGCAAAAACATCCAAATGAAGATTCAGCTTCCCAAATATTTTCAAACACATTCGCCTTCGTGTTCTGCACCCACTTTTTCTTGGTCAGGCTCTTGGGGTGTTGGGAGTCTACACCGCGTGAAACCAGAAGGGGTGCCACACAGTAAGTGGCACACTGGACAGGGCACACCAGTGTCAAGTCGATTTAGATACACAGCAGGTCCAAAGAAAACCAGGAGAAAAACATGGAAACACCTAACCAACAGCGGCGTGCCACGCTGCCCAACAAGCTACATGGCCCTCTAACTTTAAGCAGTGCATCATCCCACAACATCACAACCTCCACTGGGCAATCTCAGCCTGATCAGACCTTCTCCCATTTCTCTCTTCCGGTTGTCCCACTAGGAATTTAAAGACAATCTTCTCCTATTTTCCCTGTGACTTGGGCTCATCACAATTCCGTTACAGTCAAAACTTTTGGAATTCCCACTTTTTTCCAATGCACCAAATCCCATATACTCAGTAGCTGGAAACATTAAAATAATGTCAAATCCTTCCAATTTCCAGATTAAAACATCCCAATTTTGTTCAGAAAATTCTCAAAAGTACTTTGTGACTCATTTTGCCTCCAAAATTTCCCCTTGGGATTAATAAAGTATCTATCTATCTATCTAAAATCTTACCATAATCCCTGGTAATTACATTAAAAAGACATTGTATATTAATTTCTGATATTCCATCTTAATTTCCAGTTCAATAAATGCTCCACAAATTATTTTTATATTCCCAGACTTGTAGTCGGCAAGCGACTGATTCCCAACTGTGCCTGTATAATTCCCAATCCAAGTCCAGATGCAGAACGCAGTTCAATCCAGTTAAGATGCTGCTTCTATAAATACATCTCTCTCACAGTTCATTAAATTGTAATTCCCAGTCAATATTCCCATATTTCTCAAACCTCAGATTTTTTTTCCTCTGTCATTAACATTGCAAAGTGCGTGTATCTTCATTGAGGAATCCCAATTTTCTTCTTCAATACCTCCATGTTAGCATTTTTAGGACATTCCAACTTTTTAACCTTTTCCCCTGCAGTACAGCACAGAATCCACCTCCTCAGTTACCAGACACCTCAAAACATTCCTTTCTATCTTCCAGAATGTTCCCTTCTCAAAATGTGCACTCCTCTTTTCCAGAACGTTTTCCTTACAAAATGCTGATATATGCTTTTCAGAAAGTTTATTTTCAAAATGTTCCTTCCTACTTTTCGGAAAGTGCCCTTTCCAAAATGTTCCTTCCTATCTTCCAGAATGTTCCCTTTACAAAATATTCCCATCCTACTTTCTAGAATGTTCTCTTTATAAAACACTCCTTCCTACTTTCTAGAATGTTCCCTTTCCAAAATGTTCCTTCCTATCTTCCAGAATGTTCCCTTTTCAAAAAAGCTCCTTCCTACATTCCAGAATGTTCCCTTTACAAAATATTCATTTCCTACTTTCTAGAATGTTCCCTTTACAAAACATTCATTCCTAATTTCCAGAATGTTCCCTTTTCACATTTCTTCCAAATTTCCAGAATGTTCCCTTTTTAAAACATTCCTTCCAACATTCCAGAATGTTCCTTTACAAAATGTTCCTTCCTAATTTCCAGAATGTTCCATTTACAAAACAATTCTTCCTACATTCCAGAATATTCCCTTTACAAAATATTCATTTCCTACTTTCTAGAATGTTCCCTTTACAAAACACTCCTTCCTACTTTTTAGTGTTCCCTTTTCACAACATTCCTTCCAACATTCCAGAATATTCCATTTACAAAACAATTCTTCCTACATCCCAGAATATTCCCTTTACAAAATATTAATTTTCTACTTTCTAGAATGTTCCCTTTACAAAACATTCCCTCCAAATTTCCAGAATGTTCCCTTTTTAAAACATTCCTTCCAACATTCCAGAATGTTCCCTTTACAAAAACAATTCTTCCTACATTCCAGAATGTTCCCTTTTCAAAAATGCTCTTTTCTACATTCCAGAATGTTCCTTTACAAAACGCTCCTTCCTGATTTCCAGAATGTTCCCAACACCCACCAACACACAGGTCTGGAGAGTCCAGACAGTAGACGAGAGAGCCGCAGGGGCTTCCCATTAGTTTCCCAGGACTCCCTCAAATAGCCAGGGAAACCCAAAGAAGTTTGATTGTACCTGCGACGGCCCAAGCTCTGCATCCTTGAGGAACATCACCCCGGATATTTCTTCTGGAATTAAAGCAAAATTAAAATCCTTGGAAGACTTCTGGAGGATATGGCGGAAATGATGCGTAATGTAACATGGGAGGGCAGTGATGAGCCATAGTTTGGGAAGAAATACATTGAACACACACAAGATAAATGAAGATGGAGCAATGGAGAGGAGTTTGTGCTTTTCCTTTTGCATGTGCCACCCAACTTCCACAAGTGGCGTAGTCGGTATGATATAGTGGGGTAAATAACAGGGCAACAAACATCCAATAGTTAGAAATCAGGAAAACATCCAAAAAAAAAATCTGTCCCGACAACCAAGATAATGACAGGAAGTGGAGGGCATGAGCGGCAAATAAGTCACAACATGGGAGACGTATTAAGGGGCAAAGTGACCCAAGCAGGAGGCAAGGGAAGTGAGAAGGACTACTAAACAGAGAAAAAGGTGACAAACAAACGGGCACCTGGGGGCTACAGGCCATTCCTGCGAGACCCTCCGATACACAACCTTACAGTTGGCATGGAAGGCCATTATGGCCTGCATCCTGACGCTCCGCTCCCACTATAACATGAAATATTGGGATTGGGTGTGCAAACTAAAGTCTTAATTAGAGGTGACAAATTTCTGACCGCACGGACAATGGCCCAGCTAAGTGACACCCCTGGAGGGAGTCTGTAGCTCCACACGTTCCCGAGGTACGGTACACTGATTGGTGTTGCGGCAGCCTTGTTATGTAATGTTAGCTGGCACACTGTTGGATGTTGGCGTGTTGTGTTGCCTAAGCCTCCTTCAAGGTGCCAAATTGTTCGTTTTTTTTTCCTTTTGAGCAGCTCAAATTTTAGTTTGTTTTTTGAATGCTAATGACTCACAATGTGATCTGCCGGCCTGTCTCGCTTCTCTCCCTCATCCTCATTATAAACGCGCCCTTCCACACCTTTTAGCACGGTGTGATCTCACACCCCCCAAGTCGGCCACACTCACATGCCTAACTCTTCCCTTAGCATTAGTGTTTGCAGTGCAGCTTCTACTGGAATATATTCTGTATATTTTACAGTAGTAAAATGCACAGCATTTATCATTCCAACAGAAGGCGCATCACAAACATTTACAGTAATGCCTTTTATTAGTACAAATGTTTGTGATGCGCCATCTGGTGGAATGACAAATGCAATGCATATGTCTCTGTTATATGCCATGTGGTTATGGGATTCATAAAAGAAATGTTAATGTTTGTGATGCACCATCTGTTGGAATGGCAAAAAATGTTGTGATGTACCTTCTGTTGGAACAACAAAGACATAGCAAAGCGGACGGACACACCAATACACAGACACACAGACACTCCTTTACTGAGGCGGTTAAGACATGTCTGTAGCATTCCAGGTATAATTATACCACAATATCCTGGTATAATTAGGAATTCTGACAGTTTTGGAAGATGGCAGTAAAATGTACATTGTCATTATGATTGTTTGTCAACAGACAACAAATGCATTAGCAATTAATTTTTGCTACAGGTGCGCCTCTTTATCCATCACAATGCTTGTTAACGCTTTGCTACATGGAGGTTTAAGAGTGGGGGTCTCACCTCTGTGACTTAAACCGATGGGAGTGCGGCCCCTTTGTCACTCACTCACGTCGAGCACACGGCACAAGATGCGGCTTCCACTTGTTCGCCCTCCCGGGTTCAAACATACACACATTGCCAAACCCACCTAATCGAGTGCAAAGTCAGAAAGCCAGAAGTGACTCAATCATCAGGCTGAACAGCAGAGCACTGTGGGTAATAGAGCCGATTCATAAAGTACGTAGACCCCCATCATTTTTTATTCATTTTGTGCAAAATCATTGAAATTCATTTCTTCACATCTTCAAGGAGTGTTCAGAACCACAGAATGACAAAGCAAAACCAGGACTTCAGAATTTGTTAAAAAATAAAAAACTGAAATTCCCAAATGACACGAGGACTCAGACCCTTTACTGTGACGCATGAAATGTGGCTCCGGTGCATCTCAGTCTATTGATCGCCACTGAGATGTTTCTGTATCTTGTTTGGAATCGACCAACTGACTGGACTGATTAGTAAAGGTGAACATCTGTCTATAGAGGGTCCCACAGGTGGGCAAAAAAAAAAACAAGCCATGAGGTCAAAAGAGAGCTAAGGGACAGGACTGTGTTGAGGCGCAGATCTGGCTACAAAAAAAAATAAAAAACATTCCAGTAGCATTCAAGGTTCCCAACAGCACAGTGGCCTCCATAATTCTTGAACAGAAGACCTCTGGGACAAGCGCAACTCTTCCTAGTGCTGCCTGCCCGGTCAAACCGAGCACATTGGGGAGAAGGGCCTAAGTAAGAGAGGTGACCAAAAACCCAATTGTCACTATGGTCCACTCCAGAGAACCTGTGTGGAGATGGGAGGAAATACCAGAAAGACATCCATCACCCTAACGATCCACCGATCTGGTGGCCAATGAGAAGCCACCCCGCTGTAAAGAGACACAGAAACCATCTTGGAGTTGGGAAGTTGGGAGCACACGCTGATTACAGCACGTTGTCGCAACCCACCACACGGCAAACCACCCGGATTGAGATCTGAGTGCACGGGTGACACCTCAGCACCACACCAGAACAGCGTGAGGTTTTCTATGGTGGCTGGGGTGCCAATCCTGCCACAAACCCCACAAGTTTTCCCTATCAAGTTGGAGGAGCTGCTTGCATGGCTGGATGCAGATTAACGTCATATCCAGGACGGAGCAATTGGAGTGGAGTTACTTCTGGAGTTTACGGGATTCAAACCGACAACCTTCCGATTACAAAAAGGCACCTAAAGAATTCTCAGACTGTGGTGTGATGACACAGAATTAGCGCCATGTTTGGAGGACATTTCCAAAGGTGAAGCATCAGGGACTAGGAGACTAGGGTGGGTTGAGGGAAAGATGAACAGAGAAGTACAGAGATAGCGTAATGAAGACCTGCTCAGAGCGCTCTGGACCTCAGACTGGGCAGAAGGATCATCTACCAACAAGACAAACCAAAGACAACACACGAGTGGCTTAGGGACGACTCTTGAGTGCCCGTACTTGAACCCATTCAAACATCTCCAGAGAAATCTGAAAACGGTGGTGAACTGACGGTGTCCAAATTCTCCATCCAACCTGACAGAGAGCCTGAGAGGATCTGCAGTGAAGAATCCACAAATCCAGCTCTGTGAAGCTTGTCACACTAAACCCAAGAAGACTTGAGAAGATTTAAGGGTGCATAAATTCCTAAAATCCTGTTTTCGCTTTGTCATTCAGGGGTACCGAAAGGTTACGTGATGAGGGGAAAAAACACATTTAAATGGTTTTAGAACAAGTCTGCAAAATAACAAAATGTGACTGAAGGGGTCCGACTTATCGTTGGATCGGTACTAAAATGTCGACTTTGGTATCGATACCAGCTTTCAGACCTCAGCGCCGATACCAAAAAGTTTCCGAAGCAAATAATGGATAACTCCAAAACACCCGGCTTACTCCAGCCTCCCCCGTGAAGTTCCAAAAGTATGAAGCCCCAATTGTGTTGAATATTTCAATATTTCTCTCGTAACGTCCCGACTGCGTCAAATCAGGATGGGGGATGGAAAAATCAAGGTCCCCCTGAAGTCCCCAATTGCATCAAACCCATTCGGCGCCTGTGAAGTCCCAATTGAGTCAAAGCAATGAGGGGGAGTGAGGGGTCCTCCTGCAAGTCCTGATCGTGTTGAAGCTTGTAGTTTTGTTTTCGTGAAGTCTACGAAATGGATGTTTTTCCACAAAAATGCAAATTTCATGGAGTTATTCAAACCTAAAAATCCTGAAATGTTGGTACCAAACTATGTTAAAATTTGTGTTTTTGCTACTTTTCCAGTACCAGCATACTGCGCAACCCAAGTCTGAATAATTTCTCAATCCACTCTATTTTTATGAGGTCGGCTCGCGGTTCATTTCCACGTCCATACTCGAGGACGCTTCCTTCAAGACACTAGCGCACAGGCAGAATATCACATTTCTCAGCTCCTTTTCCAGACACGGATGTGTACGTTTTCCTTTATGTTTACACGTGCTCGCGTGTTTTGCAACAATTTTTAGCACACCGGTGAAACGTTTTTTTCTGAAATCCATCCTGCACAGAGACTTTCTTCTGGTATACTAATAATAATAATAATAATTAATTACATTTATATAGCGCTTTTCAAGGCACTCAAAGCGCTTTACATACAAGGGGGGGGATCTCCTCAACCACCACCAGTGTGCAGCATCCACCTGGATGATGCGACGGCAGCCATAGTGCGCCAGAACGCCCACCACACACCAGCTTATTGGTGGAGAGGAGACAGAGTGATGAAGCCAATCAGTGTATGGGGATGATTAGGAGGCCATGACGGTCAGAGGCCAATGGGCAAATCTGGCCAGGATGCCGGGGTAACACCCCTACTCTTTTCGAAAGACATCCTGGGATTTTTAAAGACCACAGAGAGTCAGGACCTCGGTTTAACGTCTCATCCGAAAGACGGTGCTTTTTTACAGTATAGCGTCCCCATCACTATACTGGGGCATTAGGACCCACACAGACCACAGGGTAAGCACCCCCTGCTGGCCTCACCAGTTGGCGTCTCACCCACTCCTAATTCCAGGCATGGTCTTGATTTTTCAGTTCCACTTGTTATTTTCGGTTGTTAAGATTGAAGTAGGGTCACTGCACGATAGGAGTGGGTGGCCGGGCCTAAACTCCGCATCACAGGATACCTGAAAATTCACTAGATACCGGTATAAGGTATGTGTATATCCGTTTAAGACCCAATTAACAAATAATACATGCATAACCGAAAAATGTAATGATTAACGCAATTAACGCTGGCGCTCCTCTCATCCATTAAAACACGTGTCAAACGATTCGACGGGAGGTCTTAAACCAACAAAAATACAACCTCGTTCTCTCCCTCTCATTCACTCGCTTGCTGCCATCTCTGCTGCCAAGCAAACACAGCACAAGACGCGGCTTCTTCCCATCTTCCATCTCTATTTGTATCAACTCTCCAAACAGGATAAAACACACAGCATTCTGGGTAAGTCGCTTAAAGGGGTAGGCTTTCTTTCTGCACATCGCTCATGTTCAAGTCCATACACAAAGACGGTACCTTTGAGACGCTAAAACATCAACACAAAAATCACATTTCCCATTTCCTTTCATATTCACTTATTGTGTTATAGGTTTTTGCTCATTTTTGTCACACTGGTAAAACAGGACTCTCTAATTCTGTAACAGAAGAAGAATTTAATTCGGTATACCAGATCAAGTGATACACTATATTGGCAAAAGTATTGAGACACCCCCCCCCCCCCCCCAAATCATTGAATTCAGGTGGTCCAATCCCTTCCATGGACACAGATGTATAACATCAAGCCCCTCAGCATGCAGATGGCTACTACAAACATTTCGGTCGCTCTCAGGAGCTCAGTGAGTTCAAGTCTGGTACCCTGATAGGATGGCACTTGTGCAATAAGCCCATTCATGACATGTCCTCACTACTAAATATTCCATGGTCAGCTGTCAGTGGTATTATAACAAAGTGGAAGCAATTGGGAACAACAGCAACTCCGCCACGAAGTGGTAGGCCACGTCAAATCACAGAGCAGGGACAGCGCATGCTGAGGTGTGCAGAAGTCGCCAACTTTATAGCTACAGACCCCCAAAAGCTCAAGAACAGTGCAGCATAGAGGAATGAATGGGTCTCCATGGCCGAGCAGCTGCAGCCAAGCCTGATGTCACCAACTGTAATGCAAAGCATCGGATGCAGTGGTGTAAAGCCCACCACCCGCCACTGGGCTCTGGAGCAGTGCAGACATGTCCTCTGGAGTGACAAATCACAACAGGACTCGCCTGACTGCATTGTGTCAAGTTTGGTGGAGGGGGGGGGGGGGATTATGATGTGGGGTTGGGCTTGGCCCCTTAGTTCCAGTGAAAGGAACGCTTAATGCTTCAGCAAACAAAGCCATTTTGGACAACTTTGTGGGCACAGTTTGGGGATGGCAACAGGACTGGGCACACAAACCAGTGCACAAAGCAAGGTCTGTAAAGAAATGGAGGAGCGAGTTTGGTGGGCCACACAGAGCCCTGACCTCAACCTGACAGACCACCTTTGGGAGGCGGTGAGTGAGCCAGGCCTTCTCATCCAACATCAGCGCCTGACCTCACCAATGCTCTCCTGGTCACAAACTCCCATCAACACACTCAGTCCTACACCTCGTGGAAAGCCTTAACAAAATAGTTGAAGCTGTTAGAGCTGCAAAGGGTGAGATGGGCCGACTCCATATTAAAACCAATGGGATGGCATTAAAGTTCACGTGTGGGTAAAGGCAGGCGTCCCAATACATTTGGCAATATAGTGATATATCACCCATCACTACTACATGCCACAAAGCAGACTGAAAAACAAAAGAAGAGGAGACCATTAGTTATATGGTACAGAAAGGCAAACTACACCCAATGTGAAATCCGTTAAATTAAGGACAAGAAATGAAGAGAGCAGCTCAGGCATGAGTGACGCAACCAAAGGAACTGGTGACGGACGTACCATAAATACCAATATTCATGAAGGAGAAGGACAGGGTCGGGCGCAGGCTGGCGGTAGACCTGCACGTTTTTACAGATGTACTGTATGAGGGCCCACTCAGACCCAAACAAAAGGAAGTTGCTTTTGGAAACCCGTTAAGATACTAAATGTGGTGGGGTTGTTCGCTGAGGAGGATGTAGTTGGATTTGACATTTTAGTGTAACTGCATTAATAACTAGAAGACCACACGAGAGTGTGTGTGTGTGACATCGCCTAGGCAGCAGTCACCCCACGAGGTTTGTCTGATTACATCCCAAGTTGTAGTTGTGCTTGCTTTTATTAAAGAGGACCCCGTTTGATCGACAGTTCTGGGTTGATGTGACCCATTGGTAACTACGGGGTCGTTTACCGTACGTCACTCTTGACTGTATTCTTGTGTTACTGGATTGTCGGTTTGTAGTCCTTAAGTCGGTATTGACGTGTAGTTATCATGTTTCATTCTTGTTCAAATTCTCATTTTTAGGCCTGACTGTTGCGTTTTACTTTTTTCATCAACATTTTCGTACTTTAGCCATGGTCACGTTAAGCCCAGGTCACATTAGACGACTTTCCTAATGATTTTTAGTCATAGCTTTCATTTATATAATCATAAGCCATTCGGGGGTAACCAGAGGTGCACTACCATGAAGACACAAGCCTAATGTGACTTACCCACCGGCTGAGGCCAACTAGTCTGCAATTGGCTACGAAAATGACATGGGCTGCGATTTTCAGTCGTGCAGTTTGACACAGTGCAGTGACAAGATCAGTGACTTGATGTACCTTGCAACAAAAGTCACGTAATGTGACATCAGCTTGAGCCTGTCACGTTTGATTTGCAGTTTTACACCAGTTTGCGGTGCTCTACCTCTGTTTGCTTAGAAATCGTCTTAGTCAATGGGTGGGCCTCTCTGGCAGGGTTTTAAATTGGTTTGAGTCCTACCTGGCAGGTAGAAAATTCTTTGTTAGTTGTGGTAATTATACTTCAAAGACACACGATATTCTATATGGTGGTCCACAAGGCTCTATCCTGGGCCTGCTGCTCTTTTCGATTTACATGCTTCCATGAGGTCAGATTATCTCAAGGCATAACATGAACTACCACAGTTATGCTGACGACACACAACTCTATTTATCAATAGCGCCTGATGACCCCGACTCTCTTGGCTCACTGACCCCCAATGTCTTACTTGCGTTTCTGAATGGATGAGTAGTAATTTTCTCGAACTAAATAAGGAGAAAACAGAAACTTTAGTGATTGACAATAATGGATATTATGAGGTTATTAGAAATAAACTTTTTAAAAGTCAAGACGGAGATAAAGAATTTAGGGGTCACTATTGACTCGGACCTGAATTTTAAATCACATATTAATCGGATCACTAGGACAGCATTTTTTCACTTAACAAATATAGTAAAAGTTAGACCTCTTATAACATTGCAAGATGCTGAGAAATGAGTTGACGCTTTTGTTTTCAGTCGATTACTGTAACGCACTCCTCTCGGGACCACTCAAAAAAAGACATCAGTCGATTACAACGAGTGCAGAATGCAGCTGCCAGAATCTTAACTAGGAAAAGAAAATCCGAGCACATCACCCCAGTCTGAGCGTCACTACACTGGTTACCTGTGCCATTTAGAATTGACTTTAAAATCCTGCCTATGGTTTACAAAGCCTTCAATAATCTGCTCCATCCGATATCCCAGAATGCCTCTCACCTTACACTCCAAATCGTAACCTCAGATCTTCAAATGAGGATCTGCTTAGAATTCCAAGAGAGAAACTTAAAAGAAGTGGTGAGGCGGGTGGCCTTCTGCTGCTATGAGCCTAAAATCTGGAATAGCTGACTGATAGAAATTCACCAGGCTGATACGGTGAAGCACTTTAAAAACTCTTTACTGTAACATGGTCTTCTCAGAGCTTCACTTTAGTTTAATCCTGATATTTTGTAGATGTATTTAATTATCAATATCATTTTTATCATGGCTCCATAATCTGTACTAACCCCTACTTTCTCTTCTGTTCTTTTTCCGGTTTTCTGTCAGGTTGATCTGCACCCCCACCACCTGATCAAAGCACCGTGATGTCCCTACACTGATGGATTAAAGGCCAGAAGTCCACATGACCGTCATCATCAAGTTCTTCCATGTGAACCCTGAATACAATGAGGATTGATTGAGGTCATTGATGTTAGGTAGAATGCCTAGAAGGGGCCAGGTGGACTTGCTGCCTCGGAAACATCCATCCATCCATGACTTTCTCGTATACAAAGTATAAGGAAAGTATTGGAATCGGCCAAAGATTCCATTTTTGAGATTTTGATGAATCTCGATGTTTTAGATCTCCCTGACTTTCTCGTATATGAAGTATAGGGAAAGTATTGTAATTGGTCAAAGATTCCATTTTTGAGATTTTGATGAATCTTGATGCTTTAGATCTCCCTGAATTTCTCATATACCAAGTATAGGGAAAGTATTAGAATCGGCCAAAGATTTGATGTCGAGATTTTGATGAATCTCGATGTTTTAGACCTCCCTGAGTGCGAAAATATTTTTAGAATAATGTCTGTGTGTGTGTGTATGTGTGTAAAACGATAACCTGAGTACGCTTTCACTTTGGTCAACCAAATGTTACATAGGAGTATTAGGTACAAAACTGTAGCGGGGCTACATAATAATAAGTATTTGTTTTTTGTCTGTGCTGAGTGTGTTTTGTTTACTGTCCGTTATATGTGCGTCAGTAAATGTTGTCCCCGTAAGTGAAGAGGGGAAGGATGATGGAGGGAGACCGCAACCCAAGACGGAAATTCACATGTTGGATCCACCAGTTACATCCGGGACATTCTGCATTTAAACAAGAGGAGTGAAAGGTAAGGGGGAGGCGAAGAGAGAGAGAGAGAGAAAGGAAGGAAAAGAATAATTTTTTACGCATATTCCAACTCAATTCCGAACATCGTGTCAGTCCGTTACTTGCTTCTTTAGGATCCGGATTATTAACACAACAGCCAGGACCAAGAAACCCCGGGGTTTGGACCTTTGCCAACCACTGCCGAGGACACTTACGGTGAGGTCATTTCATTCTGCATTGTCAGGAGGAAGTGAGATTTTTCTCCAGCCAATATCCAACGTTTGCCGAACTTTATTAGCTTTTGGACTCTTCTATAATTTTCATTTCAACCACCGTTTATCATTTCATCTGTGTTTGTGTTTGTTCACTTTGTGTTTAGGGGCAAGGGAGGGTTCTTTGTAAATATTTGTATATTCGTGTCTTACATAATGATTAGTCACTGGTGTCATTGGGATAGTGGTGTTTTGTGCACACATATATATTGTGACAGATGTCCAGGGACCGTGACCCACCGGGACGCCGGAAGAAGGGAAGGACCGAGAAAAGGGCAGTATCTTCCATGGACCACAAGGGGGTGACCTCCCGGGATTACATTTGAGTCACAGAGCTTGGAAGCTCAACCCTATAGAGCGCAGGTGTCAAACTCCAGGCCTGGTGGGCCGCAGTGGGTGCAGGTTTTCTTTCTAACCCTTTTCCTAATCAGTGTCCAGTTTTCATTGCTAATTAACTTCATTTCCGTCTATTTTAATAGCCCTGTTTTTAAGGATTTAATCTTCTGAGTTGATTCTTTTCTTCATTAAATGACAGCCAAACAGAAATGAGACATGAAACGAGCCAACAGATAAGCAGCTAAATTGGGGCTACAAACTCCAACTAGTTCCTTAATGAGAAGCTGATTCTTGCTGTTAATTAAACTCGTTATTCAATTCCACGGCTTGTTACTGCTGTTCTCTTTTTGCCACAGCAGACATTTCCAAAACTGTTGATATTCTGTTTTTTTCTAAGAACTCCTAAAATGTTTTGGTAACCTGAGGGATCAACCTTACTGAGAACTTCATCTTTATTTTCAGATTTTGTTGGATGGGTACAGGTGAGCTGGTCATGTCCTGCTTGTTTTATATCTCATTACTGTCCGGCTGCTAATTAAGAAAAAAACAACTAAGGGGCCCGAGTCAAGCTAATTAAAGCTAAGGCTAAATAAGTTAATTAGCAGCAAAAACTGGTCACTAATTAAGAAGATGGTTAGAATGAAAACCTGCAGCCACTGCGGCCCTCCAGGACCGGAGTTCGACACCCCTGCTATAGATGGACGTGGCCACCACCAGGGGGTGCCCGGACAGCTCCGGAACTGTGGCCCGCAGCACTTCCGCCACACCCAGAAGTGCTGCCGGGTATTAATTGTGGAGCACCTGGAATACTTTCGGGCCGCCTCACTCCATTCGGAGAGCCGGAGTCGGGTGGAAGAGGACGGGTGAGGAGTTGGAGGCGGCTGAAGAGAGAGAAGGAGGACTGCTAGTGGTGATCACTGCACTGTTTGTGGTGTCAGGAAAAGGGGTTGTAAATGAACGAGTGCAATTTGAGACATTTGGCGTCTACCTGTCTGTGTCCGGGTCCGAGATCTCCACAATTAATTATTGAATATTCATCTGTCCTCGTCTATATTTATATCTATCATTTACAATATATCCGTGTTTGATTTTACATATCTGTCTACTGTTTGCTGGTTATTTCGTCATGTCGGTAAAAATAAGACAATTTGTAAGGAGTACGGCTTGTTATTAGAGCACGAAGCCTCGGGTAATCAAAGGAATAGTCTTGGTAGGGTAGTGGCCGGTCTGGGTAAAGGGGTCGGCCGTTACAAAACGTAGATTTCGATCAACTTTTGAGCTATTTCTGCTAACCAGAAGTGGTACTTTACCTTTTATTAATGCAGCTGCACAGTCCGATTTACTCAACTTTATAGTTAGTCAGTCATCGTCCAACACGCTATATCCTAACACAGGGTCACAGGGGTCTGCTGGAGCCACTCCCAGCCAACACAGGGCGCAAGGCAGGAAACAAACCCCTGGCAGGGCGCCACACACCCACACGGGACAATTTAGGATCACCAGTGCACCTAACCTGCATGTCTTTGGACTGTGGGAGGAAACCCACGCAGACACGGGGAGAACATGCAAACTCCACAAAGGGTGGACCCGGGAAGTGGATCCAGGTCTCCTTACTGTGAGGCAGCTGCGCTACCCACTGCGCCACCGTGCCGCCTGTATTCAACTTTACTTTTCTAATAACTGTATTCAACTTTACTTTTCTAATAACTGTATTCAACTTTACTTTTCTAATAATTGCTCAATATATTATTAATTGGATTTGATTTGATGTACATCATATAAAAATGTAAATCATTGTCTTGCGGTTTACTCCTCAAATATCCATCCCCTTATCTGAGCACAGGAGGGAGTCGAGGGGAGACCGCTCCCGATATTTTCTTTTGTTCAGTTAACATCGGTTTTTGTGTTTGTGCTAATCGGCAAGTCATTCAGCGCAGTGTTTCTCAGCCCGTCGGGTCACTGGATGCTTTATGGGTTGTCGGTTTGTTTTTAAAAAGCCACTTCTTTAATTGCCGTCCCCAGTCAAAGGGACATTTTTTTCTCCTGGGACAGTGAAACGACTGAGCGGATGACGTCCTGTCACACAGCACACGGCACACTTCATTAAGAGAGCCAACAAACACAGACGATCTCCTCAGATTCCCCCGTAATATCACCTGCTCCGGGCTCTTCCAGTTCCACATCATTCATCCAAAAAGCCTGAACCACTCATGAACCAAACCCAAATTCTCTGAGATACACATTTACCATAAAGCGAGGTGAGCAATGGCCAAGAACCAAGAAGCTTTCAGCTATAAAGGCCTTTGGAAACAAGGCCCACTACTTACAGACGTCAGGCGTTCAGACTTTTTTTTAAATGAAAATATGAAAATCTTGAGTCTTCACCAAAAACATTCAGGTGTGTTTGTACAACCAGGCAGCAGGCACTCGGGGCGGCATCTCACCGCACAACGAATTGCCAAACCTTAGGAAGTGCACAGCAATGCAGAACCGCTCACCTTGTCTTGTGCCAACAGACGCCTGCGCCAAAGCTCGAGGCGAGTCCATCACCCGCCAATTAAAACCTGTTGGTCTCTTCACATGCCCCCGATTTCGAGAAACGTAAAAGTCATACAACCCAGCCCAGGTCAGCCATTAGGAAGACAAACGGACACTAAATTTGATTCAGTATTACACGCCCGTGTGTCATGTTCGATGTACGCTGTAGATAAAAATGTGAAAGCGTAGTTATTTGTTAATGTGTGCCATTTGGGGAGATAATAAAAGGACACCACTAACCAAAAATAAATAAAACTGAGTCACAGGGCCAAAGAGGTCGAGATCCACTGACTTGGTGGGCTTCCCGATTCGTCACATTCTCGTTTTTTTGTTTTTCTGGTTTGACATCAGTGACTGGAACGTAAACTGACTGCTTTATCTGTTTTTGTGTTCTCAGTAATTGTCAGCTTATTTCTCGTATTTCCCTCTCAATTGCACTCTTCTGTCACAAGTTTGCATGTTTTACGTCGGTTTGTCTTGTGTTTCAGATGCAGTTGGGCGGAATTTTTAAACTTAGACTACTGAGCTTGACTTATTTTGGGTTCATTTATACCTTTTGTAGGCGAGTAGACATACAGTGGGGGGAAAAGTATGGGATCCGCTGCTGAGTTTGTAAGTTGGCTCACTTAGAAAGAAATGCCTTTCACATCTATCTATTAATTATATAGCGCCTTTCAAATCTATTAATTATATAGCGCCTTTCACATCTATCTATTAATTATATGGCACCTTTCACATCTATTAATTATATAGCGCCTTTCACATCTATCTATTAATTATATGACGCCTTTCAAATCTATTAATTATATAGCGCCTTTCACATCTATCTATTAATTATATGGCACCTTTCACATCTATTAATTATATAGCGCCTTTCACATCTATCTATTAATTATATGACGCCTTTCACATCTATCTATTATATAGCGCCTTTCACATCTATTTATTAATTATATAGCGCCTTTCACATCTATCTATTAATTATATAGCGCCTTTCACATCTATCTATTAATTATATGACGCTTTTCACATCTATTATATAGCGCCTTTCACATCTATCTATTAATTATATAGCGCCTTTCACATCTATCTATTAATTATATGACGCCTTTCACATCTATTATATAGCGCCTTTCACATCTATCTATTATATAGCGCCTTTCACATCTATTTATTAATTATATAGCGCCTTTCACATCTATTATATAGCGCCTTTCACATCTATTTATTAATTATATAGCGCCTTTCACATCTATCTATTATATAGCACCTTTCACATCTATCTATTTATCTATTATATAGCGCCTTTCACATCTATCTATCTATCTATTATATGGCGCCTTTCACATCTATCTATTATATAGCGCCTTTCACATCTATCTATTAATTATATGGCGCCTTTCACATCTATTAATTATATAGCGCCTTTCACATCTATCATATAGCGCATTTCACGTCTATCTATCTATTATATACTGCCTTTCACATCTATATTATATAGTGCCCTTCACATCTATTATATAGCGCCTTTCACATCTATCTATTAATTATATAGCTCCTTTCACATCTATTAATTATATAGCGCCCTTCACATCTATTATATAGTGCCTTTCCCTTATCTATCTATCTATCTATAGTATCAAATCCTTAATTCTCTCAATGACATGCAACTCAACTTAGAACTTTGATGTGTTTTTTTCTGGATTGTTAGTTGATTCTCTCTCTCGCAATTAAAATGAAACTACCATAAAAATGACAGACTTTTCATTTCTTTGTAAGTGAGCAAAATTACAAATTCAGCAGGGGATCAAATACTTATTTTCGTCACTGTAGCTAGATAGATAAATAGATACATAGACAGCTAGACAGATGTGAGTGAAAGGCACTATATAATAGATAGATAGATATTAAAGGCACTATATAATGATAGATAGATATGAAAGGCACTATATAATGATAGATAGATAGATATGAAAGGCACTATATTATAGATAGATAGATAGATAGATAGATATGAAAGGCGTGTTGCATTCCTCGTCCCCGAGTGTCGCGTTCCCTTTCTGTTCCGCACTCTTGACTGTTTACTGGCCGTCCATTTCGAGGCAGACATCTTGCAGGCCGCGAGCGGAGTAACTGAACAGGCTGCACTCACTTGTCTGGGGTCCGTTGCTGAGCTGTGTGTGTGTGTGTGTGTGTGTGTGTGTGTGTGTGTGTGTGTGGCCTCCTGCGGAAGACTCGGCACGTCAGTCTCCCTTAGAAGGCTGGCACCTTCCCCTTGGGCTACGTGCCACAAAATGAGTGGGCAGACAAGACCAAGTGGCAGAGCGTGCAGCGCAGCAGCCCATAAAACCCCAAGGCTACTGGTCACCATTAATGGCTGCCAGCATTTGCTCTCACACAATCACAAAGAAGGGGGGGGGGGTGTAAAATAAAAGAGCAAGCAGCCGGCTGCAGCCCCCCGGAGTCAGTGATCTCTGATGAGCTGAGGTCATTATGTCCACTCTGTCTTCATATATCAAAGAGCAGCTGGACAGGGGCTCCACACTGACCACCTCCCACCCCCTCACAGACCCATCTGTCCAATTCTCATCTTCCCTTTAACTGCAAGGGGGAGGGGGGCATTCAGAGCCCCTAATCCCTTTGCAGTGCTCCACAGTAGAAGCGAAGGGCAGCAGCCTGGACACGTGTGCCAATGATGGTTGGCGTTCTGCACGACGGCCCGCGCTGATACCAACTGACCTTCAAAGCTCCGTGCTGCCCACCTGCACGCATTTCCGTCATTCGATCTCATGTACGATTTGAGCGGCGCAGGACACCAACATGGATAACCCCTCAGCCCGCTGGAGAAAATGACCGACCGTTTACCGCTCTGCCCCTCTGCTCAGACTCTTCCCTAATTGACCGACATGGGAAGCCATTAATGTGACCCTGCGGAGAGCTGTGTGGGGTCGCCGTGTATCATGTACTGAATGACCTGTCGTTTTATCTTGTGTACTTGTGATGATGCCCCCTATGCTGGGCGCTGTATAAAAACGGCCTGACTGATGAAGGTCTGGGAGGGCACAAATGAAGGTACAAATTTGAGTGACCAACAATTAGTGACTGAAATGTTCAAAAAATACAAACAACGACCACAGTCCCCTGGAGCGGGCACGTTAACAACATTCAGAATAACTGGGGACATCAGGAGACGTCTATGACTCTGGTGGCACTCTGTGAACTGTCACCTGAAGCAACTGTGATGTTATATAGCGCCTTTCACAGAGGGCACACCAGCATAGACAAACACTGCAGAGTGACACAGCGTGTGCCGACAGACGCCACTCCTGCAGACTTTTCACAGCCGCCTGTCGTTTCACAGTCATCATGTGTCCAGCACCTCACATTCCAGCCTCCTCCCAAGAATGCTGGGCAGGGCCAAGAGACGCCAAGCCGGTCGGACGAACAGGCAGAGGACACTAAGTGGGCCAAACAAACAGGCAGAGGATGGCAAGCAGGACAAACTAATGAGCGCTGGACAGAAAGTCAGCCGTATGTTCAAGCAGAGGACACCAAGTGGGCCTGATGAACGGGTAGATGATGGCAAGAAAGCCTGACACACAGGAAGAGTATGCCAAACAGGCTGGAAAAATGGGCAGAGGATACCAAGTGGGCCAGACAAACTGGAATCGAATGCCAAGCAGACCTAACTAATGAGTGCTGGACAGAAAGCCAGGCGTATGTTCAAGCAGAGGACACCAAGCAGGCCCGACAAATAGGTGGAGGATGCCAAGCGGGCCAGATGAACTGGCAGATGACGGCAAGAAGGCCAGACAAACAGGTAGAGTTTGCTAAACAGGCCAGAAAAATGGGCAGAGAACGCCAAGTGGGCCAGACAAACAAGAGAAGTTTGTCAAGTGGGTCGGAAAAATAGGCAGAGGAGGCCAAAGGGGGCTGAATGAACACGCATCGGGCACCAAGCAGGCCAGCCGAACGACTAGAGGATTATGGGCGGGCAGGACAAACAAGCAGAGGACACTAAGTGGGCCAAACAAACAGGAAGAGGATGCCAAAGGGGGCTGAATGAACACGCATCGGGCACCAAGCAGGCCAGACGAATGACCAGAGGACAACAAGTGGGCAGGACAACAAGCAGAGGACCCCAAGTCAGCTGCAGAAATGGGTACAAGACACCAACCAGGGCTGGATGAATGAACAGAGGACACTAAGAGGGCTGAACAAACTAACCAGTGACGCCAAGTAGGCCGGACAAACAAGAACTGGATGCCAAGTAGGTCTGATGATGAACAGCCAGAAGATGCCAATTGGGCCCAACAAATGAGCACTGCACACCAAGTAGGCCAGATAAAGGAGCATTGGTGGCAGTTTGGCCAGAAGAATAAGCAGAGGACACCAAATGGGCTGGAAGAACAAGCAGAGGATACTAAGTGGGCCAAACAAATAGGCAGAGGATGCCAAGCAGGCCAAATTAATGAGCGCTGGAGAGAAAGCCAGGCGTATGTTCAAGCAGAGGACACCAAGCTGTGCCTGACAAACGGGTGGAGGATGCCAAGCGGGGCAGATAAACAGGCAGAAGATGCCAAGAGGGCCAGACAAACAGGAAAAGGATGCCAAAGGGGACTGAATGAACACGCATCGGGCACCAAGCAGGCCAGACGAATGACTAGAGGACAACAGGCGGGCAGGACAAACAAGCCGATGAGTCCAAGCCGGCTGCAGAAATGGGCAGAAGACACCAACCGGGGCTGGATGAATGAACAGAGGACACTAAGAGGGCTGAACAAACAAGCAGGGGATGCCAAGCAGGCCGGACAAACAAGAACTGGACGCCAAGCGGGCCTGATGAACAGCCAGAATATGCCAATTGGGCCCAACAAACGAGCACTGCCCACCAAGCAGGCCAGATGAAGGAGCACTGGATGGCAGAAGAATAAGCTGAGGACACCAAATGGGCCGAGAGACGTGACATCTGCATGGCCTCCTCTCCAAACCTCAGGAGGTGACCGTCAGTCTTTTCTCGGGAGGAGGGACGTCACGCGCAATAAGCCGTCAGTGTGAGACGTGTGCTTTGTTCTGTGCAAAGGAATAAAACGTGACACGTGCGTGTGGAATGAATAAGCTCCTTCATATCATGGCCTTGTGGAGGTGCGTGCCCCCTTTTTAAGGGTAAGGCTAAACTAGAACAGCCCGTGCAGAATCCGCACGTCAGGCTGTCCCACCGTACGTCTTTACGGAACTCAATAATCCCACTGAATCTGTTGCACCTTTCAGAGTGACAAATTACCGACAATAAAAGACAAAGAAGGCAGCAAACGCAAACGTGGCGACCTGCTGAGCCACCCAGGGTGCACCGTCATAACAAACAGGACTACTGTGCCCACTCCTACGGGTAGCGTGAAGTCGAGCATCTCCACAGCGCACGATGGAGCAACTTGGGGGGCATCGACAAGGCACAAATAGATGTGTGTGCAGGCCATCGGTGTGCGCGTGTAACGGACGGGGTAAATATGTACCTGTGTGTGCGTGTGTGTGCGTTCTGTCCATAACGAGGAAGTGGCTTGATGTCACTTTGGATACAACGAGATACGCCTCATCTTATGTAGTGCTTCCCAAGGTGCCAGGGTGTCACAGATGCCCTCAATGCCCTTGCCTGCTTCACTACTCTGGTGACCACTTTCTGCACACTCTCGGCTCCCTCGTCCTGCAGCCTTGCATGCGTCCCATGTCATGTCACCAAGTGTGCGCGTCCACATGCCGCCCGTCATGACTCGGCACTGCAATTCGCTGTTTGAATGCCCGCCTTCTCTTGAAAAAGTGAGCCGACGACGCTACTTGGGAGCAGCTGAGGGTAAGCCAGCCATCTTTAAAGTGACCCCACCAGGGGTCACCCGCTGCAAAATGAGTGCCATTCAGAAATAGAAAACACGGGAGGCGAGCTTTCCACTTCACTCCATTTCTGTCAAGTTCTGCCCGTCAACGCCTGCCATTCAGTCCGCATGTGTTTACTCACCTGGCCTCACGTCCATTTATACTGCACATGTGCACACTCAGCTGTCTGTCCACCCAAACACAAGTCCCACATGTCAAACGTTACTCTACAGAAACGCTACCAGATGAAATAAATGTCATTACGACACGAGAAAGGGTCAGTCAGTCAGTCAGTGTCCAACCCGCCATATCCTAACACGGGGTCACAGGGGTCTGCTGGAGCCAATCCCAGCCAGCACAGACGACAAGGCTGCAATACAGCTTATTAATGGTGTGACAAGAAAGCCACTTGACTTGACCTGCGCCTCCTCTGTTAGCCTGAGCCCAAACTCAAGCAGCAGGCATATGGCGGGCACGGGCAGAAGGTTCCATAGCATTCAAACCAGTTCTGCCAGCTGTCTGGACCCTCCACTCTCTTCTGCCCCCCTGCCCTCAGATCTGCCCCTAGCAGTTTACTTTAATACAGTACTGTTATTCAGTCATTGTCCAACCCCACCATATCCTAACTACAGGGTCACGGGGGTCTGCTGGAGCCAATCCCAGCCAGCACAGGGTGAAAGGCAGGAACAAACCCTGGGCAGGGCGCCACACACACCAAGCACACACACCCACAGGACAATTTAGGATCGTCAATACACCTGACCTGCATGTCTTTGGACTGTGGGAGGAAACCCACACGGACACGGGGAGAACATGCAAACTCCATGCAGGGTGGACCCGGGAAGCGAACCCAGGTCTCCTTACTGTGAGGCAGCAGCGCTACCCACTGTGCCACCGTGCCGCTCCACAAGAAAGGGTATGCTTTGTATGATAAGTGTTTTTCATCGTGTTTTAAAAATGAGGTCTTCGAGGTGGTGGCCATCATCAGCGATACGCGAGTCGAGACGATTTCTGAACACTCATGAAAGTCGTTCGCCGATTTCGTGACGAATAGCGTCCTTGAGGGGCTTCAAGGTTTTGAGGTCGGTGTGTGTAGACCTTCGACTCGAGAGAAGAAATCGCACAGAGGGAGATCAGCGACATCTCCGCGCAGGCCGTATGAGCCGTCGCTCCAGGCGTCCACCACGTCCATTTCTTCCAGTTGTCTCACATTTCAATGTCACGTTCTGAAGTGACGGTGACCGTCGCTCCCCCCTAAGGGTTGACAATGCCAGATTCTGCAATGGCGCACAAAACTGTAACACGTGTGCTCACTGTGCGGGGGTCTCTGATGAAGTTCACTAGGGTGGGTTTCAGCCCAGTAGTGGAGGTTTTTCTTATTTACGCAGCAACCATTCAAATGACATTGCGCCTCGTCGCTGATGGCTTCTCGATGAACGGTTTGCAGAATGTTGGCGCCCAACTCTCTCCGGCTCTCCCAGCGAGTTCCTGCACTGCCATCATTTTGTGAGGATGGAAATGAAGGTCATCATGTAAAATCAAAGACATATTGGAAATGCCAGAGGGAGAAGAGTGCTGAACGTCTAGCAGATTGCAAAATGGATGCCCTCACAGCTCGGATGTTGCCAGGCGTTTGTTTGTGCCGCCCGAGGACGGCCTGCAGATTTTCTGTTCAATGTTGTTCACCCGTCTGTCTACATTTAGAACTGCGTTCCGATTTGGGACGTCACCGTTAAGAGGAATGCTGAGGTGCGTTCGGAAGGCGCGGTGTGTAGTGACGATGGACTCGTTGTGTTTGAAGAACGCTTTGACAGGAAAAGCATGGTGTTCATGTGGGGTCGCCTATCGAAGGACCCCCCACCCACCTCTACCTCGCGCAATGACCTTGTGAAATGGGGTCCTTCATTTTGACTCACCTCCAAGTGTGTGTGTGTGTGTGTCCGTCAGCGGCCACCGGCTGTCCATCTAGCCGCGATGCGTGTGTCTGTCTGTCCTTTCACATTTCTACACAGTGGTCTCTTCTCACTGTCCATGCTGCACGTATACCACACGTCTGTCGGGACCCCGTCATTCACACTGTCTGCGATGTCCCCCTCTCCTGTGCCCATCCCTTAGGCTCTCCACACACACACAGAATTCCCTCTGGCGGTCCAGCATGACCGTCCGTCCGTCCGTCCACGTGTGTCCATCAGGTGTGATACCCAAGACAGCAGTGAGTCATGACATCAGAAGACGGGAAGGTGGTCCCCCTCGGGGGGGAGGTGGGCCGCACTGTCTGTTGCGGTGATCCATCCTCCAGCTCCTGTCCTGCCTAGTGGTCCTGAATGATAAAAAAAAGGCCCTCGGGCACTGCACTCGCTTCACCAGTGCCACTCACCCGCTTTCACTTTAGGCCTTGACAGGTGGCACAACACAAGGCTCTATAACAAGGAAGAGCCACACAGAGGGTGGTTCAGAGCGACTGTTGGCCAATTTAAAGTTAAAGGTCGGCGGACGATGTAAGACGCTATAAAACGCAAAGCATGGCTGCTCCTCGTCATTATACAGAAAGAGCGGCTGAGACACGTGAGCCCAAAAGCACTGTGCCCGTGGACTCCAGTGTGTAGCAAGCGATGATGGAGTGAAACACCACCTTCTCCGTGCGGTCCCAGTGGCACGAGGGTCCTGCGTGCATCGTGCAGGTGGACTTCGCCAAGCGTGGCTCTGTATTCCTGTGCAGCGTGTGGCACCACTGTGCGCTGTTGTCACGTCACTCTGCTCCCATTATGAGTGTTGGGAGAGGCCATCGCTGTTGTGCCATCTGAACTGCACAGCTTCAAAGTCATAAGAGTCAGCAGGCTGGCGTGGAGACCTGCAGGAGGCCTGAAAATCGTGACGTTGCATTAACGTGCATTGTGCACCACACTGCGTTCTGCAAAGCCCCGCACACGCTGGCCGATCTGCTTCTGTAGCTTGTGCCCACTTTTGTGCTGCGAAGACACACAGCTGTCATGTGGCTTGTGTTGTGTGGCATCGTGCAGACGGAGTGTGTGATCAAAGCCTGTAATCAGGAGGGTCAGGAATACCCAGCAGCCTGCAGTGTCATGTCGTGTCACTTTTAATCCAGACCAGGGTCACAGTATTGGGGCCTATCCCAGTTAGCATAGGGCGCAGGGCAGGAACAAACCCTGGACAGGATGCCAGTCCATCACTGGGTGAACACGTACACACACATGGCAAACACACATCAGGGCTAAGTTAGCACTGAACCTGCACGGGGAGAACATGCAAACACCACACAGAGACAACCTGGGACACGAACCCGGGTCTCCTTACTGCCACTGTGCCACCATGCGGCCCAGCCCGTACAGTGTGATGTGAACCCCCCACCACCCCTGTAGCTCTCCATCCGTCACACCTCACGAACACTGCCACGTAACCCATACTTTGTAGCGCCACCATGACATCTGACTGTGTACTACAACTGCTGTTGGGCAGCCTTCATCGCATTGCACTGCCCCACGTTCTCCATCGCTGTGCTGTGTCATTGTGAAATCGGGTGGGTATCGTGTAGTGCCACTGTCACTAAAATGCCCCTGCGCCCTTGTCTGGAATGAGGACTTGCAGTCCCTGTGAAGTTTAAATACCCCACCATGGTGGTGTAGCCTGCATGGCACTGCACAGCCCTGACCGCGTAGCCTGCCACACGAGTTGCTCACTCTCAGTGTTCTGTAACCTGCTTCCCGTTGGCACTTGTGCGGAAAGCCCCAGTTATCGTTTAACTAATGCATTATGGCATTGCTGTCACAGTGCAGTCCGAGAGAGCCGATGCCAATCGCTCACTCCGCACTTGGGCAGCACATTTTCCCTTTTCATGGCTCTCCTCCAGTGACGTGCTGTGCTGTCACATATCGATTGTACAGCACTGCTATGACTGAAGCTGTTGTGGAGCCCCTATGGCATTGCACAAATGCTGTAGTGCCACACACCCAGGAGGGTATCCTAGTGTCATTGGCCCTTCATGGCTCTCCTCCGGTTATGTACTACAAGCTTTGTGTGGCACTGCTATCAGCGTGCATTGGGATTGCCACGGGCACCAGCCCCACATGTGAGGTGTAAGGGTCCTGAAGCGCTGCTGCTGCTGTATAACCTGCATGGCGCTGCACGGCCCTCGCTACACACCATGACTGTTGTGAAGGCCAACATGTGCTGCCCAGTCAGGATGTTGTGATGCTCCACGCGCCCTACTGCTGCTGTGTATCCTTATGACTTGCGTGAAACCCCAATTGTCATTTTGCTACTCTGATGTGGCACTGGTGCCACTGTGCAACCCGAGTGAACCGAAGCCTTACACAGCAGGCTTTTCACTGCCATCCTCCATTTGTGCATTGTGTGTGTGTGTTGTCATGTGACTGCTTACCGCTGCGACTGTTGTGAAAACACCAACACTTGTGACGCATAAGGACCTGAACCGCGGCAGCTGTTGTGTAGCCTGCATGGCATAGTGCGGCCCTTGCCACACGTGATGATTGCTGTGACCGTGTGTTGAATGTCGGGATGCCCCACGCATGCCATTTCTGTTGTGTACCCTGCTCCCTTTTCACTTTTGGGAAACCCCAGTTGGTATTTAACTGCTCTGGTGTGGCACTGGTGCCACTGCGCTGCCCGACTGAACTGAAGCCTTCTGTGCAGTTGAGCAGCATGTTCTTCACTGTGCAGTCTCATTGTGTAACTTGCTTTTCATGGCTGTCCTTCAGTTATTTCATTGTGACCGATCTTGTGTAGCACTGCTGTCACTGTGACTGTCACAAGCACCAACACTCCTTATGAAGCAGAAGGCCCTGAACTGCGGCAGCTGTTGTGTAGCCTGCGTGGCACTGTGCGGCCCTCACTATGCACTATGGCCATTGTGAAGCCCCCTCGTTTGTCGTTCACATTGAGTGTTGCGATGCCCTGCGCTCCCTACTGCTGCCGTGTAAGCCGAGTTGTGCAGTGTGCCTTCTCCTTGTGTAGTCTGCCTTTCATGGCTCTCCTGCAGCAATGCATTGTGGGGTCGTGTATCTAGTATTGTGTAACGCATTACACAATTAGCACCTGCATTCCTCGTGTAAGGTGAGCGGCCTGACGCTGTTGTGCAGCCTCCATTGCAAAGCATGGCACAAGGGTTACGATTTTCCACGCTCCCCAATCGCCGGGATGTAAACCGAGTTGTGTAGTGTGCCGTCCCCACTGCGTCCGCTGCCTCTACAGTTACGCAGCGCGAGTATCGTCTCACTGTTTGTGAAGCTGAAGGGTCCTGCTGCGCTTGTACAGCCAACATGGCACCACACAGCCCTCGTTGTGGACTACGACTGTCGTGAGGGCCCACGTTTGCTGTTCACTCTCCACCGACGTCTCTCGTTGCGCCGTCTGATTTTAACGAAGCCACAGTTGTCATTTAGCTACCTGAGAGTGGCGCATGTGCCCCTCAAGCTCCTCACACGCCCTCTGCAGTTGTGCAGAGTGCCGTCTCATTGCGTAATCTGCCTTCCGTGGCTCTCTTGCACTATGTGTTGTCTCGTAACTGATATTGTGTAACACTGCTGCCATTTTGATTGTCATGAGCACCTGCAGGCTTTGTGAAGTGTAAGGTGCCAAACCACTGCAGCCATTTGGCTGTTAAACGCCCACGTGGCACCCCAAAGCTCTCGCTAGGCATTAAGACAGTCGTGATGCCCCACGTTTGTTGTTTGAGTGTTGTGATGCCCTACACGTCCCCATAGCTGTGTAACCTGCTCCTGTTGTGCCACTTCACTTTTGTGAAATCACATGTCAGGTATTTACCCGAGTGTGGCGCTTGTCACTCCTGACACTCTCTGTGCTGCCCGTTTCTCAGTTTGTGGTAATGCCATCTCATTGTGTGGTTCGCCTTTCACAGCCCTCCTCCATTTAGGTACTATGTGTTGTCTCGTGCCTGGTATCGTGTAGCCATTGTGTCATGGGGGCAACAGCACTGTGGGCTCTTGTATAATGCCATGCGGGCTACGCAATTCCTGCTATACACTATGACCGCTGTGAAGCCACATTTGTTGTTCAGTTGGAGTCCCCATGCCCGCCATGTAAGTCGAGTTCTGCACTGTGCTGCTTGCTTCTGTCATTTGCGCTCCTCCGGTTATGCCTTGTGTCATCATGTGACTAGTCTTGTGTGGCACTGCCATCCCTACGTAACACGCACCTGCGTTCCTTGTGTAGTGTAAGCGCCCTGAGCTGCCATATTGCACAGCCAGACTCCCATTTGCCACTGTGTGGTATGGAGTGTGGCGTCTCGTTGTGCCTTGTATAGCTCTTCTCTATTGTGTAGCGCTGCCACCACAAGGATTGTAACGAGCACCCGCATCGTGAGTGAAGTGTGAGGGTCCTGAAGCGAAGCAGCTGTTGGGTAGCCTGCATGGCACTGTTCGTGCTCTTGTAATAATAATACATTTGATTGATATAGTGCCTTTCGCATGCTCATTGACCCCGTGAAGCCCCACACTTGTTGTTCAGTTGGAGACCCTGCACCGCCATGGCTGTTGTGTAATCTGCTCTTGTTGTGCCGTTTGACTTCTGTGAAACTCCAGATGTCATTTAACCATTTGAATGTGCCACTAAAACCACACACAGTATGCCATCTCATTGTGTAGTCTGCCTTTCATAGCTCTCCTGCATCACTGTGTGTTGTTCCCACGCCAGGCATTGTGTGGCACTAATATCCATTTTGACTATCATGAGCACTGGCACTGTTTGTGAAGTGTAAGGATTCTGAAGCGCCATGCAATTGTCACTATGCACTGTGACCATTGGCATTTGTTGTTCTGTTTGAATGTCATGCATTGTGCAGCGCTGCTATCACTATGGAATAGGCCCCCGCATTTGTCGTGTAGTGTAAGCGCCCTGGGCCGTTGTATTACACGGCATGAGTGGCATGGCGCCACACACTCCCATTGGCTGCTGTGTACGTCAAGTTGTGCAGTATGCTGCCTCACTGTGTAATCTGCCTTCTATAGCTCTCTTTCAGTTGTGCACCATGTGTTGCCTGATACCACCGCGAATTTGGACTGTCACATGCACCAGTGCCATTTGTGAGGTGTAAGGGTCCTGAAGCACTGCAGCTGCTGCGTAGCCCACATGGCACCGCTCGTGCCCTTGTGAAGCTCCATGTTTGTTGTGATGCCCTGCGATCCCCAGGGCTGCTGTGTGACCTGCCCTTGGTGACCCATTAGGCTTCTGTGAAAGCCACGTTGTCATTTAACCACTTAAGTGTGGCACTCGAGCCACTGATGCCATACCCAGCTGTCCTCCAGTTATGTGCCATGTGTTGTCTCGTGCCTAGTATTGTGTAGCCCTGTGCATTGTGACTGTCATGAGCTCCAGCGCGGTCTCTGAAGTGTAAAGGTCCTGCAGCAGCGCAGCTGTAGTGTAGCCCACATGGCACTGTACTGCCCTTGCCATGCACTTTAATAACTTGTCAAGCCCCACATTCTGCTGTTCGGTTTGAGTGTTGAGATGCCATTGCTGTTGTGTAAGCCGAGCTGTCTCCTTCTGTAATTTGCCTTTCATGGCGCTCCTCCTGTTACGCATTGTGATGTCGTGTGACTAATATTGTGTGGCACTGCTAGCGCTACGTAACATGCACCTGCATTCCTTGTGTACTGTAAGTTATTTGTGTTGTGGCACCCGACACTCCCTGTTGTGTAAGTTTAATTGTGTTATCTGCCTTTGATCATCTCCAGTTATGGCCTGTGAGTGTTGTCATGTAACTGCTATCATGTGGCACTGCTATTATCGGGCACTCTGATTGTCACCAGCACTGTTTGTGAAGCGTAAGGACTGCAGCTGTTGTTTAGATCGCAGGGCACCACACGACCCTTGTCGTGACCCTGGTGAAGCCCCACGTTTGTTGTTCAGTTCGAGGGTCCTGATGCTCTACGCTCGCCATGGCTGTCGTGTAACCTGCTCTTGTAGGTCCGTTTGACTTTTGTGACCCCACATTTGTCATTTAACTACGACTGTGTGGCCCTCTGCCACTGAAGCCTCACCCGCACCGTGCAGCACGTTTTTTCTTTTGCCCCCTCCCCGGGTCTTTAGCGTCTGCCCGCCGCACTGTGCCATCGCCGTGCAGTTTCGGTGGATTGCAGGCCGCGCTCCGTCTCCGATGTTTGGCGTCGTTCAACCCGCATTGTGCATCGCCGCTTTGGTCACGTAGCCTACGTGCCGCGAAGCCCCGCAATGGTTCTGCCGCCGGCGCGCCGTATGTTTCCGCTCCTCGCGGCGGCGCTCCGTTAAGCTCCGTCGGCTACTTACTGTAAGGCAGCAGGGGGCTCAGCATTCTGCGGGGAGGGCCACATTAGCGCTGGCAGCTGCGGGGGTCGAGCTCAGAGACGCGGTCCCTCCTCCTGTCCTCTGAAACGACAGGCAGAAAGTGCGGCCACTTGAGTGCGCGTCGAACGCGGAGAGAGCTACACGCGGGGCTGCGTCGGGTCGGCTGCGAACAGGGCGGATCTTACCTTCTCATCCCTGCTCATCTTCCTCCTCCTCCACGACCACCGAGGTATAATAATCCAGAATTGCGGGGCGATCCCGTCCGAACGCGCGTGGGCTGCGCTCCGTTGAGCTGCTGCTGCTTCTGCCGCCGTTGGCGCCTCCCCTCCTCCACTCCGTTCCACTCCCCGCCCCCTCCCTTTTTTTTTTTTTTTTTTGTTAATCCTTCTGGGCACTGAGGAAGCAGGGCCAGCCAATCACGCGCTGAGAAAGTCCAGCGATTTGGCGGAGGGGCGGGGCGAATTCAGTAGTAAGAAAGTTGGGCGGGGACAAGTCCGCGAGCTCAAGTCCCGCCTTCTGAGGATCCGAGCAGCCCGTGACGCTCCTCCTGCAGCTGGCCCTGCGATCTCAGCGAGCTACGGGCGGGCTTCTCTTTCAAGGACACACGCCTGGCTATAAATCAAAGTGTGATATGGCGCCTTTCAGAAGGCCTGCTCACCCGATTACAGCAGGTTTAATAAGCCCCAACTGCATAAGACTGAATGGACCGGCATGTCGGCCGTTAACTTTGGCTCAGACCTCGAGAAGAAACGACTTGGATGTCACAGCAGGAAAGGCGGCAGGGCAGGCTGACAAGGGACGGGACTGGACGGCCACACATCTGCTCCTCATCTTCTGATTTACAAAGAGCAGAGCGCGCTGTGCTAATAGAATGAGCGGCTGACAGGAGCACAAAGCCGAGTTCGGCCTTCTGGGATAAAAGGCCGCCTGTCTTGCCAGCCCTGCCAGCTGCAACTCGGCACACTGAGGCAATGAACCCCCCCCCCCAAATCCCCCCCAAATGCTTGTCATTTTTAGAAGCCCAAGTCAGGAAAAGTCACTCGTGAGCCTGTAAAGTTACACCACGACACTGGCACGTGCTGACCCTCGGGAGTGCCCAACAGCGCCTCCATCAGGCTTCCCCCTCAGCAGTGCAGACAACATGTTCGTGTATTTGCATGGCAGATGCTTTTATCCAAAGCGACTTACAAAAGAGGGCCATGTAATCAAGTAAACACGAGTCTGAGGAATTGCGTGGGAACAAGTGTGACAGGACAAGGTGACGAAATTGATCAATCCTAGATTATAAAACCTAACGGCTCAGTTGGAGAGAAAGGCCTAAAATGAGAGACACCAAACAATTCATAAACATGTTGAGGGAGTCAGCTGTTAGGAAGGAGGTGGGCAGATCGTTCCACCGGCTAGGACATGAAATGAGTCTAGACTGAGATTTGAGATCACGCAGGGGTGGCATCACCAGATGACCTGACAGGGAGCGAAGGAGCAGAGGACCTCACAAGTCTCCATACGCATTGGTGCTGACCCACTGACTACACTGTAGGCGAGCATCGAGGATCTGACCTTAATATGCACTGCCAGGGAGCTGATGTAATGATGTGAAAAGAGGACTGGCATGTGCCCACCTTGGCTGATTGAACAGCAGACGTGCCACTGCAGCAGCTTGGTGGCATGTGCCAGTACTCCGGCCAGCAGAGATTTGCAGGAGACCAAAGGCTGGACCAGGAGTTGTACTGCATACTCCATCGGGTATGGTCTGATCTTGTGGATGTTGTACTGAGGGAATCTGCAAGACCGAGATGCCATAGCAGTGTGATCAATGAAGGACAGGACAGCTGCTCATTGATCAGCACCCCACCCAGGATAATAACAATAATTAACCAACCTGAAGAGAAGATGGGGTGCTGAGCAGATGGACAATCTGGGATAACAAGAAGGTCCACATTTGTCAGATTATGATGGTGATGGTGCTACTTCATCCACTTCATCAGTGAGACATGCAGATACTGTATGGTCCTCTGGAGGGAATAACGGGTACAGCTGTGTATCATCAGCATAGCACTGATATGAGAAGCCATTGGAGAGGATGATAGGACCCTCTGAGAAGGTGTACAGGGAGACAAAGCGAGGACCCAGCACTGATCCTTGGTGAAGCCCCATGCTTCCCCGGTGTACCCTTAACATCTCCCCTCACCAGGACACACGGTAGGCTCTGACCAAGAAGTAGGACTCCAACCACCTGAGGGCAGCGCCAGTGATGCCAAGGAGGATCTGGTAGTTCACCGTGTGTAAGGCAGAGAGAGGGCAGATCTAGCTGGATGAGAACAGATGACATGTCGGTAGCTCCACCAAAGCCATTATGTTGAGTTGTCTCAGTGGAGTGGCTCTTCTTGAAGCCCAACTGATTAGGATCGAGTGGTCTGCTCTGTAGGAGAAAGGAACGGGCTAGGCTACAGTCGTGGGAAAGTTCTGAGAATGACACAAATATGAATTTTCACAAAGTTTTTATGATGGCAATGTGCATCGACTCCGGAAAGTTCTGACGAGGGATCAGATGAATTGCCAAGTCCCTCTTTGCCAGGAAAATGAACTTCATCCCAAAAGCCCATTGCATGTCAGCCCTGCCACCAAAGGACCTGCTGACGTCACCTCAGTGATCCTCTCATTAACTCAGGTGAGAGTGATGACGAGGACAAGGCTGGAGGTCACGCTGATTGAGCTACAATAGAGAGGTGAAGAAGGCTACAGGGCACCCAAGAGAGTCCAGCCAGCGCCAGGCTCGTCTCCTAAAGTTAATTCAGCAGCGGGCACCACCAGGGCAGAGCTGGCTCAGGAATGGCAGCGGGCAGGTGGGAGTGAGGCGAAGACTTGTAGAGGATGGCCTGGTGGGTTTCAAGAAGGGCAGAAAAGAAGCCATCAGGGACAGAGTGATATTCTGGGATTGGACTGCTGGGGTCAAGTCCCTGTCTCTGATGAATCCCCTTTCTGCTTGTTTGGACCAGGGGTGGGCAAAGTCAGTCCTGGAGGGCCGCAGTGGCTGCAGGTTTTTGCTCCAACCCAGTTGCTTAATTAGGAAATAATCCTTGCCAATAATTTAATTTCATGACTTGCTACTGCTTTAAATCTGCCATGTCAGGACATTCTCATGCCCTAGATTTTTTTTTTCTTTTCTAAGGATATCGTCCAAATTATTTGTAGTCTAAAACTGAGGAGTAATTCTTAGCCCTTTACTTTTTCTCTTCACTTTCCCTCTAAGTATTTAATTAAACCAAATAGTGCACATTAAATACACACAGGTGTAAATGGAAACAAGTTAAATGGTTTCTTTTGTCATTTGCATCTTATTGCTAATAAGGAGCCATTAAAAGCCAAGAATACAGCTAAAATAGGCAATAAGGGTTCAAAATCGTAATGAGCGAGACAACTAAAATGGAGAAGTGTTACTTGAGCAATAAGTGCTTCTGATTAAGTAACTGGGTTGGAACAAAAACCTGAAGCCACTGCGGCCCTCCAGGAATGACTTTGCCCACCCCTGGTTTGGGGCATCCAGAAAAAAGAAAAGGTGAGCGGCACTACCATCAGTCCTGTGTCGCTGTGCCAACAGTAAAGCATCCTGAGACCAGTCATGTCAGCCAAGGCAGTGCAGGGCTCAGAACACAGCCAGGAATAAAGAATGGGAGCAAAACATCAACCGAGAGCAACTTCTGTCAACCATCCAACAACAGTCTGGTGACCAACATGATGGAGCACCGGGCCATAAGGCACAAGTGACAACTGAGTGGCTTGGGGGAACAAAACATCGACATTTGGGGTCCATGGCCAGGAAACTCCCCATTGAGAACTTGTGGTCAATCATCAAGAGGCTGGTGGACAAACACAAACCCACCGATTCTGACTGTTCAAGAATGGGCGGCTGCCATCACTCAGGATTTGGCCCAGAAGTTGATTGACAGCCCGCCAGGGCGAATCACAGAGGTCTTGAAAAAGAAAAAAGTGCCAACACTGCCAATATGGACACTCTGTGCATCAACTTGATGTCATTGTCAGTAAAAGCCTTTGAAACTTCTGAACTGCTTGTCATTCTACTTCAGTATCTCATCTGACACAAAGATCTAAAAGCACTGAAGCAGCAGACTTGGTGAACCCCAACACTTGGGTCATTCTCCAAATCTCTGGCCACGAGTGTAGAGATGGCACATTCCAGTGTCTTGGAAGGAAAGGAGAGGAGAACGGCTGGTCTGTGATGGCCTACTTGAGACGGGTCGAGGGTGGGCTTCTTGTAGAGACTGAGAGGAGTTCTTAGGGTCTGTTTGAACAACGTGGGAAAAGTGCCACTGCTGAGTGAGGTGCCAATGATGCCATCTGTCCTCTCTGCTCTAAGCCCGCACACGAAAGACAAAACTTGAAGTTGTGCCCTGTTTATTGCAAGGCTTTTAAGGTATTTCATGCAAGGTTGGCAGGGCCGACCCGAGCATTTTTACTTCTCTAAGTGAAGCTGTAAATGGCGCCCCCTTTTGTTTTGAGTGGAACCATCACAGGCAGAGCTGCACACAGAAACCTGGAGACACGAGAGGCTGGAGCCGGAAGAGGGAAAACAGTGAGTTCACACTTTAAGAATGTCTGATTTCTTACAGCAACGTCTGCTATCAAGACTGTCAATGGGACGCCATTCCAGAAAACACGTAGGAGTTGGGCTGTGTCGGTGGGCTTTAGGTGCCGACCCTTTGTATTTGAAGGTTCTGTAAGACGAGAAAACCATCTGCATTGCTGGATTAAGTTGTTTAAATGAGGGGCTCGTCAACGTTTTAATCTGGGAAACCCAAATCAGAAAATTGGTACCCAAGAAATGGATTATAACAATAATGAGTGCAGAGCCATACATGGACAAATAATAAAGGCAATACAATAAAATGCAATAATCATTTTCATTTCCATTCATTCATATTTCACACAAATATACTTAAAGAGAAGAGTGGAAAGTAAGCATATTCTTAATAAAACAAGAATTATTCTTCAAAACAAGGGATACAGCGCCCTCCATAATGTTTGGGACAAAGACCCCTTTCTCTGTGATGTCCCCCTCTGCCCCACAATTTCAAATCACAAGTCAGATGTCGCGATTAAAGAGCACATTGTGGACATTCATTTGAGGGGATTTGCGGACACACAACACTTTGTCTATGTGGTTTCCCCCATTTCAGGGCACCATAATGTTTGGGACACTTGGGGTCCCGGGGGTTTGTGTTTCATGGCTTCATAAGACACCTCAGCCTGCTTCTACCCTTTGGAGTCTGTGGCTGCCATTCAACATGAGGACAAGAGCTGTGCCAATAAAAGTCAAAGAAGCCATCATGAGGCTGAAAAACAAGAATCAAACCATTGGAGACATCAGTGACACTTTAGGATGAGCGAAGTCAACCGTCTGGAATATCATGAAGAAGAAAGAGCACACTGGTGGGATCAGAAATCACAAAGGGACTGGCAGGTCAAGGAAGACCTCCAATGCTGATGACAGAAGACTCCTCACTATGGTGCCTAGAAGCCCCCACACGCCTTGTCTGACAGATCAGAGACAGTCTTCAGGGGGCTGATGTGTGTGTGTCAGAGACGACTATCAGCAGAAGACTTGAAGAACTCAAACACAGTGGCCACACTGCAAGATGGAGGCCACAAAAACAGGATGGCCAGGTTACAGTTTATGAAAAAGGACTTCAAAGAGCCTGCAGAATTCTGGGAAAAGGTCTTGTGGACAGATGAGACAAAAATGGACCTCATCAGGGTGATGGCAAGAGCAAAGTGTGGAGACGACAAGGAAATGCCCGAAGCAGACCACCTCATCTGTTAAACATGGTGCTGCTGGGGGTGTTGGGCATGTATGGCCGCCACAGGTCCCGGCACACTTCACTGATGATGGAACTGCTGATGGCAGACACAGAATGAATTCTGAGGTGTGTAGAAACATCTCATCTGCTCGAGTTCAGTAAAGATCTCCAAACTCACAGGATGGCACTTCATCCTACAAGAAGATAAGGAGCCAAACGTACTGCTGAGGACACACGGGAGTTTATCAAAGCTACAAAATGGAAAATTCTGGAAAGGCCAAGCTAGTCACCTGATTTCAATCAAATCTGAGCAGGCCTTCCATATGATGAAGAGTGAACATAAGGGGACAAGCCCAGAGAAGAGCATCACCAGAGAAGACCCTCAGCACCTACTGTGATGCTTGAAAGTTTGTGAACCCTTTAGAATTTTCTATATTTCTGCATAAATATGACGTAAAACGTCATCAGATTTTCTCTCAAGTCCTAAAAGTAGATAACTTTGAGGAAAATGATCGAATATTCCATATTTGTGAGTGGCAGACATATGTGAACCTCTAAGATGAGCAGTTAGTTTGAAGGTGAGGTGTCAGGTGTCAGGTGTTTTCAATCAATGGGATGCCAATCAGATGTGAGTGGGCACCCTGTGTTATTTAAAGAACAGGATCTATCAAAGTCTGCTCTTCACAACACATGTTTGTGGAAGTGTATCACGGCACAAACAAAGGAGATTTCTGAGGACCTCAAAAAAAGAGTTGTTGATGCTCATGAGGCTGGAAAAGGTTACAAAACCATCTCTAAATTTAGAGTTTGGACTCCATCAATCCACAGTCAGACAGATTGTGTACAAATGGAGGAAATTCAAGACCATTGTTACCCTCCCCAGGAGTGGTCGACCAACAAAGATCACTCCAAGAGCAAGGCACACGTGTAATAGTCGGGGAGGTCACAAAGGACCCCAGGGGAACTTCTAAGTAACTGAAGGCCCCTCTCACATTGGCTAATGTTCATGTTCATGAGTCCACCATCAGGAGAACACTGAACAACAATGGTGTGCATGGCAGGGTTGCAAGGAGAAAGCCACTGCTCTCCAAAAAACACATTGCTGCTTGTCTGCATTTTGCTAAAGATCACGTGGACAAACCAGAAAGCTATTGGAAGAATGTTTTGTGGACAGATGAGACCAAAATAGAACTTTTTGGTTTAAATGAAAAGCGTTATGTTTAGAGAAAGGAAAACACTGCAGTCCAGCATAATCCCATCTGTGAAACATGGTGGTGGTAGTATCACGGTTTGGGCCTGTTCTGCTGCATCTGGGCCAGGACGGCTTGCCTTCATTGATGGAACAATGAATTCTGAATTATGTCAGAGAATTCTAACGGAAAATATCAGGACATCTGTCCATGAACTGAATCTCAAGAGAAGGTGGGTCATGCAGCAAGACAACGACCCTAAGCACACAAGTCGTTCTACCAAAGAATGGCTAAAGAAGAATAAAGTGAATGTTTTGGAATGGCCAAGTCAAAGTCCTGACCTGAATCCAATCGAAATGTTGTGGAAGGACCTGAAGTGAGCAGTTCATGTGAGGAAACCCACCAACATCCCAGAGTTGAAGCTGTTCTGGACGGAGGAATGGGCGAAAATTCCTCCAAGCCGGTGTGCAGGAATGATCAGAAGTTACCGGAAACGTTTAGTAAGGGGGGTCACAGCAGATACTGAAAGCAAAGGTTCACATACGTCTGTCACTCACAAATATGTAATATTCAATCATTTTCCTCAATAAATAAATGACCAAGTATAATATTTTTGCCTCATTTGTTTAACTGGTTTCTCTTTATCTACTTTTAGAACTTGAGTGAAAATCTGATGATGTTTTAGGTCATATTTATGCAGAAATCTAGAAAATTCTAAAGGGTTCACAAACTTTCACGCACCACTGTACTGACGGTGATGAATCGCAGACTTCAAGTGGTCACTGCTGATATGTGACAAAGAACTAAATATGACAATGGCTTTAACAGACTGTGTGGTGGGCTCTGTAGATTCCTGAGGTCCCTCACCGTCATGCTCAGTGTAAAATCCAGCCAAGCGGAGAGAAATCCGGTCCTTGAACACGAGGTGTTGCACGAGGACGTGACGATTTTGGAAAGGACGCTACGAATGGTCACTTACTTTGGTCACTTCGGTTATGAAAGAAAAAAGCAGTCAAAGGGATGAGTCCACGCGGTTAATCAGCGTCAAATCTTAACACGCTTTTCAAATGAGCCCACGTGTTGTTCAGCATATCCTCGGTTTATAAACTGAATAAAAAAGCTGAGTCGCGTAGCTAAATTATTCTTAAAAAAACATGTGCGCTATTAGAATTGTGTACGGGTGACAGGATCGATCTGCTTTAAAGTCACATCAAGTGGCTTTATTGTCGTTCCATTCACAGACCACATTGCAGCACACAGTGGCACCAAATAACGTTCCCCAGGACTGTGGTGTGACATAAACCCCGAAGAAAATGCAAGGCAAGTAATGAAGTGTACTATAAAATAAATAAGTAGTAGGTAATTAAATAGATAGTATAAGTAGACAATAATACATAAATTAATATCAGCTAACAATAACAGTACTTGCCTCGCAGTAAGTTGCCCTGTGGTTCTCTTCCCGGGTCCTCCCTGTGTGGAGTTGTCATGTTCTCCCCATGTCTGTGTGGGTTTCCTCCCACAGTCCAAAGACATGCAGGTGAGGTGCATTGGCAATTCTAAATTGTCCCTAGTCTGTGTGCCCTGTGGTGGGCTGGCACCCTGCCCGGGGTTTGTTTCCTGCCTTGCGCCCTGTGCTGGCTGGAATTGGCTCCAGCAGACCCCCGTGACCCTGTGTTAGGATATAGCAGGTTGGACAATGACTGACTGACAGTACTGAATGGAAGTAGACTGCTAGGGGCAGATCTGAGGGCAGGGGGGCAGAACAGAGTTGAGGGTCCAGAAAGCTGGTAGAACTGGTTTGAATGCTATGGAACCTTCCGTCAGATGAGAGTGGGCCCATGCCCACTGTATGCCTGCTGCTTGAGTTTGTGCCCAGGCTAACAGAGGAGGTGCACAGGTCAAGTCAAGTGGCTTTCTTGTCACTCCATTAATAAACCGTATTGCAGCATACACTGCCCCTTGATTTGCTTACATGGCACCTCTCAGCATCCATAGCGTGACGGTGTGCTGAGCAGAGGGGTTCAGGTGCGCATCCCACCTGAGTTACATAAATGTCACCCCTTGGTGTCCATTGCATGGCCAGAGGGTGGGGGATTTCTGGAGCGCATCCCACTTGAGTTACATAAACAGCGCCCCTCGGTGTCCAAAACATGTGCTGTCCTTAACTTTCATAATGAAACGATGCCCTGGGCAGCTGTCCATGTCGCCTACTGGATTCTGGTGTCAGCCTGTCTTGCCCGGCGCTCCTTCTCTCGATTCCCATAAGTCCTGCTCCTCAGACTGGGTCATGTGTCAGCTGTTTGACCACCACTAATACCCGCTGTGATAACGTCATGCAAATTCTTGTGAATATTTTCCATCCTTGAAGGCGACTCTCAGCGTTCCTCCTACGCCTTCCTTCAGTATCCTTGTGTAGCTCTGACACCCACTGCTTCCTGTCTCACAATACTGACCACTCAGTACCAAAACCAAACTGATTAATCAGATTGCTTGATGGGACTGGACACTCTCTCTCACACACACACACACACACACAGAGTTTTACTTTATTTTATAGTAGATTTTTGTATGCTCCATAGTCTAGGACAGTATGTCACTCAATACAGAATTGTCACATGGATAAAGTAAACTGATTTTATTATGCTGTCATCTGATGATGTTTTACAAATTCTTCAGCAAATCAGTTTAAAAATTTTATTCAGAACTATGATATATGGATTTGTAGCTCTGTATTTAAACCACCAGATAGCCAGGTACTTTATAGTGATGGTGATAAGTTAATGCAAATCTTATCAAGGTGGCATTATAAACATATACATCTCATTTAGATTACTGAACTAAACTGACAAACTTAATATAATAGCAAAATTCAATAAAAGCCAAGTATAATCTTTACCCTTATACATTTACCCATGAATCATATTTTCAACATCCTTGCTAATATATGCAAATAGCCAACATGATTATCCAATCAGGGCGTGACCTCAGTGAGTCCCACCCATGAGACAAGGGAGTCCTTTTTTTAAAGTGTCAAGAGCGAATCTCATGGATGGTGGTGCATAGCAGGGACTGATATTTGCTAAGTTTTTAACGCTAATTTACGGTATGGACATTGGGACTTGATTAAAGTTTAAATTAAATCTGATTTTCGGGAGCAGTCCAGATCTGCAGTAGTGTTGCCATTTTGTTAATTTTATTTTGAAACTTCTGTGTCTCTTATGCTATGCCAGTTGGATGATGATTATTTCTATTATTATTATGGCCTATGATTTTTGCCGCAGGATCTAGAAGGCCCACCGTCCCACCATGGTGACAGACATTAATAGCAAACCTTATAATATAAACCAATATTATCAGGTTAATGGGAACTGGATGGTTGTGTTGAGTCTGAGGGTCTGTAATGTTTCAAAAATTGCTGCCCCCAAATTTTACCACCCTCGGCCACTGCCAAGTTCACCTATATGGTATGGACCAACCTCGCAGGGCACATGCCCTCCCTGGTACAACCCCAAGTCTTTGAGATGTGGGAGGTGAACTGGCACCACTGAAGAAAAGCCCACACATCCTCATGGATTAGGTGCCAACTCCACAATGACCATGGGTTTGGCTGGGATTTGACCCCAGGTCTCCGGAGGTGGGTGGCCAAAAAAATCAGCACCTTCTGTGCTACTGAATGCTTAACTGAAAATCATCTGAGCCCGTTAGCTGGGGTACAGCCGAAAACACGACTTGAACCCCCGCCTAGCGCCATTCCCACCCTACAGACCCATCTCACGGCCTGCTGTCTTTTTCCTTCTTCTTCGCCGTCACAAAGCCTGTTATTCATAGCCCCGCGCTGCACCTGCCACCAAGCTGTCACCATTAGGCTGTGACGCACCGAGACGAGTGCCCTCAGCCACTCCCTTTATCTCAGAATCAGCGAGCAGAAAAGCCTGAGGCTGACGAGGACTTGTTGGGCTTGTTTAGGTGACCCTCAGAATGCCACCGGGACACTCAGATCTTGTGCAGTCAGCAGTGCCCAGGGCTCTGCTTAGCCATTGTCTTCCTTAACATTTCTGGTGGGCTTCCTATCCCTTTGGAAGGGGGGGGGCCGCTCTCATCTAGCTGACTAGTTTCTTTCCAAGGCTTTCTTTGGCTTTGCAGCTTCAGTGTTTACCATTCAAGGTGCTCTATGAAGTCATCACAGACCATCAAGAATTCACTGACAAACCTGCTATGAAAGGCACTATATAAGCTCAAGAAGGAATTTCAAAAACTCTCTGACAGATGTTACTGTGAAGGGAGCTATGTATAGAGTTTCATGTATTTTCAGACAGGCCTTGACATGAAAGGCGCTATATAAAGCCAAGAGGGACTGGCAAGCTTCTGTGATGGGCCTTGTCATGAAAGGCGCTATATAAAGCCAAGATACAATTTCAAGCCTTCTCTGACAGGCCTGGCTATGTATAAAGTCACGATGGACCATCAAACAGACTCTTAACAGGCCAAACCATAAAAGGGTTCAACTCCAACTGGACCATCAAGCATTCCCTGACAGGCCTTACAGGTTTCATGTGACACGGCCGCTGACTGGTTTGAGAAGCATTTGGTGACGCTAATAGCCTTCTTCATGGCTTCTGTCCAGTGTCAGGATGTAGATGCTGACCAGTTCACAATGACACTCAAGAGCTGCGGGTGATCCTGAGATGGGTCAAGTGGGTTTGACACTGTGAGGTTACCTAACGTTAGTAATAAGTCATCTAGAAAAGGAAGAATCTGGGGGTTTCTGCTTCAACGCCATCAGTCGATACTTTGTTTTAGATTCTCACAACATTTTAGGTAAAAAAAAAAAGCATGTTTGTGAGATGCCATCTGTTGGAACGACAAACGCAATGCATATGTTTCTGTTATATTCCATCTAGTATGGGATTTGTAAAAGCAATGTTAAGGTTTATTTATCTGGCAGGAAGAATTTCATCCTTTATACTCGAGACCATCTGGTTTATTACCAACTCCTAATTCCACTTTTATTTTTGGTTTAACTAGGGGCACTGCATGATAGGAGTGGGCAGGTGTGCCATCTTTTTGAATGAAAATTACAAGGCCTTTTATTGCTACAAATGTTTTTAGTGCGCCATCTGTCAGAATGACAAATGTCATGCATTTTATTACTACAAATAATGATGTCCTGTCTGTTAAATGACAAATACAAGGCATGATGACTGATTTAGATCACTGATGTTAGGTCGAATTCCTTCTCGTGGCCTCGGAACCCCTGCACATTTTTTTTTTCTCCAGACCTCTGGAGTTGTTTTCTCTTGTTTTTCTTTCTTTTTCTGAAATCCCAGCCATCAGACCTTACTTTATTCTTTATTGTTTAGTATTGCCTAATCTTATTTTTATATTTCTATTTTTTATAAACTTTTCATCATCTTGTAAAACACTTTGCGCTACATCATTTGTATGAAAATGTGCTATATAGATATTGTAAATGTTGTTGCTGTTGTTATTCTATTA
>JANRMT010062791.1:175277420-175292264 GCA_026402145.1 Polypterus bichir lapradei | reverse complement strand
AGTCAGTCAGTCAGTCAGTCAGTCAGTGAGGGCTTTGCCTTTTATTAGTATAGATAGATAGATAGATAGATGTGAAAGGCACTATATGATAGATAGATAGATAGATAGATAGATAGATAGATAGATAGATAGATGTGAAAGGCACTATATAACCGATAGATAGATAGATAGATAGATAGATAGATAGATGTGAAAGGCACTATATAACCAATAGATAGATAGATAGATAGATAGATAGATAGATAGATGGACTGTGTTGTGTGCCCACTCGGGTTCCCTTTCTCTGATTACATTTTGTCTGAAGGTTTGAGGCCATTTATCGTGTATGCTGGGGGGCACTTACTTTTTCACAGCACTGGCGGAGAATTGGAAACTCTAAACTAGCCTGGTGGGTGAAGGTGCCCTATAATGGACTGGCAGCCAATGTGGCACTGATACAGACCCCAGTCCCATCACTGCAGTCCCCCTTTGCACCGTCTCTGTCCAAGTCCCAGTCCGGTCACCGCCATTGTGGTGTCTGCATGTTCTCTTTGTGATTTTCCTCACACATCACAAAGTGGTGTCTACAGGATGTCTGATCCCATTTTGATTTTTGTGTATCTGGTGGGCTCAGTCTGGACTTTGTCCCCGTCTGGAATCTGCATACCAGGGTGGTCACCGTCTTTGTGGGGTCTTCCCGTCTGTCACATTTTAAAGGCGTCACTGGTTATGCAGAACAGCAACTCTGAACTGAGTGTGTCTGTCCTGTGACGGACCACCGGCCTCCCTTCCAGGCTGCTGCCGCCTGTTCTTGGCAGGCTAGAAGACGGATGCCTGGATACCCGCTTCTTAGTGCCCCTGCCATAGACGTCTGTTTCTGTTTCTCTTGTTCCTCTCCATGTCTCAGGACGCCCCCCCCCCCCTCCACGCTCTGGCCCCCCTCATTTTTCTGTAAAGGTCACTTCTACCCACAGGCGCAGCTCCACCACCCGCATCGGAAACTCGAGATGCCATTCATTACTCAGGCAGATCAGATCGCTGGAGCGCCGGGGCTGGAAGGGGTTAAATGCAGCTGTTATGCCCAACAAAGGAGACATTGTGAGACGGAGCGGCCCTGTGAAAGAGCGGCCCACCGCCATTGTCCCGAGAAGGTGATCGGCAGAGTGTGACAGATGTCCCACTCTATTGTTTCCCTGGCGGCTCCTTCTGTCCCCCAGAGCCCCTCGGATTCCTTGACGCCACTCCTCCTCCTCCTCCTCTGTGGCAGCTCGCCAACGGGTAAAAGTCACTGCAGGTAACCTACTGCGCCCAGGGGGGGCTCCTTCAGAGGAGTTGGGGGGGCCATTGTTGTTCTGTTCCCATTGTTGTGGCCCGAGCGGCCTGCTGCCTGATTTACGCCCTTCTTGTCTTCTGTACAAGGTGTCCTCAGGGTGGGTCCTCACGGCTCAGGATGGGTAGAGGCCATCTGTGGGAAACGCTTTGTGACAGGATTGCCGGGTGAGAGCAGGCTGGCGAGATTAGCAGAGCGCCACACCTCGTCCTCGTCCCGTCAGGGCTCTGCAGCTTGACCTGCCCATCCGGTCAAAGCAGTTAAACCACACGGCTCGGAGTCGCCACACCTTCAGGGTGCTGCTGTCAGCATGATGGGTGCCCCCGGGACAGTGGAGGGTCTCTGAACAGCTTACAAAGCCTTGAGTGGACCTCCTATGGACAAAAGTGTCCACCTGGCAGACATCTCTCACCAGCTGTGGAGGCATCAGGGTGGAAAGCCATAGATGCCTATGCTGTGGATGCCCAGCACCAGGATGTCATTGCTAATGTGCTTGGCATGGGTAGCTGGCCAGGCTGGTGTGATTTTCTGTGGCCTGCTGGAGAGCGTCAGCCTACAACTGCCACCCGAACGTGCCACGGGGAGTAGAGGCTGGCCAGATGGGATGGATAATGTGAGGCCATCTTTAAACAGCCCACAGGTAGCTGGCAAAGCTGGTGCCACTTCCTGTGGTCGTATCTCACCCATTGTGGAGTCTCTGGCCATGAGTGCCCATTGGATGCCCATATCCTGCACTGGGTGTTGGGAGCTGACTGGACAGGCTGACCACGCCATGAAATTGTGATGAGGAGCTGGCTGGCCTGTGGTCTATTATGTCCTTAATATGCTATGGGCATTAAACCACCCTTGGGCATTTGGAGTGGTCCGCTTTCCCCTCAGCTCCCATTTCAGGACCTGGTTAGACAGTCATTGCCAGCTCACTGCTGCTGTGCCAGAGTCTCTGCTGCCCTCTCTGTGTCTTATCTTGCCTGTGGCACATGCAGTTGAATGTGGCCCATCACCCTCTGCCCGTGCCCACCCAGCACCCACTTCATCGTTGGCTTTATGTGACATGCCGAGGCTATAAGGTGCCATGCGTCTCCATCGTCCATCCCAGTGAGGCTGTGGTTTGAAAGTCAACTCTCCGTGAAGCACAAATAAGAGGAGATGAGGTGCACAAAAAGTGGACCCTCTAGGGGACAGCGAGGTGTGACGATGATGTTAAAGGTGTCAACCTGAGTGACCTTCATCTGAAAGAAAGCCTGAAATTAAAAGTGACATCTGCTTCAGCTCACCACTTAACCCTTTACCTTGGGGGGCCGCCGGCACCGGGACCCTCAGTCCATAAAGCAAATCACGTTGGCTGGCTGCCATCTGCCAAGGACGTTGAGTGGCCAGCCATCATATGACAACTGGGCAAGAGCTGTGCCACAAGCTAACCACCTCCTGCTCTCTAACCCGCCGACTCTCAGCCACACGACCGTTGAAAGTCGATTTCATTGATTCCCGATCAATAAGCCGATCGTGGCAGTTAAGGACCCCAGAATAACAGGTTCCAAATTGGGAGGTGGGGGGGGGGGCACACAAGAAGCCCGCTGTGATGGCAGGGTGCCGCTGTGATGTTCTTCTTCTCTCTTTTGGCTTTGCAGGATGCAGCGGTAGGGGGGTTTGGGGTGGGGGTCCGGTCACTTACGAGGGTCAAACACAAGGGATGACAAGCAGAAAATGGGGTGTGAATTATTTGGCATGTTTAAGTGACAGAAGGGGATTACCCAGTGTCCTCCTCCTCTTCTGCGGACCACCCAGGGTCAAGTGCAAGGTCAAGGGGCACTGCAGCAGGTGACACTGCTGTCTTGTCCCCCCCCCCCCCTTCGTCTTTCAATTATTTCCTGCAGAACTTCGCCGATGTTTCATTTTTGTGGAGTTTGGTGGTCCGCTTGCCCATCTGGACTGGACAATTGACAAGGAAATTTGTGAAGTGCCTGCCTGCAGAGGGCGCTCAAAAGCTTCCATGCCAAGTGGCAGATGTAAACAGCTCCTGGTGAGTGTCGGGCGCCTGGCACCCTGGCATTGTTATTTGAAACTTTTTTTCTTCTGACGGTCAACTTGGGTGCCTTGAGTCCATTGCGGCTCATCTCAGTTGCCGGGGCAACCCTTCCTGTCATGGGAGGGATGTGGCCTCTGGGATTGGGGGTTTAAACAGCAGCCCCCTTCAAGGGGTCTTTAGCAGAGCTGTGGACTAAACCTGTCGTGAATATTTCTCGCTTTCCGGATCGGCTGCTGGGTGTCCTGATGTTGGTTTTGTCCTTGTCACCTCGATTTCCGACTCACTCGTCATTTTGTCACTTTTCGGCTTTGAGCCTTTTCTCCCGGTTTGCCCTTTGAGGACCTTGTTCGCTTTACAGGTGCCCGCCGGTCACCGCTGTTTCTCATGCTGTCCTTGCACGCCTGTGTGCCTTTAGAAATGGGAGACGCTGTGTCACGTGAAGTGTCACAGCGCTGTCCTCGTGGTGACGATACAATAATGGCGCCGAGGATTGGATAAAACTTAACGTGAAACGATAAAAGTCGTGAGCTCTGACTGGGAAAGGAGGAGGCACAACTGATAGGGGATGTGAGAAGATGAAGGGGCGAGCAGATGAAGGCCTCTGCGCCAGCACCGACTGGTGGAGACACCTTAGAGAAGTGACTTGTGTGTCACCGTGACCCATCAGACAAGTGGAGGTCAGCAGGGCCGAGCTGCTCGAGTACCTGTAGAGGTGAGGACCAGAGAAATGGCAGCCTGTGATGCCACCCTCGTGGGTTGTCCTGTGCCAAGTACTGAGTTGTCACGTGCCATTGGACAACATGACACTGATGACGAGGGTGGAGTCTTCATCTCCACCACTTTCTGAATTCCTTGCCCTGCCAGATGAGCTTCAGTGCCATTGGGCTCACACGTTGGTTTCTTCTGAGATGGATCAACAGCTGTTGGTCTGATGACGGGGGGAGTGAAGCTCGTGAACCAGAAGCACTTCTACAAAGCCCAGGCACGCAAAGGGCACCACATCAGTAAAACCCTCAGAACTGTGGCATCAAGAAGCTCTCCGCCATCTCAAAGTGGCATCGTCTGGCAAATCCTCTTCTGTGAGCACCATGAGCAGCCGGCAAGTGGTTCACCAGTTTGCCCAGTTGGTTCCCCAATTCAACCAGTTGGTTCATCAGCTCACCCAGTTGGTTGACCAGTTTGCCTAGTTGGTTCACCAGCTCATCCAGTTGATTGACCAGTTTGCCCAGTTGGTTCACCAGCTCACCCAGTTGGTTGACCAGTTTGTCTAGTTGGTTCACCAGCTCACCCAGTTGGTTGACCAGTTTGCCCAATTGGTTCACCTGTTCACCCAGTTGGTTCATCAGCTCACCCAGTTGGTTCACCAGTTTGCTCAGATGGTTGACCAGTTTGCCCAGTTGGTTCACCAGTTTGCTCAGGTAGTTCACCAGTTTGGCCTGTTGATTCACCAGTCTGTCCAGTCAGTTCACCAGTTCACCCAGTTGATTCACCAGCTCACCCAGTTGGTTCACCACCAGTCTGTCCAGTCAGATCACCAGTTCACCCAGTCAGTTCACCAGTTTGCCCAGTTGGTTCACAAGTTCACCCAGTTGGTACACCAGTCTGTCCAGTCAATTCACCCAGTTGGTTCACCAATTTGCCCAGTTAGTTTACCAATTCACCCAGTTGGTTCACTAGCTAATGCTGTTGGTTCATCAGCTCACCCAGTTGGTTCATCAGTTTGCTCATTTGGTTCACCAGTTTGCCCAGTTGGTTCACCAGCTAATCCTGTTGATTCATCAGCTCACCCAGTTGATTCACCAGTTTGCCCAGTCAGTTCATCAGCTCACCCAGTTGGTTCATCAGTTTGCTCATTTGGTTCACCAGTTTGCCCAGTTAGTTCACCAATTCACCCAGTTGGTTCACCAGCTAATCCAGCTGGTTTATCAGTTTGCTCATTTGGTTCACCAGGTTGCCCAATCAGTTCACTGGTTTGCCCAGTTGGATAATCAGCTCACCCAGTTGGTTCATCAGCTCACCCAGTTGGTTCACCAGTTCGCCCAGTTGATTCACCAGTTTGCCCAGTCAGTTCACCAGTTCAGCCAGTTGGTTCATCAGCTCACCCAGTTGGTTCAGCAGTTTGTCCAGTGGGCTCATCAGTTCACCCAGTTGGTTCACCAGTTCGCCCAGTTGATTCAGCAGTGTGTCCAATCAGTTCACCCAGTTGGTTCACCAGGACATGTGGCTCTGCTGGTCATAAGTCTGGAGCTCTGAGTTGCCCCCCACAGAGGGACACAGGTGTCATTCGGCCCCCACTTCTTCTGTGCCTATGGAATGGTTGCCTTCCACTCAGATGGCGTTCACTCAGCGAGGTCCACAGACCCCCACCTTGATGAGGGGTACCCTTGCCGGGAGTGTGGGGGGGGGTGGGTGGTTGTTGGGCACCAGGCCAGCAGATTTTCTCTCACGGCTCCCTCTGCTGTTCAATGCGGTTAGAGCAGCACTAAAACTGAAACGGTGGGCTCGGTCTCCCCACCTGTACTCTGTGGCCAAAAGTGCCCACCTGACTTCACAAATCTGGCGTCCGCGTCCACCCTGAAAATCCCATTTGGGTTTGCTGACCTCCATTCCTCCGTTGGTGGTCCACACTTGGCTTTCGCATATCGTACGAGGTGGCTGCATCTGCAAACCTCACATCGTGGGCCCCCTCAGGAGAAGTGAAGCCCAGCAGGTGGACAAGCAGCTCTGAAAAGTGGGACCACCGTGTGGAAATATTGGACAAAGGGGGCCGAGGTGAGGGTCCTCGATGGAAATAAAGACAAACCGATGGTGAGCAGGGGCTACGAAGGACCTGACTGGAGAAGGCAGAGAGAGGTCCGGCAGATGGCCGGCTGGCTCGCGTCCCGCACCATTCCGGTGGTCTTGTTTTTTCGGACGGCCGCTCGGGGGGATTGGGTCGTTAATTTCTTTCGTTATAATGGTCTCGGCCTGTCAGCCCACAACGTCAGATTTAAATCTGCCAGGAGAGCAAGGCTGCTGTCATTAATCGTGGAGGGGGCCGCCTGGAGATAGTGGGCCTGCCACCCCCCCAACCCCACCGGATTTATTTTAGTTTTTTATTAGCAGTAATAACAGAGCCCACCCCCCCACCCCCCCCGATTTCTCCAATTCATTTCACTCAAGGTTACAGAAAAGCGACGTAAAGTTCACAATGGCATCCATAAAACAAGCAGGGCAGCCCATAATAAGCTCCCTGTGTCCTTCACGGCTCATCCTGCAGCCCACTGAGGACCACTTTACTCACCTTGGGGTACAAAAGTCAAACGCGCTTCCCTGGAGAGGACGACGAGGCCCATCTGTTAAAGGATCGCATGAATGACAGGGCGGCGCTGCGGCCATTTTCTTTGTCTCATTTGGTTATTATAATAAAAATAAAAATAAAAAAGCCGCATTGCTGCTTTTGCTGAAAGAGCCAAGCTGCTCCTTCCCAGTTTATGAGACCACCATCACAGGCACAGAGCCGTTAGCAATTCTGAGGTGGCAGAGCCCCCCGTCACACAAATGAGCCCCCTCCCACTCCACTTACATTAATGAAAACATCTGACTGTGGACAACGTGGTGTGACACTCGGCCTGGACAGCATTTAGGGGGCTACACTGGCTCAGTGGTCACGTTGTAATGACCGCCACAACCCGGGAGGATTTCATTTACTCCAACGTGCTCTTCATCCTCCGACTACATGGCACATTTTAAATGGCCAGTGACCTCCTCATCCTGGGGTGGGCAACCGACTGGACCCCCACTGACCTACCCTCAATCCCTGTCTGTTTTACTGGTGACTGACGACCCCCCCCCCCAATGCCCCCGCTGGCTCCCTCAAGACGTTGATCATACATCGATGTGCTCACTTCGGGTCGCCGGATTCACCGATGTGACCTCGTGGCCCTTGCATCTATTGATGACACCCGCTCGACATGTCCACCTGCCACTCAGGCCTCATTAAAGTCACAGCGCAGCTCACTGAGGTCAATGGGACCCTCGCAGGGCTGCAAGTGAACTGGTGGGGGGGGGCTTCTGGAGCAATCAAGAAATCCAATCAGTCCTGGCACGGGAGCGGCACATGCCAGGAAGAGTTTCACTGACATCTGTCTATCTAACTATCTATCTGTATAGTGCCTTTCATAGCTATCTGTCTATCTAACTATATAGAGCCTTTAATATCTATCTATCTATTATATAGTACCTTTCATATCTATCTACCTATCTATTATATAGTGCCCTTCACTGCTATCTATCACTTATATAGTGCCTTTCATATCTATCTAACTATCGATTATATAGTGCCTTTCACTTCTATCTATCCATCGATTATATAGTGCCTTTCACTTCTATCTATCCATTATATAGTGCCTTTCACTTCTATCTATCTATCCATCTATTATATAGTGCCTTTCACTTCTATCAGTTATATAGTGCCTTTCATATCTAACTATCTATCAATTATATAGTGCCTTTCACTTCTATCTATCTATCTATCTATCCATTATATAGTGCCTTTCACGTCTATCTATCTATTATATAGTGCCTTTCACATCTATCTATTATATAGTGCCTTTCACGTCTATCTATCTATTATATAGTGACTTCAGATCTATCTATCTATCTCTATAGTGCCTTTTACTCATATCTATTGTGGCGGGCGGCTGGGGGTGGTACCCAGCTGGGATGCCCAGGACGACCGGAGGAGGGCTTGTGCCTCCTCCAGACCATGAGGGGCCGACTGCCCTGGTTGTGTTGGGGGCCACAGGTAGAAGACTTGGAACCCCAACACTGTAGGGGCCTGTGGCCCCCGCCAGGGGGCGCCCCGGTGCCTGAAGAACCCTGGACCTCAGCACTTCCGCCACACCTGGAGGGCTTCTGGGTGCGCAGCCGGCAATTCAGCCACACGGGGGTGTGTCCGCGGAGGATTGCCGGGAAGTAGCTGGAGCCCATCCGGGCTTGTATATAAGGGGCTGCCTCCCTTCATTCAGTAGCAAGAGTCGGGTGGAAGAGGGCAGAGCTGAGAGAGAGAGAGAGAGAGCGAGCGAGCGGAGTGGGCCAGGATGAAGGCACTAGAGACTGTGAGGCCTGGACTTTGGGGGGTCGGTGCTTGAGGCACTGGGTTGTGCACTGAACAAAACTGTAAATATTATTCTAAATAAACGTGTGTGTTGGGTGCTAAATGATGTCCGTCTGTCTGTGTCCGGGTCACGTTCCACACTATCTATCTATTATATAGTGCCTTTCATACCTATCTATAAAGGTGAAATTCGAATATTGTGAAAAGGTTCAATATTGAAGACACCTGGTGCTACACTCTAATCAGCTAATTAACTCAAAACACCTGCAAAAGCCTTTAAATGGTCTCTCAGTCTCGTTCTGCAGGCTACACAATCATGGGGAAGACTGCTGACTTGACAGTTGTCCAACAGACAACCATTGACACCTGGCACAAGGAGGGCAAGACACAAAAGGTCATTGCTAAAGAGACTGGCTGTTCACAGAGCTCTGTGTCCAAGCACATTAATAGAGAGGCGAAGGGAAGGACAAGATGTGGTAGAAAAAAAGTGGACAAGCAATAGAGATAACCGCACCCTGGAGAGGATTGTGAAACAAAACTGTGGGGGAGATTCACAAAGAGTGGACTGCAGCTGGAGTCAGTGCTTCAAGAACCACCAGGCACAGACGTATGAAGACATGGGCTTCAGCTGTCGCACTCCTTGTGTCAAGCCACTCTTGAACAAGAGGCAGCGTCAGAAGCGTCTCACCTGGGCTAAAGATAAAAAGGACTGGACTGCTGCTGAGTGGTCCAAAGTTATGTTCTCTGATGAAAGTCAATTTTGCATTTCCTTTGGAAATTAAGGTCCCAGAGTCTGGAGGAAGAGAGGAGAGGCACAGAATCCACGTTGCTTGAGGTCCAGTGTAAAGTTTCCACAGTCAGTGATGGTTTGGGGTGCCATGTCATCTGCTGGTGTTGGTCAATTGTGTTTTCTGAGGTCTAAGGTCAACGCAGCCGTCTACCAGGAGGTTTTAGAGCACTTCATGCTTCCTGCTGCTGACGAACTTTATGGAGATGCAGATTTCATTTTCCAACAGGACCTGGCACCTGCACACAGTGCCAAAACTACCAGTACCTGGTTTAGGACCATGGTATCCCTGTTCTTGATTGGCCAGCAAACTCGCCTGACCTTAACCCCATAGAAAATCTATGGGGTATCGTGAAGAGGAAGATGCAATATGCCAGACCCAACAATTCAGAAGAGCTGAAGGCCACTATCAGAGCAACATGGGCTCTCATAACACCTGAGCAGTGCCACAGACTGATCGACTCCATGCCACGCCGCATTGCTGCAGTAATCCAGGCCAAAGGAGCCCCAACTAAATATTGAGTGCTGTACATGCTCATACTTATCATGTTCATACCTTTCAGTTGGCCAACATTTCTAAAAATCCTTTTTTTGCATTGGTCTTAATTGATATTCTAATTTTCCGAGATACTGAATTTGGGACTTTCATTAGTTGTCAGTTATATTCATCAAAATTAAAAGAAATAAACATTTGAAATACATCAGTCTGTGTGTAATGAATGAATCTAATATACAAGTTTCACTTTTTGAATGGAATTACTGAAATAAATCAACTTTGTCATGATATTCTAATTTTATGACCAGCACCTGTATGTTATATAGTGCCTTTCATATCTATCTATCCATTTCTTTATCTATATAGCGCCTTTCACATATATCTGTCAGTAATGGTGGCACTGGAGAGTGGTGACATCTTGCATGTTGATTTGCACGGAATGTAAAAATTCCACTGGCCTCCTTCCCCGAGAGCATGAAGACCTTTTAAACGTCTCTTTATTATATAGCGCCTTTCACGTCACTCTGTCTATTCCACTGGACCTTTCGTTTTCCGCCGATCACCAATCACAGTCAGCATTTTGACACACGTCACAGCATCGACCACTGAAACAGTCAATCGTGAGCTGAGGGACACCTGGTGGAGACCAAAGGGAACTGCACGTTAGAGAGAAGCCAAGAAACTCTTAGTGTGCTACGAAGACAAGGAGCATCTGAATATGAGAGGGTCAGGGACAGAAGAACATGGGACACGTGGTGCCAGGATGAGCGAGTAGAGCAGCCGGACCCGCAAACCTCCACATGCCTCACCTTTCAGAATAGAAAGGCACTATATGACTGAAAGATAGATGTGAAACGCACTACAGTATATGATAAGATAGATATGTGATATTATATATAAGAAAGGCACTATATAATGTAGATAGGTGATGTTATACATGTGAAAGGCACTATATAATCGAGAGAAGATACTATATATATGAAAGGCACTATAGGAGATAGATGTGAAAGGCACTATATAATATGGATATGTGATGCTATCCATGTGAATGGCAGTATATAATAGATAGCTAGGAGATACTATATACAGTATGTGAAAGGCACTATATTATATAGACAGGTGATTTAATGCATGGAAAAGGCACTATATAATAGACAGCTAGGAGGTACTATATATGTGAAAGGCACTATATGATAGGTAGTTATTATTATATATTGAATTGCTGTGTAAAGTGCCTTGTGGCAGTCTGGGCTGTGAAAGACGCTATATAAAATTCTGACCGATCACATGAGCTGAGTAGGCCGGGGGTCTGTAGTTGGTTGCCAGAGACTGCAGGCATCGTAACCGCGTAGAAGGCTGGCGTTCCAAGTGTGGCGGCCGTTTGTCTTTTCGAACTTTTTCATTAGCGCCGAGCGGCTGGCCTCAGAGTTTATCAAACAGCAGCTCCACTTCCAGCTTCAGTTTTTACTGTCGGTTATTATGTTGGTAAAAAAAAGACTTCCTGGTCACCGGCAGACCGTAGCGCCACCTCCCGGTTATGGTTGTCTGTTCAGTCTGAGTCGCCGCTCACATTACAGGAGTCTGGAGACGCGTCGTGTGGCTTCCTTGCGCCTTGAAGTGGTGAACGGCGATATGAAATGAAGACCAGTGGCTTCGGGCTGTGACTTTAAAGTGACCACAACCACAACAAGTAGACGCAGGTGGGAACTTTTCACACAAATGTTACAGTTTCTTCCTAGACGGACATAAGGAGTAAGTGAGCAAACAGTGGACAACAGGACTTTATGAACCAACAATACTCAATTTTGGGTGGACAGGGTCGGTGAACTTTGTGGGCTAAATGGTTTGTTGGCATCAGACGTTTTCTAACAGGTGGCTCAGTGGGTTAGGGCTTTGGACTTCAAACCATGAAGATGGGAATTCAAATCCCACTACTGACATAGCGACCAGTGACCCTTCAGCTGTCTGTGCTCCAACTGGAAAAAAAAATAAAATGAAATAATTCTCTGATATTGTCAGGAGCCTTGGATGACACCTAACAACAAAGAGACAAGGTGGGCAACGTGCACCCGTCTGTCAATTTTTATATATATATATATATATACTGTATACAGTATATATATTGTACTGGGCGGCACGGTGGCGCAGTGGGTAGCGCTGCTGCCTCACAGTTAGGAGACCCAGGTTCACTTCCCGGGTCCTCCCCGTGTCTGCGTGGGTTTCCTCCCACAGTCCAAAGACATGCAGGTTATGTGCATTGGGGATCCTAAATTGTCCCTAGTGTGTGCTGTGTGTGTGTGCAGAGGGCTGGCGCCCTGCCCGGGGTTTGTTTCCTGCCTTGCAACCTATGCTGACTGGGATTGGCTCCAGCAGACCGCTGTGTACTATATTGTACTGCCTTTCCTATCTATTGTGCCTTACACAATTGTCTATCATATAGCACCTTAAAATCTCTCTATTAATCTATCTATCTATTATATAGTGCCTTCCACATCTGTCTATCTACATATTTATTATATAGTGCCTTACATATTTGTCTATTATATAGTGCCTTACACATCTGTCTCTGTCTATCTATCATATAGCACCTTTCACATCTATCATATAGCGCCTTTCACATATATCTATCTACATATCTCTATCTATTATATAGCACCTTACACATCTGTCTTTCTATTTACATATCTAGCTAATCACAGCGCCACATTGTGGTGATGTGTTGCAAGTTAATTAGCATATACAAGTAAAAGTTCCTCAGACTTTGCACATGTGACCGTGATGGCCCCATAATGTCCCTTAAAATCGTGTTCCTGCACATCTTACGTTATATAACGCCTTTCCACATGTAGGCTCAGTTTATCATGCGATCAAAGACTTTCCAGAAGTTTCTTGCTGGATCACATCAGGTGAAGTGGCTGGCCGTGTCGTAGGTGACGTTCCTTAGGCAGCAGGTCACGGTGCCTACCAGTGACTGGAAAGGCACTATAGACAGTGGAATGTTTGTTGTTGTCAGGCTAAGATGTCGCTTCACTTTTTCTTTTTCATTTGTTCACTCCGTTTTTGTGAAGAAAGCTCTCCAGTATTGTGTGAGCTCTGACCTGCAAAGAGAGACTCTGAAATGTTAAGAGGTGACACGAGTTGTCAAACATGGAGGAAACGTTCAGCAATGAAAGAAAATCCCACATAATAAAGCAACCTTCTAAAGTGAAAGGAAAAAAACTTGAAAAGCCAAAGCAGGAGAGGACGTCTTCGGGGTCTGCAGGTGTTCTTTGTGACAGTCCCAAGTCACACCTGTAAATGACAAGCCACTACTTTATGGGGTGTGTCACACTTGCTGATCACACGACTGTAGACGACTGAAAAGCGCGGCCAGGGCCACGTTTACCGGCTGTGTCGACTCTTCGCCCCTTTCTGTGACAGCCAATAGAACCACGCCGGTGCTCTCCGATTTCAGGCTGACTTTCTATGCTATAGGTGAACAAAGACCCCCAAGAGGTTTCTTTTCCCCATTGATTGCGGGTGACTGGAGTCCAGCAGTTAATTGAGCTCCTTGTCGTTACCCCTGACCATCTCTTGGGTTCCCCGAGTGTGAAGCAGGCTTGGAATTCTAAGTAAAAATGGTTAACCCCAAGTGCAATGAACCCAAACGAACACTCAGAAGAGAAGCTGTTGCCATCTAGTGGATGAAATAACAGCAAACTGTCCAAAAATCAGGAACATTTCTATGAGCTCTGCCAGTCTATGATAGCTCATTAATATTCATGAGTGGGGTGGGGCATGCAAACAAGACATTGTAAGGCCAGTTTTAGAACAAACTGAGTCATTCATTGACTCGAGTGATGGGGACACTGACACGGACGGTGAAATGACGGACCACCGAACCACCAGGTCACCTCAGGTGTGTCCAACTGCAGTGGGGTGCAAGTAGGTGTGCGTGCAAAAGGCAAAATTATTGTGTAAAGGTGGTAGGACAAAGGAAAACATGAGCCCCCTAAGCGCTGCTCAGACTGCGGTAACTGGCAGGGGAAATGTGGACGTCATTTAGCCCTGCACTGTGGTGGCCCACAATAACTCAAGGGGCGCTGAACTTCGACTTTCAACAAAAAAAAAATATAAGAGAAGCGTCGCGATTGTGACGTTGGGCTGGGCATTGGTGACGGTCTCAAAGCATGTGACACTCGGGACGTGTTCACTAAATCTGCGTCACTACTGCAGAGGACACTTGACTGGCCTTTCCTACTGCTTTTCGGGTCACATTCTCCTATTGACGGGGGTCCATCACACGTAATACGACTTGTTTATCACTTCTTGTGAAGAAAATTCAGTGTCTTTGAGTCGTTTTTCCGGGGGGGGGCAAACACAACGCTAAGAAAGCCGCTGGCAGACCAAAGCGCTGGGCTCCATGTACGGGAATCACTTTCAAAGTGCTTTGGTGGGTGTTGTGATCAGACGCTGGTGGTCCTCGACCTTGGAGTTCACTTTGTGTCTCTCTGCCCTTCTGCCCACTCGATTTACTAGGGAGGTCTTCTACAGTCCCATGGACCTTCAACTTCGTTGTAATATTTGAACTGTCATCACCGGACCATCAAGCTGCTTGTAGATGGTGGTCTTTGCCTTCAACATTATTTTCTTTCTGATCTCCTCAGATGACTCTCTGCTCTGTGTTCAGTGTGGGACACACGATGACACCAAACAGTAGAGTGACGATTGGAGACATCACGTGATTTAGGGTCTTTTCTTCTAGGGGTCCCAACAAATGTGTCTGGGCTATTTTAGAAGATCTTTCTAGAAGGAGTGACACTTGATCCCTTGTCACACTTTACTCGATGACATGACAAAAGGGTACACAGGGGCCAATTGCTTGTCATGTTGCATCCCTTTTCAGGGGGCATACAACACTCCCTCAATGAGGTCTAAGGGGACCAACACAATTGTCCATGTTGTATTTGTTTTATTTTCTCATTTTCTTTCATTAAATCCTCCTTTATGAAGATTTCTCATAGCCAGGGGTCTGCCGGTGATCCTCTCCCTTATGGACATGTTCAGTGTGTATTGAGTTTGATTTCTGAATGCTTTCAAATCACGTCACTTTTTTGTCCGTTGGTACAAGAAGACCCGGGGGGGGGGG
>JANRMT010062791.1:175244708-175277320 GCA_026402145.1 Polypterus bichir lapradei | reverse complement strand
ACCAGTCAACGCAAACTTTTTGGGGACCCCCCCCCAACCCCCAACACCTTTTTGTCCATCTAAATCAAAAAAAATAAATTGTAGGCAACTTTTGGACCATATTTTCTGCAGGAATTTACACCTTTATGATAAAGAATAAACCAATAGGTGCCCTCAGCAAAAATGATTGGAAGGACTTGAAGTTGCACAGGTCACGTCAACTGACCCCCTAATGGGATACGAGGGGTCCAACTTACTCCATTTCACAAAACAAAATAAGAATAAAAACCAGGATCAGTAATATCAGCGTGCTGAGTGCCAATTTTGAGGTTGCTAGTCACCAATATGATCATAGTTTTGCTATTGGACTCTTCACCGGTGGTCCTAAAACCCCTAAGAGTCGCCAGCAGAATGTTACAAATGTCAAAGTTGAAACCTGGGAGTGTGGAGTGTTGTTTCAGGCTGCTTCAAGGTCAGCGATACGAATATGAGGCTCTTTATGATTTTTGATCCTTTCTTAGCCGGGGGGCGCCCCCCCCAGACCACCATCAGTGGGTGACAAATGTCCATTACAATCGAGAATATTTAGACATTAACCATTTCCGTTGCAGCACACATTTTAATACGACTCTTCTCATTTGAGATGTACGTTGACCTTGTGACAGAGATCTTTACAGTTGTCATGAAGACCCCAACTGAGGGCGCCTTGCGCTCGTCCAGGCGGTTTGGACTTTGAGAATGAAGCGAATGTTTGACTTGTGCAGGTTTCGATTAGATCAACTTTATTAATCCCAATGGGAAAAATGTCGATACATACAGCAGGAGGAACATAAAAAACAAAGAGAGAGACTCACAGGACAAATCATACAATCAATCGAGAGACAGATCCATAACAAAATCAGGAAGAGTAACTGATGGAGCATCAGCTTTTAGTCAAGCAATGACTTGACAGCCGGCAGAAAAGACCCCCAGAGGCTAAGAAGGTGCCAAGCAAGATGGCATCCAGTTTGGGCCACCACAGCTCCCAGGGCGTCCAGGGTGGGTTGGCCCAGTGATGTCACAGGCTTTCCTCATGGGTTTCTTCAGCCATTGTGGGGTCTTTTGAGCTCAGATTCTTCCCGAGGAGACCCCCAGCGTAGAATGCCACACTTACTGCACACATCAGAAAACCCCGAGAGTCTCCTTAGGACGTCCAGTCTGCCCCGGCGCTTCCTCTTCTACGGTGCCACTGTGTCGTCCCCCCCACCTGTCCAGTGTGCTGCTCATACGGACCCCCCAGCTACCTTGCCTGTGCCCCCCCCACCCCCCGGTGTGTCAAAAGTTCTCACAACACCGCGTCAGGATTCACGAGAGTCGCCTGTGACAGATGAAGTGACCCCCTTCGCCCTCTCACTGTCAGGACTGTCAGGGTCCCAGATGTCTAACTGGCCACCACACCCTGCCTGTTGACCCCTGGGGCTTTACTGCCGCAACTTGTTTGATTTACTTCAGTGAGTTTAACTGCCCCCCCTCACCGATGTTTGAAAAGTCGATTGGGTCCATCAATTCCCTTGCACAGAGGGGCAGCCGCCAGGAAGGGTGTCACTAACGCACACAGACCGCCAACTAAGGTGAAGGGGGATGCAGTGTGGGGTGGAAAAGACTCAAAAGTAAATCCACTGAGTGAGAGGACAAAGAAGAACAGAAGGTCCTACTAGCAAGATGGTAGAAGCCACTGCTGTACTCCAAGGTATTACGAGGAAGGAAGAGCCACACTACACCACCAAAAGCGGCCATGACAGATACCTCCTGGATTGTGAAACCAGCCAATCAGGCTCAATTGATGCTGGGGTCTTTAGGGAAGTAAAACAGTGACACCTACTGGTGACAAAACACAGTTGTGCTTTTTTTTGTTTCTCTCTCTATGGCACAAGTAAACCTCTCTGCAGCCAGAAGCCTCCACTCTGGAGCTCCAAACAGATAGAGACGACTCCAATAGGCACCAACAGAGAGCAGCTGCAGACCTCCAGGGCTCCACCCCAGCTGCACTGTGGTTAAGATTTGGTTTGTGACTCAGATAATGACGGCTGTCCAAGTAAGCCAACTCCACGGCCTTGGAGCTCCAGGGTAGAAGTCCTGAGCTGGCAGAGATTCCACACTCTTGAGTCAAGTTTGTATCACTGCAGCCTGGTTGCTACACCCTGGAGCTCCAAGAACGTGGAGTAGACTAGATGGGTGCCAACAGAGTCCAGCTGCAGACCTCCCAAGCTCCACCCGCTTATAGCTATTGGAGGGTTGTCTGACTCAAATAACCCTGGCTGTCCAGTAAGTCAACTTCATGTACCTGGAGATCCATGGTGGAGGCTCTGGGCTGCAGAGATACCAACCTCACAAGCCAAGCATTTATCTCTGCTGCCTTGGAGCTCCAAGTAGGTGAAGTCCAGTAGAGTCTAGCTGCAGACCTCCATACCTCCACCCCAGTCACAATATGGTTAAGATTACAGCTGTGGAAGTGTTTTTGGACTTAAATAATGATGGCTGTCCATTAAGTCAACTCCGCCAAGCCAAGTATGTTTCTCTGCAGCCTGGAGCCTCCACCCTTTCCCAAGGGGAAATTCACATACTCCAGCAGCAGCAGCATACTGATAAAGAACAATATTAAAGAGTGATAACAATGCAGGTAAAACAGACAGACAATAATTTTGTATAAGGTTAACGTTTACCCCCCTGGGTAAAATTGAAGAGTTGCATAGTGTGGGGTCTCCTCAGTCTGTCAGTGGAGCAGGACGGTGACAGCAGTCTGTCGCTGAAGCTGCTTCTCTGTCTGGAGATGATCCTGTTCAGTGGATGCAGTGGATTCTCCACGATTGACAGGAACCAGCTGAGCGCCTGTCGCTCTGCCACGGATGTCAAATTGGTGCTATTAGAATCCAGCTGCAGACCTCCACGAGCTCTGCCCAGTTACACTATGGTTTAGATTAGAGTTATGGGAGGTTGTCCATCTCAAATAATAATGGCTGTCCAGTAAGTCACATCCACGTACTTGAAGCTTCTGTGTGGATGCTCTGGGCTGCAGAGATGCCAGTCTCTTAGGACAAGTTTATCTCCTGCAGCCTGGAGCTCCAAGCAGGTGTGGAGTAACAGAGCCAGCCGTAGACCTCCTGAGCTGTGCCCATTTGCACTATGGTCAATTAGGGGACGTGAAGCTCCAGGGTGGAGGCTCCAGGCTGCGGAGATGCCAGTCCCTTAGGCCAAGTTTATCTCCTGCAGCCTGGATCTCCAAACAGGTGGAGTAATAGAGTCCAGCCGTAGACCTTGTGAGCTCCTTCTGGTTATGCTATGTTAAGATGAGGGTTTCTGCGAGGAGATATGACTCCAATAATGGCAACTGTTCAGTAAGTCAACTCCACGTACTTGAAGCTCCAGGCTGCAGAGATGCACCCTTGGCTTGAGAGACTGGCATCTTTGCATTCCAGAGCCCCCATCCTGGAGCTCCAAGTAGGTGGACAATAGAGTCCAGCTGCAGACCTCCTGAGTTGCACCCATTTACACTGTGATTAAGAGGAGGGTCATGGGAGGCCTTGTGACTCAAATACTGATGGCTGTCTGGCAAGTGACATCCACAAACTTGAAGCTCAAAGGCTGCAGAGATGCAGCCTTGACTTGAGAAGACTGGTATCTTTGCATTCCAGAGCCCCCACCCTGGAGCGCCATGTAGGTGACTCCAGTGGGTGCCAACAGGGTCCAGCTGCAGACCTCCCGAGCTACGCCCATTAACACTGTAGTCAAAAAGTGAACTTGATGCTCCAGGGTGGAGGCTGCAGAGATACGTCCATTTGTCCCTGGGAGGTAAGGACCACAGAAGCAGACGGCCTTGTTGTGTGAGCTGGAGGACGACACAGCGGCAGACACACACATACACACACCTCAGCGCACGGAGTGTAAGTCACAGAAGCGGCTCGTATTTCTCTACCACGTCACACTCACTTATTCAGGTCTAACCAACATCTGGACTGTAAGGCGAAGACACAAAGAAAGGACTACAGAAATAAAAAACAAAAAAGAGGAACTAAAGAGCATCAAAGGTTGGAGGGGGGAGCCGGGGGGGTGGGACCTTTGGTTTTGACAACAGCGACTGAGCCCCCCCCGGTGTCACTACTCTCACGTACACACACAGTACACTAACAGGGACTCCGAGACAGCTGTTTATTCAAATGAAGCCCATCGATTTTATACACACAGATATTCTTGGATTTGTTCAAATAAAAATAATCTCTATTTCTAAACATAGCGCAACTAGAAAGAAATTAGATGCTAGAAAAAAATGTGCCTGCATTTTTTTCCCCAGTAGTTTTCCTGAATGTGACTTCTCGTTAATTTATTTTGTTTTTCTCAAACTTAAATATATTTATATATAAAATACACAAATTAGATGTGAAAATAGAATTTTTGTTAGTATTACCTGACCACGATCAATGGCTGTTAAGCATAACTAATCTTTTTTTTTTTTTTTGCGATGTGCCAGTTTATGGGTGACTTCTGCAGTTTGGCTGGCAGGCTGCTGCCCCCCCTGGTTTGCTTTTGCCCACCCTACCCAGCAGCACACAGTCACCGCTGGGCCCACTTCTATTGCAGGGGATGAAGTTGTCGCTGACAAAGCGTTTGAAGTGTCTGCTGTAGTGCAAAACGTCGACTTGGTCGCAATGACTGGCAGGCTGGAAAAGGGAATCGAGTGCCCAAGTGGCTCACCTGTCCAGAGTGGCATGGCGGGTGTGCTGCGACCTCAAGGGCCAGTCCAGACGCTGCCTGGCTTTTATTTCGAGGACATGGCCACCTTCTGTTTTTAAGGAGAGCCGGGCTTACGGTTCTTTGTGGTCCGTGGCGCAATGGTGGCACAGCCGTCGGACAGCTTCAAGGCCAGACGGAGATGACAGGCGGCCCTTGGGGTCCCATTTTTCGTTATTTATACTCCAAGAGGCCTTTCTGCCTGCCTGTGTGAAGACAACCAGAGTGGTGGCCACCAGCTGCCTTGGCAAGCAGGTTGGGGAAAAGGACCTTCTGGACCAGAGTACAATTTGTTGGCAAGATGTGCCACATTTAGAAAGGGCTCGTCAAGAAGATAAACTAAAAAAAAAATGAAAAATATATACAGCTAATTAAATGAAGCTCAGCTGCCTGCCAGGATGGAGAACATGAACTGAGATTAAGAACCTTGTGTTCAATATCTCTGAGATGGCAGAGGCCTGGATGGTTGCAAAGGGGGACCTCGAGCTACTCAGGTCTTTGAGAGGAGGGACTGCACGGAGCGGGCGATGACTGGGATTTCCTGGAGTTCCTTTGTCGACGGCCACCGTCCTGCAGAGGAATCTTCACAGCAGAGTGGAGTCCACGTCAGACATTCCTGAAAAATAAGAGACAAACGCAGGGGTTAGGCAGGTTGTGAATAACGGCAGGCAATGCATCATGGGAACGGACAGAAGTCAAGCTGTGCCAAGAGGAGAGGGCATCGTCACTTTGTAAAGAGCAGTATGGAGAACACTTCAGAATCATTTCCTGTCAGTCTTTTTTGTTGCTTGGCACGATCATCCAACACTTTGGAAGCTGAGCCTTTACAACACACGAAACGTGACAAACGAGAGGAGACCACTCAGTCCATCAAGCCTGTTTGTTTAGCTAATAGCTAAGCTGTCTTAATATCTCATTCAGATTCCTCTTAAAGGTTTTAAAGGTTTCTCCTTCAAATCCATGACTCAGTTGTCTGTTCATTCATCCAGCCCCACCAATCAGCTGCCACTTAAGCATTTAGCCACACTCAGCCTGCTGCCACTCAAGCATCTCAAAATGACCAGTCAACTGAGACTTAAGTAACAAGCCCCGCCCAGACTGCTGCCACTCAAATGTCTAACCCGCCCAGTCAACTGAGACTTAAGTAACAAGCCCCGCCCAGACTGCTATTTTAAAGGTTGTCAACGTTTCTGCTTTAGTTACATACAATACAATACAATTAATTTTTGTATAGCCCAAAATCACACAAGGAGTGCTGCAATGGGCTTTAACAGGCCCTACCTCTTGACAGCCCCTCAGACTCTCTAAGAAGACAAGGAAAAACTCCCAGGGGGAAAAAAAAATGAAAGAAATCTGAGGAAAGGCAGTTCAAAGAGAGACCCCTTTTCAGGCAGGCTGGGTGTGGAGTGGGTGTCAAATAAAGGGGAATTACAATACAATACACTGAACAGAACACAAGTAATCCTCAATACAATACAATAGTGCAATAGAAATATTATAAAAAAGTACAGAGCAGAATTTAGCAGTAGATGATATCACATAATATGATTTCATGTTACCATGTCTTGGTAGTTTGTTCATTCATCTCGCTCTGCCCAATCAACGGTCACTCAAGCATTTAGCCACACCCAGTCTACTGCTGCCACTGAAGCACACTAGCCCCACCCAGACTGCTGCCACTCGCGTGTCTAGCCACATCCAGCCAGCTGAGAGGAGGTAAGAATTGAGAGAATGTAAACAATGTGACAAACACAAGGACACCTTTCAGCCAATCAAGCCTTATTGTTTAGCTAATGGCTAAGCTGTCCCAATGTCTCCTCCAGATTCTTCTTAAAGGTTGTCAAAGTTTCTGTTTCAACTCCATGTCTTGGTAGTTTGTTCATTCATCTCGTCCCACACAATCAATGGCCACGCAAGCATTTAGCCACACCCAGCTTGTTGCCACTCAAGCATTTAGCCACACCCAGCCTTCTGTCACTCAAGCACTTAGCCACACCCAACCTGCTGCCACTCAAGCATTTAGCCACACCCAGCCTGCTGCCACTCAAACATTTAGCCACACCCAGCCTGCTGCCACTCAAGCATTTAGCCACACCCAGCCTGCTGCCACTCAAGCATTTAGCTACACCCAGCCTGCTGCCACTCAAGCACTTAGCCACACCCAGCCTGCTGCCACTCAAGCATCTACAAATTTTGCGGGATCTCCTTTATGGATGCCATTGAGGATTTTGAAGAACTGGATGAGGTCCCCATGCAGTCTCCTCTGCTCTGGCTAAACAGGCTTCTGAGGTCTCTGAGTCTGTCACAGTTGGACATGTCCTTCAGTCCCATGATGCAATTGGTCACTCTCTTCCACCCAGCTTCAAGTGCTGCTTTGTCTTTCATGTAGCCTGGTGGTCACAACTGCACACTGGACTTCAGAGGTGGTCTCATCAGTGCATTATGAGCATAACATTGTAAAGGTGTGCTGAGTGCTGAGGCCTTCACAGATTTGGGAATCAGAGAATGCTACACCTAACTTCAAATGATGGAGTCTGAAGGTCAAAGGTGGATCCTACACTGCATGCTTATCAATCAAGCACCCTGTTCAAATAAATCAAGTAACACCAAGTGATAAAATGCCCAAACCCGGCTGTATCATCACATAGAACACAAAATATTTACCAGAGACCAATCTGTGGAGAAGTAAAGATCAGGGATAGGTTTTCAAAATAATATCCGAGAAGTTAAATATCCCACAGAGCTCCGTTAAGTCCATGAGAACAAAATGGTAACAACAACATTTATTTAAATAGTACATTTTCATACAACAGTGTAGCTCAAAGTGCTTGAATGTGGCATCACTACAGACCTGACAAGAGAAGGATGCCCACTAGAGACTGGGCGAGGAGGGCATTAATCAGAGGTGCAACAAAAGGCAGACACCAAGGGTAACACTGAAGGAGCTGCACTGACCAACAGCAGAGACGGGGGTATCTGTCTATAGGACCACTTCAAGTCATACACTCCACAGAGCGGGGCTTTATGGAAGTGGCCAGTAAAAAAAAAAAAAACACAAGAAAACTCATCATGAGTTTGTCCAGCACTACATGGCGGTCTCACCAAACACATAGAAGAAGGTTCTTTGCTCAGATAAGACTAAAACTGAAGTTTTTGGCCACCATGGGAAACATGACATGTGGCACAAACCCAACACTTCCTACCACCCTGAGGTCACCATTCCCACAGTGACATATGGTGGTGGCAGGACACGCTGAGGGAACATGAGAACTGGTCAGGACTAAAGGAAAAAGATGGATGGCACTAAAAAACTGGCAATTCTTGAGGAAAATCTGTTTGAGTCAACCAGAGATTTGAGACCTGGGATGAAGGTTCACCTACCAACAGGATGACCCTCAACATACCACTAAAGTGACAGTGGTGTGGTTTAAAAGGGGACCCTGAAATGGCTTGGAACGTCCTCGTCAAAGCCCAGACCTCAATCTAATGGAGAATCTCTGGTATGACTTGGACGTTTACTGGACACCAACACCACCTGTCTAACTTGAAGGAGTCGGAGCAGTGTGGCCTAGTGGAATGGCCAGGTGTGCCAAGCAAACAGAGACCAGCAGCTGTAATGGCAGCAAAAGTGAGCTCTACAAAGCATTGACTTTTATTTGGGGGGTGAATACTTATGCACACTCAGAATTTCTTTTTTTTTAAATCTTAATTATTGTTTGTGTCACAATCAAAATACAGTATTTTGCACCATCAAAGTGGTAGATATGTTGTGGAAATCAAATGGTAATAACACCCCCTAGACACCACATTTTGATCATGAGATTTTGATTTAAGTCTTGAGACGCACAGACATTGGCTTACTGGGCCTTTAGCCCGGAGGATTTGTAACTTTTCAATATCTACGCTATCTTTGAATGTTCCCACGTTGGGGCTTCCTTGTATGTTATTATATTTCTCAGTTAATCGACATTATTGCTATTATGAATCTGGCTGAAATAGCTCTTCTATGAAACCACAACCTGCTCCTGTAATTATTGTCATTAATTCTCATTGTGAGTGTCGTATTTCATGAATGGGCCATCATGCCTTTGGGTCTCTCCAGGAAAGGCTGGAGTGACGCCCTCAGGTTGGGGAGGAGGTGCTGCCTCAAGCTGAGGGGTTTAAGTATCTCGGGGTCCCATTCACAAGTGAAGGAAGAAGCTACTGGCCACTCACAGACACTGTCCTTGCCTGGTTTAGTTCTTAATTAATAAAAATCGATTCCAGTACGTACAGAAATGTGCTGACAGGACTCCATCGTCATACACAGAAGTTCAATATGGTGTCCCACAGCGCTCAGGACTCGGACCTTCACTGTTTCACTTTACAGGCTTCTACTGGGATCTCTCATTAGATGTTCATGTTCACTCGTACGCAGAGGACACCCGGCTCTACCTTTCTTTTACATCAAATGAAGTTTCTCTGATGTTGTCTTTAATTAGTTGTGTTAGTGAATTAAAGGAGTGGATGGCTGAGAACGACTTGTCTTTAAACACAGAGATGTTAATTATTGGAGGGAGTGACGCTGATCACAATAATATATCGTCATCACTTAACTCAGCTGGAATCACCATTGATGTTACTAAATCAGCCTGCAGTCTTGTTGTTATCTTTGACTCTCGCATGTCATTTAAAGTACACGTCACAAAGTTGTCCAAATCAGTTTTCTTCCATCTTAAAAATGTTGGGAAATTAAGGCGCTTCCTAAATAAACAGGATTCTGAGAAATTAATTCCTGCATTTATTTCTAGTAGGACTGACTACTGCAATGCGGTGTTCACTGGATGTTCAAATTGTTCTTTATACAGCTGCCAGTTAATCTAAAAAGCTGCTACAAGAACAAGAAGATAAAAACACATAACTCCAGTCCTCAAGGCCTCACACACGCTCCTGGTTAAGTTTAGGGAAGATTTCAAAATCCTCCTTTTAACATATAAAGCATTAAATGGCAGAGTTTCCGGCTTACTTGTCTGAACTTAACAATGTGCCACTTGGTGCCACAGCCCACCTGCCAAGTTGTTCTGCCAGCCTAAGGTAAAGTCATCCCTGGTGGAGGATCGCAGGAATCGTCAGGTAGAGGGGTCCTTTCATCGGATTGGCTGGCCCAGCTGTGGAATGGCCAATAGTGGGAGGCAGCTTGATAGCTGAGGTCTTCAGGACTCTGAACAAATCCACATCATATTATGGGATATCATCTATTGTTAAATTCTGCTCCGTACTTGTAATCCTTTTATTTTTATACTGTATTGATGATTTGTTCTGTGTATTGTATTGTAATGACCCCCCCTCCTTCTTTTTGACACTCACTGCGTGCCCAACCTACCTGGAAAGGGGTCTCTCTCTGAACTGCCTTTTGATAGATACTTTATTAATCCCAAGGGGAAATTCAAAGGTTTCTCAAGGTTTCTTCCATTTTTTTCCCTACAAGGGTTTTTTGGGAGTTTTTCCTCATCTCCTCAGAGAGCCAAGGCTGGGGGGCTGTCAAGAGGCAGGGCCTGTTAAAGCCCATTGCGGCACTTCTTGTGTGATTTTGGGCTATACAAAAATAAATTGTATTGTATTGTATTGTATCATGACTTACAAACCTGAGCACACATTAAGATCTCAAGATGTCGGTCTGCTTATGATCCCAAGGATTAATAAAATAACAGGGGGAGTTCAAGCTTTTAGTTACAGGACCCCCCTAAACTGTGGAGTGGTCTGCCTGCTGCTATAAGAGGTTCCCCTTCAGTCTCAGCTTTCAAATCTCACCACTTCAGTTTAGCACACCCTGACTAGAGCTGCTGATTAACTGTACAGACTGCATCTCTGTTGTTAATCAATAGCACTAAAACATAAGTAACAGGATAGTTATAATTTGATACTGACCCTCACCTATTCTGTTTCTCTGCTCGGTACTCAAATGTGGCACTTGGTGCCATGGCCCACCTTCCAAGTTGTTCTGCCTGCCTAAGGTAAAGTCATCCCTGATGGAGGATCGCAGGAATCGTGGGGTAGAGGGGTCCTTTCATCAGTTTGGCTGGCCCAGCGCTGACTCAGCTGTGGAATGGCCAATAGGGGGAGGTCTCCAGTACTCTGAACAAATCCAAATCATATTATGGGATATCATCATCTGTTGAATTCTGCTCTGTACTTGTAATATTTTTTAGGATTGCTTGTGTTCTGTGTATTGTATTGTATTGTCCCCCCATTTTTTGACACCCACTGCGTGCCCAACCTACCTGGAAAGGGGTCTCTCTTTGATCTGCCTTTCCCAAGGTTTCTTCCATTTTTTGTCTTCTTTGAGAGACAAGTCTGGGGGGTCTGTCAAGGGGCAGGGCCTGTTAAAGCCCACTGTGGCCCTCCTTGTGTGATTTTGGGCTATACATAAGTAAGTTGTATTATATTGTATTGTAACCAGGTGGATCAAGCAGCGGCCGTAGTCATGTGGCTGTTGTATCGGTCAGTCATGGTGCACAGGGGGCTGAGTTGAAAGGCGAACCTCTTGGTGTCCGTCGATCTTTGTTTCTATCCTCACCTACGGCCATGAGCTTTGTTGAGTGACTGAAAGAACTCCATCAAGCAGTAGAAATGAGCTTCCTCATAGACATGTGGAGGAAGTGACCAAGTGGTGTGGTAGACGGTGGGACTTTGAGGACTTTCAAAGCTCGACTTGATGTTAATTTAAGTGGATAGGCTTTGTTGGGCTTAGCAGGGTGTAAAGACTCGGCCATAAAGAGAAGCCGAGAGGCTCACAGTAGAGCCGCTGCTCTGCCACAGTGGAAGGAGCCCATTGAGGCGGCTGAGCCATCTGATCAGGATGCCACCTGGACACCGCCCTGCTTGTCCAACTGGTAGGGGACCCTGGGGTGGACGCTGGAGATGCAGTATCATTCAGCCGGCCTGGGAGTTGGAGGGGATGGCAGAGAAAAATGGACATCTTGGGCACCTTTGCTTAGACCACTGCACCCTGCAACTCCAGAACTAGATAAGCGGCAGGAAATGGATGGATGGACAAATAAGCCAAAGAGCTGCCTAGTTAAACTAAAAGAGACAACACCTGACTTCATGTTTAGTCTGGCAGGTAGTAGTAAGAGGAGATACTTCAGATGGAGCAAACTGTAATTGTGAATACAAAAACCAAGGAAACCCCCACCGTAACAGACAGCGGGATGACTCCACGCACAATTCTCGCCATCTAGTTTACAGAATTAGGGGCATTTTAGTTTGGTCTTTAGCGCAGACTGAGTTAGTGGAGGACAGAAACGTCACTCTGTCCATGGCTTCCACAGAAGGTAAATCTCTAAACCCTCTGCTCTGACCCTCTGCTCACCTCCACACTGCACCACTAGCAATCAGGTTCAAAGAGCAGCCCATCACACGCTGTGAGCCCACCAATCTTGTGTGTTGCAGAGACTTGCCTTACAGGAGAAGCAGCATCCTCCTTGACTTTCGAGCCGTCCGTGTTCAGGGACAGCGCTTTCCAAACCGTGGTCTTGGACATCTCATCAGAAATGTTAATGTCAGAAGGGTCACACCTGCCAAGGAGGAAAGGGACATAGGTAGAAATAAGGAGTTTTAGCATTATATGATAGATGATGTGAAAGGCACTATATAATAGATAGATAGATAAGTAGAGAAGTAAGTAGATAGATAGACAGATAGATAGAAAGGCACTATATAATAGATAGATAGATAGATAGATAGATAGATAGATAGATTGACATTAATTTTGGTATAGTAGGCAGGATAGCACAGATAGACAGAAATGAAAGGCACTATATAATAGATAGACAGACATTAATTTTGGTATAGTAGGCAGGATAAAACAAATAGATAGATAGATATGAAAGGCACTATATGATAGATAGATAGATAGATAGATAGATGTGAAAGGCACTATGTAATAGATAGATGTGAAAGGCACTATATAATAGATACTGTATATAGATAGATATGAAATGAAAGGTGCTATATAACAGATAGATAGATAGATAGATAGATAGATAGATAGATAGATAGATAGTGAAAGGTGCTATATAATAGCTAGCTACCAAGCTGAATATGAGAGGCATTACATACAAGTTAGATGTTTATACTAACTAAAAGACATGTCATGTACTATGTAACAGCTAGCTAACTAGATATAAAAGGCACTATAGAATAGCAATTTCAGCTTCAAGTCTTCTTGATAGGTCTCTACAAGCTTTGCACACCAAGATTTGGAAGTTCATCCCATTTTTCCCGGCAGATCCTCTGAAACTCCATCCACTTGAGGACACTCAGAGACTTGTCCTGAAGCCACTCTGGCTCTGTCCTGGCTTCAGGACATTGAACACTCACCCCTGTCTGAGGTGGCCTGCACACTGGAGCCGAGTTTCCTCAAAGTCTTCTCTGAATTTGGCTACATTCAATCTTCCCTCAATTCTGACCAGTCTCCCTGTCCCTGCACTCCTTGATGCCACCACCACCACGTTTCACGGTACGAGGCAGGTGATGATAGGCAAAAATGGCAAATGTGTCCATTTAAAATGAAATCCGCAACACAATAAAGTGTGCAGAAAGTGAAGGGGGCTGAAGACTTTTAGAATCTGAAATATGTTGTATTTTATCCTACAAAAATGCACAAATATTCTCATTGTATAACTAGCTGAATTGTACTCAATTTATACTTATTTAATCCAATTTAATTTTTTTTCATTTTCTCTTTTCCTAGCCACGTCACCTGTCAAAGACAGGTCCTTGCGTGTGTCTGAACCTCTCATCATCAGCGCCTCTTTTCTTGACTGGTTCCCAGACTCGGTCTTTTCGAGGTGCCTTGCCCATCTCCCGTCCGCTTTTTTGACTAGCCCCCAATACCTGCTGTGAAAACAGTCATATTTTTGTGAATACTTTCCATCTTTTAAGACGACTCTAAGTGTGCCTCCTATGCCTTTCTTCTTTATCCTCGAGTGTCTTGACTCATGTTGGCTGGCACTTCCTTTCTCAAATGTTTTCTCGTAAAGCCCGCTTCCCAGACTCCGTCACTCTGAGACGTTATGCTTGTCTCTTGTCCACTTTGTGACTAGCCCCAATACCCACTGTGGAAACATCATCCATATTCTTGTGAACAATCTGAAGGTGACTCTCAGCGTTCCCCCTACGCCTTTCTTTGGCATCCTTGTGTGTGTCTGAGCCTCTCTTGACCGGCGCCTCCTTTTTCAATCGCATTCCCTCCCGTAAAGCCTTCTTCCCATTCTGTTATTCTGAGGCGCCCTGCTCGTCTTCTTTTATACTGCCGACACTATATTGCCAAATGTATTGGGACGCCTGCCTTTACACACACATAAACTTTAATGCCATCCTATAGGCTTTAATATGGACTCGGCCCACCTTTTGCAGCTCTAACAGCTTCAGCTCTTCTGTGATGGCTTTCCACGAGGTGTATGACTGAGTGTGTTGATGGGAGTTTGTGACCAGGAGAGCATTGGTGAGGGCAGGCGCTGACATTGGATGAGAAGGCCTGGCTCGCTCGCACTCTGTGCTCGAATTCATCCCAAAGGTGGTCTTTCGGGTTGAGGTCAGGGCTCTGTGTGGCCCACCAAACTCGCTTCTCCATTTCTTTACAGACCTTGCTGTGTGCACTATTGTGTGTGCCCAGTCATGTTGCCTTCCCCAAACTGTGCCCACAAAGATGTCCAAAATGGCTTTGTATGCTGAAGCATTAAGAGTTCCTTTCACTGGAACTAAGGGGCCAAGCCAACCCCGCATTATAATCCCCCCTCCACTAAACTTGACACAATGAACGAGTCCCATTCTCCTGTTCAGACTAGTCCATCATATTGTGTGATTTGTCACTCCAGAGGACACGTCTGCACTGCTCCAGAGCCCAGGGGCGGGCGGTGAGCTTTACACCACTGCATCCGACGCTTTGCATTGCACTTGGTGACGTCAGGCTTGGCTGCAGCTGCTCGGCCATGGAGACTCATTCATTCCATGAAGCTCTCTCTCTACGCTGCATTGTTCTTGAGCTTTTGGGGGTCTGTAGCTATAAAGTTGGTGACTTCTGCTCACATGAGGGCACCTGGGAAACACAAAGCCTGATTCTTGTCTGTGTGAAGCTCTTTGTGATTTAATGTGAACATTCAGCGTGGTCAGCTATGGAATCCTCTTTGCCTGGTCCATCACCGTAGACCGGTTTGCCTTAGACAGTACAACTTCTGCCAACTTCATACCTCTATGTATCACTGAGGCACACAAGTCCCCCCAGCTCACCAAACTCACAATCCTAGGAGAGGCCTTGAGTTTACAGCAAGAAGACCACCAGATGCAGGGGCTTGGTAGGTAAGTAAGACATCAGCAGCACAGTAACCATCACAGACACAAAATCAACACAAAGACATGCGGATGTCACAACCGGAACGTTTAGCTCAAGATGCTAACTTCACGCATCTCACTGCTTGTGGATGAACACCGTAATGAAATCCAAAGTCTGGGTTTTGATCGGCCTGGCACACCGCATGACTGGTCACTTTACCTCGTAGAATGGAGTAGCTTGCTGGTCTCTGGCGTCATTTGCTTTTCCTCTTGTTTCTCTAACATCCCTTCAGATTCCTAAAAAAATAAAAATCCAGTGTTATTTTCTTAAAAAGTTTCTCGAGTGAAGACAAGGAAACATCGAGAGCACAATGGAAGACAAAGACGGAGCCAGACCTGTTCAGCTTTGGCCTGTTTGGTGGCGTCGTCCAGCTTCTTCTTCTTGCTTTCTGGCATGAGGTCATCCAACCAGCTGAGCTCTCGCTTGGAGAAACACAAATCCATCAATTTGCGAATGAAGACGAGGGCCAGCACCTGTGACGTTTAGCGGAAGGTTAGGAGTGGGGACATGGGCTGCAAGTGACAGATATCTCAGGAGGCACAAAATAGCAAGTGGGCTGAACAAATAAATCACCCAAGTATTTGTAAAAGAAGAAGCAAAAGGAATACTCCATGTAGAGGTAAGAAACAAAAACGTAGTGCCTGGACTTCAGAATAGAAGTGTCAGGTGGGCTTCAAGCCCCCAGTATGCCGAAGACTAATAAAACCCCTGGACCTGATGGGATTTGACCAGGTGTATTAAAAGAAATGAAAGACGTCATCTATGGACCCTCTATAGGTGTATCACTTGAGAAGGGAGAAACACCCGAGGACTGGAAAGTTGCAAATGGGACTCCAGCTGTCAAGAAGGGAGACAAACTGGACTACAGACCAGTACATCTTAAGACTATCATATGGAGAGTATAATAAGAATCAAATTAAGACTATAAATATAAATAACATAATAAATAACAACCAGCTGGGTTTATGAGAGGAGGCTCCTACCAATCCAATCTTTAAGGTGTTTTGAACAGGAAACTGCAGCATTTGGTAAAATCAAAGCCTACGACAGAATTGACTTCAACTTTCATAAAGTCTTTGACAGTGTAACACACCTTTCACACAACACTGAATTTGAATTGAGAATCCCCACCAGACATGATTTGCATTGAAAGAAATAAAATACGTCATTTATAGACCCTCATCAGACGTATCGGAGCCATCACTTGAGAAGGGAGAAACACCTGAGGACTGGAAAGTTGCAAATGGGACTCCAGCCTTCAAGAAGGGAGACAAACTGGACCACAGACCAACACGTCTTAGGACTGTACCATATGGAGAGAATAATAAGAATCAAATTAGGACTATAAGTATAAATAACATTCTAAAGAACAACTGGCTGGGTTTCTGAGAGGAAGATCCTACCAATCCAATCTTTAAGGTTTTCTGAATAGTAAACTGCAGCAGTTGGTAAAATCAAAGCCTATGACAGAATTGACTTGGACTTTCACAAAACCTTTCACAGTGTAACACACCTTTCACACAACACTGAATCTGAATTGAGAATCCCGACCGGATGCGATTTCCATTTAAAGAAATAAAAGACGTCATCTATGGACCCTCGTCAGGCGTATCGGAGCCGTCACTTGAGAAGGGAGAAGGGAGTTGCAAATGGGACTCCAGTCTTCAAGAACGGAGACAAACTCGATCAGAGACCAGCAAGTCTTAGGACTGTACCATATAGAGCGTATAATATGAATCAAATTAGGACTTTAAGTATGAAGACTTATACTATAAGTATAAATAACATTCTAAATAACAACCAGCATGGGTTTATGAGAGGAAGCTCCTACCAAACCAAACTTTAACTCTTTCAGGGCGGACGTCGACTTTTGTCGACTCTCTTTAAAGGTAGCTTTGTTGATTTGATTGAGATTTCCTGCACATGCCTGAGTAGCGAACAGCAAACAGCCCCTCAAATGGCATCGACATCTGGTGAAAGACCAAAGTGAGTGCACAAAATGAAAACACTCTGTGGATGATGATTTGCGTATCGTGTCACAGAGTGGGACTCTATAAGTTGTCGTGATGGAAATGATCTGGAGATCAAAACCGAAAGTGAGGGGACAGCGTCAGCTGATCACGGTGCTGAACATGTCCATATAGCTAACGCCCCTATGCCAACATTCACCTGGGAGGACAGCCTCTTACGATGACAAGAGGTACAGATCAGATTGTGACTGCTATGCGTATTCCTGCTGGTCATAGAGCTGCCCCCGCGCTGCTGCTGCTGCTGCCACCAGAGACACCGAACAGGTGCCGACAGCAGCCACGGCATGCGGCAAAAGACGTTCTATGCTGATTTATGTGTGAAACCATCGCTTTGTGTGCTTTTCAGAAAACTGGAAAAAATATTCAGCCCTCAAAGAGTTCAGGTGTTTTGCACAGGAAAGAGGAGCAGTTGGTAAACTCAAAGCCTACAACAGAATTGACTTCAACTTTCATAAAGAGTTTGAAGTTGTAACGCACCTTTCACACAACACTTGTGAATCTGAATTTGAATTGAGAACCCCCCCGCCACCCCATCATTGGACCTGATGGGATTTTACCAATTTACATTGAAAGAAATGAGATGTTATCAGACCCTCATCAGGCGTAATGGAGCTGTCACTTGTGAACGGAGAAACACCTGAGGACTGGAAAGTTGCAAATGGGACTCCAGCCTACAAGATGGGAGACAAACTGGACTACAGACCAACACGTCTTATTCCTGTGCCATGCACAATTATGGATGCAGAAATAAGAAATAAATTAGAAAAGTACCAACAATGAGAATAACATACTAAAGAACAGCCAGCATGGGTTTATGAGGGGAAGATCCCAGCAAGCCAATCGTTTTGATTTTTTTCAACAGACAGCAGCTTTGCTTGTGTATTCTTCATTTCTCCCTTTACAACGTTGACAAAAGCAAAGAATACGACAGAAATGACTGCGACTTTCATGAAGCCTTTGACTCAATCGTCCCACGCCAATGATGAATTTGAATGGCATAGCTGTTTTCACGGATGCAGCGGCTCACAGCTCTCTCTTTTGGTTGCACTGTTTTTTGTTTTATGTAGTCTGTTCGTTTAATAATACACACAGTTGTGGAAATCGCTGCTACAGCCAACAACATTTACTGGATATTGGTTTTTGGCTAAAACTTCCCATTACAGACGATTTTCATCGCACTCACAACACTCCCGCTGACCTAGCGAGACCACTGGGATTGCCATGGATTGTTATCCCTTGACTGTTACCGGGTCCGGCACTGGCTCCCTAAAAGGTCCAGCCCACCCTAATAACATCATCATCATCATGATAACTGCCTAGTTATAACAACAATAATAGTAATAATAATAATAATTATAGTGATAATAATTACCTAGCGATAATTACAATAATAGTGATAATAATAATAGCTGGTGATAATAATAATAACAGTGATAATGACAACAATAGCTAGCGATAATAACAATAGTGATAATAGTAACTGCCGAGTGATAATAATAATAATAATAGTGATAATAATAATACTGATAATAATAATAAGTTAGTGATAATAATAATAGTAGCTAGTGATAATAACAATAGCTAGCGATAATAACAATAGGGATAATAGTAATTGCCTAGTGATAATAATAATAATAGTGATAATAATAATAATACTGATAATAATTGCTTAGCGATGATAACAATAATAGTTATAATAATAATAATAATAGCTGGTGATAATAATAATAGTGATAATGGTAATAGTAGCTAGCGATAATAACAATATTGATAATAGTAATTGCCTAGTGATAATAATAATAATAATAGTGATAATAATAATACTGATAATAATTGCCTAGTGATGATAACAATAATAGTGATAATAATAATAGCTGGTGATAATAATAATAATAGTGATAATGATAATAGTAGCTAGTGATAATAACAATAGCTAGCGATAATAACAATAGTGATAATAGTAATTGCCTAGTGATAATAATAATAATAGTGATAATAACAATAATACTGATAATAATTGCCTAGCAATGATAACAATAATAGTGATAATAATAATAATAGCTGGTGATAATAATAATAATAGTGATAATGATAATAGTAGCTAGTGATAATAACAATAGGTAGCAATAATAACAATAGTGATAATAGTAATTGCTTAGTGATAATAATAATAATAATAATAATACTGATAATAATTGCCTAGTGATGATAACAATAATAGTGATAATGATAATAGCAGGTGATAATGATAATAGTAGCTAGTGATAATAACAATAGCTAGCGATAATAACAATAGTGATAATAGTAATTGCTTAGTGATAATAATAATAATAATAGTGATAATAATAATACTGATAATAATTGCCTAGTGATAACAATAATAATGATAATAATAATAGCTGGTGATAATAATAATAATAGTGATAATGATAATAGTAGCTAGTGATAACAATAGCTAGCGATAATAACAATAGTGATAATAGTAATTGCCTAGTGATAATAATAGTGATAATAATAGTAAGCTAGTGATAATTATAATAATAATAATAGTGATAATGATAATAGTAGCTAGTGATAATAAAAATAGCTAGTGATAATAACAATAGTGATAATAGTAATTGCCTAGTGAGAATAATAATAATAATAATAGTGATAATAATAATAAGCTAGTGATAATAATAATAATAATAGTGATAATGATAATAGTAGCTAGTGATAATAACAATAGTGATAATAGTAATTGCCTAGTGATAATAATAATAATAGCGATAATAATAATTGCCCAGTGATAATAATAATAGTAAACTAGTAATAATAATAGTGATAATAATAATAATAAGCTAGTGATGATAATAATAATAATAATAATCTATACTAATAAAAGGCAAAGCCCTCACTCACTCACTCACTCACTCACTGACTGACTGACTGACTCATCACTAATTCTCCAACTTCCCGTGTAGGTAGAAGGCTGAAATTTGGCAGGCTCATTCCTTACAGCTTCCTTACAAAAGTTGGGCAGGTTTCATGTCGAAATTCTACGCGTAATGGTCATAACTGGAAGGTATTTTTCTCCATTTACTGTAATGGAGTTGAGCTTGACTGCCGTGGGGGCGGAGTTTCGTGTGATATCATCACGCCGCCCACGTAATCACGTGAACTGACTGTCAACGCACTATGTAGAAAACCAGGAAGAGCTCCAAAATACGCTGAAGAAAACATGCATTATATAATTGAGAAGGCAGCAAAACAATAAGAAGCGAGCGAGTGACATATACAACCATATTCATCATTGCAGCTACTTCGGAAACAAAGAAAGGTATAAACCTAAACTTTAAATTAAGTTAATAGACAGGCTGCCGCTGGTGTTTTCCATGCCCACGGGTAATGCGGGATACAAGTTTAATGAGAGAACGCAGGATATAAACGAGAGTTTTGATCACTTTGTAACTAAGTTAAAATTGCAGGTGAAGGGGTGTGCTTATGCAAATTCCGAGAGACTGTGTTTGTAGGGGATTGTCAGTTAAGGCGGGTGGAGGAGTCACGTTATCATATCCCCTCCCATTTACCTCATTTCGCTCTGAGCTGAGCTCCGCGGCTAACGCCGGTCTTCCGAAGCAACTTCGTCACACTGCCACCAAGTTAATACACACGCTGTCTCTAGACTTTCTCCACACTGAATCCTCCAGGCACTACTTACAAAAGGTTACATTGACAATCGTGTTACGTTATTTTTAAAATGTTTAATTTTCTTAGCACAAGCACAGCTGAGAAGCTTCGATGCATGTGCTCCATAACGCGTTAAAAAATAATGCATTTAATCACACTTTGCATTACAATCAAAGGGGAACTTTTGTCAATGCATGATTTCCTGGTACACCGATTACATTGATCAGCGCATCCCAATTCATTTTAGCCTCGCACCACCTTGGTTTGAGAAGAAGTATGAAAAAATATGAGGTTAACACACTAAAACAGATAACCAATTCAAGCTTTATGAATAATCGATTCGCCATCAATAATTGTTTTGGTAAAGCCATACTCAGTGTAATCCTCCTTCCATTTTATAATTTTTCCGCCACTAGCCATGATTAAATGAACGGTAAAAAAGTAAGAGCGAAGCGAGGGTGACTTATTTAGGCAGGCATATATATGACAGCAACACTCATGACAATCATGTTACGTTATTATTAAAATGTTTCCTTTTCTTTTTCATTACTTCTTTAACCCATTACTTCTCCGCTGCGAGGCGCGGGTATTTTGTATATGAATGACCTCCAAAGAGCGCGGAGACTTTTGATCATGTGAACGTGTCTGCAAAAACTGGCGTCTCCTGCCCAACAAAAGTCGAGCAGCCGGCGCGCGCGCATAGCTGTGCCGGCCTTTCACACGCTGACTGCGCTTCTGCGGCAAAATAATATTAAGGCGCTTCGCACTTTATTTTGCACGTATACGATTATGAGGTCGTCAGCTCGGATTATGAAGACACGCACAGGAGTGAAGGACTGACAGTGCCATCACAGCCGATTAATAGCTGGGACGTCTCACCAGTCTACACAAGACCCACCGCGACTGTCCCCAAAAGGCGCTCATATCGTCAGCGAACACATCTTTCTATACCAGTGGTGGCGAACCTATGGCACGCGTGCCAAAGGGGGCACTCAGAGCCCTCTTTGTGGGCACGCGCGCCTTCAACCCAGCACAGAGTTCGTTACTATAAAGCCAGAGGGATGCGGGACCGGGCTGCTCCCCTTCTTCACGTGCGCCGGAGGACTTTTCTCACATCACCCGCCCCTCTGCCCAGCAGCCCAATGGGAGCGCTTCCACCCTCTCCTGTCTGGGGTAAGGCGGGCGGCTCACATGCGGCGTGAGGGTGCGGCACGGACTGCAGCCTGTTGAGTCTGTGATTCCCGTGGTGGGGTTGGAGGGGATGGGGTATAGCTGGTCCACAGCTCAAAATTGAAAAGGCCAGTTTTAATAGATAATCGCCGCACTCGCGGCTTAAAGGGGGTTATGGTAGAGTGGCCGGAGCGGTTTCCGGGAGCTTTGTGATGCGGGCGGTCCTCGCTTAAGCGCACAGGTGAGGAGTCGTCCGAATCTGTAATTGTTGCCGGGAGATGCTAATCGCCACACCTGATCCACGACCCCGTAATACAGAAGAGAAACGTGAGGTGGATGGAAAGGGGATAAAGAAAGAGAGAGATAGAGAGAGAGAGAGAGAGAGAGCGCGCACACGGGAAAGGGAATGGAAATGGAAACGGGGGTTAATGGGAAAGACCTGCGTGAAACACTTGAGAAGATAGAAGGGATGACAAAGGACAGCACAGTTACTTCTGAAAATGGAATCCTTAAAGTGTGGAATTCTCTGCCAAATAATTTTAAGTCAATGAAGGCACTTGGGATTGCTTTCCTTACTTTGTTTGGAACATCTTATGGTTGTGAGCAGCTGTTTTCATGCTTTGAATTATATCAGCGTTTCTCAACCTTTAAGTACTTGCGACCCAAGTTTTCATAACAGTTTTAAATGCGACCCCCAAACGTTTTTTTGAAACCCTAATAAAATGTATTCCTATATTTTTTGCTGCCAATACACCGCTACAAGTTTAAAATTTCCCTACGAATACCGAACTTACGCCACATATGGCAACATTCGTGCCCCCTTTTTTGTTACTTTGCGCGGCCCACAGTTTGAGAACTGCTGAATTCTATCAAATCTGACACCAGAAATAGACTAACAGATGACCTGAGTGCTGCATGTGTTGCTCTCAAACTTACAAAGTGTGAGCCAAGGTTAGACAAATTATCAGCATGCATACAACAGCAAAAATCACATTAATTGTTCAAAACCATACCGAATGCAGACTTTTACCTTTCAATAAAAAGTTGTTTGTATCATTGAAAGCTCTGTTATTATGTTTTTCTTTTAAGACAAAAGATGTTAATGTATGAGTTGTTTTCAGGTTAAACCTGTCAGTATTCAGGTTAAATTGCCGTGTTGGCACTTTGTGATAAATAAGTGAGTTTTAGGTTGCAGTTTGGGCACTCGGTTTCTAAAAGGTTCGCCATCACTGCTCTATACTATATAAAAGAAAAAGGCAACTTTCCTTTCTTTACACCTTTTTTCCTTTTATCCCAAACCAAAGCCTTTCTCTCTTAACACTGCAGAGGACACAAAACTAATTTTCTTTAATTGCTGGTAAGGCACATTACCAGAGGCAGAAATTTGGACTTTCACATAGAAAATGTAATTTCTATACCACAGCCGTCGTGTAGCGCCTTTCAAAAGGGATCTACTACCGAGAGATGATCCATATACATTTTAGCTGCTGTTAGTACTACTTACCTCTTCTGTTATACCGTCTTTAAAATGTAGTTTACCCGCAACCACTCCAGTAGTGCTCAATGTACCTTTACTTCTTAAAACGTTAATGTTTTACTGTTTAATAACTTATAGACTACATTTTATTATTTATCCCTTGCACTCAGTGATCAAAGCTATACACACACATATAGACACATACATATATATATACACATATATTTATATATACCTGTGTGTATGTTTGTATGTATGTGTATACACACACACACACACACACACACACATACATACACACATTATATATATGTGTGTGCCTGTGTATGTATGTAAATGTGTGTATATATGATGTAGATAGGTATGCATTTATATATATGTATATGTAGATATGTATATAGATATGTATTTTGCTATATATATATATATATATATATATATATATACACACAACAATTACATTAACAATCATGTTACGTTATTTTTAAAATTTTTCCTTTTCTTTTTCATACCTTCTTTAACACACTACTTCTCCGCTGCGAAGCGCGGGTATTCTGCTAGTAGTGATAATAATAATAGTGATAATAATAATTGCCCAGTGATAATAATAATAGTGATAACTGCCCAGTGATGATAATAATAATAGTGATAATAATAGTGATAATAATTGCCCAGTGATGATGATAATAATAATAATGATAATAATAATAAACTAGCTATAATAATAGTGATAATAATAATAACAATAGTAATAATAATAGTAATAATAATAATCTAGTAATAATAATAGTGATAATAATAATAGTGATAATTGCCCAGTGATGATAATAATAATAGTAATAATAATAGTGATAATAATTGCCCAGTGATGATAATAATAATAGTGATAATAATAATTGCCTAGTATAATATTGTTCTCTCTGTCCTATGTGCAGTATCTTACGTTCTTCGTATTCGTTGTGTAATATTCATATCATTGGTAAATCGGTAGTATTCTTGTTTTGTAATTGCACATTTGCTGTCCAGCAATTAGCACCTATTAATTAGTATTCTTTCTATTCTTGATTATTTAGCAGTTTTTACATGTAATAATGTACTGTTACTTGTTCAATTAGTTTTTTTTCCGTTGTATCTTACAAGAGTAGCTGCTCTCTAATTTCGTTATACATACTATGAGGACAATAAAGGCTTCTAAAATTCTAAATTCTAAAAGTTGAAGCCGTTGGCATCAGAGGGCACCTCCAAACCCGACGCTCAGGTTGGCCATAGTGACAGGGAACAAAGAGTACAGAGAATAGGAGAACGGAGTGAGGTCATCAGTGGAGGCCCTCAGGGGGTCTGTCCTTGGACCTCCCTTACTTCTTCTGATTTATACTAATGGCACAGATTCTGCTATAGTGAGTGAACTTGTGAAACTCACAGATGACCTCCAGGGATGGTAGACATTGAGGAGACAGCAAAAACAACTCAAAACGACCTTCAGAACTGGGTGAACACCTGGAAAATGCAACACGTGGGCAAAAGGGGTGGGAGACACGGGAGCTACAGGGAGAGAACTTTGAACAGGATTTATAGGGTTATATTGACATGACATTATGGCCATCTAAACAATGCAATGAAGCAATTAAAAAGGCAAATAAAATTTTAGCTTGCATCATACAATACTGATAAATCGAGGGATTTTATGATCAGACTAGCACACTAGTAAGACCACCGCTGGAGTGTTGTGTGCAGTCCTGGTCACCACGGCACAAGAAAGACATAGCAGCAGTAGAAGCTGTGCAGAGGAGAACAACCAGATGCATCATGGGATGCTAGGACAGTAAAAAGACTTAGACGATCTTCAGAACTGGGGCAAAATCAGTTTAACGTGGAAAAGTGCAGAGTGGGTAAAGGAAAGTCAGATATCAGTACAAGACACTGTCCTACAAGAAGCACCCTCTGAAAGAGATTTACGAGTTTACATTGACACAAAGTCATCACAATCGAAGATATGTGCAGAAGTGACCAAAAAGGCAAATAAAATGTTAAAACATTAAGATATATTGTAAAAACTGTGGAATATAAACAAATGAATGTTATGTTAACATTGTATAAAGCAATAGTGAGACCACTTCTGGAGTACTGTGTGCAGTTTTGGTCACCAGGCTTCTAGAAACAGAGCAGACACTTGAAGTGGGGCACTAATTGCATCCCAAGACTTAAGGACGTGTCCTACTCTGACAGACTCAAAGGATTAAACCAGTTTAGTATGAGCAGAGAAGACTGTGTGAGGACCTCATCCAGGTCTTCAAAATCCTCAAAGGCACTGATAAAGCAGATCCAGTAAAATTCCTTCTCGAGGACACCGATGGAAATGAAGGGGAAGGGCATTTGGGGCAGAAGGCAGAAAGAACGTTGTGGGAGCCTGGAACAAACTAGTGAGACACGGAGATGAAGCAGAAAACCTGAGAACCTTTAAGAAGGATGAGGAGGAGATGGTTTAGCTATTAGTTGAAGAAAGGAGCAACAAATGGACTGGATGGTCTCCCCTCGCCTGTCAAATTCCTGAGGGTGTGAAGGCTTAGGTTCTAAAGTGTTAGGGGTATCACACCTAAAAAACAGAAAAGACCGAGTGAAAGCCATTCTGAAATGTTCTCCTCACTGCCCTGTACTAAGCGATGTGCTCTCAGTTAGGACTTGGCATAGGCTGACTTGTGAGTGCTGATTTGGAGCCATGTTCACTCCCACAATGCACTGCCTGCTATTGCTCACGGCCTTTTTTTTTTTTTTTTTTTTTTAAAGCCTTTCAGAATTCTTGGAGTTGAGCATAAGAACTTACAACTTGTGACAAACGGGAGGAGAGCACTCAGGCTAAGCTGTCCTGCTGTCTCTTCCAGGTACCTGAAGCTGAAAACCTTTGAGGGTTTAGGACTGCAGCCAGGAAGGCCAACTTTACACAAAGGCTTGTGGGAAATTGGGAATAAACTACAAAGACACAGAGTTGAAGCAGAAACCTTGGTGGCTCTGAGGCTAAGGAAATGCGCTGGTATGCAGAAGGTTGCTGGTTTGAATCCCCGTCACTGGCAAAGGGGGATCCTACTCTGCCCTCAATCTGAAATTGCTCCAGGGGACGCTGTACAATGGCTGACCCTGTGCTCTGACCCCAAGGGGTATGTGAAAATGGACAAATTCTTAAAGCAAGAAATTGTATAAAGTAAAATAATAAAAAAAAACCTTCAAAATTTTAATTGAATTTTAAGTGGTGTCACACATGGGAGGCAGTCTAAGGGCTTAGACTGTTAGGGCTTGTAATCAGCACTAATGCCTTCTCTCTTCTGAAGACCACCGGAAGGAAAAACCCGCCCAAGGCTCCACCTATGCCTAATACTATGCCACGCCCTCCACCCGTGATGCCACCCCTTCCTGTTTCCTTCCTATACTCATCCTTTTGTTTAGTCAATGGTGACTCAGTCGTCTACAACTACTTGTTGCACTAAACTGGTGGTGCTTACAATATATGGGACAGACTCCCCAAACCTTTAGAATTGTTCTTCACAACGGACAAGGGCCGCACTCCTAGCAGCACACATAAGCCCAAAGGAGACGAGTCTAACACATCACCAGGACCTGAGAAGATGCTAAAGGAGGTTAGCGAATGCGGATGTAAACCCTTGACGCGTATTTTGTGGAAGTCATTGAGCACTGGGGAGACTGGAAAATCATAAAATGGATCCCGTTACATCAGAAGAGAGATTTGGCAGATACAGGCCAGTAAACTTAATGTGCATCTCTCTAGAAGATTAACAGCCGATCTTCAAATGATGGAAATAACTTGTTATTAAAACTTGAATCGAATCATGAGATGACATTTCACCCTGACACAGCAGCCACACCACCTGTACTTCAGAAACAGCTCACCCACCTGAAGCTCGGCAGGCTTGGGCCCAGCAAGTACTGGGATGGGAGACCACTGAGGAAAAAGCTGGGGTTGTTGCTGAAAGAGGTGTTGGTGAGGCCAGCAAGGGGCACTTACCCTGTGGTCTTAATAGGGACCCCAATGCCCCAGTGCGGTGATGGGGAGACTGTGTTGTAAAAATGGTGCCATCCTTTGGATAAGACGTAAAATTGAGGTCCTGACTCTCTGTGGTCACTAAAGATCTCTGGGCATCCTTTGTAAAGAGTACGGTGTATCCCAATGTCCAGGCTAAATCGCCCACCCTGGCCTGGTCATTCTGGTCTCCTAATCACCCCCTTGTCTCTGATTGGCTAACTGCCGCTTGCCCCTTCACCACCTAACAGCTCATGTGTGGTCAGGGTACTGGTGCCAAAATGGCCGCTGTCACATCATCCATGTGAATGCTGCACATTAGCGGTGGGTTGAAGTGGCTCCCCACCATGGGTGTCATTGTTGGGGGAAAAAGGGTAATGATTATGGGGGGGGGGGACCTTGAAGCCTGGAAAGAAAAGGACATGTGACAGACATGGATCAAGAAGAAGGGGCTCACAGGGACTGCTTATGTATTGGGTCTGGAGTTCTATGCTACACCCCTGCTGCCCACCTTGAAAAGGGCTGTACAAATGTAATGAATTATTAAAACATTTTAAACTTATTCAGGCCGACACACAACCCCACTTTAATACACTCTGTTACATTTCAGCCAGAGGGTCTTGGGAACTCTCTAGTGCTTTGAACTCCAAGTTCATAACACGCTGTGATAAGAGAGAGCTCTGGACTGAGGTTCCGGCCAGGATGGAGGGGTGTTCTTATTCCCGGACGGGACTGTAAGGTAGGTAGATTAGGTGAGACAGCCATCCATGACAGTACAGTCCCCCGATATGCAGCATGGCAGGGCACCTGGGCCAATGCAGCCCATGCAGCCCATGATTACTCCTGCAGGGCATGCTGGGAACTGTAGTCCCATAGGACAGCCCCTGCAGGGTGCCACAAGGCAGAGCTGTTGGGGAGAATTATCCCTTTTTTCTTTGAGGGGCTATCACCTGACCCCGGAGGCACAACCATAATGCCATACTGCTCTGGGTCCGGCATAAAAAAAAGGTTGGAGGTGGGAGGTAGTGGACGGAGAGACAAAGAACGGAGTCGTGCTGATCTGTGTAAATTGTGTTGTGCTGTGTAAGTGAAGGCAATTCATTTAATTTGAACCTGTGACTGTCTGTGCATAGCCGAGTCTGGGGTCACGATCCCTAGTCGTCACAACACTCAACTCCGAGATCTCCTTTAAAACACCATTGGCTGAAAACAGATGTGTCCAGGTGGGCTTTAACAGATTTTCACCTCCCTCGACTTTTCTCCAGGTCATCACACCAAAGACACGTCTTCAGGTCAACTTCTCCCATCTCGGCTTTATCACCACAAAGAGGAAGGAGCACACATACAGCGTCAGGGGTGGCTTTGAAAAATGTAACACAGCACGTCTTGTGCTCAAAGCCCTCCTCGTACCTTGTCTTCCTTTCTTAATTTGTTTTTGGTTTCTGACAACCTACAAGGGCAGAACGATTTCTCAAATTCTCCTTACTCAGAAACGGCTTGTGCTGCCCTGACTGACAAATCCTCAAACTGCAAGTGGGAACAAACCAAAGCAACTCCAGTGATGCACACTTTACAGGTGGGCTCTGGCCTTCAGAGCCCCCTTGGTGAATCTGAAAGTTTAAAGTGATATGTGCGCCTCATCGGTTAACAGGGTCCACAAGGCAAGCCTGAGCAGCCCACAAGCAAGGCAGCAGCATCAGACACAAAGACAATTTCACACAATCTGTAGGAGAAAAGGAAAAGCACTGAGGAGGAACGGAGGGAATTATTAGGGACAAGATGGAAGGCACAGGAGTTTTAGTGGACCGTCAGCATGGGGTCAGACAAGGAGGAGGTTGTGTTTTACTAACACGCTGGGATTCAATGAGGAAGCAACAAAAGGGTACGATCAAAGTGGAGCAGATGTTATTGATCTGGACTGTCAGAAAGCATTTGATAAGGTGCCACACGAGAGGTGGGTATCAAAGTAAAAGAAGTGAGAGTGCAGGGTGTGGTATGCAGATGGGTACAGAATTGGCTCAGACACAGGAAGGGTGATGATGTGAAGAACCTAATCAGAATTGGCTGAGGTTAAGAGTGATGACCAGCAGGGGGCAGTGCCAGGACTGCTGCTATTTTTAATATACAGAAATGATTTGGATTGGAATATAAAGAACAAGCTGGGTAAGTCTGCAGATGATACCAAGATAGGAGGACTGGCAGATCATCGAGAATCCAACATCATAGAGAGACTTTGACAGCACACAGGTTTAGGCAGAATTTCTGACAAATGAAATTTAAAGTCAATAAAGTATTATATGTAGGAAATAAAAATGTGAGGTCTGATTACACAATAGGAGGTCTGAAAATGAAAAACACACCATATGCGTAGGACTTAGGAGTTGCAGTGGACTGACTATCAGACAGTCAGTTTTCAGAGGCCATTAAGAAGGCTAACAGAATGTCAGGTTATATAGCGCATTGATGTGTGGAGTACAAGTCACATGAGGTTCTGCTCAGGCTTTATAACACCCTGGTGAGGCCTCATCTGGAGTCCTGGGGTCAGTTTATGACTCCATAAAGACACAGCAGCACTGGAGAAAGTCCAGAGAAGAGCGACGAGGCTGATTACAGGGGGCTACAGGGGGTGAGTTATGCGGAAAGATTAAAAGAGCTGAGCCTTTACAGTGATGAATTAGAGACCTGACTGAAGTGTTTAAAATGATGAAGGGAGTTAGTGCAGTAGATCAGACGGTGACTTTAAAATGAGTTCAATGGGGACACAGCTGGAAACTTGTTAAGGGTGAATTTCACACAAACATTAGGAAGTTACTCTTCACACAAAGGACCACAGACAAGTGGAATGAGTGACCAAGTAGTTTGGTGGACAGGAGTACTTTAGGGGCCTTCAAAACCCAACTTGATGTCATTTTAGAAGAATGAAGTAGACAGGACTGGTGGGCTGTTCTCGTCCAGAGGGTCTGAATGTCCTTGCTTGTGTTCTGCTCATGTACATATTGATGTCTACCATATGTGTAGTCTTTGTCTGCTTGCCCAGTTATTACCTTAAGTGACTTACTGGGAGTATTAAACAAGCAGGAATGCTGGGCTGAGTGGCCTGCCCTCGTCTAAATCTTTCTAACGTTCTAAAGTGAGAAGACAACACAAATCAGACAGACCGCCAGGCTGGACTCTACAAAGATGTTTTAATCCTCAAGTCTACGGGCAGAGCAATCACTTACCATCATGGGGAAAACAATGGCTGCCGGCGAGGCCTTGATGATCCACAACAGCACCAGGCAAGTGAGCTGGATGGCGGTGAAAAGGTGAACTTTGCGCAGCGGGACGTGACGCAGGTAGATGAAGTCAGGCTGGTGCTTCGCGGGCATCCCAAACAGTTTGAGTCGATCGAAAAACTGCAAGAGAAGAGCCAAGAAGAGACAAGAATGAAAAAGGCTTGTAAACAGAGTTTGGGGAATTGCCTTAAAAGTAACACGCACTTATGTCAGCTTAATGTAACAAGTAACGCGATACTTGTTTAATTAAAGTACAAATACCTGCATTACTTAAAGAGTAACGAAGTGTTAATTTTCTTTTTTAATGCTATAAAGAACGTTCGCTGCCTTCTGAGCTTTGCTGCTTTTGCTTGTGTGTTGTAAACACGGCACGGCTCAGAACGCTGCCTTTGACGTATTTGCAATATTTTACGTAAAAGAAGGAGCACTAAAAAGCGCATAATGAAATGAATCACCCGCTGTGCGTCGTCACTGTGATCTGCAGTGGGGTTGTAATGAATGCTGCAATGTTCTTTTTTTGTCTTTGTGGATCTCATACTTTATGTTGAACAAGAATGACCCCCTGGACCTGAAAACTTGGATCAGACATATGGCCGCTGTAGTGGCGAGGCTCTGAGGAAAAGCTGGGGGTCTCATATAGAGAAAGAGAGAGAGAGAGAGAGATCGGCCGATGTCACCAGGGCCGTGAAGTCACAGTGGGCAGGCTCTGTGTGGCTGACCGTCGGAGGTTTCAGAGCCGGGTTGGCAGTTCACACCAGCAGTGTGGTGCGAGTCCAAAGCCATTCAATGGGCGATATGCACTGTGGATTGGTGGAGTGTAGCGGTGACGCTGTGCAGAGAAGATGACGTCACCAGAGAGAGAAGCGCCGATGGATGGACCTCTACGTTTCACTCAAACCACATGAACGTGGGTTCCCAGTTCCCACCAGGCAGTTCACCACAGCACTTTCAAATATTGGTTGGATGGTTGTTTGGGAGCATCTGCCAATTACAGCGTGTTGTCGTACCCACCACCCACATTGAGATCCGAGTGCAGCGGGTGACACTTCAGCACCACACTGTGAGGTGTTTTGACGGTGGCTGGAGTGCAAATCCTGCCACCAGCACCCAAGTTTTCCCTGCAAGTTGGAGGACCTGCTTACGGGGCTCTTTGAAATGTATGTGAGGACAGCAGAGCACGTGAACACAGTCAACACTGGCGACACATTTCCAGAGTCGCCAGGATCCTCGAACTCTTACAAAAGTATAATATCATTTGTAACAGACGGCCGGGACACCCAGAGAATGGAAGGAAGGGGGAAGGCAACCTCTTTGGGACACTACTTCCCCGAAGACGTTAGATGGCAGCCTCCCTGCAGTGTAGAGGTGCACCGGATTCCCGCAGGGCACCATGGTATGTGTACTTTAATACCACTGCCCTGCTGTATACCATGGGTGCCGCCAGGGGACACTGCAAGATAATCTGGGGAGTCATGTCTCACTCATAGCTTGGAAGTACATACCAAGACTCGGGGACGACAGCGTAGAAGTATTTCCGGGCTGAAGAAAACTCAAGTTTCCATCTTACACACAAGCACTTCCAGGCTAGACCATAAATAAAGGACTGCTGTGAACCCAGCAAGTAAGTCAGAGTCGGGAGGAGGTAGACAACGCTTGCTGGGAGGTGTGGTGGTGGAACAGAGAGAGAGAGTAGACGAATACTGTGCTTTGCAGTACTCATTGTGGCTGTGGTGCTTAGGGCACTGCTTAGAGAAGAAGAAGAATTCAAAATGCTTCTCAGTGCTTTGTGTCCTGCGTGTCTGCCTGTTGGGTTTAAAGGGGCAACAGTGCCACCTGGCGTCCA
>JANRMT010062791.1:175233107-175244308 GCA_026402145.1 Polypterus bichir lapradei | reverse complement strand
GGGGGGGGGGGTTGTTAACTTTTGTTGAGTGGAGTGGTGGGTACAGCAATGCGCTGTACCAGTGCAGGCTCCCCGACCTGATAATCATTACGATTGGCTTATTTCATACTGTGGTGGGCCACTGCAGTGCCGATGGATTATCGCGTGTTTGCTCGCCGTCGCTGTGCTAGACTTTGGTTGGCGTGTCATTTTTAGCGACACAGATGCTGCTAATTTACCTCACAGAATGCCAGCTCATGTTATGGGAGACTCATCTCTCAGCATTGTAAAAGACAAACCATTTTTCCTACTTTCAGCATAAGAAGGCGCAATTATTTTTTCTTGCATGCACCAAAATATTGGCACGAGGATTCAATAACAAATTCTGGCCAGTGAGATGTGCAATTTGTCATAAAAGAGAAGAAAAAGCGACGCCCTGTTTGTACCTCATCACATTAAACAATCAGTAACAGTGTGTGACTGACAGTCAGTCATTATCTAACCCACTTAGTCCTGAACAGGGTCGTAGTGGTGGGGTGGGGGGGACAGGACATAACAGTGACTATATACTGTAACGATATAACATAAGTTACTTTTCTGTGAGTAACGAGTAAAGTAAATAAGTTCCATCCATCCATTATCCAACCCGCTATATCCTAACTACAGGGTCACGGGGGTCTGCTGGAGCCAATCCCAGCCAACACAGGGCGCAAGGCAGGAACAAAACAGGGCAGGGTGCCAGCCCACCGCAGGGCACACACACCCACACCAAGCACACAGACCAGGGACAATTTAAGATCGCCAATGCACCAACCTTCATGTCTTTGGACTGTGGGAAGAAACCCACGCAGACACGGGGAGAACATGCAAACTCCACGCAGGGAGGACCCGGGAAGCGAACCCAGGTCTCCTTACTGCGAGGTAGCAGCGCTACCCACTGTGCCACCGTGCCGCCCAGTAAATAAGTTACTTTTATTTAATTATTTTTTAAACTTTATTTTAATCATTCCAATAGGATTGAAAACAAATCAACCCCCACCCCTGAATAAGTTACTTTTAAAAGTAATGTCACAAACACGAGTAGCAAATAACAAAAAGGAAAAACAAAATGGCTGCCGGACCATCATACCTGGATTCCTTTGAGTGATGAAGCTCCCATGTAAAGAAAGACACCATACAGGACTGGCATCGGGATGAACTGAGGAAGAGAATGAGGGAAGGAAATTATCACGTGCTCAGCTGTCTGGAACAGTTCAAATCAGCCTTATTTGATAAATTGTAAAGAAAAAGAAGACTTTTGACAAACTTTCATGAAAGAGGCAAGTCAAAGAGCAGATCGGCACTCTGCAGAAGCAACAGGGCCATAAACTGTGCATGTAACTGCAAAACAGCAAACGCTAACCTTAGACCCACCCTTGATGCCTGGCCAAATAGCCCAACAACCCCCTCAGCCAACACCCATCCACTGAGCCCCTCCATTTTCTAACCCTAACCTTACCTCCAACCCTTGAAGCCTGACCAGCCAGCACCCCATACCTCAACAACTCCCCCAAGTGCTGCCCTCCTCCAGTCTCCTAACCCTAGACCCACCCTTGAAGCCTGACCAGCCAGCCCCCACCCCCCCCATAGCTCAAAAAACATCACATCAAACCCCATCCACCCCTTGCCTGAGCCCCTCCGTTCTCATAACCTTATACCCTTGAACCCTGACCAGCCAGCACACCATACATCAACAAACCCACCACTGCTGTGGGGTGCTGCCCTCCTCCATTCTCCTAACCCTAATCCTAGACACACCCTCCCTTCGCCTGGAATCGAAGTTTGTGTTTGATGAAAAGTGGGCATTCGGCATGTGTGACACTGGTCGGGGGTGCTGTCATGTTTCTCCCCCGGCTGGGGTTCAATGTCGTGTTTCTGGTGCCATTCACATATGTTCATGTCACTTTTGCTTAATATTTGCTGTGTTGCCAATGCCTGTGTTAAGTTCCTAGCATTTTGTGGGTGGCACCCAAACGACAGGACCACCTGCCCTATAAATATGGAGGGTCTCCCACAGTTCCTGGCAGTTCATCGAGGAGTGGGTGAGTCACTGCGCTTTTGCTGAGCTCTGTTTTTGACCTTCACCATTGGATCGTGTGTTGGCACTTTCTCTGCTTTTGGAATTGCCTTCAGTTGGCACTGCATGCCCATTGTGCTCTTCAGAGCATTTATGTTATAAACAAACCCCTTTCATTTTTATAAAGATCCTCTGCATTTGCCAAGTTATCAGTACATTGCCCTCTAGTGGCCATTTTTAAAAGTGCTTTATGGAACTGTTGGGCAAGGGGTGTTAAACTCCAGGCCTGGAGGGCCACAGTGGCTACAGATTTTCATTCTAACCCTTTTCCTAATCAGTGACCAGTTTTCACGGCAAATTAACTTCTTTCACCTTCATGTTAATAGGCCTGTTTTTAAGGATTCAGTCCTCTGAATTTATTCCTTTCATTATTAAATGACAGCCAATCAGAAATGAGATGTGAAACGAGCCAACAGATGACCAACTAAATTGGGATTTCAAAATCCAGCCAATTTCACTCCAACCAATCTCTTAATGAGAAGCCGATTCTTGCTGCTAATTAACCCCGTTATTTAATTCCGTGGCTCATTGCTGCTCTCATTCTGCCACAACAGACATTTCTAAAACTGCTGATTTTTCTGTTTTTCCTAAGAACATCGTCAAAATGTTTGGGTGACCCCATTGAGACCTTCACCTTTGTTTATTTTCAGATATTGTGCGATGGGCACAGGTAAGCTGGTCATGTGGCAGTTTGTTTTGTGTCTCACTATTGTTTGGCTGCTCATTAAGGAAAAAGAAACAATTCAGGGGTCTGAGTCACATTAATTGAAACTAAAGCAAAAGAAGTTAATTAGCAGCAAAAACAGCTCACTAATGAAGAACATGGTTAGAATGAAAACCTGCAGCCACTGGAGAACTGGAGTTTGAGACCACTGATCTATGCAATGTTTTAAACCAGGGGTGTGGAACTCTAGGCCTGGTGGCTGCAAGTTTTCATTCTAACCCTTTTCCTAACCACTGACCAGTTTTCACGGCTAATTAACTTCGTTTTCCCTTCATTTTAATAGCCCTGTTTTTAAGGATTCAGTCCTCTGAATTGATTCGTTCCTTCATTAAATGGCAGCCAATCAGAAATGAGATGTGAAACAAGCCGACAGATGACCAGCTAAATTGGGATTTCAAACTCCAGCCAATTTCACTCCAACCAATTTCTTAATGAGAAGCCGATTCTTGCTGCTAATTAACCCCGTTATTTAATTCCGTGGCTCATTGCTGCTCTCATTCTGCCACAACAGACATTTCTAAAACTGCTGATTTTTCTGTTTTTCCTAAGAACATCGTCAAAATGTTTGGATGACCCCACTGAGCCCTACACCTTTCTTTATTTTCAGATATTGTGTGATGGGCACAGGTGAGCTGCTCATGTGGCGGCTTGTTTTGTGTCTCACTATTGTTTGGCTGACTCATGAAGGAAAAAGAGACAACTAAGGGGTCTGAGTCACGTCAATTAAAATGAAGGCAAAGAGAGTTAATCAGCTGCATAAACGGCTCACATCATGAAGAAGATGGTTATAATGAAAACCTGCAGCCACTGGAGGACTGGAGTTTGAGACCACTCATCTATGCAATGTTTTATGTGCCTTAGGACCCCAAGCTCATAATGGGTACAAGGTGGTGCGGCTTCTGTTTGCCGTATCCACATGTATGACGTAAATGTTTTTTTTATTCCAAACATCTGTGGACATATAAAGGTTTGATCTTTATTTAAAAAGCATCTACAGATCTAGAAAGGTGATATAAAATAACCAACATCGTGCCACAGTTACATGTTGTAGTCCATTGCATCACTGAAATAAACATACAGTGGAACCTCGGGTCACAAACGTCTCGGACCACGTACAAATCGGGTTACGACCAAAAAGTTCGGCAAACGTTTGCATCTGTTCTCGACCACACACTCGGGTGACGAACAAGCCAGTTTCCCTTCCGGATCGTACGCACCGATGATTTCCGCACGTGTTCAGTTTCTCCCTGTACAGTACATTGTTCTCGGTCAGACGTACATCGTGCAGAGGGACTTTACCTTAAAACTGTAATCTCCTCTCCTCCTCACTTCTTTCATGCCAGAACTTGACTCATGCAATGTTACTTTTCTTGGTTGTTTATGGTTAATTTTTGTATAAATTATGGATTTTTCAAATGTTCATTTTTTTCCCTGTGCTTAAAAATCATTAAAAAAAGTGTTTACAGTGAGCGGTTCATAAGGCTGTAGCGCGAACTCTTGCAATGTTAGTTTTCTCTGTTCAGGGTTTTCTCAGTGTTATTCATTGTTTTTACATTTAGTTTACTATTACACTGTGCATTCTATGGTATAATTAACTATTTTTGTGCTTAAAAATCTTTAAAAAAATATATTTACATACAGTTCGTATGGTCCGGAACGGATTAATTGTATTTACATACAATCCTATTGGGGAAATTACTTCGGGTCACGACCAAATGGGAACGAATTACGGTCGTGACCCGAGGTTCCACTGTAAATGCACATCTCACAGTGAAGCCCTACATTTACGGCTACCTCATACCCCTCAGAATAAAATCAGGAGCAAATGATTAGAACTTCACTAGAGAGGACCTCACCTGAACCTGCCCTCGGACTCAAACCTCAGACAGTAAGTTGTGTTTGCTTTTGGATGCTGAAGTGTGTCTTGATCTAAAGGGCTCTCTGAGGCCTTCATAGAGAACGTTCTAGATGTCTAGGAGTCTGAAAAAATCTCTGAACTAACTGAAATCAATCATTCCACTGGCTGGGAGATCATCTACAAGTGAAGAGGATTTCAAACAACGGCCCACTTGTCCACTCCAGGCTGCCCCAGTAACTTCAGCCTGGGAGCAGAACACCAGATGCTGAAAGACGTCAGTAAGAAGTCCAGAATTTTATTAGGGGTACTGACTGGTAACTCTTGCCCACTATTCACGTCAAAGTCAACCATTATAAATAGAATCAGATCAGAAGCAACTAAAGGACCGTGGTGGTCCTGAATTGTGCCATGATGGTACACAATAAGAGGCTGCACAAATGAGACCAATGGGAGAGGTGTGGTGCCAGCAGAAAGAGAAAGAACGTCAGGGCAAGACTCCATCATGAACACTGGACAGGGACTTCAGAAAGAATGTGCGACAGACAGAAGACGCAAAGATAAGAGTTAATCTGACCAGAGTACCAGAAGGAAAAAAGAGAACATCTGAGCACAAGAACCTCATGCCAGCTCTACAGTCGGGGCCAAAAGGTCGGACAATGACCCAAGTGTTGGTTTTCACAAAGTTTGCTGCTTCCGTGTTTTTAGATCTTTTTGTCAGATGTTTCTATGGGATATTGAAGGAGAATGACAAGCAGTTCAGAAGTTTAAAGGTTTTGATTGACAATGACATGAAGTTTATGCACAGATTGTCCATATTGGCAGTGGTAATAAGTTTATATGTTTAATATGTCACTGTGCTCTGTACAAAAAATATTTTATAAATCTGCTTCCACTCACATGTACAGCTAACACAAGGCCAGATTTAGCACACAAGCGCTCATCATTTAGAACTGCTAGACAAGCACGAAAATAGGCATTGTACTATTTCTGTGTGACACAGTCAGCATGACATTGGATCTTCTTTTCCTTGTTTGGAATGGCATGATTCACCTAAGTGGGGGCCTGCACATGGAGAAAGAGTATAAAGCCCTGGCACATGGCCCGGCACACCTTTGAAGCCGACGGACGGATGGGAGATAACGTCATCTGATCCTGAAAATCCTTCTAGCGCAGCAACAAAAATGGCAGGCTGTATACATCGAGCACCCACTTCGGTAATAGTCTTGTCATGGCTTCCTTCATCTGTTATGCCGCTTAAACCGTCATTAAAGAAAGCGAAGTTATTTCTCCTATGTGATTTCTTACCATTGTATCACTAAGGGAGGGGTATCGCCTTTTAATATTATATCTATAGGGTGGTCCAGATCTAATTATGCAATTTTATTACGCTATAACTTATTAAGTTTATTACATATAAAATCACATGAAGAATGCTGGACCAAAAAGAAGTGTGCGAACTGACGACATGAAGAATCGTCTTTGCGCTGATCTGGAATCGTCCCCGCATAAATCAAAGTCATCCAGACCATCTGGATCTGCATAATTAGATCTGGACCACCCTGTATATAGTTTCGGGTTACTTAAGACGCTGCAATTTAAAAAGAACTTATTCCAACAAGGGAGCAGTGCTGGCCCTTCTTTCTTTTTCAAGACCTCTGCAATTCACCCTGGCAGGCTGGCAATTGATTTCTGGGCCCAATCCTGACTGGTGGCAAAGAAAATGAATGTGCATCCTGTACACAAAGTCTACTACACTCCATAGTGGACAGGACTATCAATCAACCTAGTGGACGGGGTTAAATTGTAGTCATTTAAGGTATCACCGTTAGCAACTGGGCGTAACCAATCGTGTTCAAAGTCATCTGATTAGGTAATGAATTCCTTTTCTGACTAGTGGCCTAATCAATGAAGGGTATAAATGTATTGCAGAGGACGCTCTTTTCTTTGCAACACTTGCTAATACGACATGCTATTGTCTCTTGCAAGATTTAGATAACGATTGACGCTTTCTCCTGCCTGTGTTTTATTGCCTAAATCAGGGAATTCCAGTCGAGGGGTCACTTCTTCTTCTTCTTTCGGCTGCTCCCGTTAGGGGTCGCCACAGCAGATCATCTTCTTCCATATCTTCCTGTCCTCATCATCTTGCTCTGTCACCCCCATCACCTGTATGTCCTCTCTCACCACATCCATAAACCTTCTCTTAGGTCTTCCTCTTCTCCTCTTACCTAGCAGCTCTATCCTTAGCATTCTTCTCCCAATATACCCCTCATCTCTCCTCTGCACATGTCCAAACCAACGTAATCTCGCCTCTCTGATTGAGTCTGTTTCAAATTGTTTTCTTCCACATGTCCCAGGAACATCAAGCTGCTCAGAGATGGTGGTCTTCTAGCCTTTGCCTTTGACACGCTGTTCTGTCATTTTCTTTCTGATCTCCTCAGATGACTCTCTCCTTTGCTGTCTCACCATTGCAGAGTCATGACTTTTTTCCATTTCAATCGACTGAATGACTGATTGCACGATTGGAGACGTGTGTGTGATACAAATTCAAGAAAACAGCCAGTCTGAAAAATCACTCCAATCCAACAAACGTGTGCAAGTCATTTCAAAAGATCTTTCTAGAAGAAGCAACACTTGATCTCTTGTCACCCTTGCTTCGCTTTACTCGATGACATGTCAAAGGCATGTGGGTCCACAGGAGACAATGGCTTTTCATTTCGTCACTTGTCAGCACTTTTTCAATGAGCTCTAAGGGGACCAACACATCTGTAGGTTCCACAGTACCAGACTAAGACAGGCGGTGCCCCGGTGCCTGAAGAACCCTGGAGCCCAGACGACTAATTATTATTTAGAGAGGCCTGAGAGGGCAGCTGCTACCTCGATATTTGTCTCCCTTTCTGGGACTGTTCCCCCCCACACCCTGTATTCCCATTCCGTGTATTATGACATTTATTAATAAATGACCCCTTTCAAGGGCTGCTCAAGCACACTGTAGACTGTTAATGACATTAGAATCATAACGTACCCCATGTGAGCAGAGATGCAAAAACGTCTGTTTTAGTTTACTGCACTGCACTTCAAATTTTATTTCAGCTGGAAAACATGGAATTCCAAGAAGAGCAGCAGCAGCCGATGATTCTGAACTAGTCGGCCCACCTCTGCCAAGAAATCTCCCATACCGGGCAATATGAATTCAAAAGATCCTCCTTACCTGAAGGATGCTGGTCATGAAGACGGAGCAGCCCATGAGCAGAAAGATCACCAGGCCCGTCACCCGTTGTTCCCGGATTCCCAGAAACTTGGGCTGTTCACCTGGCGCAGAGCACTCCGACTCGAGCTTCAGGCTGTTGACGTGAGTGATGGACAAGACAGTGGCCGCCACAAACCATGGCAGGCCCATAATGGAGCACACCCCTAGCATGATGCCCACCATCAGCAGGTCCAGGTGGTAGCCACATCCCTTCTGCAGAAAACAAGAACAAGATGAAGAGACTTTTACTTTGGGCGGGCCGCTGTCATCGAAGGTCTCTAAACAGACAAAGTGGAGCCACAGTGGGCACCATCAAAGCCTGCCCTCTTCTAGTCTGCCGTGAAGCTAGCTGCTGCCCCACTTACCACGAGCTTGTGCTCCTTCCGGTTGATGATGACAGCAGTGATCTGCTGGTCCATGAAGATAAGGATGGTGCAGAGGAGAGCCGGGATGATAGCCGCCAGCACCGTCCACCAAGGATTCGGTCCTATGGGGTTTATGAACCAGCCGCGGTCGTCTCGTGTGGGCTGACGGCAAAGGACAGACAGCAGCAATGAAAGGCAGGGATTAAACAATAAAATAAATATCTGGTGGATTCATAATGCCAAAGAATGTACAAAAATGAAAACAAGTTCAAAATTCCATAAATGACACACCCGGCTGAGGCTCCCATTCGAGACTGCGGCAGGTTTTTTTGTCCGTTATGCCAGAGGTTTACTTTCTAAGATGAGGCTGACCCTGTGCTCTGAACACCCCCCCCACCCCCAACCATCCCAAAGGTTATGTGGAAAGACAAAATTCCCCTTGGGCATTAATACAGTATAAGAAATCAAAAACAAACAAAAATTAATGAATGCACAATGAATGAATTCTGAGGTGTGGAGAAACATCTGATCTGCTCAAGTAACAGAAAAGACCTCCAAACCCACTGAAAAGCACTTCACCCTACAAGATAAAGAGCCTAACAGACTGCTGAGGCCACACAGGAGCTTATCAAACCTACAAAAATGGAACATTCTGGAATGGCCAAGCCTGTCACCTGATCTCAATCCAACTGAGCAGGCCTTCCATATCTTCCATATTCCTTATTATTTTGTGTGTCAAGACTCTTTATTGTCACTATATATATATATACTAGCAGAATACCCGCGCTTCGCAGCGGAGAAGTAGTGTATAAAAGAAGTTATGAAAAAGAAAAGGAAAAATTTTAAAAATAACGTAATATGATTGTTAATGTAATTGTTTTCTCATTGATATGAGTGTTGTTGTCATATTTATTATATATATACAGGCAAATACATTGATTTTCTGAATATATAAAGTCGGCGTCAGAATATATAAAGTCAAAACTTGAATATATAAAGTCATTCCCGAATATATAAAGTCACTGTCGGAATATATAAAGTCATTCCCGAATACATAAAGTCAGCGTCGGTATATATAAAGTCAAAACTTGAATAAATAAAGTCATTGCTGGAATATATAAATTCAAAACTTGAATATATAAAGTCAGCGCTGGAATATATAAAGTGAAAATCTGAATATATAAAGTCAGCGTCGGAATTTATAAAGTCATTCCTGATTATATAAAGTCAAAGTCAAAATATATTGATTGAAATGACTCTGAACTGAAGTAAGTTAACAAAAACGTATTCAGAAAAATAAATTAAAAAAACACTGTTCGGTTAATGTTTGGAAAATGATGCATTTGCCCTGCCCAGGATTGGTTCCTGCCTTGCACCCAGTGTTGGCTGGGATTGGCTCCAGCAGACCCCCGTGACCCTGTGGTCGGATTCAATGGGTTGGGAAATGGATGGATATTGCAGCACTGACTTTGTATATTCCAACGATGACTTTATATTGTGAGCTGGAGGGCTTCGCTATTACGTGTGGTGATGAAACTTCACTTTGGTAACTGATCATGCTCCACTTCAATGGTCATACCGACAGAAAGATACAAACTCTCGCCTCATGAGATGGTTTCTGGGCTTACAACCTTACCGTTTCACAGTAAAACATCGACCAGGTTCTGAACACGTCAACGCAGACGTATTATCAAGACTAAATGAACCTGGTACAGAGAGTCGCTTGATTCACGGAAATGTGAATAAAGCTGAGGGGGAGGGTGTGAGCTGGAGGGCTGATCGCACCCCAAGAAGATAGACGCCTCTGGGAAAACCACAACTCCTGAAACACAGACTACCCTCACATTGCTCCTTACTTTCTCACTTGTGCTATAACGCGTAATGCAAACCTCGCGCGATACTCCGCTAACTTAAAAGCCTTGTGCAGCGCCTGTCAGTTGAAAATTGATTGTTTGCTTGCTTTTATCGCTCTCTCTCTCTGCTCCTAGCGGAACTGTCATCTCTGACTTGTCATGGAGCACGTTTAAGCTCATGTGTTTGCAGTGTTTGAATAAAAACCCTTCTTGTTTCTACGACCTCCTGTGTTTCGGTGCAAATCTGTGACCCAAGCGTGACAATATATTCCGATGCTGACTTTATATATTCCAGCGCTAAGTTTATATATTAAAGTTTTGACTTTATATATTCAGAAATAAGTTTTGACTTTAAGTATTGACTTTATTTATTCCGACAGTGACTTTATATTTTTAACGCGTTATGGAGCACATGCATCGAAGCTTCTCAGCTGTGCGATTATCAATGTAACCTTTTGTAAGTAGTGCCTGGAGGATTCAGTGTGGAGAAACTCTAGAGACAGCGTGTGTATTAATTTGTGGATTTTTCTGTGTGTATTTGGTGGCAGTGTGACGAAGTTGATTCGGAAGACGGCGTTAGCCGTGGAGCTCAGCTCAGAGCGAAATGAGGTAAATGGGAGGGGATATGATGACGTGACTCCCCCACCCGCCTTAACTGTCAATCCCCCACAAACACAGTCTCTCGGAATTTGCATAAGCACACCCCTTCACCTGCAATTTTAACTTAGTTACAAAGTGATCAAAACTCTCGTTTATATCCTGCGTCCTCTCATTAAACTTGTATCCAGTATTACCAGTGGGCATATCGAACCTCGGACGTAGGCGATAGAGGCAAAGCCTCTACAATTGCGCCACGGTGTGTGGCTTATCTACAGTATTTGAGAGTATGTAGATCGAGGTATATATATATATTCGCAGCGGAGACGTAGTGTGTTAAGGAAGCTATGAAAAAGAAAAGGGAACATTTTAGAAATAACGTAACATGATTGTCAATATACAGTAATTTTTTGTGAGTGTTATTGAGTGTTGCTGTGATCAAGGATTCGATTATCATTATTT
>JANRMT010062791.1:175180770-175203107 GCA_026402145.1 Polypterus bichir lapradei | reverse complement strand
AAGAGTGAAATGCTTAAGCCCTTCACCTATGGTTCTGCATGTGAGTTGATGGCTGCCGCTGAATTGTTCGGTTGTTGCTTTCAGGTGTACCGAAATGGCCAAATATTTTACACCTTTGGACAACCGCCAGTGTCTCTTAAATATCTTAGATTCACAGGTGACGATTTCAGTAGTGGACACTTTGATGTTTATGAATGTTTAAACTCTCAAAAGCTGGATGTGAAGTTATCGATGAAACCGGTTGTGTGCTTACAATGCTTGACAGATGCCGAATGTCACTTCAACACAAGTCCTGCAAATACTGTCGTAATTGAAACAAACCATGAAACTCAAACCGATTATGACAGCAGCAATCCAAGCTGTGAGATTTGAAACAAGATTACTTTTCACATGGCCAACTGTAAGTTGCATGCTCAAGAGTAAGCTCAGCGCACAGCTTGGTCATATTACAACCGGAGGGCCGAACTGACAACGTGGCATACAATGAGATCCTTAACAAATAATTATTGGTATATTTTCCCTCAGTTTAAAAAGTTTAAATTTTCTTCTTAATAAAAATTTTAAGGCAGTACTTCGCTGCTGCGAAGCGCGGGTATTTTGCTAGTTTATAAATACTTTACAAAATAGGCTTTTAAATCACAAAACAATCTCTTTCTTTCTTGTGCCTCGTACCTCAAACGATTCTAACTTTGAAGATTCCAGAGTATGAATGCTAAATTAGAGAGAAATTTGATCCCGAGTTCAAACGATGCTTCTACATTCAAACTGTGAGCGCAGTGAATAAAACACAGCAACATATGGCGCTTACAGAGTGAGTGTAAACATCATCAGTTGTGCGCCCAAGTCGTCTCTTGCTCTCGCTGTGAAAGCATCTCTTGCGATATGCGTCTGTGTTTTAGTGCTTTTTTCGCTTTAGTTTTGGTGTTTGGCTATATGGACGTAACTCCTGTCTATTAATCATGGCATCCAAGAAGAATGAAGCCTAAGAGGACGGTTGTAGTATTGACGATTTCAAGGTGAAAAAGGAACTTGCAAAGCATGAAAGCGATACATGGGACATCAGCACTCCTCACTAAGGTACAGTAAATACAATTTTTATTTAATTATACAGTATTCAGGTATTGTATTGATTGTTTTCATGTTTTAATTTTTTATTTAGGGCATTCAATTATGTTATTTTTACCTTAAATTATGCATATTTGCTGTTTAATTTTATCAAAATGGCCATTTAGAGTCTGGGAATGGATTAGTTCACTTTCCATTACCGTATATACTCGCTGATAAGTTCTCCCACAGAAAAGTTGGGGCTTGATTTTACCGTATAATTTCTGGTATCATAAGAGCATCCCTCATCTCCGATGGAGCGTTCAATCAGAAGAAAATATGAAACTGGTTTTAAATTAAACGTCATTGAAGTGGCAAAAGAAATAGGTAACTGTAACAAAATTCAAATTGGAGGAGGCAAGAAGATCCATCCATCCATCCATTGTCCAATCCGCTGAATCTGAACACAGGGTCACGGGGGGTCTGCTGGAGCCAATCCCAGCCAACACAGGGCACAAGGCAGGAACCAATCCCGAGCAGGGTGCCAACCCACCGCAGAGGCAAGAAGATGTAAAAAGGAAAATGTAAGTGTCGCTTTTTTGAACAGGCGTATAAGTCAGGGTCTAATTTTATGATCAATTTTTTGGGTTTCAAGACCCGACTTATACGTGAGTATATACGGTTATTTCTGATTTGGACTTCAAATGATTCAAAATTCAGATGGCCATCTGAAACAAGTTCAAAGTATGAGGCACCACTGTATTTATATTTCCTCTGTGTTGGCCTTATCCTTGAATCCAGAGGTTTTAGCAGTTTCCTCTCCCTTGATGGTTATTTCTGATGTGTGTTTTGAACTTTTAAAGCCAGCTCACTATTATGGGCCTGCATGTTGAGTTTGGGCTCTGGCTGCGTAGGGTGAGGCCTGCTTCAGTCATTTTATTTATTTATTTTGTCACCATTTTGTGTTCTGCAAATCATAACCCATAGGAACACATGAGGAGTTTGACGTAGCATTTCAAACAATATGTTCTGAATCTGAGAAGGCACAGCGTTACAACACAGCATACACAACAAACAATATTTCATTTTAAATATTACGCCCAAGTAATTCTGCCATTTTGCAGAGGACACTGACCTGCCTGTGCGCTGCAGCTCTGGACCATGATGCTCTGCGTGGAGCTCTGCTTCCACCTGGGAGACCATGCCGTTGGGAACTGATGGCATTTTTCGTTTTTCCTGTTAAAATGGTACAAAAAAATTTCAGACAAATTTAAGCAGACTGCTGAACGTCTCTGCAAATCAACGAAGCAGAGATTATCTTGTTGTACCAGCAAGTGGCCCATTCTGGACTAAAAAAATGGGAGAGTCGATCCCTTTCTAGAATATCTACACAAAAACCAAATAACCAAAAATGGAAACATAAAATAAAAATAACCCTAAAGATGACGCTTTAAAAAAAAAAAAAAAAAAGCATGGGAAAACTAAGAAAGCTATCTCGTGTTTTAATCTTCAAAAAGAAATGACAGCACTAAGACATCAACAATCCCCAAACCAAAGACATAAAGAACCATTTGTATACACAGTTTATTATACGAAAAAATATAAAGTAAAATAAATTTAAATAAAACAAATAGAAACATACCAATTGTGGCCTGTAGGGGGCGTAGTAGAGTCCCAAACACCCGACACAAGGGGCTCAACAGACCTGTTCATTTGATTCACTTACCTTACTACATGTTTCCATTCCTCACAAGCACCAATTCTCTTCTTCCTTCTTCTGTTCAAAGCTCCACTCCTTCCCTGGAGGGCATCATCCCTTTCCTCACCTGAGTAACGCAGAGGGGACTGGGAGTCTTTCAAAAGCACTTGCGGGTCAGGAGGACCTGTGATACAATAAGTTACCCCTGGTTGCCCCTCAGGGAACCCAACAAGCCTGCCCTTGCTGAACCAACTAGCGGTCCCGTGCAGCCCTGTTGGTATCCACTGGTATTATTGTGTATATATATATATATATACACACACACAATAATAAAAATAATAATACAATAGTAATAATAGAGGTTAATGATAATTATTAATATTTGGAATACAACAAAATTAGAATCTGGTAAGTGCCACGCGGTCCACTAAGGCTCACATCATAATTCTTGCCTTGGTCACGTCGGCTGTCCTGTTCAGTCGTCCACTGAGAGCAAGTACAGCACAGCATGACCAGACATACCACCATTTTCATAAAATAAAGCTTTATTTTATAGTTTGAATTAGATATACATGTACAGTTAGGTCCATAAATATTTGGAAAGAGACACCTTTTTTCTAATTTTGGTTCTGTACATTACCACAATGAATTTTAAATGAAACAACTCAGATGCAGTTGAAGTGCAGACTTTCAGCTTTAATTCAGTGCGGTGAACAAAACGACTGCATAAAAATGTGAGGCAACTAAATCATTTTTTGAACACAATCCCTTCATTTCAGGGGCTCAAAAGTAATCGGACAAATTAAATAACTGGAAATAAAATGTTCATTTCTAATACTTGGTTGAAAACCCTTTGCTGGCAATGACAGCCTGAAGTCTTGAACTCATGGACATCACCAGATGCTGGGTTTCCTCCTTTTTAATGCTCTGCCAGGCCTCTACTGTAGCAGCTTTCAGTTGCTATTTGTTTGTGGGCCTTTCTGTCCGAAGGTTAGTCTTCAACAAGTGAAATGCACGCTCAGTTGGGTTAAGATCAGGTGACTGACTTGGCCATTCAAGAATTTTCCACTTCTTTGCTTTAATAAACTCCTGGGTTGCTTTGGCTGTATGTTTTGGGTCATTGTCCATCTGCCCAATCAATTTGACGTCATTTAGCTGGATTTGAGCAGACAGTATGTCTCTGAACACCTCAGAATTCATTCGGCTGCTTCTGTCCTGTGTCACATCATCAATAAACACTAGTGTCCCAGTGCCACTGGCAGACATGCACGCCCAAGCCATCACACTGCCTGCCTCCACCGTGTTTTACAGATGATGTGGTATGCTTTGGATAATGAGCTGTTCCACACCTTCACCATACTTTTTTCTTGCCATCATTCTGGTAGAGGTTGATCTTGGTTTCATCTGTCCAAAGAATGTTTTTCCAGAACTGTGCTGGCATTTTTAGATGTTCTTTAGCAAAGTCCAATCTAGCCTTTATATTCTTGAGGCTTATGAGTGGCTTGCACCTTGCAGTGCACCCTCTGGATTAACTTTCATGCGGTCTTCTCTTTATGGTAGACTTGGATATCGATACGCCGACCCCCTGGAGAGTGTTGTTCACTTGGTTGGCTGTTGTGAAGGGGTTTCTCTTCACCATGGAAATGATCATCCACCACTGTTGTCTTCCGTGGACGTCCAGGTCTTTTTGCATTGCTGAGATCACCAGTGCTTGCTTTCTTTCTCAGGATGTACCAAACTGTAGATTTTGCCACTCGTAATATTGTAGCAATTTATCGGATGGGTATTTTCTATTTTCGCAGCTTAAGGATGGCTTCTTTCACCTGCATGGAGAGCTCCTTTGACCGCATGTTGACTGTTCACAGCAAAATCTTCCACATGCAAGCACCACACCTCAAATCAACTCCAGGCCTTTTATTTGCTTAATTTATAAGGACATCATGACGGACTTGCACACACCTGCCCATGAAATAGCCTTTGAGTCAATTGTCCAATTACTTTTGAGCACCTGAAATGAAGGGATTGTGTTCAAAAAATGGTTTAGTTGCCTCACATTTTCATGAAATCGTTTTGTTCAACCCACTGAATTAAAGCTGAAAGTCTGCACTTCAACTGCATCGGAGTTGTTTCATTTAAAATTCATTGTGATAATGTACAGAATCAAAATTAGAAAAAAGTTGTCTCTGTCCAAATATTTATGGACCTAACTGTATATGTGACAAAGAGCCAGGCCTTTAATGAGCTCTTGGGCACGGCCATCAGCAGTGTGTCTGTCTGCGGAGAGAGTGTCGACCCTCTGGTGACTCTTCCTATGAAGTAAGTAGATGGATTGGGAGAGCATGGGGGTCATGAGGTCGCTGGAAAGGGGTGTGGGGCGCTCACAATATCTCTCTATATTATAATAAAAAAATCTTGGGAGAGGAGATTTTTATCCTGCAACGAGATGTCATTTTCTCAGAGAGATACTTTCACATCCCGCGAGACGAGACTTTGTGCCAAGAGATTTAACCAACGCCGGGGGCCGGAAATAAAAGACAAAGAGTAGATGACAAAGTAGAACATCGTAAAGAATTCAAAAAATGTTAGCGTGGTACAAATGCAGAGTAGGTTAGAGATAATGGAAGTAGAAAAATTCGAAAGTCTCAAAAAAATGATAGTAATGGTCACATTAGCGCAAACAAATGGAAATTATTACTCTGTGAAATAACGGAACAGCGAAAAGAGATAGAATATATTGTTTGGATTTAAACTTTAAGTCGGAGAATTGTAGATGGTCTAATTCGTGTTGCCATTGGTGAAAAGTAGTGTTGCCTCCCAATGAAGAGGCGTATCCGCAAGAATTAAAAGAGTTGTTGTTTGGTGAAAGTGAAATCCCGCCCCGTGAGACAAGACTTTATACAAAGAGATTTGAAAAAGTCCTGCCCACATCTAAAAAATTCACAACCATGCACACGGTTCAATCATTTTTCATTTGTGTGAATGTTATTGTCAGACACAGTTTGTGTACAGAGAAAGAAATGATATTTACTCATAGGCAGTTATACATTGCGTTGTTACGATGTAAATCCAAACACGGAATCAAAATTCAATGCGATATTGACGAAAAGGTAAAAGCGAAAAGAGATTGAATATATGGAGATAGGTGATATTACAGAAATATGTAGATACTGTTTGTAAACTTAAGTCGGAGACTTGTAGATCGTCTAATTCGTGTTGCCATCAGGGAAAAGTAGTGTTTCTTCCCAATGAAGAGCCGTAACTGTGAGAATTAAAAATGTTGTTGTCTGCGAGCGGCAGAGACATGAATTTGCTGGAGCGCAGTGCAGGCTTGGGGATTGGCGAGTGAAGAGAGCAGGGGGCGAAGCCCCCCAGTCTCTACAAAAGGTTGAAGGTCCAAGTCTTTAGTGTCCTGGTGCTCCCTGTTTGTGAGACATGGACGCTATCCAGTGACCTGAGATGAGGACTGGACTCCTGTGTCTCTTCAGAGAATACTTGGGTCCCGCCAGTTTGACTTTGTGTTGCTAATGGGGTCCCGAATGAGGCACATGACCTGTATTGTGAGGAAGAGTCAGTTATGACACTACAGCCATGTGGCGTGATTAGCTGAGGGTGATCTGGCTCACATGACCCTCATTGTTGAGGACCCAAATGGCTGGACGAGGCCAAAGGGATACCCACATAACACCTGGCTGCGGCAGATAGACGGTCATTTCTGGACCAGAATCCTGAGCTGTTTTGTTGTGTTGTGAACCTGACCTGACCTGACCTGTAGATATGGACTCTAAAATCTTTTAAGTGCTTAATGCCTCTAAAGGTCTTATTCTGACCCTGACTGTAAGCACTAGGAAGGAAGGATGGATATGAATCCATGCTTTATCCCAGCCATTTGGCCATAATGGATGGACTGAGAGAACAGGCTTACCAGGGAGCAGCATTCCTCCACACGACAGATGGCAGTGCTCCTCAGGGCTGAACCTGATAAGGACATCTGGAAATACAGCCCTGTCAAGGTCTTTGGGGACCACCAGAGGGCACTGATGGGGGAAGACTGCTCTGGTTTCCACACAAACCCAGGAATGCTCCTGATGACCTGGGGACTCATGCATAACGCCATGCGTAGAATTCGCACTATAACATGACGTAAGCACAAAGGCCAAAATGCGCTTACGCACAGAAAAATCCAGATGCAGGAATTTGTGCGTACTCCAACTTCCAAGTTCTTCCTCTACATAAATCCCGGTCAGCGTGAAAAGTAATGTTTGTGAACGCACATTCTGTCCCACCCCAACTCCTCCCAGAATTACGCCTCTTTGAATATGCAAATAAATATAAATTGCCCTTAAACTCAGCCTTCTGTGAAAAGACAATGGGAAAAGCATGGGGGAAAATAAGAATTTCAGTGAATACCAAGTGGAGGCAAAGGAAAAACATACTATTTGTTTAATTAAACCATGGTATAATCAACAAAAGGAAGCTGATCGAGTGACATAGTGTGTTGGAGAAACTTGAAAGCTCACGTTCACAAAGTCGCACAGTGCCCGAAATAAAAAAGAAGTTGTCAGATATCAAAGTTGCTGTGAAAAGGCGAGTCATAGCCCACCATCTGAGTGTCACATGAAAGCTTATTAGGGTACAGAGAAAAAAAAATAGGTACAGAGTGGGAAAAAAGCACGAAATGTCAACTTCAATCTCGACATTTCCACTTTAATCATGTTGTTTATTTTGTCATTAAAGTAGAACATCATAAACTTCATCTTAAAATCGTTTAATTAACCAGTTTTTTCAAATCACATCGTAATTAAAGTAGCACGTTAAATGCTTTGTTTTGAATTTGATCTTCTATGGGCTCTATGTGTGTGAATCACTACTTGCTTCTTAAACCGGCTCTCTTCCTCCGACTGGACACAGAATCCATTACATTCGTGATATTACAGCTCTCTGAATAACTAAAATACTGAGATGTACGTGATATTTTCATGATGATAGGAGTTAAAGCACGTTATTAAACATGGGTTTCACGGCGCAGTGATTGTGCGCGACCTTTGATGAAATTATTTATTGCAGCAGTACTCTGGGGCAGCTCTGGGCTTGTGGCGGCCCTGGGCAGAGAAAGAATCGGTGGCCTCTTCGCCTGCCAATGTCAATATGGTATCTTATGCACGGTGGATGGCCACGTCCGTTGCGGACACTGCATAGCCGCCTCGTGCTCATGACACAAGCGTTTAACTTTTGTCGAAATTTGCCGCTGCGTTTTTAGCTGTGTCGTTATTTTCTCTTTCTGTTTTATATTCAACTAGCAAAATACCCGCGCTTCGCAGCGGCGAAGTACTGCCTTAAAATTTTTATTAAGAAGAAAATTAAACTGAGGGAAAATATACCAATAATTATTTGTTAAGGATCTCTTTGTATACCACATTGTCAGTTCGGCCCTCCGGTTGTAATATGACCAAGCTGTGTGCTGAGCTTACTTTTGAGCATGCAACGTACAGTTGGCCATGTGAAAAGTAATCTTGCTTTAAATCTCACAGCTTGGATTGCTGCTGTCATAATCAGTTTGAGTTTCATGGTTTGTTTCAATTATGACGGTATTTGCAGGACTTGTGTTGAAGTGACATCCAGCATCTGTCAAGCGTTGTAAGCATACAACCGGTTTCATTGATAACTTCACATCCAGCTTTTGAGACTTTAAACATTCATAAACATCAAAGTGTCCACTACTGAAATCGTCACCTGTGAATCTAAGATGTTTAAGAGGCATTGGTGGTTGTCGAAAGGTGTAAAATATTTGGCCATTTCGGTACACTTGAAAGTGACAACCAAACAATTCAGCGGCAGCCATCAACTCACATGCAGAACCATAGGTGAAGGGCTTAAGCATTTCACTCTTCTAGTGCTCCTGTGTAGAATAATTATCTCCTGTACCGTCATCAGTCCACACCTTGAACCTGTCCCAGTCATTCAATACATAAGACACAATGTTCCTCCGGATATCAAGAGTGAGCCTGATATGGCCGTGCAGTATGTAACACAGAGAATGGAAAAGGCAGGTGCCATCTCCGGGCATGGAAACCACTCGGTAAGTGACAGTCCTTTGATCGATGGTGATCACCTCAATAGACATGTTAATGGGGGTACGGTTGGAATGATAAAGGAAATGGGTACCTGAACAATGTAAAGTAAGTCTAAAATACCTACACAATAACTATAATCGTAATAAACGAACAATAAAATAGCGGAGAAGCCTTGGATTAAATTAAAACGCTGCAGTTATCAGCAGGGAGACGTGAATCCTGTGGCGAAGCAAGGAAGGGAATGTAGAGACCGGAGTGACGGACGGCCTCATATAGGCAGGCAGCCAACAACGTGGGAGGCGTTGGGATGGGGGACCCAACGCCGCCTCACACAGTGACTGAGCTGCAGGCTATGAACGTATATATGTACGTAAGTAGGATTCAGTTAGCGTTGGGAACCCGCGTACCAAATTTCTTGAAGATGGGCCCATAAGTAACAAAGACCGTTAGAAAGGTCAATATGGCAGCCGACAGTGGCGTCATACCACCAAAACAAGTACGTACATTGGTTTCGGTTAGCGCAGGGAAGCCGCCTACCAAATTTCGTGAAGATGGGGCCATAAATAAGAAAGTTCAACATGGCTGACGTTGTCGACCGTTATGACCGTTACGCGTACAATTTCGAAATGAAACCTGCTTAACTTTTGTAAGTAACTCTAAGGAATGAGGCTGCCAAATTTCAGCCTTCTACTTACACGGGAAGTTGGAGAATTAGTGACTTTGGAAAGTTCAATATGGCGGCTGACAGTGATGTCATACCACCGAAATAAGTATGTACATCAATTTCGGTTAGCGCGGGGAAGCCGCCTACCACATTTCGTGAAGATGGGGCCATAAATAAGAAAGTTCAACATGGCGGACGTTGTCGACCATTTTGACCGTTACGCGTAGAATTTCTAAATGAAACCTGCTTAACTTTTGCAAGTAAGCTGTAAGGTATGAGCCTGCCAAATTTCAGCATTCTACCTACACTGGAAGTTGGAGAATTAGTGACGTTGAAAAGTTCAATATGGCGGCCGACAGTGGCGTCATACCACCGAAATAAGTATGTACATCGGTTTCGGTTAGCGCAGGGAAGCCACCTACCAAATTTCGTGAAGATGGGGTCAGCCTTCTACCTACACGGGAAGTTGGAGAATTAGCGACGCTGGAAAGTTCAATATGGAGGCCGACAGTGGCATCATACCACCGAAATAAGTACGTACATTGGTTTCGGTTAGCGCAGGGAAGCTGCCTACCAAATTTGGGGCCATAAATAAGAAAGTTCAACATGGCTGACATTATCGACCGTTATGACTGTTACGTGTAGAATTTCGAAATTAAACCTGCTTAACTTTTGTAAGTAAGGTGTAAGGAATAAGCCTGCCAAATTTCAGCCTTCTACCTATACGGGAAGTTGGAGAATTACTGATGAGTGAGTGAGTGAGTGAGTGAGTCAGTCAGTGAGGGCTTTGCCTTTTATTAGTATAGATATATATTGGCGTGGCCGCCCCTGCAGTCCTTGCTTTTCTTTCTCCAAGTAACCGATCGCCACACAATCAGCTCGGTAATAGATGTTAAGCCATCTGTAAGCTTAGAGTGCTGATTCTTCAAAACTTTCAAGGAACATTGAAATATCTTCGTAGTACATGTTTAATTATTCTATCCTTCACGCCAGTCCCAGTGAAGAATATAGATTATTTAAATGAAGTTAAAGTTTTATCTGTATAATATAATAAACATATTTTGCTGCACTTCATCTTCACTTCATCAAAAATGATATTGTCATCATATGTAAATACGCGCTTTATAAAGTGGCTCAGGTTGTGTAATATTATAACTGTAGTGCAAGTTTACAGTGGGGCGATTGTACTTATAAGTACAAACAGTTCTACAAGGAGCAATTGAGTGTGTTTAGAGTTGTTGGGATGAAACTGTTTCTGAACCGCGAGGTCCACAGGAAAGGCTTTGAAATGTTTTGCCGTGGCTGAGGCAGTGTGTGCTTGATACTGTATACTGATAATTCTCTTTCCGATCAGCTACTGCTGTGATTCACACTCAGATACAGTGATATAAATACTCCGAGCAGTGCAGTGAGAGTAATATGGAAAAAGATGATCCGCTGTGGCAACCCCTAACGGGAGCAGCTGAAAGAAAAAGAAGAAGAAGAAGAAGGTGCAGTGAGAGTAACAACGCTAAAGCAGTCATGGTATCTGGAATACTACGGCTATTCCCTGGACCATTATATTGTTACAAGTTAATTACAATCAGATGCATTACACTAATAAACAATATGCGGTTAGTTTCAGTGTATTTATAAAGCCGCGCCAAGAAAATAAGGAGTAACCACACTGGAACAGTAGCACTGCTTTGACGCTGGGTGCCGCCAGTCTGCAAAACCGAGTGGAGAACTTGCGTACGACAAGGTATGAGGTACCGTGGAAAAGTGCGTGGCTTTACGCCACGTGTAGGTTTTATACATTGCGATTTGAACGTGGAAACATTCTTACACAACATTTCTGTGCGTACGCACCGTTTATACATGAGGCCCCTGGTCAGGAGACTGGAAGCAGTTCCCAAGTCTGGTTTAAAAGAGGGACCGCAGGGCTGCCGAGTCGGAAGCCAGTGGGCAATGCTTTCTTGGAAGAGGAAGGAGAATTGTGTATGGTGTGTTTGTGCAGGTGTTCAAATGAAGAAGGTGTTTTGTAAAGTAAAACCTGAGCTTTAGGGCTCAGTGGCACCCCCTAGTAGTTGCAGTATATAACTGTACTGTGCTGTGTTCTCTGGCCTTGTCTGTGAAAGGAGCTTTATGAATACACTAGCTATCAGATAACAGAATAATTTAAAAGCATTTGCTGTCTCTTGCCCTACGTGGACCTTTAGCGCCTTTCCTCAGTGGTATCCATGGTGTCTGAACGTCTCGTCACCGTCACTCCATATCTCGTGTGTGTTTCCGTAAAGCTAGCGTCTCAGACTCTGTCACTGTTTTCAAGACGCCTTTCTCGCCTCTTGTCCGCTTTTATATATTCTGTCTTTGAAGGCAGCTCTCAGTGTGTATCTTACGTCTCCAGTAAGATCTCTTCACCAGTGCCCTCCACTTCTCTTTATCTAGTGCCTTCCCATAAAGCCCACCTTCTCAGACTCGACATATGTGGGGTCTTTGACGACGACCCCCTAAGCATGCACCCTTACTCCTCCTCGTTCACCTCGCACCTCCTCTTTTGTTACGTTGCCAAAAACAAACTGACCAATCACACCAAAGCCAAACCGACCAATCAGATTGCTCAGAGAGACTGAACACACACACACACACACACACAGTCCTTAGTGTTTTACTGCATCATAGATTTTTACTTACTTTTTATTATACAATTGTTGTTTGCATCTTTGTGTTTGAGGATTTTTGATGATTTACACTTCTTTTAACAATTAAAACAAAGGCTTTTCTCTGTGTTACCCTCTTTTTTAAAGTATTATCATTGTGCTTTTTTATGTTTCCAATATTTGGTTACTCTCATTGTTTTCTTTTCTTACCTCTCCGTTATTTTGTCTTTATAAGCACTGAACGAATCCTTCAGTGACATTTCCCAGCTCATTCCCTTTCTAGCCCTTACAGAAATGAACAGAGGAGGCTCTCCAACCAACTTAGAAAAAGAGACAAAACCAGAGACTCCAGTACCTGGGACGGGACATTTTTAGGTGGCTCAATGCGGATTGATGGGTCCCACTCTCCTGGGGGAAGCACGGTGACTTGGTCCAGAAACTCGTCAATCCCTGCCAGTAGGTCACTGCGGTCTTTTGCCTTATAAGCAACATCATGGAAGATCTGCAACACAAATTACACACTTGATGGACGAGTCGCTAAGACTGTAAGAACCTGCCATGGACATCTGAGATGTGAAGAGCATGAAAAGGGTCAAATACAGCACAACAGAAAAAGGAACAAATCACCAATAAATATTACCTCATCGGTCATTATGGTGGCCATAGATCTTCCAATTTCGTGATACTGTTGTGCTTTTCCATCTGGACCAAGTAAAATGAAAAGGAATCTGAAAGAAAGTAAGAAATCACAACTCACTTTCGAGCTGGCGATAAGTACAAAAGAAATCTGACAAACTAGAGGAGACCACTCAGTCCAAAAGGTCCATTTGTTTAGCTAAGCTCCTAAGCTGTCCCAATGTCTCCTTCAGATTCTTCGTTAAGGTTTTCAAGGTTTCTACTTCAAATCCATGATTGACTCGGTCATCTGTTCATTCATCCAGTCCCACCAGTCAGCTGCCACTCAAGCGTTTAGCCACACCCAGCCTGCTGCCACTCAAGTATCTTGCCCTGACCAGTCTACTGAGACTTAAGTAACTAGCCCCGCCCAGACTGCTGCCACTCAAGTGTCTAGCCTGCCCAGTCAGCTGAGACTTAATGACTAGCCCCACCCAGACTGCTGCCACTCAAGTCTTTAGCCCGTCCAGTCAGCTTAGACTTAACTAGCCCCGCCCAGACTCCTGCCACTCAAATCTTTAGCCCGCCCAGTCAGCTGAGACTTAATGACTAACCCCGTCCAGACTGCTGCCACTCAAGTATCTATAGCCCACTCAGTCAGCTGAGAGGAGGTAAGAATTGGGACAAACAAGAGGAGCCCATTCAGTCCATCAAGCCTGTTTGTTTAGCTAACAGCTAATATCTTATCCAGATTCTTCTTCAAGGTGTTTAAGGTTTCTGCTTCAACTCCATGACTCAGTCATCTATTCATTCATCCAGCCCCACTAATCAGCTGCCACTCAAGCATCTCACCCTGACCAGTCAACTGAGTCTTAAGTAACTAGCTCCGGTCAGACTGTTGCCACTCAAGTGTCTAGCCACATGCAGCCAGCTGAGAGGAGGTAAATATTTTGAGAATGTAAGAAATGTGACAAATGAGAGAAGCCCACTCAGTCCATCAAATCTGTTTGTTTAGCAAATAGCTAAGCTGTCTTAATATCTCCTCCAGATTCCTCTTAAAGGTGTTTAAGGTTTCTGCTTCAACTCCATGACTCGGTCATCTATTCATTCATCCAGCCCCACCAATCAGCTGCCACTCAAGCATTTAGCCACACCCAGCCTGCTGCCACTCAAGCATCTCACCCTGACCAGTCTACTGAGACTTAAGTAACTAGCCCTGCCCAGACGGGTGCCACTCAAGTGTTAGCCCCACCCAGTCTGCTGCCACTCAAGTGTTTAGCCCCACCCAGAGTGCTGCCACACAAGTGTTTAGTCCCACCCAGTCTACTGCCACTCAAGTGTCCAGCCAAACCCAGCCAGCTGAGAGGAGGTAAGAATTGGGAGAACATAAGAAATGTGACAAATGAGAGAAGACCACTCAGTCCATCAGCCTCGTTTGTTTGGATAATAGCTAAGCTGTCCCAATGTCTCCTCCAGATTCTTCTTAAAGGTTTTTAAGGTTTCGCCTTCAAATCCATGACTCAGTTGTCTATTCATTCATCCAGCCCCACCAATCAGTTGCCACTCAAGCATTTAGCCACACCCAGCCTGCTGCCACTCAAGCATCTCACCCCACCCAGATTGCTGTCACTCAAATATCTAGCCCACCCAGTCAGCTGAGAATTAATGACTAGCCCCACCCAGACTGCTGTCACTCAAGTGTCTAGCCACACCCAGCCATTTGAGAGGAGGTAAGAATTGGGAGAACATAAGAAATTTGGGGAGACCATTCAGTCCATCAGTCCTGTATGTTTAGCTAATAGCTAAGCTGTCTTCATATCTCCTCCAGATCCTTCTTAAAGGCTGACAAGGTTTCTGCTTTAACTCCATGTCTCGGTAGTCTGATCCATTTTCCCACAACTCTCAGAGTAAAGAAGTGCTTCCTGGTTTCAGTCCTCAGTGTTCGTTCCTATAACGTCCATGGCTGTCCTCAATTATGTGACTCACCCTTGAAAGAATTATTTATCGATGCCTTTGAGGGTTTAGAAGACCTGGATGAGGCCCCCACTTGGGCTCCTCTGTTTATATTAAACAGGTTTAATTCTAATGGCCAGACACATCCTTAAGTCCCATGATGCACCTAGTTGCTCTGCTCTGCACAGCTGTAGGTGCTGCTTTGTCTTATTTTGTAGTGTGGTGACCAGAACGACACTCAACACTTTCAGGTTCCATCAGATTGGATGGAGATCTGCGGGTGGACGGCTGTTTTCAGGTCTGCCCAGAGATTTTCAGCTGGACTCAAGTCCAGGTCCTGGCTGGGCCACTCGAGGACATTCACAAAGGTGTCTCTGAACCAGCAGTTTTTACATAAAGAAGTCCTTCCTGGCTTCAGTCCTAAATGCACACCACTGGTGTCACAGTGTGACACATCTGTAAGTCCCATGATGCACCTGGTTGCTCTCCTGGGCACAGCTTAAAGGGCTGCTATGTCCTTTTGGTATTGTGGTGACCACAATGTGGTCCAGATGACTATGACAACCTACTGACCAAACATAAAATCTCTTGATTTATATTCAATTTTTTATGATATAATGTAACATTAAATTTGAGTTTTTAATAACCCAGCCACAGGGGAGGCACAAACCAGTGTGTTTCTTCGTGGTGGTCCCAAGCCCGGATAAACGGGGAGGGTTACGTCAGGAAGGGCATCCGGTGTAAAATTTTGGCAAATCAATATGCAGACAACAATATAAATTTCCATACCGGATCGGTCAAGCCCCGGGTTAACAACGACCGCCACCAGTACTGTTAGCCAACAGGGTGCTGGCGGAAATTGGGCTACTGTTGGCCGAAGAAGAAGAAGGAGAGAAATGGGGGGAGAGACATGTCTGGAGGCAGGAGGAGAGGATGAAAGTAAAGAGAGTGGAACTGAGGGTAGGAATTTTGAATGTTGGCAGTATCACTGGTAAGGGGAGAGAGTTAGCAGATATGATGGAGAGAAGGAAGGTTGATATATTGTGAGGCTAAATGGAAGGGGATTAAGGCCTGGTAGATCAGAGGTGGATTCAAATTGTTCTATCATGGTGTGGATGGGAGGAGAAATGGGGTAGGAGTTATTCTGAAGGAAGAGCACGTCAAGAGTGTTTGGAGGTGAAGAGAGTGTCAGACAGAGTAATGATTATGAAGATGGAAATTGGAGGTGTGATGATGAATGTTGTTAGTGCATATGCACCACAAGTTGGGTGTGTAATGGGTGAGAAAGAAGATTTTTGGAGTGAGTTGGATGAAGTGATGAACAGAGAGTGGTGATTGGAGCAGATTTCAATGGACATGTTGGTGAAGGGAACAGTGGAGACGAGGAGGTGATGGGTAGGTATGGTGTCAAGGAGAGGAATGAAGAAGGTCAGAGGTTAGTGGATTTTGCCTAAAGGATGGACATGGCTGTGGTGAATATGCATTTTAAGAAGGGGAAGGAACATAGGGTGACGTACAAGAGTGGAGGAAGATGCACACAGGTAGATGACATCCAATGAAGAAGAGTCAATCTGAAGGAGATTGAAGACTGCAAAGTGGTGGCAGGGGAAAGTGTAGTTAAGCAGAATAAGATGATGGTCTGTAGGATGACGTTTAGAGATCAAGAAGAGGAAGAGAGCCAAGGATCAAATGATGGACTGCGAGGCTGAGTTTAGAGAGGAGGTCGACAGACACTGGGTGGCAGTGAAGACAGCTGGGTGACTACAGCAGAAATGGTAAGGGTGACAGCAAGAAGGGTGCTTGGCGTGACATCTGGACAGAGGAAGGAGGAAAAGGAAACCTGGTGGTGGAATGAGGAAATACAGGAGAGTATACAGAGGAAGAAGATGGCGAAGAAGTGGGATAATCAGAGAGATGCAGAAAGTAGACAAGAGTACAAGGAGATAAGGCGCAAGGTGAAGAGGGAGGTGGCAAAGGCTAAAGAAAAGGCATATGATGAGTTGTATGAGAGGTTGGCCACTAAGGAGGGGGAAAAGGACCAGTGGGCTACAGCCTGAAGTTATGGGGACGAGTAGTGGAAGCGCAAATAAGAAGGGAGGTAATGATCAGTGAGCAGCAGGATGGTTTCATGCCAAGAAAGAGCACCACAGATGTGATGTTTGCTCTGAGGATGTTGATGGAGAAGTTTAGAGAAGGCCAGAAGGAGTTGCATTGCGTCTTTGTGAACCTGGAGAAAGCATATGACAGGGCGCCTCGAGAGGAGCTGTGGTATTGTATGAGGAAGTTGGGAGTGGCAGAGAAGTACGTAAGAGTTGTACAGGATATGTACGCGGGAAGTGTGACAGTAGCGAGGTCTGCGGTGGGAGTGACAGAGGTGGGATTATATCAGGGATCAGCTCTGAGCCCTTTCTTATTGGTAATGGTGATGGACAGGTTGACGGATGAGATTAGACAGGAGTCCCCGTGGACTGTGATGTTTGCTGATGACATTGTGATTTGTAGTGAGAGTAGGAAGCAGGTCGAGGAGAACCTGGATAGGTGCAGATATGATAGGAGAGGAATGAAGGTCAGTAGGACCACCAAGACAGAATACTTGTGTGTAAATGAGAGGGAGGTCAGTGGAATGGTGAGGATGAGGGAGTTGAGTTGGTGAAGGTGGATGAGTTTAAATACTTGAAATCAACAGTATAGAGTAATGGGGAGTGTGGAAGAGAAGTGAAGAAGAGAGTGCAGGCAGGGTGGAGTGGGTGGAGAAGAGTGTCAGGAGAGATTTGTGACAGACGGGTATCAGCAAGAGTGAAAGGGAAGGTCTACAGGACGGTAGTGAGACCAGCTATGTTATATGGGTTGGAGACGGTGGCACTGACCAGAAAGCAGGAGACAGAGCTGAAGGTGGCAGAGTTAAAGAATTTAAGATTTGCATTGGGTGTGACGAGGATGGATAAGATTAGAAATGAGGACATTAGAGGGTCAGCTCAGGTGGGACGGTTGGGAGACAAAGTCAGAGAGGTGAGATTGCGTTGGTTTGGACATGTGCAGAGGAGAGATGCTGGATATTGGGAGAAGGATGCTAAGGATAGAGCTGCCAGGGAAGAGGAAAAGAGGAAGGCCTAAGCGAAGGTTTATGGAAGTGGTGAGAGAGGACATGCAGGTGACGTGTATAACAGAACAAGAAGACAAGGACAGAAAGATATGGAAGAAGATGATCCACTGTGGCGACCCCTAACAGGAGCAGCTGAAAGAAGAAGAAATTTGCCTTTTTAATCACATCAGTGGTTTTCAACCTTTATTTGCCCGAGGACCCCCAGAGTATCTTTGTTTAGTCCTCTTTAACAATAAATATTTTATCAACCATCCTCTTTAAACAGTGCTCTTCAACAAATGTATTGGAACAAAGTTAAGTATCTCAAACTACCAGGTAGCTGCTGATGCCCTCTATGGAGTCTGATTTTTTACAAATTGCAGCAAATCAATACATTCACCGCCTTTAAGTGCTAGCAGACAGCATGGCACCATGGGCAGAGAGCTTTATCTGGGAAACACCAGGTGATAGATTCAAAAAAACTGGTGCTTCACGTGGATATAAAACGTGCACAATGAGAATGGTTTAAACCAGGGATTTGAGGGCAGGGAATTTAGGAACAAACTACGGTGTAGAAATAAAAATGCGTAGTAATGTAAATTCTAAGCCAACATTTAAATGTAGAAGGAGTAACACATTAAAAATAATTTGACTTAATGCCAGACATATCAAAAATAAGACAAGTGAGTTGGAGCTTTATGTAGCAGAGCAAAATTAGAATATTATAGCAATAACGGAAACCTGGCTAACTAATAAAGATGGGGATGAGTGTAACATAGAGGGATACACATTATTAGGAAGGATAGACAGAACAGAAAAGGAGGTGGGGTTGCAGTTTGCATTAAACAGAATTTAAATGTAAGTCCTCTTCAGTTGGATGATGAGCCTCATCTTAGTGAGGACGTCTGACTTCACCCAGAAAGCATTAGGGAAAGAGGCCTTATATTAGGAGTGTGTTATAGGCAGTAATTACAACACACATCTTTTTAGTAATATCAAAAAGGCAAGTTTACAGGGAGATGTTATAGTCATGGGGAACTTTAAGTATCTAAATATTAACTGGGATAACCTTGCAGATGGAGGAGTTTTTAGAAGGAATCAGTGACCAACACAGGGTGAAGCCTGTCTGGATTTAGTATTTTAGAATAATCAGGAGAGAATTGAGGGTGTAGGTGGTAGTGATTGGACCTCTACGGTCACGTGACCATAATGTAATACAATTCCCAGTATTTTGTAAGAGTGCAGATGCAAAGACTAAAATTGTTAAGTTGAACTTTGGTAGGGCTAATTTTGAGCAGTCAAACTCTAAGGAGGGTGGACTGGGATAAACTTTGAAGTGTGGAGACAGTCGAAGAACAGTGGAACAGGTTTAAAAATGTGTTACATGGTACATACATAAAATTGGATTTAATAGGAAATTAAAAAAACTCCACGGTGGATTAATAAAGATTTAAAACAGAAGCTGCAAAGGAAAAAAACTGCTTCATTACGCAAATAAGACTAATAATGACTGCAAAGTGAATTGTAGAGCGTATGAGAACATGAGAGCAACCATTAAGAAGGATATCAGGGAGGCTAAAAGACAGTTGAAGAGGAGTATAGCAGATAAGGCAAAAGAAGACCCTAAGAAATTATTTCAGCATTTTAGTAGCAAAAAATCAGTCAAGGAGGAGGTCAAGTGCATCAGAAATAGTAAAAGGGAATTAAAAGATACAGGCAATGAAATAGCGGATGCCCTAAACTTACATTTTTCTAAGGTCTTCTCAAATGAGCGAGTGGATAACTTCAGAGTAATAACAGGGACTACTAAGGAGGTACTGAAGGATTTGAAAATTGTAGAGAGAGAAAAGCTGCTGAGATTAAATAAGCAGAAATCAAATAAATCACCAATACTTACCCTTGAGTTCTTAAGAAGGCTAGTGAGTGCAGATATAAACCCTTGACGCATATTTTTAGGAAGTCACTGCGTACAGGAGAGATTCCAAAGGACTGGAAAATGACAAATATCTAAGCAAATATCTAAGATCTAAGCAACTATGGGCCAGTAAGCTTAACGTTAATGAACAAATTATTAAGGATAACATTGAGCAACACACGGCAAGAACAGGAGTTATTCTTAACAGTCAGCATGGGGTCAGCAGAGGGAGGTCATGTTTTACTAACATGCTGGAATTCTATTTGAAGGCAACAAAAGGATACGACCAGAAAGGAGAAGATGAAATTATTGATCTGGACTGTCAGAAAGCATTTGATGAGGTGCCACATGAGAGGTGGGTTTCAAACTAAAAGAAGTGGCAGTTCAGGGTGTGGTGTGTAGTTGGGGGCAGAATTGGCTCAGACACAGGAAACAGAGGGACTACACAATGGGTGGTGTGAAAATCGAGAGTACACCTGATGAGAAGCATTTAGGAGTCGTAGTGGACTCAACACAATCAACTTCCAGACAGTGTTCAGAAGCCATTAAGAAGGCTAACAGAATATCAGGTTATGTAGCGCCTTGATGTGTGCAGTACAAGTCACAGGAGGTTCTGCTCAAGTTTTATAACACACTGGTGAGGCCTCATCTAGAGTCCTGGGTGCAGTTTTGGTCTCCAGGCTACAAAAAAGGACAAAGCAGCACTAGAAAAGGTCCAGAGAAGATCGACTAGGAAGATTCAGGGCTACAATGTATGAGTTATGAGGAAAGATTCAAAAAGCTAAGCCTAAACAGTTTAAGCAAAAGAAGATTAAGAGGAGGCATGACTGACATGTTTAAAATTATGAAGGGAATTAGTCCAGTGGATTGAGACAGTGACTTTAAAATGAGTTCATCAAGAACACGGAGACACAGTTGGAAACTTGTTAAGGGTGAATTTCACACAAACATTTGGAAGTTTTTCTTTACACCAAAAACGACAGACACTTGTAATAAGCGACCAAGTATTGTGGTAGACAGTAAGACTTTAGGGATTTTCAAAACTCGACTTGATGTTTTTTTGGAAGTGGACAGGACTGGTGAGCTTTGTTGGCCAATCTCGTCGAGATTGTTCTAATGTTCTAATGTGCTTGATCAACCTCCTCCAAACAGCTCGGCCCTGCACCCCCTTCTCAGTCAGACCCTTTTACCTCAAATCATCATTTTCTTTATCCATCCACCTCCATTTTGGCCTCCCTCGCTTCCTCTTCCCTTGGACTTCCATTCCCATCACTCCTTTGCCCACATCTGCATGGCCTCTCCTCATCACAGGTCCACTTCAGCCAACTTTCTTGTCCTTTCTTTGCTGTCTCTCCTAGTTTTGTTGTACATCTCATTTCTTATTCTGTCCTTTTTTTTTTTTGTAACTCCACATTCCTATTTCTGACACATCCGACATCGTCTTCTCCTGAGCTCCCTTTACTGCCCATGTCTCAGTTCCTTACTTCGCTGCTGGTCTTCAAAACCTGACCTTTCACCTTTGCCTTAATTCTTCAATCACACAAGACCCCCGATGCCTTCTTCTAATTGTTCCATCCACACTGCAATCTAAGGGTTGTCTCTGCATTGTGTTTTCCATCTTGGCTTACCACTCATCCTACATATTACATGTCTCCACGATTTTCAACGCTGGAGTGCCAATCCTGGAAACCTACGCCCAAGTTTTCCCTGTACGTTAGAGGACCTGCTTGCTGATTGACATCATAGCCTTTCTCTCTCATGCAACTCCAGACCTCTTGACGTGGCCCTCCATCAGAAGCCTTCTCCAAATCAATGACCACCATGTGCAGACCCTCTTGGTTTTCTCAGTGCTTCTCTGTCAGCTGTCCTTCTGCCAAGACTGCATGTGTGTGTGTGATATCAAGAAACAAAAGTCTCCTTTAAGTCACCTCAGATCATTCCAAAGTGATGTTGTTTTCGTTGGCCACATTGCACTGATGAATAACTGAATTAATGATGCTTTATAATTGTTATTAAAACCAAAACTGGCCTTTGTGACGGTCATGTTATATAACTGTATGTGAGTGAACGACGCAATTTGCAGTAACGAAACAGAAGTGTTAGGTGAAATTGTTTAATTTCTAAAGATTCTCCGTGGCTCTACGTGTTACTCACCAGGGTTATTTTTGGGCAGTGTTTTCCAGTCTACTGGGCATTTCTGGAACTGTTCGGGACTTATGTGCTTTAAGACTCTCAAGTACATAACAGGTGCAACTGAAGGCAGCTGTCACACACGTGCGATTGGGAGACAGTTCACGGGCTCAAATAATTACATGTTCCTGCCAGACCAGAGCTTGGCATTGAACTCTTTTAACTCTTTCTCCTCTTTTACTCACAGAACAACTGAAGAGCTAGTCCAATAACCACTTCCGGCTAAAGAACACCCTATGATATCACTTCCGGGTCCACCACTCAAGGTCCCACATCCAGATGATGTCAATTTGATCCTAGAAGACCACTTTCTTGTTACATCACTTCCTTCTGTTTCATTACACACACACATATATATATATATATATATATATATATATATATATATACTCAGCAAAAAAAGAAACGTCCCCTGACTTTCAACTGTTTTTTACTTTCAGTAGACTTAATGTGTAAATATTTGTA
>JANRMT010062791.1:175111801-175175770 GCA_026402145.1 Polypterus bichir lapradei | reverse complement strand
TATATATATATATATATATATATATATACACACTGTGGAGGACTGCCGGCTTCTCATGCCGGTCCTCACCCCTAGGCCGCCAGGAGGAGCTCTCCCGACAGCAGGATAGTGCCCCGAGGTCCAGCAGGGCCTCATGGACTTTGTAGTGTTTATACACAGCCCTGCTGCATACCTTGGGGGCCACCAGGAGTCGCTGTGAGGGGGCTTATGGGCTCTTTTGTGCCTTATGACCCGGGAGTACGTCATGGTCACGTGACAGGAAGGAACGATGTGCTCCCGGGTTGAAGTAAAGGACTGATTGCCCTGACCCGGAAGGAATAAGGAACTGTGGACTGTTGGGACAGGAACAACTCCGGGTCAGGGGCTATAAAAGGACGATGCCTCAGTCCAGACGCTGAGCTGAGCTGGGAGGTAGAGGAGCAAGTGTCTGGGCGAGGAGGAAAGAATATTGTGATTGAGTGATTTATGAGTAGTGTGGAAGGTGCTTGGTGCACTGTGAAAAATAATAAAGAGTCTTGGACTTTTATCCGGTGTCTGGAGTTGTACCTGAGGGTTCAAGGGAGCACTAGCGCCCCCTACTGCCACTATATATATATATATATTACACGTATATACACACACGCATATATATATATATATATATATATATATAGTGAGATAACCAGCCCAAACACAAACCAAACGAACACCAGCAGTTCTAAAACACACACGTTTATTGTAAACAAAGGTCCCAAAAACCCGAGTCCTGCACACACACAGTACTTCCAGCACAACAACACCCTTCTATGGGCCTTCAATGTCCGTGAGCTGCCTCTCTTCCTTCTGTCTCTGGAGCTTTGTCTACCTCCAGCTCCCGACTGTAGGAAGGCGGTCCCACACCCAGGTTTGGTTAACCGGATATACAATTTGTATAGATTGTTATTTTCATTTCATTAATTTTCATTCATGATATTTGCCAGTAATAAAGCTGTAGTGAGTGACTTATTCCCCCAAAGGGAGCGCACTACGCACCAGCCAATTTGTGTCTCTGCCTCTGTCGTTCTGAAGAGGGGGGCTGAATGCACGTAAAGGAGATGCGGTCTCTCCTCCGAAACCCCCTCTTTAATGGTGATACAATGGGAAACAAATACAATTTTTTTTACCTCCTCTATGCTCGATCAGCTGGCTTGCTGCTGCTGCTGCTTGTGCCGTGCTACGTGATCTGAATGTCGTGCTGCGTGTGTTGATCATTTAAAAGCCTGTACAGCAGCTGTCCTTTTGTCTCACGGAATGTTAAAGTGTCTCCGAGAAAATCACGTCTCGACCCAAGATATTTTTATTATATATATATATATATATATATATATATATATATATATATCTATCCCCCCACAGCTCCGCCCATGTAGTAGTGAAACGGGACAAGCTTCAAATCAATGAAAAAATAAAACATTTACAGTAATTCTAGCCCAGCTGAAGGTAGGCCCGCTCCAATGTCAATTGTTGTCACTGTATCTGATCGTGTTCAGCTCTGATGGAAGAGTGTCCTCCGCGTGGGGAGAAAAGCATGTGGCCAGTGAGCAGCTACCCTCTAAAACACACGTAGTTCTGATCTCTCTCTCTCAAAAACGTCAAATGTTACTCCTTAACAATCTCTAGATGATGTCAGACAGCATTTGATAAGGTGCCACAAGAAAGGTTGGGCATCAAACTAAAAGAAGTGGCAGTTCAGGGTGTGGTATGTAGATGGGTGCAGAATTGGCTTAGACACAGAAAGAAGAGGGTGATGGTGTGAGGAACCTCATCAGAATTGGGTGATGTTAAGAGTGGTGACCAGGAGGGGTCAGTGCTAGGGTCGCTGCTATTTTTAATAGATATAAATGATTTAGATAGGAATATAAAGAACAAGTTACTGGTTAAGTTTGCTGATGATACCAAGATAGGTGGATTAGCAGATAATTTGGAATCTGTTGTATCATTACAGAAGGACTTGGACAGCAGACAGGCTCGGGAATCTGTGGCAGATGAAATTTAATGTCAATAAATGTAACGAATTACACATAGGAAGTAAAAATGTGAAGTTTGAATACACAATGGGTGGTCTGAAAATCGAAAGTCCACCTTATTAGAAGAATTTAGAAGTCGTAGAGGACTCTCAGCTATCAACTGTCAGACAGTGTTAAGAAGCCACTAAGAAGGCTAACAGAATGTCAGGTTATATAGCGCCTTGATGTGTGGAGTACAAGTCACAGGAGGTTCTGCTCAAGTCTTTATAACACACTGGTGAAGCCTCATCTGGAGTCCTGGGGTCAGTTTATGACTCCATAAAGACACAGCAGCACTGGAGAAAGTCCAGAGAAGAGCGATGAGACTGATTACGGGGGGCTACAGGGGGTGAGTTATGAAGATTAAAAGAGCTGAGCCTTTACAGAGAGGAAGAGGAGACCTGACTGAAGTGTTTAAAATGATGAAGGGAACTAGTGCAGTGGATCAGATGGTGACTTTAAAATGAGATCAATGAGGACACAGTTGGAAACTTGTGAAGGGGAAATTTCATACAAACATTAGGAGGATTGCCTTCACACAAAGAACGACAGACACTTGGAATAAGAGACCAAGTAGTGTGGTAGACAGTAAGACTTTAGGGACTTTCTAAACTTAACTTGATGTTTTTTTAAAATAAATAATTGGATAGGACTGGCGAGCTTTGTTCTCGACTAGACTGTTATAATGTCTGCTGAACAAGGTGGTTTTGCTAGCTAAGCAGAGGCAAGGTACATTCCAACACGTGGCGAGAGGTACAGCGACTTGAACGTAGGCTTGCATGTGAGACAGAAGGGTCCTACCCCCCTCCCCTTGGTCCGCAGCCTCTCTCTTGGATTCACACCACTATATCGATCTTGCAAGTGAACTGTGATACTTAGCACAATGAGAGAAGTCGCAAAATCAACTGGAATGGTCAAGGAAATTATAGAAAGAAAACCCGATCTAAATCTGTGAAGTAGTTCTCTCGTGAAAGGCACATAGACATACAGGTGTTGGGTTTTACCTTATATATACAGGTATATTGTAAATACATGGACGCTGGGTGGCGCTATTGCACACCTTTTTCCCCAACAGACAGTACGCAGTACACAGGGTAAAATCATCCAAAAGTTGATTTTTAATTATTTTCTTCAATAAAGTGCCCAAAGCACCTCCACAACCATGAACAATAAATCAGTAACAATATCTCAATCCTCTTCTCCACCCAGCAGCTCTGTCACACTCCCGCCAATCTCCGGCTCAGTCTACTGGGTTTCCCACAATCCTTTTTATAGTCCTTGACCCAGAAGTGCTTCTGTCCTTCAGTCCATGTGCTTCCATAGCACTTCCGTGTCAGATGAAAACTCTTCTTTTTCTTCTGCCCGGAAATACTTCAGTTCTTCCGTCCTCGTGACTTGGAAGTACCTCCAGGCTATATTAGAAACTGAAGTCTCCATGTCTCCCTGCAGCGTCCCCTGGTGGCACCCATGGTACCCAGCAGGGCTGTGAAGCCAAACTCCATTTTCCATGATGCCCTGTGGGAATCCGGGGCACCTCTAGGCTGCAGGGAGGATGCCATGTAGTGTCCTGGATGTGTCGACCAGGATGAACTGTGGGCAGTCCATCACTATATATATATATATATATATATATATATACACAGTATATATATATATATATAGAGAGAGAGAGAAAGAGGTATGTCAACCATTTCTGTATTAGTCATTTCCATTCTGGATTCAGGTTTGTAAAGACCTATTCATTGCATCGGTCAACATTACTAATCGGGGACAGTCCCCAACCCTTGGACTTTGTTTTTGTGTGTTTTGTTACACAGCAATTGGTCTTTGCGGCATAGAGGGGTTAGGGTGGGGCTCGGCTGGACAGACCAGCGAAGAACCCAGCTTTTTGAGGGCTCACACCGTTTTGCCTTGGCGGGTGACCCCCCACATCATGACAATTCACCTTCACTCACAAGGCTTGAAAGGGGACAGGATGCTTTGTATTTACTTTTCTTTTCATATCCATTTTGCTGGTTTCACTACTTGTATCTGTGGACCCTGAACATCTGAATACAAAACAAAAGAACTTCAGGCAAAGACTGGTAAGGCGGCACACAAAAGGAAAAGCTGACCTTGTTGGAATGGGAACTTCTGTTAATCCGGTCAGGAGGACAGCGGGAGAGAGTCGTACAAAAGCCACAATGGGGCGGTCCAAGAATTCAAGTTCCCCCACCAGAACATTAGAGGCCTCGGCTCCTATGGGTATTTTCTTCATGAAATGGAGGTCAACCTGTCAAAAAGGATTGAAGCAAAGGGACAATTTAGGTAAAGAAACCAAGAAAAAATAAAAGAAATAAAAAAGAGTGAAAAGCCACCATTCACCAAGCAAAGCTGAAGAACAGCAGAGGGCATTGAGCTCTCCTCCTCACATAACAGCCACACTCTTCCTTGCCTACGGTAGCCACACTTACCAGCTTTCGTCCTTTCCAGATTTTTGAAACAGCAAGGCAGGGATTCTCATTTACTTTGCCCGTATTTATGGCCACAATCCTTAATGACACCCACATTGACTCTCATGGCACTTACTGTACAGCAAGATCTCACTTGACACAGGTGACATTTTACTCTTCCTTGGTAAAGACCCCAATGATCTCTGGCTTGCTCTTGAGGTTCTGGACGCTGCACTGGCAGCTGCCTCCTATGTGACCTTGTACTCTTTTCTTTCTATTACAGTTTTCTGGACCACCAGGGGGTGTACGGCCGCCCTGACCTGACACAGACAGGCAGAGACACAAGTCCAGGACACGTCACATGTTTATTTAAAGCTGGGGAAGCACTTTTACCTAGCACCTCAGCAGCCACACAATATAAAGCACCAAACAGCACAATTTCACAGTCCTTTCTTTCTTCCTCATCTCTGACTTCACCTTTACTTCTCCTCCTCCTCCTCCAGCAAGCTTCGTCCTCTTCTTCCCAGAGTAGCGGCCTGTAGGTCCTTTTATAAGGCACCCAGAAGTGCTTCAGGTGCTCGTTGACCTGCGTCTGGGAAATACTGCAACCTAGGGCTCAGCAGTAGCTGTGGCACCCCCTAGAGGCACCTACGGAGATCCAACAGGACTGCACCAAACTCCAACTCCCATGGTGCCCTGCGGGAGTCTGAGGCACCGCTGCAAGCAAAGAGGGAGCTACCATCCACCACTCCGGGGAAGGTAATGCTCTGGATACACTTCCACCCTTCCAGTATGGAGGTGTCCTGGCCGTATGTCACAGATTATTCACCAATTTACAACCCCAAATCAAAAAAAAAAGTTGGAACAGGATGGAAATGCAATTAAAAAAAAAAGGACTTTGCCTTTGATTTCATTGCTGACAATATGACACCAAGATATTTCATGTTTGGCCTGGTCGGCTTCATTTCAGTTGTTAAGGTCCATCCATTCCTGCATTTCAGGCCCGTTGCACATCCCAAAAAAAAAAAAAATTTGGGACGGGGGCAAATTCAGACAAGTAATGAGAAAAAAAATGAAGTAATGATGTGATGTCAAACACACGGAAATGTATTAGGGAAACGAAGAAGAAAAAAAATATGGACACAGTGAAGAAAAAAAAAAGTGTATGTTGAGAAAAAAAGTCAACATTTCGACACTAATCTTGACATAAGCACCGAGATTAACGTGGAAATGTCAAGAATAAAGTCAACATGATTTTCAGCCAACTAATTATTCGGCAGAAGTGTGTCAAGAAACGTGACAGGGGGTTCTTTATACCAACAGCAGTTTGCCTCTATTGCGCTTTATTGGGACTGCTAAGTGAGAAGTTTTCCTTCTTTTTAGTCACTCTGCTGTGTGTTCAGATCATTGTCTTAGTCATAGTCATAGTCTTACCCCTTGGAACAAATAAAGTATCTATTTATCTATCTATTGTGAGTAGGAGGCAGCTAAAGGGTCTGAGTAATTGTAATAAAACATCTGACCAGGTGGTGGCGGAGTGCGCCGACTGTCTTTCTCAGATCCCTACAGACCTTTCCCAGGAAATCCTGTAATGTTCCGGCACCCTGAAGATGTCACTTCCTGTGCCAGCCCCTTTACTGACCTCACTTCCGGCACCGGGGGAGGGGGCTTTGCTGACGTCACATCCGGTCCAGACGACATCACTTCTGATTCTGGCCCTTTTGATGACATCTCTTCCTATATGGGCCTTTAAAGCCTCCATCTTTATCTCTTGTGATCAGTTCTGTTTTGGACTCTGTTCTATGCACATTCTGCTACTTATTTTGACTTTTGCAACCAGGAAAAACAATAGACGGGTGGCTGCTCCAAACCTTTATGATGTCTTGGACTCTTTCTTGTCACACTATTTATCTAATCCTGCAAAATATGCTATCTAACTATCTATCTAATTCCCACCAACTATGCTATCTATATACAGTGCATCCGGAAAGTATTCACAGCGCATCACTTTTTCCACATTTTGTTATTTTGCCTTATTCCAAAATGGATTAAATTTATTTTTTTCCTCAGAATTCTACACACAACACCCCATAATGACAACGTGAAAAAAGTTTACTTGAGGTTTTTGTACCTTATGATGTTCCATGTATTTGATGGGTGGCTCCCACGAGAGGCGAGGCCATCTGCCACTTGCTGCCAGTCACTGCTCTCCACCCTTTAAATCCAGAGGCTCTCTCACAGTTCCTGTTTTCATTTTGAAAGCAGTCTGGGACTTTTTTTTTGTTTATTTGGGGGTGGGGGGGAGTTTCTGTGCTTTTGTTGCACTTTGTACTTTTTGTGCATTTTGTAAATGGTTGGATTTGTTGACATTCTTCTCAGTTTTTTGACTTCACCTTGAGATTCTGTATTGGGTCTTGTTTGCTTTGGATTGCCTTTTATTTCTGGTAGTTCCTTTTTGCCTTTATTCTCCACAAGCTTCATGTACTGGAATATTGATTGTGAAGAACACATCTTTTGTTTTCTAAAGATTCTTTGCTGTCTGTTTGGATCAGAAGCCATACCACCAGTAGAGTTCATCCTCCTGAAGCCAAGTGTCCAGCCAGTCCTTGGTTGCTGCTTGAAAGAGTGCTGTTGAGGCGTCGTTCCCCCCTTTCTCTGATGTCAGTGACTGGCTCTTTCCTCCTTAGTAGCACACCTGACGAAGGCCACACAGCTCAAACGTTGCATCTTTTTTTTTTCAGCGTGGAAATAACCTTTACAGTTTTTTTTGCTGTGAAACTATGACGGTCTTTTCTTCTGTAAGATGTGCTTTCCACTTCTCTTAGCCCCTTTACACTTGCAGTCTTTATTTTTTCTGACCACAAGACTTTCATTTTCAGGAGGTCTGCACATTCACAGCACTCACATAATTCTACAGAAACAAACAAAAAAAAAAACAAAACGGCCCCGTTGGGTTTCTGTTCCTGATGTATTTGTGCCAGCACATCTGCTAGCCCCTCCGTGGAAGGCTCCTTAAAACAGCACTCCACCCAAAAGTGACATTTTTGTATATTCTAATGTCGGTCTCTGAGTACCACAATGGATGGATTCTCTGCTCTTTACGTGGCTCTTTGAGGCGCTTCGCCATACCAGGCCTGCTCGCCACACTTGTTGCAAAAACATGCAGCTTTGCAGGCTTGTCATTTCTATAGGCACCCCTACCACTGGTGAGGTCGTGCCAGCTCATATTTGGGTGACTCCTCCCTGGTTAATGTCACTCGTCAGTGCTAAACTTGCTGTCCTCAGTGGCCACTCCAGGCTCCTTGTGACAGCGCACAGACTCGTTGAAATGGCACTGTGGTCACCTGTCTCACTTGAGTCGTGCAGCTGGTGACGAGGGCACATCAGCAAACATCGTGAGTGGCGTGTTGTCCAACGGCACAGCAGGGATGTTGAGTGCCACTCTGTCATGCGGGGCTGCAGAGCCATTCAACACTGGCCAGTTGTAAGCGAGCAGCCGAACCTCCTTGTCATTCACATGCTCAGGTCTCTTGGCCGTTTTCCGTCACTGAACTGGAGGTGCAAAGTGTATTCCTGGTCTGGGACCTCGGTGTTGAGACTCTCCCTCCGACTCTACGATCTGCCTTGTGCTTTGCCTGCACATTTTGTACCACCGACCCTGCTGCTCATGGCTTACGTGGGGGCAACTCGATCGGCCACCCTCTCGCCAGCTCCACAAGACCGAAGCTCCTCTGGTGCCCACACACTCAGGCTAATGGACATTAGCAGATGAAGAAGTGGTGGTGGAGGGGCAGAGGTGGCAGTCCCTCAGCTGTCATCCCACCTTGTACTGCTGTTGCAAACAACACTCTAGATTACGGATTGGAACCTCGAGACGCTCCAGCCGTAGAGCCAAGCAGGTCCTATTAGGACTCCATGGCACTCTGTGCTCTACTAAGACACACTGTAGGTCTTTTCATCCCACTTCTGACACCAATGTACTGCTGGAACCGAACACCGCAATGGACGGATTCTCTGCTCTTTACATGGCTCTTTGAGGTACCACGCCATTTGCCACATTAGGAAGAAAACCATGCGACACACGGCTCACTTGGGGTCAGTGGCAACTCGATCTGCTGCACATTTCCTCAGCTCCATTAGCCTGAAGCTCCGCAGGTGTCTGTGCACCCGAGCTAATGAAACCTTAGAAGAACGAGAAGTGGTGGTGGAGTAGCAGAGGTGGCAGTCCCTCAGCTGTCACCCCACTTGTATGGATGCTGCAAATGGCACTCCAGATTACAGATTTGAGCCTCGAGACTCTCCATCCGTAGAGCCAAGCAGGTCTGTTTTAGGTCTCTGAGGCACTCGGCGCTCTGCTAAGTCAGACGGTTGGTCTTTTTATCCCACTTCTGAAACCAATGTACTGCAACGGATGGATGGTCTGCTCTTTACATGGCTCTTTGAGGTGCCACGCCTTTTGCCACACTAGGTGGAAAACCATGCGACAAATGGCTCATTTGGGGTCAGCGGCAACTTGGCTCCATCAGGCCAAAGCTACTCTAGCGCCCAAACACTGCTAATGGAAGTGGTGGTCTCTCAGTCTCTCTGCTGTCATCCCACCTGTACTTGGTACCTGGACTGGCAGACATGGGGCACCGTAGCTGGTCTGAAGTCTGCCTCTCCTGAGTTGGCCTGTGAAGGAGGACAAAGTGGGGCACTGCCCATTCTGTTAGGCACACATTAAGGCTGCAGACTCAACAGGGATACAGAAATCCGGCTTCATCCCCCACCTGCATTCCAGAGAAAATGGCTAAACGTTTTTTGTTTTTAATACAAAATATTTTCTGTAATACTGTGAAATTCTGAAGAGCACAAAAGGCATAAAGGAGCTGCCTGAAACAATAAGGCGATCCAAAAGCTAACAGAATCCAGGGTGTGATAGAGGGCCGGCAGCTCAACCCGGTTGGGACGTCCTAAGGAAGGAAGGATGAGGGAAGGCAGCTACTTTGGGACACTGCCTCCCCCAAGATGCTAGATGGCTCCTCCCCTGCAGCATAGCGGCACCCCGGATTCCCGCTGGGCACCATGGGATCTGGAGTTTGGCTTCACAGCCCTGCTGGGTACCATGGGTGCCACTAGGAGACACTGCAGGGAGACTGGGGAATCTCTACTTTGTGCATAGCCAGGATGTAATCCCAAGTCATGGGGACGGAAGTCTCAAAGTGCTTCCAGGCTGAAGAAAATTCAAGTGCTGGCAAGTCACGTGGACGGAAGAACAGAAACACTTCCGGGTCAAGGACTATATAAAGGGCTGCTGTGAACATAGCAAGAGAGCCAGAGTTGGGAGGTAGAGGACAGAGCTTGCTCGGAGGTGTGGAGGAGAGAATTGTGTGTGCTTATTGTGCTTATTATTGTAATTATTATTACTTGCCTGTGTATGGTGGCTGGGGTGCTTAGAGGGCACTATTACAGAAAGGTAAGGAATTAAAATACCTTTTGGAAAAAATTAAAAAAAAACAGAGCAGAAGGTTGAAAATCCAGAAATGCAATAAATGACAGAGCAAGTCGAGTAGCCAACTCCCAAGCACATTCACCCTGAACTATCAGGAACTGTGGCAGACCCTCCAGATTTACAGGTTGGAAGGAAGTTCCTGGTGGCACACACGTGCACAGGGTAGGCAGCTAAAGGGCCTGAATTGTTTGGGGCAATTCCACACTAAACCAGGGGGTGACGAAGTGTACTAATCCTCTCTCTCTTTCCCTGGCCCTGATGATGTCACTTCCGGTCTCGGCCCCACTAATGTCACTTCCTCTGCTTGCCCTTAAAAACCGCCATCTTTGCCTCAGCAATTCAGTTCTATTTTGGACTCTACGCTCTACACATTTGTACATCAATTCTGTCCATTTTTGCAGCCAGGAACAATATACGGGTGGCTGCCCCAAACCTTTTTCTGGCTCCTTTTCTTTGTCTTTGTCACGGGGTGTGATTGGCAGGTGGCCCTGCCTTACGGGAGAGACCACCCACAAAACACAAGGAGCATAACACCAGCAAAGAAAATGCTGCAGATAACTGACTGAACTAACATTAATGTGAATCGTGGCTCAGCAAGCAACAAGGAGGACATAAAACAAGGCCTTGAACACCCTAGGATGCCCGAGTCCGTGCAAAGAGCTGCAATTCAATGTGTGCCAACTTCGACAGACAAGATAAGGCGCCAGTGAGCTGGCAGTGGTCCTGTAACCTGAAGCCACCTCTAGATGGCACTCTCTGAACGCTGACAAGCCCCCCTCTCTCTTCTGCCAAGCCAAGCTCTGTGCCAGCAACTGTGCCTAGTCTGAGAAGACTAAGAAGCAGCCATCACTTCAGAAAGGGGACTTCAGAGCCCAAACTCCTGTGCCAGAAAGAGCAGCGAAGCAGCAAAGAGCCCAACAGAGAAAGGCAGAGCACACCACAGGCAAAGGAACAGTGTCGCAAAGAGAAAGAGGGTGCACGCCAACACAAAAACAGCCCTCCACTTGACCCCGGAGCAGCGCCACACAACATTGGACATCATCTTTAAAGATCTGGTCTCGTAAAAATGTTTCTCTGTGCCAAGATAAATCAGAACGAGTAAAGAGGCGGCCGCTTCAGTGTTGTGTGCGCTAGTCTGTCTGCGTCCTGCTTCTCATGTCGATATACATGCAGTTATTGTGTTTCTATATTCCTCATGTTTACCAATAAATTGTATTATTTAGTTTCTTAAAACAAGTGGACTTCAGAGACCCCTGCCTCCTACAACAGGGAAAAGTAAGGGAAATAAAGTGGGAGATTTAAAGGATTATTGAATTAATTACCGTCATCGATCTAGCTAGACATTAAGCTAGACATTAAGCCTCCGTCGACTGGGCGGGCTAGACACTTGAGTGGCAGCAATCTGGGAGGGGCTAGTTACTTAAATCTCTGGTTAGGGAGAGAGTGCTTGAGTGGCAGCAGGCTGGGTGTGGCTAAATACTTGAATGGCAGTTGATTAGTGGGGCTGGATGAATGAATAGATGACTGAGTCATGCAGATGAAGGAGAAACCTTAAAAACCTTTAAGAAGAATCTGGAGGAGACATTGGGACAGCTTAGCTATTAGCCAAACAAATGAGGCTGATGGACTGAATGGTCTCCTCTCGTTTGTTAAATTTCTTATGTTCTTATGAATAGAGATGAGAAGTGGCTCCACAATCCAAATGCTCGTTTATACCCGAGGGCATTCCGCTTTCATTCATGTGAATGTTTTCCAAAGGTGGTGTATTTAACAATATGTAAAAAAAAATTTTTGTATGCTGTGAGAATGCGACTATCATGATTTGCAATCTTCTTCATTTTTTCCTGGTGTTTTACGTATAGATGAAAACCAACACCAATTGTTTTACGCGTTTTTGAATCTAAGGAATCCAGTTCTGCTGTTTTGTGATTTTCTGCCTTACATGAAAGTGAATAATGTTTCACCATCATTTACCATCATTTGTTATTGTTATAGACAGAGTTCCAAAGCTCACTTCCAAAAATGTCCACTACATGGGGAAATTCATTAAAAAAAAAAAAAATAGCTAGATATAAAGCAGCCCACGTAGAATCTTGAAAACTTCAGACATTTTCTTATCCGCTTAGTCCTGAACAGGGTCGTGGGGGGTGCTGGAGCCTATCCCAGCTAGCATAAGACGCAGGGTAGGAACAAACCCTGGACAAAGTGCCAGTCTGTCACTGGGCAAACACACACGCACACCCCACCATACACTCCTGCCAATTTAGTACCAGTCCACCTAATCTGCATGTCTTTGGACAATGGGATGACACGGGGAGCGCATGTAAACTCTGCACAGGGAACACCTGAGACGTCAACCCTGGTCTGCTTTCTGTGAGGCAGCAGTGCTACGCTTACTGTGAGGCACTGTGCCGCCCCTCTTTATAAAGTACATGAAGCTCTGGGGAGCACACAAGGCAAAATGGAGTTGCCGACATGGTACACAACCCAATGGCTTCCAGGGGCATGACCCACAGGTAATAGGACACGGAAGGCATAAAAAGTGAGCTTGGGGGGGTTCCTTTTGTTATCTGAAATGCAGATATAAACCTCCTGCTTTACTGTGTGTTCAAACTGTCTGATGTGTCCATGTGTGTAAATGGCGTGTGGTTTGTTTATTTATTTGTGTTCTTAGTTTACAGCTGGATACTCTGTGGTCGCACTCATATAAAAATAAACTGAACTGGCTACATGATGTGCATTCTACTTATTGTTGATAATCTCTCTTTATATATAAAATCCAACATCTGTCTTGTCTGCTTTTCACGGGAGAACAACTTAACGGATTTAGATTTTTTTTTTTTCTATAATTTGCTGGAACATTCCAGTTGATTTTGCGACTTCTCTCATCACGCCAAGAATCGAAGTTTGCTTGCGGTACTGATTTATTGCCACAAATCCGAGGGAGAGAATGCAGGTTGAGGGAAGGGGCGGGGCCTCGGGAGTGGGGAGCTGGGCGGGGCCCTCCTCACTCACTTAAGTGCCAGTCTCCATTGGAGTCGCGCTACCTCTCGTCACGTGTTACCTAAGAGAGCTCTGCATGGTGATAACGTGCACTTCAACAACAAACTAAACGACTGAGCTTTAAATAAGCGGACCCGGTCGGACAAGACCCCCCTCTGCTGATGTTCTAATCATCTGTGCCTAATTCTAATTTGACGGATTTAGTGTGGTGATAAACAGAGGGGTGCAATAAGTTTTTCCACAAGTGAAATTTGCATTGATGTTTATTTAAATTATTCAATGGACTGCAAAATGTAAATGTGACCTGATGTTTGGTATATTATATTGAAATACCGCTTAGCTAGCGATACCTGATTATCAGCAGACATAATCATCTAGAGATTGTTAAGGAATAATGTTTGACCGCAGCAGTAAATTCTTCCTTAACTGCCCAAAGGCTATGACTCTGTTGCACACGGTCACCTGTAATTAGCCTTATGCAGAGGCGCCAACTACACGGATTAATAGATCAACTGTTAAAGTAGGCGGCCTACAGGGACCCTTTGAAGACTGCTGCTGACATGCAGCTCGACAGCCCAGCACTCCCGAGTGCGACTTGAACTACTAAACACTGAATGACGGCAATCGTCACAATCTGGCGATCTCCATAAGCTCGTATTGCTGTGCCCGCGGCAAATCATTTGAAACACGACACTTTCAGACTCCACTTCAAATGCTGCAGCTTTACTTGTGACAACTTAAGAAGTCTCATTTTTTGTTTTTCCATTCCGCATGTCTTATTAATGTCAAGAAGAAGATAAGAAAAGAACAACTGAGGATGGGGCGGCTCTATAAATACCACCAGCAATAGAAGGGTGGGGGGGCTTGTCAACGGGTGCGGGCAACAGCTACACCGACAGCATGTGAGAGAACGTTACTGACGGCGCCACTCAGGCGACACTTGGACTGTCACAGCAGGAAGAGAACAGCCCAGGAGCACAAGGAGGGTGAAGACGGACATGGAGGAAAAAGCAGACTGTCCATATTCAGACATTTCTCCTGTCAGAAAGTCAGTGACATCAGTGTAGTCAGTGTTACAAAAATACGAAAGAAAGGTACGATTACAGAGGGAGGAGTACTACTAGAATAAAAAAAATAAAATACAATATACCTGTCAAGCATGTGTGTCGGAGGTCCATGTTGCACGGTCAGTCGAGGTAAGAGGGGACACTGCCACCAACCCTGTCACCTCCTTCTTTCCCCACAGCTTCAAGAAGCCATCTGCAGAAGGCGTTTAACTCCGCCCCTTCCGGTCCCACAGACATAAAAGATCCAGGCGTCCCGGAAAGAGGTGTCACTACTGGCTAAAGCGACCCGCAGGACAAAGCTCTGATAGAATGGACTACACCTTTGAGTGTCCCCATTGAAGGGACGCATGCCATCCTGGGCTAGTTTGGTTTAATGCTTTGGTTGATTTTCAGTGTCCGGTCAACAAAAGGGATGACCCGGTTGGCGCCCCAAGTTTTCTTTGCTGCAATCCTGAGCTGTCATTCCTGTGCGCGGCCACAAGGTAAAGCAAATAAATTATCAAGTTTGGAAAAGAAATGAAACGGAATTCAGGCAAGCCAGTCATTATACTGGTTATTCAAAACCTTTTTACATTGTGTTCTACTTCATCTCTATTGTAAAAAAAAATCTTGGAAGGAGACGAGACGTGATTTTCTCAGAGAGACACTTGCATGTCCCGCGAGACGAGACTTTGTGCCAACAGATTTAACCAGGCCCGGGGCTGGAAATAAAAGACAAAGAGTAGATGACAAAGTAGAACGTTGTAAAGAATTCAAAAACATTGGCGCGGTACACATGCAGAGCAGGTTAGAGATGATGAAAGTATGAAAATTCGAAAGTCTCAAAAAAAAAAAGGATAGTAAAGATCGCATTAGCACTAAACTGCAATTATTACTCGGTGAAATAACAGAACACCAAAAAGAGATTGAATATATTGTTCGGATTTAAACTTTAAGTTGGAGACTTGTTGATCGTCTAATTTGTGTTGCCATCAGGGAAAAGTAGTGTTTCTTCACAATGAAGAGGCGTATCCATGAGAATTAAAAGATTTGTTGCTTGGTGAAAGTAAAATCCACATACGCAAGTGGCAGAGACGGGAAGTGGCTGGCGTGTAGCGCAGGCTGGGGGGTTGGCGAGTGAAGAGTCTGTGTACAGCTTGTATCACAGTGTAAAATTGCTGTCCCCTCAAAATAACTCAACACACAACCATTAATGTCTAAACCGCTGGCAACAAAAGTGAGTACACCCCTAACTGAAAAATGTCCAAATTGTGTCCAAAGTGTCAATATTTTGTGCGGCAACCATTATTTTCCAGCACTGCTTTAACTCTCTTGGTCATGGAGTTCACACGAGCTTCACAGGTTGCCACTGGAATCCTCTTCCACTCCTCCATGACGACATCATGGAGCTGGTGGATGTTAGAGACCTTGCGCTCCTCCACCTTCCGTTTGAGGATGCCCCACAGATGCTCAATAGGGTTTAGGTCTGGAGACATGCTTGGCCAGTCCAGCACCTTTACACTCAGTTTCTTTAGCAAGGCAATTGTTAACCTGGAGGTGTGTTTGGGGTCGTCATCATGTTCAGTTTCCGAAGGGAGGGGATCACGCTCTGCTTCAGTATGTCACAGTACATGTTGGCATTCATGGTTCCCTCAATGAACTGTAGCTCCCCAGTGCTGGCAGCACTCATGCAGCCCCAAACCATGACACTCCCACCACCATGCTTGACTGTAGGCAAGACACACTTGTCTTTGTACTCCTCACCTGGTTGCTGCCACACACACTTCACACCATTTGAATCAAATAAGTTTATCTTGGTCTCATCAGACCACAGGACTGGTACCAGGAATCCATGTCCTTAGTCTGCTTGTCTTTCTTGTGCATCATCTTTAAAAGAGGCTTCCTTCTGGGACGACAGCCATGCAGACCAATTTGATGCAGTGTGAGGCGGGTGTACGGTCTGAGCACTGATAGGCTGACCCCCCACCCCTTCAACCTCTGCAGCAATGCTGGCAGCACTCAAAAGACAACCTCTGGATATGACGCTGAGCACGTGCATTTAGCTTCTTTGGTCGACCATGGCAAGGCCTGTTCTGAGTGAAACCTGTCCTGTTAAACCGCTGTATGGTCCTGGCCACCGTGCTGCAGCTCAGTTTCAGGGTGTTGGTAATCATCTTATAGCCTTGGCCATCTTTATGTACAGCAACAATTCTTTTTTTCAGATCCTCAGAGAGTTCTTTGCCATGAGGTGCCATGTTGAACTTCCAGTGACCACTATGAGAGAGTGTGAGCGCGATAACACCAAATTTAACACACCTGAGACCTTGTAACATTAACGAGTCACATGACACCGGGGAGGGAAAATGGCTAATTGGGCAGAATTTGGACATTTTTCAATTAGGGATGTAATCACTTTTGTTGCCAACGGTTTAGACATTAATGGCTGTGTGTTGAGTTTTTTTGCGGTTATTATTTACACTGTGATACAAGCTGTACACGGACTACTGTACATTGGATCAAAATGTCATATCTTCAGTGTTGTCTCGTGAAAAGATATAATAAAATATTTACAAAAATGTGAGGGGTGTACTCACTTTTGTGAGATACTGTATATATATATACATATATACTGTGACAGATAGGGGACGCTATCGCTCCCTTGAACCCTCAGACTTGACTCCAGACACCGGGTAAAACTCAAAAATGTTGACTTTTTTATTATTGCACAGTGCACAAAGCACCCTCCTCTCCACAATACTCATAAACTAAACACAATACTCTACAATAAACTCTCCACCACTCCCAGACGCGTTACCACAACAACAACAACAACATTTATTTATATAGCACATATTCATACAAACAGTAGCTCAAAGTGCTTTACATAATAAAGAATAGAAAAATAAAAAACATAATATGAAAACAAAATAAATCAGCATTAATTAACATCGAATAAGAGTAAGGTCCAATGGCCAGGGGGGACAGAAAAAACAAAATAAAAACTCCAGACGGCTGGAGAAAAAAAAATAAAATCCGTAGGGATTCCAGACCATGAGACTGCCCAGTCCCCACCCTTCCACCCAGCTCAGCTCGACGTCTGGGGATTTCCCACAGTCCTTTATAGTCTTTGACCCGGAAGTGTTTTGCCCTCTCTGTCCGCGTGACTAGTAACACTTCCGGGTCAGATAAAAATCCTTTTTTTTCACCCCGGAAGCACGTGATTCCTCTTGTCCATGTGACTTGGACGTACTTCCGGGGCGTAGGGCAAAAATTCTTCGTTTCTCCCTGCAGCGTCCTCTAGCGGCCCCCACGGTATCCAGCAGGGCTGTGGATAAAAACTCCATTGTCCAGGATTCCCTGCTGCTCTTTGGGGCACCTCCATGCTGCAGGGAGAGCTCCATCTGGCGGCCTGGGGGTATTGGCCGGCCATATACCACAATACATACATACAGTATATACTGAATATACATACATATACACCTTGGGTAAAGGTGTCAGCCAAATAAATAAACGTAAATAAACATAGTCACGCATGCATGTCAGAGGACCTCTTTGCAGGCTCAGTGGAGGTCTGTAATAACAAAAGGGACTACTGTATATAGCTAATAGATGTGAAAGGCACTATATAAGAAATATATTGATAAATACACAGATGGGTAGACAGATAGATAGATAGATAGATAGATAGATAGATAGATAGATAGATAGATAGATAGATATGAAAGGCACCATCTAAGCACTGTAGATAGACCACTAGGGTCACTCCTGGATTGTCCCACTGCCCCCAGCCCACGCTGGTAAGTACTTGCCATTTAAGTCTTAATGAAGGGAGGAGGTTGACAGAGAGGCCTTTAAAGAGCGGCCATGTTGGAATACTGCGCTGGCTTGTACTCGCTACACAACACCTTCTAGTCCAACTTCTCAAAACTCTTGACATTTTTCATTTTTCTCGTACATTTTATATGTTGACTGAAAGCACACAGGATACAAGACTTTCCATCACTGTCACTTTGACTTCTCAGGCTTCTTTTTCGCACCTCACCTTGTTATAATGTTTGGGTGTGACAGCCATAGTGATGACAGTGTGGCATTTTTTTTTATATTAGTTATTAAAAGACGTTCCAAACGTTGTGTAACAAACATAAAAAACATTAGTACACTTAAAAAAGGGGGCTCTGTTTTTATCAAAAGGCTAGAAGGAAAAAATAGTTTCATCAAATTAGCATATGTGAAATATTAAATGTTAAAGAGATTATATGAGAGTTTACACGTACCAGGAGTCTTACTGTAATGTGCCATTACTCGGGCCTGGACAGATTCTGAGGCTGCCACTTCAGTAAAGGGTTCACATTAAAGTGAGTTTAGCCAGCAGATAACGAGGGGCACTGATGGAGGGCACAGGCTTTGTGTTCCTTGTTTGGTGGTCTTTGCCTTTTCAGATGGTTGTGAATGTTGATATCACGCAGCAGGGAGAGCCGCAATCCCTACTTGGGCAGAGATGACAACTGAAAATGCTGCTGCTGTGATCTTTGGGGTGGGACGGTGGTTGGTTTCGATCTCAGGACGTGTGGAATGTTAATCCGTGTGTTGGAGAAGCTGCTCCCATCATAACAATGGGCTCAATTTAACACGACATACAAAACAGTCAGCTGCAATAATTTGGACACCTCAGCTGACATCGGCAGCCATCTGCTTTAAGCCCAGTCTCATCAAGCTAAAGAGCAGGGAGATGCTATGATTGATAACTCCCAAATATTGACTCACACGACGTACTGTACAAAGAAAAAAAATGGAGTGGAAAAACTTCACTTAGCGCTCAAAGCCAACATTAAAACAGGAAAACAAACAAACAGTTAGCGCACGGGAGGCCATCAAACAGGCCACAATGGACAGAGCAGTCAACACACACAAACACGGGATGAGAAATGAGAGAATGAAAAGAGAATCAAACTGTCAAAACAGCCAGGAAGACGAGCCAACATCAAGAGTGTAAAACATGGCACTAATATTTGGCCGCTTCATGAATGATGCCGGTTCATAAAACTCGACATATGGCAAACAGCAGAGAGCTGCTTCTTCCTCCTCTTCTTCCATATCAGCCTTCTCCAAACGGCTCGCCAATCAGACCATTTCATCCTTCAAATCTTCTTTTACTTTATCCACTCCTTTGCTTTCTCATTCTCTTTCGCCCCCATATTCCCAGTCTCTCCTCATCACACGTCCAGACCAGCTCAGTCTTCCTTCATGTCCTTTCTTGGATTTCTCTCCCACTTTTGTTGCCTCGTCCACACCTCCATCTCCACATTCTCATGTCTGCCACATTCAACTTCTTCTCCTGAGCTCCCTTTTACTGCTCGTGTCTCAGCTCCACGCATCACTGATGGTCTTCAGAACTTCACCTTTCACCTTTGCCGTACTCCTGATATCTTCTTCCGACTGTTCCATCTACACTGCCCTCTATGTGTGATCTTTGCACCTCATCCTCCATCATGGGCCACCACTGATCCTCCTTGTTTAAGTGTTTCCACAATTTTCAACAGCTCGACCTTATGAACACTGATCATCACTAAACCTCGGATGTTCTGTCGTTCTCTTCCCCTTCAACCCTCTGTCTTTTCCAAAGCCCTTCTCCATTCTTTCATCTTCCTCTTTTCTGGTGTTTCTGGGATTGGTCTTTCATCTCATGGCTCAACACCTCCATAACCTGATCAAAGAGGTGAGAACTTCAATACCACCTCTGGTGCAGACCTTCCTTAACTGGGGTCTTGTCTGTTACCCCGACCCAAGTCCTCACTCCCTCATACACATCCTGGACAATCCCCACAGACTTTTCCCTCTCATGACCACCTTGTGTAAACGTTTCTGTTTTTCATGATGCTTCTCTATCACCTCTTGCGACCTTCCTGCAATGGCAGGTACCAATGTGCCATCCTGGAGGATGCAGGTCCCAGTAGCGACAAGGAGGTCGGGAGCAGGTGCTGATCGCGCGTTGCCACACCCACCTGGATTGGGACCTGAGTGCAACGGGTGACACCTCAGCACCATACTGGGACAGTGTGTTTTTTAAAATTTTTTTATTGTGGCTAGAGTGCCAATCCAGCCACCAAAACCTGAGTTTTCCCTGCAAGTTGGGGGACCTGCTTGCAGATTGACGCCCTACCCAGGACAGCTATTGCAGGTCAAGGGCCCAATGGAGTGCAGTAGAGCCACTTCTGACATTTATGGGATTTGAAGTGGCAACCTTCTGACTGGCAGCACAGATCCCTCACCTCAGTGCCACCACTCTGCCCCTACCAGGACACTAGCAGAATGCAAACCTAGAAAATAATTAGTCAGGAAGGATACGGAGAGAGCAGCCAGTCCCTTTTTGGGGGTGTCTTGCTGTTGCCTCTCCAGGTCACCTGTTGTCACTTTCATTTGCACCATAAAAAGACAAATCCGTATTCCAGATCTTTTTTGGAAGAAATGGATGCCATGTGATTCAAGACAAAAAGGAACCACCCACGCTGTTCTCCGCAACAAGTCCAACAGCCTGCGGGGTCTGTCATGGTCTTGGGGTTGTGTCAGTGCCCTTGGCACTTCTGTCATGGCAGCTTTATTGCAGAAAAACTACACTGAGATTATAGAGCAGGAGTTCTTAACCTGAGGTCTGTGGACTCCTAGGGGGGTCCATGGATGGGTTTCAGGGGGTCCCATGAGGGTCAGATAAAAGTGACCATTTATATTCACTTTGTAGCCTGGTACTGTTGATTTTTCTTACGTGAACTATCTCACGTGATTTTTCTCATGTGTTACGTCTCTCACTGTTATTTTCCTCGCATATGATTTTTCTCACAAGTATTTATCTCACTTAAGCCTAATGCGGGAGTTCCATACTCGTTAGAAAAATAATGCCTGAGAAAAATTGCGGTCACCATACAGCCCCCCCCCTCATCCCAATCAACGGTTTCCCATTGAAAGAAATGAAAGAAAACAAAGCCCCTGCCACTGCTTCCAGCGCCGACTGCTGGGACGTATGGATACTCCGCAGGACTCATTTCTTCCAAAGGTTACTTTGCCTCAGGTGACCTTAAAGTTTAAATATAGATTCATAATCCTTTCCTAGCCCATACAGACTGTCATCAGTGATGAAGACTTTGCCAAAGATGGCCTCATTGACCAGAAGACAAAGGAAATGTGACGAAATGAATTCAACTCGAAGAGTCTTGGAGAATTCTGGTGTGCACTGACACAGGCCGCCTACCCTCGTCTGGTGAAGCGAGTGATGAGTGCTCCGATTCCCTTTGCTACTACATACCTTTGTCAATCTGGGGTTTCAGAGCTTATGTCTACCAAAACGAAAAGTCGAAACAGATTGAATGTCAAACATGATATGTGTGTCACCTTGTTAAAGACTACTCCATAGTTTCATATTCTTATTCAAGGCAAACAAGACTTACTGAAATAAAGTAGATTATGAGAGAGCAAATGGAGTAGTAATAGTAGCAATGGTAGAAGAAAACGTAGTAGTGGTAGATCTGTTTTAATTTGCACAAGACGAATGTACAGTCGTGGCCAAAAGTTTTGAGAATGACCCAAGTGTTGGTTTTCACAAAGTTTTCTGCTTCAGTGTTGTTAGATCTTTTTGTCTGATGTTTCTACGGAATATTGAAGTAGAATGACAAACAGTTCAGAAGTTTCAAAGGCTTTGATTGACAATGACATGAAGCTTATGCACAGAGTCCATATTGGCAGTGTTGGCCCTTCTTTCTTTTTCAAGACCTCTGCCATTCGCCCTGGCAGGCTGTCAATCAACTTCTGGGTACAATCCTGACAGATTGCACCAGCCCATTCTTGTATAATCAGAATTGGTGGCTTTTTGTTTGTCCACCCGCCTCTTGACCACAAGTTCTCAATGGGGAGTTTCCTGGCCATGGAACCCAAAAATTTGATGTTTTTTCCTTGAGCCATTCAGTTGTCACTTTTGCCTTATGGCCTGGTGCTCCATCATGTTGGTCACCAAAATGTTATTGGATGGTTGACAGAAGTTGCCCTCAGAGGATGATTTGGTCCCATTCTTTATTCCTTGCTTTGGCTGACATGACTGGTCTCTGAATGCTTTACTGTTGGCATGACACAGGACTGTTGATAGCGCCGCTCACCATTTTTTTTTTCCGGATGTCCCAAACCATCAGAAAGGGGATTCATCAGAGACAATGACTTGACCCCAGCAGTCCAATCCCAGAATATCAGTCTGTCCCTGATGTTTTTCTTTGCTGCCCTTCTTGAAACCCACCAGCCCATCCTCCACACATCTTCGCCTCACTCCCACCTGCCTGCTGCCATTCCTGAGCCAGCTCTGCCCTGGTGGTGCCCGCAGCTGAATGAACTTTAGGAGACGCTCCTGGCACTTGCTGGACTTTCTTGGGTGCCCTGAAGCCTTCTTCATCTCTCTATTGTAACTCAATCAGCATGACAGAGTGACCTCCAGCCTTGTCCTCATCGACACTGTCACCCGTGTGAACGAGAGGATCACTGAAGTGACATCAGCAGGTTCTTTGGTGGCAGGGCTGACATGCAGTGGGTTTTTGGGATGAAGTTCATTTTCATGGCAGAGATGGACTTTACAATTCATTGCCATCCATCTGATCGCTTGTCAGAACATTCTGGAGTCGATGCAAATTGTCATCATAAAAACTGAGGCAGCAAACTTGATGAAAATTCATATTTGTGTCATTCTCAAAACTTTTAGTCATGACTGTACTTCATAATTATAATGAGTGACCATTACATTTTTGAGATTTTTGATGCAGGTTAGGTGGATTGGTGATTCTAAATTGGCCCTAGTGTGTGCTTGGTGTGGGGGTGTGTTTGTGTCTGTCCTGCGGTGGGTTGGCACCCTGCCTGGGATTGGTTCCTGCCTTGTGCCCTGTGTTGGCTGGGATTGGCTCCAGCAGACCCCCGTGACCCTGTGTTTGGATTCAGCGGGTTGGATAATGGATGGATGGATGGATTTCTGGGGAAGGGGTGTCCATAGCTTTCATCAGATTCTCAAAGGGGTCCATGAATCACTGGTTTAGAGCAACACATGCGGCTTTCAAGGGGACATCTTTTCCAGGGACGTCCACACGTTGTTCACTAAGGCAATGCAAAGCTACATTCCTCCTGCATGACAAAGGCATAGCTGTGGAAGCGGAGGGTCCGGGTACTGGACTGGCCTGCTCGCGGTCCCCACCTGCCCCCAACAGAGAATGTTAGGAGCATTTTGAAACGTAAAACGCAACAATAACGACAACCCCGTACTGCTGCACACCTTAAGACGTGTTTACAGGAGGAATGTGACAAAACAACACCTGAAACGCTTCATCGCTTGGGGTCCTCAGTGCCAAACCATCTTTGAAGTGTTGAGAGAAGGAATGGCGACATCACAAAATGCCAAGTGCTTTACACGGCCCAACATTTTTAGGAATGTGATGCAGGACTGAAATGTAGGGATAGATGGATGGATATTAACAAATAACAAAACATGACATATCTTGGGTTCAAACTGTCTGCAAAGTCAAAGTCCATTTAAGAATCACTGAGTCTTATGTTTGTAATTTGCATTTTCCATCCCGCCCCAACTTTTTCTGATTTAGGGTTGTATTTGAAGGCTTTACAGAGGCGTCTGTTGTCAATTTGAACGTCACTCCAGTACCTACAGTTTTCACATCCCATAATCAGTCCTTTTCTCCCTTAAGGTGGATATCATCTTTCGAAAGTTGTCATTATGAGGCAGCGTCCTTTTGTTTGACTTCATTATCTATTCTTTGGCTCCCCTGACGAGGGACTGCTGTCACTCCTTTTGTCTCATTAGAGCCTTCAAAGCGTTGCTACATTTTCCAAGTCTATTTTAGAGAGCAGCAGATCATTTCTTTTGTCTGCCACACTGCTGGCAGGTCACCTTGTGGAGGAGGTGGTGGGGGTATAGACGACAGTGTAGCATTTCTCAGGACTCGCTCATCAGACAGATCAGTGAAGCTCTAAATGGCTGCCATCAGCTTTACCGCAGTAAAACCGACTATTCCTTTTGCTTTTCCCACACATGAAGACGGATCCACAGCGTCGATACCTCGACGTGACTTTGGCAGACTGAAATTAGGAGCCGGCCAAGAAAGGCTCAGATTGCACCCAGTTTTTGTATTCTACGCTCTTTTGAGTCCAACAAAAGAGCCATCACATAAGCCCGAGTCACTGAAGGAAAACGGCAGGAGACGGACGACTCGAGAGCCAGAAACCAGAAACTCGCCTCAAAAATGAAATGAAACAAATAAAATAACGGAGGTGTTTTTTGGAGTAAGAACCCAGCTGGGATGAATGGTATGGGTAGTGTAATGGATGGCACACAGGGGCTGGCATGCCAGCCAGGGTTGAACAGGGACCCTTACCAGGCCATTGTAATGGAAGGACCAGGGAGAAGATGTTGTCTGGTAAAGAGTTTCTCACCCAATACACTAGATGGCAGCATCCTTGGGCTTCGGTACCCAATCAGATACTCACAGCGTATGCTGGGATTTGGAGTCCTGGTTTACAGCCCTGTTGGGTTCCATGGGAGTCATCAGAGGCAGCTGCAGGGGTCTACATTTCCAACATCGTGGGACTTGCGCCTGACCCAGAAGTGCTTCTAATGGACCGTGTCCTAGCACCAGAAGAACTCCCGGGCCTGAGATAAAAGGAGCCGCTCAGCCTCATCTTGAAGAATCAGAGTCGGGAGGCAGGGGGCGACATTCGGCAGGAGAGCAAATATTTAATTATACTTGCACATTTTGGTTGGTGCTTACATGGAAAAATGTTGGTTACAAATAAAAACTATTTGTTTGAATCCAGAGTTGTATTGGGAAACATTACGTCTTAGGTTTAGTGGGGTCAGCGGCACCCCCTTGTGGTCACCAAAGATTTTTAGAGCTTATATGCCCAAAGGTCATTTATTAGATTTTAACTATTATAGAGTTCACCGGTCAGATGCAATAAAAAAATGTCACTTAAGAAATGCCCTACTCTGGAATCCAGACTAATCCGGACCTCCTTAGCGTTAGGTTTACACCCAGAAACAAGAGCCAACAATAAAAAAACATTACAATGTGTAACAGAAACATGTTGATACCAAAAGGCTAAAATAAATACAGAAGGAAAGGCGGGGGGATCAACTAGGAAACTAATGAAACTTAAGCTTCACTGCCCCTAGTCCCAGGGGGACCCCAGAAGCAACTTCAATCCACATTGCTTAAAAATTTTGGGTGTCTACTATATGAAGTTTTAAAAACTTAGAATCATGTGGATGGATTAAAAGGCAGAATTCTACGTGACCATCATCATCAAGCCTTTCCGTGAGAACCCTAAATCCAAAGAGGACTGTTTCATTTATGTTAGGTAGAATGCCCAGAGGGGACTGGGCGGTCTCATGGTCTGGAATCCCTACAGATTTTATTTTTTTTCTCCAGCCGTCTGGAGTTTTTTTTTGTTTTTTCTGTCCCCCCTGGCCATTGGACCTTACTCTTATTCGATGTTAATTAATGCTGATTTATTTTGTTTTCTTATTGTGTCTTTTATTGTTCTATTCTTTATTATGTAAAGCACTTTGAGCTACTGTTTCTATGAAAATGTGCTATATAAATAAATGTTGTTGTTGTTGATGTGACTCAACACAAAATAATAGTTAAAATAAAAACTTCAATGTTTAGAACTTTAGAATAATCTGGACAGGAAGAGGCCATTCAGCCCACCAAAACTTGCCAGTCCTGTCCACTTTATTCTTCTAAAATAACATCAAGTTGACTTTTGAGAGGGGCGGCACGGTGGACATCGCTGCTGCCTCACAATTAGGAGACCTGGGTTCGCTTCTTGGGTCCTCCCTGCGTGGAGTTTGCATGTTCTCCCTGTGTCTGCATGGGTTTCCTCCGGTTTCCTCCCACAGTCCAAAGACATTCAGGTTAGGTGCATTGGAGATTCTAAATTGTCCCTAGTGTGTGCTTGGTGTGTGGGTGTGCCCTACAGTGGGCTGACGCCCTGCCCGGGGTTTGTTGGCTGGGATTGGCTCCAGCAGACCCCTGTGACCTTGTAGTTGGGATATAGCAGGTTGGATAATTGATGGATGACTTTTGAAAGTCCCTAAAGTCCTTCTGTCTGTCACACTATTTGGTCACTTATTCCATGTGTCTGTGGCTCTCCATGTAAAGAAAAACTTCTTAATGTTAGTGTAAATTTATCCTTCACATGTGTCCAACTGTGTCCCCGTGTTCTTGATGAACTCATTTTAAAGTCACTGTCTGATCCACTGGACTGATTCCCTTCATCATTTTAAACACGTCAGTCAGGTCTCCTCTTCATCTCTATAAAGGCTCAGCTCTTTTAATCTTCATAACTCACCCCCTGTAGCCCCCTGTAATCAGCCTCGTCGCTCTTCTCTGGACTTTCTCCAGTGCTGCTGTGTCTTTATGGAGTCATAAACTGACCACAGGACTCCAGATGAGGCCTCACCAGTGTGTTATAAAGCTTGAGCAGACCCTCCTGTGACTTGTACTCCACACATCAGGGCGCTAAATAACCTGAGACTCCGTTAACCTCCTTAATGGTTTCTGAACACTGTCTGCCAGTTGATTGTCTCGGGTCCACTATGACTCCTTGCCACATGGTTGTGAGACATGGACGCTATTCAGTGACCTGAGATGAAGACTGGACACCTTCACGTGTGTCTCTTTGGAGAATTCTTGGGCACCGCTGGTTTGACTTTTTGTTGCTCATAGAGTCCTGAATGAGGGAGCGTCAGTTACGGCACTACGGCCGTGTGGCATGATTACCCCAGGGAGATCTGGCTCACAGTTCAGCGGCTGGACCAGGCCAAGGGGATGCCCACGTAACACCTGGCTGTGGAAGATAGATGGTCATTTCTGGAGAGTGGGCCTAGACCTTGTTTCTGCCTGGGGGGTTTCCAACAGGGGTCCCTAGCCATTTCATCATGTGGTGGGGGCAGCAACACGCTGTACCAGTGCATGCTCCCCAACTTGACCAGACCTGTCCAAAGCCGGGTCGCGGGGGCAACAGTCTTTGCAGTGAGACCCACACATCTCATTCCCCAGCCATACCTGCCAACTCGTACTGTGGGACCCCCAAAGCATTCCCAAGCCATCAGGGAGTTATAACCCTCCCAGTGGACCCTGTCTCATCCCAGCTGGTTGTGCTCTTAAATTCTCCACAGGGAGTCGTCCGCATCAGATGCCCAACCCACCAAAATTGGCTCCCCTCGAGGATGAGGGTCCGCGGCTCTACTCCAAACCCCTTTGCGTTTCTTTCACATAATCTCGGAGGGAAAACCCCCACCTCATTTCGGCCACTTGAACCCGCGGTCTCGTCCTTTCAGTCATTACCCCAAAGTAAATCAACATGGTGCCTGCTGTAATTTTCTTGTATTTTATAAATGTAGTCAAAACGATGCTTTATTTGTAGGTTTCTGTTACTGGATTGCACCCTTTGTACAGATAACGTGTGCTTCTTGACTTACACCCAGGGCTGCTGGGATAAGAATTACGTCAATAAGATAAGCAGTGTGTTGTTGCTTTAAATATTAACCAAACCAAGTAACGCTCGTCACTTTTAACGTGTCACCCTATCGCTCTCAAGATTGCATTGCTGAGTTCAGCACTGGATGCACAGCTCATCGACATAAATTTAGCGATTTCTGAAATGTTGAGACGGATTATTTCAGCCAGGAGGATGAATAACGCGACCGGAAGATGATCATTCACTTCTGGAAATGTGTCCACCCTGTGGCTGCTGAACACAAGTGCAAGCGAAATCCTTAACAGGGTTTATGTCACTACATGATTGGGTTATTCACAGAGAAATGGTCTTCTGTAATCCGGTGTTCTCAGAGGCCAACAACCCGGAGTATAGGGTTTACACGGCATTTTAGAAATCGGGTTTCTGTGAATAATGAAGTGCATGGAAGCACGCAGAGGATGAGACTTCTACATGATAAGGAGGACAGAGATGACCCGGCTGACAAAGAGTTTGCCCTCTGGTGTGTTTCCTTCTTTTTACAGCTAAGACCAAGGATACGGCTGCAGATCTTGGGTGGTCCCCACTCCTCTTGTCCTCTCAACTTTATTTAATGGGGAGACACTGCAGGTGGTGGATGGGAAACTCGATTCTCTCAGACAGACGGCATCCTCTTTTCTCTAAATTTCCATGGTTGCCATCAAGGTGCATATTAAGAAAGCTGCACTGGAGTTCACGTCGGTTTAAAACGATTGGTCAGATTCCGGCTATGATTTTTAACCTTGTTATTATTTGATCTATTTATTGAACACGAGCCGTCCCCCAGGGGCTTTGTCCGTGAAGTAGTGAAACAGGATTATGAGGAGGGTCCTGCCCGGCTCCCCACTCCTGAGATCACGCCTCCCCCTCCCCTCAGCCTCAGATTAGCGTGAATATATCACTAATATATGATTCTTAGCACGATGAGAGAAGTCACAAAATCAACCAGAATGTTCAAGCAAATTCTAGAAAAAAACCCGATGTAAATCCGTTAAGCAGTTCTCTTGTGAAAAGCAGACAGACGTTAGATTTTATATAGAGAGAGATTTTACCCTCCATATGCACATTGACTTTATGGATTATTATTGATTTATTCTTTGAAGTATTGCCACTGCACCACTTCTTGACGGTGTGTGTCCTCATTTGCCAGCTCATTCTCGCTCTGTGACTATCAGTGGTCCCAGCTGTCAGAGACCATGGAGCTAACCCAGACCCTCACAGTTCTTACAGCTTATTTATGTCATGGCAATATAAAGCATCTTTTCATTGTATCTAAATTTAAGATGTGCACATAATAAAATTCACTATTAAATAACTTGGGGGGGGGGGGGGTGTTTAAAAAAAAAAAAAACAATTTAGCCCCCAATAGCCTTTTCTCATTTCTGATTGTGGTCAGTAGAAGGCGTTTCAGAGCCTCACATCCCAGGCACTATGGCACAGACATCAGTTCTGCGTTCAAAGGGCATTACATTCAATACATACCTTTACAGCTCTTCCTCCAAACACAATTCTTCCTCCTCCACTCCTGTAAGGTGAGTTTTGCCCTCCTCCTTCTCCCCCAAATAAGGTGGAGTGACTCCCTTAATGCCACTTCCTGTGCCAGAACGTTGCACCCAGGAATTGCTACCAGGTCAGGTGGAGCTGCCACCAAACAAGGGAGTCCTCTCCCCTGTTGCACCCCTTGGTGGCCCCTGAGGAAGCAAACTAAGCTGCCCTAAACTACAATTCCCATGCTGCCCTGTGGGTGTCCAAACTGCAGCCAGACCAGAGGAGCTCTGCCACCTAGTGTACCGGGTAAGCAACTGTTCCTGTGAGGCAGCCTCCCTCTGTCCATCCATTATTCCTCGCCTCTCATCCTGATCGGGATTCCCCTTGTTGTCCCTGATTTAAGGTGATCTCCTGGTCAGTCAAGGGACCAGCATGCAACTCAGACAGGTTGCCAGTTTATCTGTTATATTGACATTTTCCTGGTCTCCCAACTGGGTAAGAGGATACTATCGATCCCACTACTGACACCAACTTGTCTGTGACACATTTTTTTGTAGACTCCACAGGTCTCCTCCAAGCACAGTCAAATTAACGCCGAGACTCACCTTGCTGACATCCACAGCAGAGTTGTCATGATGGACTCCGTTCTTTGCATCCAGGTTTGGTGGGGCTGCTGTCTGTGGAGAAACAGCCAGACCTGAGAGACAAAGAAACACCAAGTTAAAAACCTGTTTAGGCTAGGGGTCCTCAACCTTTGTACCTCTAGGGTCCCCTAGTGACCCATGAGCCCCTGACATTTCATAGCCAAACCATACAGCAGGGGTCTCTAACCCTTTTTCCCTTGAGAGCTACTTTTACAAAACAAAAATGGCCGAGAGCTCCTCATGTTTTCTAACATTTATTCTCATATCTTATTTCAACCCAAACAAACAGAATAAGCTTGTTTAGCCTGAACATTTACAAAACGTTTGTGTCCACAACTCACATTTTGCATTAAAACATCACAAAAAATATTGAGTTCATCTGCAAGTGCATTTTGTATGTCTGTATGCATTTTATTGTGTATCTCATACTATTGAATTAAAACATGAATGCTATCAAAACAGAACAATGCAATTCCAAATGCACAGTGTAAAAGATAGCCCGGACCCAGACAGGCACCGACTCCAGATGTCCAAACCACACACATTTTATTTCTCTTTTTCTTCACAGTACACAATATCTCACAGTGCAGACAATACTCTCAATCCTTATCCTTGTTTCTTCTGCCGCCTCTACTCTACTCCTCCAGTCGCAAGCTCCGTCCTCTTCCACCCGACTCCGGCTCCTTGAATGGAGTGAGGTGGCCCCTTTAATAATGTACCTGGTGTGGCAGGTAGTCCTTCGGGCGCCCCCTGGTGGTGGCCACGGATCCCCACAGGGTTGAGCATTTCAGTTCCGTGGCTCCCACACAAACCAGGATGGCTGCTGTTTTATGTTATAGGGAAGGAATTGCCCCTCTCCTGCTCCCCTGCTTATCCAGGCCTCCCGATAGGGCAAGGTCCCCGGCCATCCATCACAACAAATATTCCTTATTCATTTGTCATTTTGTCACAGGTCACTGTTTAACTTTATTCACAGGTCTAGTCGCATGTGTGATGTGTTTTTTAGTTAGTCAGATGACTGGCACTGAAGTGTATGTTGGAGTGGAGCCACTCAGGTTCATTCTTCTGGAGTCATTTAAATGTTTTTCTGTCAGTCTTGTTCTGAACTTTGATTTCATGACATTCATGTCAGACTCACAGAGGTATGGAGACCCAAACAAAGCAGACATTTTCAGAGCTGCTTGGTGAAAATTCTTATGGTTATCGGGCTCTGCTAAGCTCCAGAAATGCTGTTGAAGGTTTACTAATATATAATATATAAAATCCAACATCTCTCTGTCTGTATGTCTGTCCACTTTTCACGAGAGAACTACTTCACGGATTTAGATCTGTTTTTTTTCTATAATTTGCTTGAACATTCCAGTTGATTTTATGACTTCTCTCATTTCGCTATGTATCATAGTTCACTTGCGGCACCGATTTATTTGCGCGAATCCGAGAGATGCAGTGGGCCGAAGGGAGTGGCCTTCCTCACTCACTTGCCAGTTTCGGGGCATGGTCCTTAACTGTGCCTAGCTAGTGAAAGAGAGAACAATTGAATTCAACTTTGTTTGATATTTAAAATAATGTGTTACTTAGGTCTTGATAAGTTTGAGTCATTCATGCAGTGGGAGAAGGACAATGTTCTGGAATGGCCGTCACAGTCCCCTGATTTGAATATCATCGAAAATCTATGGGATGATTTGAAGCAGGCTGTCCATGCTTGGCAGCCATCAAATTGAACTGAACTGGAGAGATTCTGTATGGAAGAATGGTCAAAAATACCTTCATCCAGAATCCAGGCACTCATCAAAGGCTACAGGAGGTGTCTACAGGCTCAAAGAAGCAAAAGGAGGCTCAACTAAGTATTGATGTCATATCTCTGTTGGGGTGCCCACATTTACGCACCTGTCTAATTTTGTTATGATGCATATTGCATATTTTCTGTTAATCCAATAAACTTAATGTCACTGCTGAAATACTACTGTTTCCATAAGGCATGTCATATATTAAAAGGAAGTTGCTACTTTGAAAGTTAGCCAATGATAAACAAAAATCCAAAGAATTAAGAGGGGTTCCCAAACTTTATCATATGACTGTATATGCATAAACACAGACCCTAACCACAACAGTGCCACATGAATGACACACACACACTGAGTAACCTCGGGCACTTTAAACCATACAAGTGTTTTAGGAATAACACAGCCTGTCACTCTCTCAGCACTTCAAGAGACTTACTTATTATCGGCACGAACAACATACGATGTTTTAATGATATCTCAGACCCAAATATTACTTTGGTCTCCAAGAATACATTTAAACATACAAAGGCTCAGCATACTTGACTATAGGCCATTCATCAGCCAAGAATGCCTTCCTTGACGTCCTGTTCCCTACTATTGGGTGGAGCTCTCACCCTCAGCCTTAATAAACCTCGCAGCACATAGCGTATGGCAAACCTTTGGCCGCACCAGGTGCTCAAAAAAATCTGCCTTATCACTTCAATCACTCTAGACATTACGACAAAGCACAGAAAGTTAAAAGCAGCATGGTATTTATTACAGGAATAATAATAATACCAGTGGAACAAAGAATAATTGAAAATAGGACTGATAGTAAAGTCTGGATATATCAAAGATGAATGTCGCAGGCGGCTTGTGATCGAGCACTCGTAGTTGTTCATGAGATGCTTTTCTGATGAACCAGATGGAAACGGCCGCACATTCTCTTCTGGCGTATTAATTCCTTCTTCTTCCTCCCTCCTTCCTTCCTATATAACTCCTCAGACAAGGCATATTTATTCAAAAATGCTACCGGTGGGGTTTTGCAAAATGTGATTGTTAGATATTTTGATTGATTCAATATGATGAGTGAATTCACTTGTCTGTTTTCCCAAACAATAAACTTTTTTATATTCTCTGAGGTGTCGCTATGTCTTCCTTTCCCAGGCTGTAAAATAATTAAATGTACATCCTTTCTCAGGTTATAAAGTAGCTAAGCTACCAGCATGTCTTCCTTTCTTTGTTGGAAGCACCATTTTAAAAGTGAGATATAACTGGGAAGAAGACCTGCTTTGATTTGTCCTGAATGTAGTTCATCTGATCTCTTGTCTTGAACAAAATATAATGGACATATAAACCAAAATGTACAGATTTTGTACCCCACAACAGTCTCCCTGTGCCTCAACAACCCGGTTTAGTCACAAAAAAGGCGATTCCTACGAGGCCACGTAAACCTGAATTGTGATTAGAGAGACATCGACAAATTCTGGTAACTGAGGGAGATTCCTCTGTGAACAATCCAGCTCTGGGGCCATGTTGGTTAACAGTTAAGGATTGGGTGGGTGGTCTGCGGGTGGCTGCTGTGCCCTGTCACACTGCACATGTGTCAGCTGCATGCTTGCTTTCGGCGGCCAAAGGTAGGACCTCGCACAATTTACAGGGGGTATGGAAAAGAGTCGCCCCCTTCATGTTGCTTTTCAGCCTGAAATGGAGACACATGCGTAAAAAATATTTTTCCAGCTGCATTTACTCATGTGGGCACACAGCTAATCTGTGGAAGCCGGAAATTCCGGCTGGGTTGTAGCTGATCAAATCCTTATTTCTCTCAATGACATGCAAATGAATTTAGAACTTTTATGTCATGTGTTTCTTCTGGATTGTTGGTTGATATTCTGTCTCTTTCCATTAAAATGAAACGACCATAATAATGTTAATTTCTTTGAAAGTGAGCAAACTTACACATTCAGCAGGGGATCCGAAACTTATTTATCTCACTGTAGAGGGAGGGTGGGACTGGACCGCATGTCTGCCAATCAGGATCCCAAGCTGTTTCGTTGTGCGGTGGGTACGGCAACGCACTGTACCAGTCCAGGGTCTCCGACCTGACATCTCCTGACTCGTGCCAGGGCCTTGCCACCCTTAGCTGACGTTTGCCTTCAGTTGCACTTCCAAGCACTGGAATGTTCCGGGAGTCACTGAATGAATCAGAATGATTACGGCTGATCACAGGTTGGTGTGCCATGGAGAAGGCGATGAGTTACACTTGATTGAGTTTACACAGAGTTTGTAGGAGAGCAGGTGATCCTGTAACAATCTCTGTGATTCTTGCCTTTTGATTATTTACTAACAAAATGAGAGTATTTTGATGACCCCCCCCCCCCCTTTCTTTTCTATACCCATTCTACGTGTTCAGAGGCAAATGTTCAGCTGATCACATCAACCTTTGCCTGGCTGAAATAATCCGCCTTGATATTTCATAAATCGATAAATTTACATTGATACTCCTCACCTCTCACCTAACTCTATTCAGGAAAAAATATTGATCAGTCTTGAGGACTCACACAGCATTTCTATAATATATAAAACCATTTTACAGTCACTCCCTTTCAAAGATCCCAGAGCATCCCTTCTGCACCGGGAATATCAGGACAGAGGGTAACTGCCTGCTATGGGCAGAACAGGTGGCAGCATCCTGTCTGGAGGGCCCCAGTTGAGATACCTACCTGCAGGGCGGCATGGCAGTTGTGGTCCCAGGTGCCCTCCACTCGACTCAGCAGTCAGGGTTAGAGTGGGCCATGGAGGAGGGAGCTGTCATGTTTCAGCCAGCATTCTACCCCTGGCCGGCGTTCACAGTTGTGTTTTCATGTCTTTATTGTTTACATTTTCTATTATTTATCTGTATTAGGGTTAGGGTTATGTCTCTGATGACTCTTCCTATGCAGTTAGTAGACTGATTGGGAGAGCATGGGGGGGGTCATGAGGTCACTGGAAAGGGGTGTGTGGCGCTCCCGATATCTAAACAAAAGGACGAAGAAGGTCGAAGTCTTTAGAGTCCTGGTGCTTCTTGTTTTAGAGACATGGATGCTATCCAGTGACCTGAGACGAAGTCTGGACTCCTTTGGTACTGTGTCTCTCCGGAAAATCCTTGGGTACCGCTGGTTTGACTTTGTGTTGCTCATGGAGTCCCGAATAAAGCACACGACCTGCATTGTGAGGGAGCATCAGTTACAGTACTAAAGTCATGTGGCGCGTTTCCCTGAGGGTGATCCAGCTCGTAAGATCCTCACTGTTGGGGACCCGAGTGGCTGGACCAGGCCAAGGGGTCGCCCACGTAACACCTGGCTGCGGCAGATAGAGGGTCATTTCCAGAGGGTGGGACTGGACCACGTGTCTGCCGGGGGGTTTCCAACCAGAATCCTGAGTTGTTTCATCGTGTGGTGGGTGCGGCAACACACTGTACCAGTGCCTGCTCCCCAACTTGACTTACATCTGTATTAACACACTACATCTGTATTAATGTTTCTTTTGTTTCTAATGTACCTTTCTCTGTGTGTGTGTGTGTGTGTGTGTGTGTGTTGGGAAAGAGGCGTGGCCTAGGTAATGTCCCTTGTGTGCTGGGGGTGGCTCCCTAAGGGGTGGGGCCACCTGCCTATCACCACCAGGAAAAGCCCATTTAAGGGGGGGCCACCCATAGTTCCTGGCACTTCATTGAACGCGCTGGGGGTGGAGTCTGATATTGTGCCTTTGTCTTTACTTTTGCTATTGTTTTGATTTTTGAACTCGCTCCTTTTCCGACCTCGCCTCTGGATTTTGTATTGGGGCTGACTTTATTCTTATTTTTGGACCTCTGCTCTGTTTTATGGCCATGGTTTTGGCTATTGTACTGGGACTTGGCTCTCTGTCGATGGTCTTGCCTATTCAGGTAAATCTTTGTGCTTTTCAAAGCCTTTTGAAAATAATAACCAATTGTCTAGGCCCTTTGGGTTTCTAAGTAGGTTTTTTGACAGTGGCCAACTTTTGAAAGTATTTTGTGCTTTTGGGACTCCCCAGATCACAACAGTAGTGGAGCAGAGAAAAAGGAGGTGATGTACAGGAGGTATTATTACCATTAAAACACTTTAATCAAACTTGGACTGTTGTAGTACAATCGTGTCTGGGGTTTGTTTTTGGGGGGTTTCGCCGATACGCCCCCTAGAGGCCAAACTGGATTAAAGTTACTAAATACCAGAGACGCAGGAGGTGTAAATGTAATCCACAGAAATTGTATTCGGATACACTCTACTGTATATATGAAACAAATGATACAGGGGGGTTTTGAGAAACGGGCAGTTATTGCACACCATTAATAGGCAGGCACCACAGTACAAGAATGAGGCTGCAAAAAATGTAACAACTACAGAATGAACAAAGTATAAGCCGAGTCATAAAAAGTACTCAGAAACAGCACTTGAGTAAAAGTAGAAGTACATCGTGTCACACATGGACGTCACAGCGACACCCTAAAGGCTCATCTTGGGCCGCTGGGGTGAGGGAGGGAGGAAGCACTGTCTTTTATCTCCTCCTCTACAGCACTGAGAACACGCCCCTTAAAGGAAAATAACCCCGCCCCTTCCAGCAGCAGGCCAATAAAGGTCAGACACCTACTGAGGTCAGCGTCTCATTTTGGACCCGGACTTAGAGGAAGGCCGGAACTCGCAGTGACACACCTGCTCTGCGGAATCAAAGCCCCTTCCTCACAACCAAGAGGGCGGTTTATTTGGCTTCCAATGCGGTGAATTTTGATTTACATTGGAAAATTAAAATGGGCAACTCCCGTTGGCACCCCAATAACTTCTGGACTCTACTTAAGATTATTCACTCATCCACAGTTGTCAAATTTTTTACTTTCGCTTAAGTATCATACTTTATAATTTATAATTTTAAAATTATAATTTATAATTTTTTATATCATAAAAGTATCTGCTTTCAAAAGTACTCAAGCCCCCAAAGTTGAATACTTTTTATAAGAACATTATCTATCAATTATATAGCACCTGTCATGTCTGCCTATCTGTCTACCTACCATATAGCACCTTCCTATCTATCTATTATATAGCATCTTTCACAACTGTCTGTGTATTATATAGTGCCTTTTATGTCTATTAATTTATATTTCTATTATAATAATACATTTTATTTATTCATAGGTGCCTTTCTAAACACTCAAGGACAGAGAACAATAGATAAAATACACATTATAAGAAAAACTAAAAATACAAAAATTAAAATCAGACAGAGCAAGTATAATCAAAGAGAAAAAGCAGTCTTAAACAGATGAGTTTTAAGTTTATATTATACAGCGCCTTTCACATCTGCATATTATATAGCACTTGTCATGTCTGTCTGTCTTTCATATAGTGTCTTTTTATCTATATATCTATTATATAGCACCTGTCATGTCTGTTTATTACACAGCACTTCTCACATCTATCATTCTATAAATCATATACAGTAGTACCGTCATGTATGTCTCTCTGCTTTTCTATAGTATTATATTGCGCTTCTTCCAGGAGACAGGACACAAAACCTGGACCCCCGGTAAATGTCACCGTCATCTTATTTTTTAGCATCTTTCAATAACCAAAGTTAAACCAAAATGTTCTTTACTTTCTTTTGTGATTGTCTTTAGCCATTTTGACTATAAGAAATGTTCATGGGTCCTCCCTGTGTGGAGTTTGCATGTTCTCCCCGTGTCTGTGTGGGTTTCCTCCAGGTGCTCCAGTTTTCTCCCACAGTCCAAAGACATGCAGGTTAGGTGCATTGGCGATCCTAAATTGTCCCTAGTGTGTGCTTGGTGTGTGTGTGTATGCCCTGCGGTGGACTGGCGCCTTGCCCGGGGTTTGTTTCCTGCCTTATGCCCTGTGTTTGCTGGGATTGGCTCAAGCAGACCCCCGTGACCCTAGGATATAGAGGGTTGGATAATGGATGGATGGAATGTGCATGTTTGAAGATGTGCCACATAAATAATTTTTGTTGCTGTTGCCTAATTATGATATTCTCTGTGCTTTTCTATGATAGAGATTGAGGGTCTTCATCCCACGCAGTGTATGACACTGTAAATGCACAGGAAGTAAATGAGGTCACTACAGAGGTAGCACTCACCACTCTTGTCCATCAAATGAGGGTCAGAATGTTTCTTGCCAGCTTCCGCAAAAGAACGGACAATAGGAATCAAAGTATTTCTTTTCTTTTCAATTTGGTGATGGTGTCTCTTCATGAGGGCCTCGCGCACTTTCACCCGAATGCTCTCGTTTAGTTCCACGGAGGCTTCTTGATGGTCCAGGATCATGTCTGAAAGCACAAAAAACAGAATGAGGGGGCCTGCTCTTGACAGCTCTGCTTTCTACCTCCATATTCCCTGAAAACCTTAGCTGCCTTACAGGAGTTTTGGATTCTTTACTATGTATAATGTGTGTATGTATTATGTATAATGTATGTATTTACTGTTTACTTGTGTGACAAATTTCTCTCTGGGGACAAATAGAGTTCTATCGATCTGTCTATCTAATTATATAGTGCCTTTCATCTAACTATCTGTTATATGGTACCTTTCATCTATCTATCTTATTTTATACTGCCTTTCATCCATCTATCTTCTTCTTCTTCTTTGGGTTAATCCCGTTGGGGGTCGCCACAGTGGATCATCTCCTTCCAAATCTTTCTGTCCTCGTCATCTTGTTCTGTTACACCCATCACCTGCATGTCCTCTCTCACCACATCCATAAACCTTCTCTTAGACCATTCTCTTTTCCTCTCCCCTGGCAGCTCTATCTTTAGCATCCTTCTTCCAATATATTCAGCATCTCCTTTGCACAGGTCCAAACCAGCGCAATCTCGCCTCTCTGACTTTGTCTCCCAACCGTCCCACCTGAGCTGACCCTCCAATGTCCTCATTTCTAATCTTATACATCCTTGTCACACCCAATGCAAATCTTAACATCTTTAACTCTATCTGTCTTATTATACAGTGCCTTTCATCTATCTATCTATCGATTATATGGTGTCTTTCATATATCCATCTAATCATATAGTGCATTACACGTATCTATCTATCTATCTTATTATACGGTGCATTTCATCTATCAATCTATCTATCTAATATATAGCAACTTACATATCTATCTATCTGTCTTATTATATAGTGCCTTTCATCAATCTATTTGTCTTATTATATAGTGCCTTTCATCTGTCTATCTATCTGTCTTATCATATAGTGCCTTTCATCTGTCTAGCTATCTGTCTTATTATATAGTACCTTTCATCTATCTATCTGTCTTATTATATAGTGCCTTTCATCTATCTGTCTTATTATATAGTGCCTTTCATCTGTCTATCTGTTTTATTATATAGTGCCTTTCACGTATCTCTGTCTTATTATATAGTGCCTTTCATCTATCTGTCTTATTATACTGTGCTTTTCATCTATCGATCTATCTAATATATAGCGCCTTACACATCTATCTATCTTATTATATAGAGCCTTTCATATATCTAATCATATAGTGCCTTACATGCATATATCAATCTATCTATTATATAGCACCTTTCACATCTATCTATCTATTATATAGCACCTTTCACATCTATCTATCTATCTACTATATAGAGCCTTTCATCTATCGATCCATCTGTCTACCTATCTATCTATTATATAGCGCCTTTCACATCTATCTATCTATCTCATTATATAGAGCCTTTCACATATCTATTTAATCATATAGTGCCTTACATGCATATAACAATCTAATTACATAATGCCTTTAATCTATCTATTATATAGCGCCTTTCATATCTATGTATTTATCTCTCTTCACTATAGAGTAGTATAGCACACAGAAAAGAGCACACGCCGCTCTGATCTGCTTGTCATTCTCGTGTTCTCATCTTCCATCACTCATACAGAATATCCCAATCATATTCACATCTATCTATTATAGAGCCCCTTTAATATCTATCCATCTATTATATAGCACCTTTCTTATATCATGACACTCTGCATGCCACTGCCACCACTACTTCACCACTTTTACCTTTCTGTAATGTTTTTAACCTCCTGGGTGCTAATCCTAAGTGTGACTCAAGTTTGGAATTCTAAGTAAATTAGGGTTATTTGATGAGTCACTAAAAATGTCACATTTGTAAGTGTGGCCGCTGTCTTATGTGTCACTACTTTGTCATTTCCTTCTTTCCATTTTGTTTTTTGTTGTCACGTCTGTGTCACTGTTCACCTTAAGCCTCCCTCTATGTAAAAACGGTGAAGCCCGAGTGTCCCTGGGGTTATGATCACAGTGTAGAGTGTTAAGCCCAAATAAGGCTCAGAACAGTATTCAGCTGCCATCTTTCATTCCCCCGGGCTTCCTTCACCTGCGATCTCCTCAATGGTGTTTGCCCGCATGTCGAGCAGCACGCTGCCATTGATGATGCAACTCCGAAGCTCAAACAGACTGTGTAAAGACAGTGTGGCGACATAAGGTTTGCTCCATCGCTCTCCTCCATCCTCCACGTCTTCCTCAAATTTCAACCACCTGGCAAAGACAAAGACATAAAGAGATTTTCCATGGCGAGTGCTGTGACCTGTATGGTGACTCACAGAGATCTGGTGAGAAATGTCTTTCTGCTAGAAGATGACTGCTTTTTGTCACTAAATTTTTTCCTGTAAATGCCATTGGTTGAGAAATACAAAAAAAAAAAAAAAAAAAAAGACATGACTGTCACAGCATCCAATCAAAATCTGTCACCGATGCGATTCCTGAATGACAAAAGTGTCCTACCTGGCCGTCTCTTTCCACACCGCATCCTCGCCGTCCTTCACGCAAATCTCGTCGAGCTCTGTGAACAGCTCATGGGGCACGTGCTCCTCATCATCCTCAGTTCCGAGGATGAACTGGACACGCTGGGAAGGGGTGTCTGTGTTTGGGCAGAGGAATTTAAAGACACGTCAAGCTCAACCAACGACAAAGACCCCCTTCTTGAAGTGACACGTCGCGCTTCTCCCCCCCTCCTCACCATGTGATGGTCCCTCCTCGTGGATGGTATCTTTCATCCTATCCCGCTTCCGATGTTTCGCACCGTGAGGCCGGTGGTGTCGGTGGCTTTGTCTTCCAAGGGGCATTCGGACTCCCACGTATAATGTGCGGTGGCCTAAACAAAAGAACAAAATGCAAGGTACAGTATAAATGATTGAGATAATGCGATTTAAAACATGACACGATTTACCATCAGCATTACTAACAAAACTTTTTAATATACAGGGTGGGCCATTTATATGGATACACCTTAATAAAATGGGAATGGTTGGTGATATTAACTTCCTGTTTGTGGCACATTAGTATATGTGAGGGGGAAAACTTTTCAAGATGGGTGGTGACCATGGTGGCCATTTTGAAGTCTGCCATTTTGGATCCAACTTTTGTTTTTTCAATAGGAAGAGGGTCATGTGACACATCAAACTTATTGGGAATTTCACAAGAAAAACAATGGTGTGCTTGGTTTTAACGTAACTTTATTCTTTCATGAGTTATTTACAAGTTTCTGACCACTTATAAAATGTGTTCAATGTGCTGCCCATTGTGTTGGATTGTCAATGCAACCCTCTTCTCCCACTCTTCACACACTGATAGCAACACCGCAGGAGAAATGCTAGCACAGGCTTCCAGTATCCGTAGTTTCAGGTGCTGCACATCTCGTATCTTCACAGCATAGACAATTGCCTTCAGATGACCCCAAAGATAAAAGTCTAAGGGGGTCAGATCGGGAGACCTTGGGGGCCATTCAACTGGCCCACGACGACCAATCCACTTTCCAGGAAACTGTTCATCTAGGAATGCTCGGACCTGACACCCATAATGTGGTGGTGCACCATCTTGCTGGAAAAACTCAGGGAACGTGCCAGCTTCAGTGCATAAAGAGGGAAACACATCATCATGTAGCAATTTTGCATATCCAGTGGCCTTGAGGTTTCCATTGATGAAGAATGGCCCCACTATCTTTGTACCCCATATACCACACCATACCATCAATTTTTTGTTCCAACAGTCTTGGAGGGATCTATCCAATGTGGGTTAGTGTCAGACCAATAGCGGTGGTTTTGTTTGTTAACACAAACACAATGGGCAGCACATTGAACACATTTTATAAGTGGTCAGAAACTTGTAAATAACTCATGAAAGAATAAAGTTACGTTATAACCAAGCACACCATTGTTTTTCTTGTGAAATTCCCAATAAGTTTGATGTGTCACATGACCCTCTTCCTATTGAAAAAACAAAAGTTGGATCCAAAATGGCCGCCTTCAAAATGGCCACCATGGTCACCACCCATCTTGAAAAGTTTTCCCCCTCACATATACTAATGTGCCACAAACAGGAAGTTAATATCACCAACCATTCCCATTTTATTAAGGTGTATCCATATAAATGGCCCACCCTGTATTTATGCGTTAATTCTGAAGTTTAAGAAACTCTGCTCTTTAGAGAATAATGAGCTCACATTCATCAACGGAGAGGACAGAGTGAAGGGCCAGGATGTTCCCGGCGCTTTCTCCACCCTCCAGGCTTTAGGAGGTTGGGCAGCCGCGTGGCACTTACATCCAATCAGGCCACTGGCAGACGGGCAAGGAGCTCGACTGACTGGCCACCCAATCAAGGATGTTGTATGTCTGGCACATGGGAGGATACAATAAAAAGTACCCAATTGGACGTTTTCACATTTTAAAAATGTTGTGACGAGAACAGGCCACTCAGCCCAACAACCTCATCTGTCCTATTCACCTCAATTGTCCAAAATCACACCTAGTCAAGATCATGTAGGATAAAGTGGGCACTGCCCATTCTGCTCACTGGGCTTTGGTGGCACAACCAGGCCCGTCAAGGCAGTGGACATAGCAGACATTCAGCTACACCAAACCCCCCGCTTACATTTCAAACTCGGTGACTGAGCTCCTGCTTATCCCAGGGTCTGCCTGGAGTGTTCATCAGACTTGAATGGACGTCTCTCCAGGGGCTCCTCTGCAAACTCTTTCAGGCCAGGAGGTTACAAAATGGACCTCAAGCAAAAAAGCAGACCTGGAATTCAAGGAGCAACAACTGGGATGGACAAGAACTTGCCTACGAGTTGCCTAATCCAATCACGAGAGGGTAGAATTCCTTCTGATAAACTAGGGGGCTTCGCTCGCCAGCCCCCCTGTCCTGCGCTATATGCCAACCATTTCTCATCTCTGCCACTCGCGTATATGGATTTCACTTTCACCAAACAACAAATCTTTGAATTCTCACAGATACCCCTCTTCATTGTGAAGAAACACCACTTCTCCCTGATGGCAACACAAATTCGACAATCTACAAGTCTCGACTTAAAGTTTAAATCTGAACAATATCGACATACTTCTGTCATATCACCTATGTCCATATACAGTAATCCCTCCTCGATCGCGGGGGTTGCGTTCCAGACCCCCCCGCGATAGGTGAAAATCCGCAAAGTAGAAACCATATGTTTGTATGGTTATTTTTATATATTTTAAGCCCTTAGAAACTCTCCCACACTGTTTATAAATATTCCCCGCAGAGTTATACAGCATAATCCCTTTGTATTCTCTTAGATAATAGGTAAGATTCATTGAAATTATGTATATAAACACACTGTTTATATACAGTAAAACCTAAATATTATTTTAAAGATATTGAGTGTCTCCGATATCACATATGTTACAGCCATTACAATAGACAGGCCACCAGCAATAAATACGTACAATGCAAGAAAAATAGTATACAGTAAATGTGTGTACAGTGACACTAAACGTACGTACATGTACTAAGCACTGTAAGAAGAAAATTAATTATGGTTACTCACCAACAATGACACGATGACTTGTCCGATAACAATGAGTTTAATTTTACTGCACAACAAAGGAGAGTGTTACAGCCCTTGTAAAGGAGCCACTTCAGGCGATTGTGTAGCACTGACTGCCGTTGTTCTTCTTCTGGCCGTCTTCAATCCAAATCCCTAAAGCAGATTCCATCCAGACTACTGCCTTATTACATCCACTTACAACTCGTTTTGCACCCTGGTTAAAAGGACACTGCGGCCGTAGATCTTATATTCCTTTCCTACTTTTTAAATAAAAAGAATCGTAGCCTTCAACAAATCCAAAACGTTTACCTTTTCGGCAATCGTTAACATCTTCTTCTTGCGCTTGGGCACGGCCCCTGAAGCAGTAGCAGATTGTTTTGGAGCCATAATGAAGGGCTTGACTATGCACAAAGATAAACACTAAAGAGCACAACTCTTTACACAGCGAAACACGTTGATGCTGAATGAGCGAGACGAGACTTCCTGGTTAACACTGCATTCAGCACGCAGGAACTTAACTGCGTGCTCTGATTGGTTAGCTTCTCAGTCAGGAGAACTTAACTGCGTGCTCTGATTGGTTAGCTTCTCAGTCATCCGCCAATAGCGTCCCTTGTATGAAATCAACTGGGCAAACCAACTGAGGAAGCATATACAGGAAGTAAAAAGACACATTGTCCGCAGAACCCGCGAAGCAGCGAAAAATCCACGTTATATATTTAGTTATGCTTTCATATAAAATCCGCGATAGAGTGAAGCCGCGAAAGTCGAAGCGCGATATAGCGAGGGATTACTGTATTCAATCTCTTTATGCTTTTACCTTATCGTCAAGATCACATTGAATTTTGATTCCATGTTTGGACTTACATCGTGACAACGCATCGTATAACTGCCCGTGAGAAAATATCATTTCTTTCTCTCTACATGAACTGTGTCTGACAATAACATTTACACAAAAAAGAAAATGATTGAACCGTGTGCGTGGTTATGTGGGCAGGACTTTTTCCAATTCTCTTTGCAAAAGCTTTTGTCTCACGAGGCTTGAAATTTTGTCTCGCGAGATTTCACTTTCACCAAACAACAAATCTTTTAATTCTCGTGGATACGCCTCTTCTTTGGGTAGAAACATTACTTTTCCCTGATGGCAACATGAATTAAATGATCTACACGTCTCTGACTTAAAGTTTAAATCCAAACAATATATTCGATCTCTTTTTGCTGTTCCGTTATTTCACTGAGTAATCATTTCCGTTTGTTTGCACTAATGCGATCTTTACTATCAGTTTTTTGAGACTTTTATATTTTCATACTTCCATTATCTCTAACCTGCTCTGCATGTGTCCCGCGGCAACATTTTTGAATTCTTTACGATGTTCTACTTTGTCATCTAGTCTTTGTCTTTTATTTCCGGTGTGGTTAAATCTCTTGGCACAAAGTCTCGTCTCGCAGAACGTGAAAGTATCTCTCTGAAAAAGTCACGTCTCGTCTCTGTTTGGGAGACTCAACGCTCCGAGCATCTCTTCTCTTTGACAGTGTATATGGTATGAGCATTATCTCTCTATTCTAAAAAAAAAAATCTTGGGAGGAAGACTAGGGAGACGAGATGTGATCTTCTCAGAAGACAATTTGACATCCCGTGAGGGACACTTTAACATAACTTGAGACAAGGCAGGGAGACAACATTTGAAACAAGTTCACAGACATCTAACCTCTCAGTTGTTGGAATGCTTGTGGCAGACACGCTTCATGTGCTCCCAGCTCTTAAAACAACGACAAGCAGAACACTCAGCAAGCCAGCAGACAATCCGACCACGTCTCCTTAGCGTGTGTTCAGCCCCCGCCGCCCCTTCACAACGCAAGCGGCAGAGACGCAAAGTGGCAAAAGGAGAGCTGCTGTACAGGCTTTGAAATGATCGACATGCAGCGCAACAAGCAGCATCAGCAACAAGCCAGCAGATGATCCGACTGCTTCTCCTTAGCGTGTGTTCACGGAATAGTGTTATACGTCCTGCGAGAAAGAGATTTAAACACACCCTGGGCTGAAAATAAGATAAAGTATTGTTTTTACGAAAGTTTGAAAGTAAAAGTGAAAATAATGCATATGTAACAATTCCCATGAAAAGAGCAATCTCTTAAAATTGTATATCCGGTAAACCAAACCCGGTGGTGGGTGAGCAAAGCGAGCAGGGGGCGGATCCCCCTAGTTTTTATCATCATGATTATTATTTGTATTATTATTACACTGTTTACACTTCTGACTTTAGTACTAGGGTGTTGTACCGTGTTAGCCATTACGGATGTAGTGAGAAGCCAAGCAGAATGACCCTTTTTATTGGCTAACTGAACAGATTACAATATGCAGGCAACCTTCAAAGCAACTCAGGCCCCTTCTTCTGATTCCATCTGCCTGAATTTTTCTTACATCAGAGGCCCGAGTTGTCTTTGTACTTTTAGTATTTTGCATGTTTTACAGAAGAAAGATCAGATTTAATACATATGTCATTTTTCATGCCAAAAAATGCAACGCTTTTTATGTGTTTTTTCAAGAATAAAATGTAACGCTTAGGAAGCTAATGTTCTTTTGCTTAAACTGTTAAGGCTCAGCTCTTTTAATCTTTCCTCATAACTCACCCCCTGTAGCCCTCAATCAGCCTTGTCGCTCTTCTCCGGACTTTCTCCAGTGCTGCTGTGTCTTTATGGAGTCATAAACTGCACACAGGACTTCAGATGAGGCCTCACCAGTGTGTTATAAAGCTTGAGCAGAACCTCCTGTGACTTGTACTCCACACATCAAGGCGCTATATAACCTGACATTCTGTTAGCCGTCTTAATGTTATGGACATCCTGAGTGAACACCTTTATCGAGCCCACTTGCAAATTCTCAATTATTTTTTGTGTCAGGTCTCTGTCTAAGACGTCCACATTGCTGTTTTGTGGCTTTGTCTTTCCCCTTCAGGTCGTCATCTTCATGGATTAGAAATCTTCTGCCAATGCAGAGTGGTCTTGCCAACTCCATCAGGTTTTGTCGCATTCTTTTTTAACGCCCCACACCGTTCCAAGGCCTGCTGCAGAGGAACATTCCCACAGCTTGACGGGGAGGCTGGTGTGTTTGTGATAACGGGTTTAGTTTGATGGACCAAGGTGGTCTTATCACACCAGAGGACCTTCTCCCGGCCGACATGTTTGCCAAGACGTCCCACGAGTTTTTTTTTTTTTCCTCTTTGTCATTTACCCATAAAGCTGCGACTGGGGAAGCCCCCCAGACACGGCTGTTTTCTGCTTGCACTGTAGCTTGTGACTCCTTCAGAGGTTCTCCCAGGACACCTGGTGGGCTCCCTCACTCGTCTTCTTCAGATTTTTGTACCACATTTCTAGCTCTTCCATGCTTTCCCCATTTCTGATCAAATCGGATATTCAGTGACTTGGACGTTTTCTTGTCTCCATACCCCCCGGACTTTTGCTTTTCCTGGAGTTGCTTTTCTCTTCATTGAGCTGTTTTAGGCCACCATAGTGACTCACCGCAAGTTGGACCTTCAGATACAAGAGAGGTGACCTCCACTGAACTAATGGTGCACTGCACCAGTGATTAAAGGGGGTGAATATTTAGGAGAACAATGATGGTGAGTGTTTGACATCTGTAAGTCCCGTGGGCCCCTTTGCAGTGATCGGCTCTCACGTTGACATTTTCTGTTGGTCGGCGTCAAAAAACCTCAAATGAAATCTGTGGGGATTCAATGTTGTAGAACAAGAAAATGTGGGAACTTCCAAAGGGGGGGGGGGGGGGGGGGAGACTTTTTAAAAGCACCGTATGCCACTTGTGATTCCCACCTGGGGGTTTAGAAGACCACCACTAGCTACAGGATAATGATGTTGAGCTTGAAATGTAATAAATGATGGCAGGTAGAAGTGGTCAGAATTTTAACATTAACTATCTGGGAGGTGATCGTTTCTTTCTCAATTTCTAAATACTAAAGCAGATTATCTGCCCCATTTGCCTTGGGAAGAAGGATGAAATATTCCATAGAGAGTCCAATGCCGTGATTTAGCTTTTTCCATTTTCATTTCTTTTTTAACATATCATTCCCCACCCCCCCGACGTACTTTCCCTACCCGGTTCTTCCTGAGGGGTGCGGAGTTTGCCGATAATTGCAGCTCACCAAACACCACTCAGAGATTAAGTATCAGCTGCCAGCTTCGTGTCTCATTTAGAACAGGATGAAGAGAAGGAAAGAAGCAAAGCTTACACAGTGACCGCAAATCAAGAGAAAAACCTCGTTGGAACCTGCAGCCACACGAATAAGAGCGCACATCTGACCTTGAGCAATGGACCTCCAAAGGGGTCAGAAAACACGGCGGGGAATCAAAGAGGAGAAGCCCAACACTCATCGCCCCTCCTGCACCACTCGGGCGAAGGCGCGGCACTCGGTTTAATTACGACGGGCCGCACTGACAGCAGATGTTACTCTGTTAATAATTCATTTGTAATAAATTCCTGAATAGCCAAGACGTGCCCTTCTTAATTAAAAGAAAAGCAAACTCAGCAGAGGTGAATGTAATTTGTAAATGAATACCACAGCAACGGTACAGCACATGGATTAGACAACAGCTGAACTGGAAGAGCTGCTGTCTGTTTTACTCCTGTTGACTTCTGGGATGCATTTTGAGTTTGATACTAGCTGCCTAAGACGGGTGGACATCTAAGTAATCGACGCAGACCTGCGCATTAATGCCTGCAGTGCACCATGCAACACAAAAGTCTCTGTTATATGCCATCTGGTACAGGATTCATAAAAGCAGTGTCAAGGTTTATGATGCACCATCTGTTGGAATGACAAATGCAACGCAAACGTCTCTGTTATGGATCATTTGGTATAAAAGCAGTTTTCATGTTTGTGACGCATCATCTGTTGGAATGACAAATGCAATGTATTTTATTACTACAAATGTTTGTGATGTGCTGTCTGTCGGAACGACAAAAGCAGAGCAACTGGATGGGCATACAAATACACAGACACACAGAGCCTTTTTTGTCTATCTATCTATCTATTATATAGTGCCTTTTATATCTTTATAGTAGACAGACAGATAGATAGATATGAAAGGCACTAATAATAGATAGATAAATATGAAAGGTACTATCTATCTGTCTGTCTATCTATCACATTGTGCCTTTCACATCTATCTATTTATCTATTATATAGTGCCTTTCATATCTATTTATCTATTATATAGTGCCTTTCACATCTTTCTAGTAGACAGACAGACAGATACATATGAAAGGCACTATATAATAGATAGATAGATATGAAAGGCACTATATAATAGGTAGCCTTTCATATCTATCTATCTATAGTGCCTTTCATATCTATCTATTATATAGTGCTTTTCATATATATCTGTGCATCTGTCTATTATATAGTACCTTTATCTATCTATCTATGTATAGCGCCTTTCATATCTATCTATCTATTACATAGTACATTTATCTATCTGTTATATTATGTCTTCCATATCTGTCTATCTTTATATTTTATGAAGAGTGTAGTTAAAGCTCCATTCAGTTTCCCATTCAATTAAAACAGCTGACCTACACAAAGGCGTTTTCTCCCACCCATTCCCCCCTTTTCTGAAAAGTGGAGGCAGCCTGGTGTTTACTCCATGACTCTGGTTTGGTATTTTACATAAAAGCTCACCGCTGCTTCACAGCCCACTAAGACGGAGCTCCCACCTTTTTAAGCACAGATGATTCTTCCTCCTTCCATTACTGGCACTTGTTAAACATTGCATTATAAATCTGGTGCCTCAAATAAACTGCCTGCCTGATGCTGTGATGTTCAAACCAATTAACCCTCAAGCCAGTAATATGTGAGGTGGCCACAGCTCCTCACAGACCCCTCACTGCTTTAAGAGTGTTTTAATTAAGGGGGTCTTACATTCAGTCACACATTGAGAGGCCCTGCTGCTATTTTCATAATTCGGTCTTTAGCCCACCACAGACGGCCATTGTATGTCTACTCTCTTTAACACTAAAGCATTCTGCGTCCTCTGGGCAACTCAGCTAATTCGAAGTATCGTCAGCACTCAAATCCCAGCAGATGTGGTCCGACACACTTTAGGGGTGTCAATATATTGATTTGCGCTGGCCTAATCTACAGTACATCAGGTCATCGGTAATCGATAATAACACTCCATTAAATACATCCAGTCCTCAAAGCTTCACACCCCCCTTGTACACCATGGGCTGTCCCTCATTTGTGTCAAATATCTGTGGCTCACTTATAACTAGTTGGAGGGCACATGTGGGTACACAACTATTACCATAAATACACTTCAAATCAGAAAATCTGCCAATAGTGACGTGGATGAGAAGGCAGAAGCACTTCACTTATCAAATGGCATTTGTGGAGCTTCAGAGGTCAGTGGTGACACACGGCCCATCAAAAGGGACCTTCGCCGAAGTGATCGATGAGTTAATTGTGAGGTGGCAGTTGGACTGTATGCTGCATCAGTTCATACACTGCAGAACATCCACAGCTTACTGCCAGTTGTGCCTCCAGCAGCTGGAGAAGATGGAAATCTCCAGACAGAGATGTCCCTTCAAGAAGCACAGCGAGATGGTTCAGTCTTGTCTTTTGCTCTGCATTACATTAATACGGCCAAACATTTGTGGACCTCTCTGAGGTTGTTGGACATCCCATTCCAAAACCATGGGCAGTAATATGGAATGGATATCACAATAGCCTACAACTACTCTTCTTCCCACAAGATGTTGGAGTGAGTTTGTGGGGAAAAACTGTGTCCATTCAGCCAGATGAGCATTTATGAGACGTTGGTCGAGAAGATCTGGCTCATGATCGATATTCCAGCATTTCCCAAAGGTGTCCCGTAGGGCTGAGGTCATCTCTCTGTGCAGCTGATACAAGGTCCTCTGTGTTTTTACGAACCTGGGGAACAGGCATGACGGGACAGAAAAGTGGTCTTCAACAAACTGTGGCCATAAAGTCACAACTGTCTAAAATGTCTGTCTGCAGTAGCATTAACAGAACACTTCATTGGAATCAAGGGGGGGGTGGGGGGGGAAGCCCAAACCCTGCCATCATCCCCCCACCAATCAAAACTATAACGTAGGCACCGAGCAGTCCAGATGGTAGCATTCTCCTAGTGTCCACCAAACCCAGCCTGGTCCAGCAGACTTCTAGACAGTTAAGTGTAGCTCCTCACTCTGGAGTTTAATGGCTTTACACCACACCACCCGTGGGAGCCCGTAGACTCGGGTCTTGTACTGATGTTGCTTCCAGCGGCAGTTTGGAATTTTGTTCTTCTGAGTCACGGACAGAGGGGCAGCTATTTTTATGCACTACAGCAGAGTCAACCGAGGCTTTGATGGGGGCTAACGAGAGACTGAGCGAGGAGTCTGAGGGTCCAGAGCCAGGCCTTTAATGACCTCTTGGGCACGGCCATCAGCAGTGTGTCTGTCTACGGAGAGAGTGTCGACCTCGTCATTGAGAGGTTTACTTGCCCCGGCAGTGACATTCATGTGACTTTTTCTATGACGGATTGGGAAAGCATGGGGGGTCATGAGGTCACTTTAAAGGGGTGTGTGGCGCTCCCGATATCTGCAAAAGGATGGAGGTCCAAGTCTTTAGAGTCCTCGTGCCCAGTTTGTGAGACATGGACGATATCAGGTGACCTGAGATGAAGATTGGACTCCTTCATGTGTGTCTCTTTTGAGAATCCTTGGATCCCGCTGGTGTGACTTTGTGTTGCTCATGGAGTCCCGAATGAGACACATGACCTGCATTGTGAGGAAGCGTCAGTTACGGCACTACGGCCCTGTGGCGTGATTACCCGAGAGGGATGATCCGGCTCATTGTTGAAGACCTGAGTGGCAGGACCAGGCCAAGGGGACTCCCACGTAACACCTGGATACGGCAGATAGATGGGTGGGACTGGACCACGTGTCTGCCTGGGGGGGTTACCAACCAGGATCCTAAGCTGTTTCGTCATGTGGTGGGTGCAACAACATGCTGTACCAGTGCAGACTCCCCAACGTGACCTGACCTGACCTGAGTCATGGACAGAGGGTAGGCCGTTTTTATGTACTTCAGCCCTCCAATGTGACGTACCTCTTGGCATCTGAGCTGTCGTTGGCTCCTCGACCCTTCCACTTCACAAGAGCAGCTGACCAAGGCACATCAAGCAGAGCAGAAATCGGACACAAACCAACTTGTGGCAAAGGTGGAGCTGAAGCCAAACGGTCACTTTAAGAGGCCGGCTCCATTCCTCTGTCTCTCACACACAAGCCCCCCCAACCTCTCCACCAGGTCATTAACGGTATTACGGCGGGTCTGTCCTGATTAGGTTGGTGTGATTTTATTTTATACATTCAAACATCATGATTGTTATTTTCAGGTCCTTCGATCAATTCGAGACCACATCCCATGTTTCTAGGGGCGTGGCCTCATGGGTCGTGACCCGCGGGTAAACGTTACAATAGGTTACTAGGACAGCTGGGGGCTCCTCTCGTTATCTGATCTGCAGATATAAAGAAAAAAAAATTCTATGCTTGTGTGCTTCTTATGAGTATTGTTTGCTTTGACATCTTTTGCCTGTTTTCTCGACTTTTCATTCTTGTCTATCATTTGAAGTTGGTAGTTTGGGTTATTTTTATTTGATTTGATTTTATTGTTAGGTGGCACAGTAAAAAAACTCCCACCTGTCTGTTCCTCCAAAATGTTGACGTCTGCAATCGAACTGTTAACACAGTGTGTATTTTATATTTTCTTCATTTTCTGCATGTACTTGTATTTTACATATTCTGTGTTTTATTCTATATATTACTCTTTCAGTAGTCAGTAAATACTGAAATAAATAAAACATTACGTCGCTGCTAACGTGTACCGTGTAGTCTGGCACAGCCAAGGAGGCATCTGTACTGAGCATGAGCAGACTTTTCATTATTTCTTAGAGGACACCAGAGGCAGTGCTCTGCAAGTTTACACCTCACAAGACCTCACTCAAAGTTCAGTTCACTCAGATTAAAATGAATAAATTCAAATTCATAGTTCACCATTTCAATTTTGAACTATAGTTCATGTTCAGTTCATTTTTGAGAATAAATGACCCGTGAGTTTATTTTCTTAATTTTGCATGCCTTATATTAGGCTATTACAGTATTCTGGAATAAAATACAATAATTATGAAGACTTGTTTATTTAAATACACTTTATTGAGTTATACCCAGCAACAAACACGTATAACCATATATGCTAATATCCTGGAACCAGCGTGTAGGTGAACTAACCGATTACGCTGCCAGCCAAAATTCACGTCACATATTGCATGTCCAACGGGGAAAAATATAAAGTGGCCTTGTGACTACAATGTCATCCTAAAAGCGAAAGAAAATCTTGAGACAAGACCATTGCCATGAGATTTTCTCAAGTCCTGCCCTCCTCTCTGTCATTTCCGGTTCACGGCCCACATCCGCGGTCCTCTCACCTCTTATTTGTGTGAATGCTTTTGTCAGACACAGTTCCTGCGCTTTCAGCTCTTAGAAAGTTTTACGTTTTCCTCACTTTAAGTTCCCAATAAAAGACTTATGTCCAAATCTTACTGAAGAATTTCATCCCGAAGGGTTATCAAGAGAAGAAATGAGTACACGGGCAATCCTAGCACAGAGAAACAATGAAGTCAAACAAACAACCATTAACACCATGCAGTCTTCCACCGGCCGAATTACTGTTGAAATAAGGATGTATCGTAATGTTATTGTGTAATTTATGTCTGAGTGATGGGCTATGCAATTAGACAAGATTAGTTGTAATCAAAATTAGTCGAACAATTCTGACATGTAAAATTATAACAAGACGACAAGGAATGTAATGTAGTACATCTTCAGGGGATAACATTACACACCAAAGGAGATCTTGATATGCCAGTCGTATTAAAACATTTACAGTTTCCCATTAGAATAGCTTTTGCTATGACAATTAACAAATCACACGGACAAACATTCGAAAAAGTCGGTTTATTTATTAGAGAGAAAAAAACAAAATTCACTCATGGCCAGTTATATGTTGCATTATCACGATATAACTCCAAACGCAGAATCAAAATTCAATGCAATATTGACGAAAAGTTCATTCTAAATATTGTTTTTACTGAAGTTTTACAGTAAAAGTGTAAGTTTAAAAAGTATTTGCATGTTAATTTCAAAGCCAAACAGAACAAAAACGTATAACGCAACGAATACCTCTATCGCAACATGAAACATACTTTTCTGTCAATTTATTATGTTTTACTGTTTTTTATTATGGTTAATTACTTACTGGAATGTAAAATAGTTAGTTCTATTATGCATATGTAACAATTCCCATGAAAATAAAAAAAAATATGCAATCGGCAGAGCCGTAAAGTGACTAGAGCATAGTACCGGACCAGGGGTTGGTAAGTGAAGCGAACAGAGAGCAGAGCCCCCTAATGTGCATATATATATATACTGTACATATACATACACTCACCTAAAGGATTATTAGGAACACCTGTTCAATTTCTCATTAATGCAATTATCTAATCAACCAATCACATGGCAGTTGCTTCAATGCATTTAGGGGTGTGGTCCTGGTCAAGACAATCTCCTGAACTCCAAACTGAATGTCAGAATGGAAAAGAAAGGTGATTTAAGCAATTTTGAGCGTGGCATGATTGTTGGTGCCAGACGGGCCGGTCTGAGTATTTCACAATCTGCTCAGTTACTGGGATTTTCACGCACAACCATTTCTAGGGTTTACAAAGAATGGTGTGAAAAGGGAAAAACATCCAGTATGCGGCAGTCCTGTGGGCGAAAATGCTAGAGGTCAGAGGAGAATGGGCCGACTGATTCAAGCTGATAGAAGAGCAACTTTGACTGAAATAACCACTCGTTACAACCGAGGTATGCAGCAAAGCATTTGTGAAGCCACAACACGCACAACCTTGAGGTGGATGGGCTACAACAGCAGAAGACCCCACCGGGTACCACTCATCTCCACTACAAATAGGAAAAAGAGGCTACAATTTGCACGAGCTCACCAAAATTGGACAGTTGAAGACTGGAAAAATGTTGCCTGGTCTGATGAGTCTCGATTTCTGTTGAGACATTCAAATGGTAGAGTCAGAATTTGGCGTAAACAGAATGAGAACACGGATCCATCATGCCTTGTTACCACTGTGCAGGCTGGTGGTGGTGGTGTAATGGTGTGGGGGATGTTTTCTTGGCACATTTTAGGCCCCTTAGTGCCAATTGGGCATTGTTTAAATGCCACGGGCTACCTGAGCATTGTTTCTGACCATGTCCATCCCTTCATGACCACCATGTACCCGTCCTCTGATGGCTACTTCCAGCAGGATAATGCACCATGTCACAAAGCTCGAATCATTTCAAATTGGTTTCTTGAACATGACAATGAGTTCACTGTACTAAAATGGCCCCCACAGTCACCAGATCTCAACCCAATAGAGCATCTTTGGGATGTGGTGGAACGGGAGCTTCGTGCCCTGGATGTGCATCCCACAAATCTCCATCAACTGCAAGATGCTATCCTATCAATATGGGCCAACATTTCTAAAGAATGCTTTCAGCACCTTGTTGAATCAATGCCACGTAGAATTAAGGCAGTTCTGAAGGCGAAAGGGGGTCAAACACCGTATTAGTATGGTGTTCCTAATAAGCCTTTAGGTGAGTGTATATATATAGTGACAGGGGCTTGGCGTCCTTACCCAACCGGGAAGCCCCTGCACACTATATTCAGGGGGAGCAGCCATGGACATTGCAATATCTCTCCGTGAACACTAGTTGGCCACCTCCCTGGGGTGGAACAGTGCCTCGGGTTCCGCAGGGCATCCTGGGAATGGGAGTTGGGTGCAGCCCTGTTGGGTCCCACAGGTACCGCCAGGGGGCGCTGTATTTGGGACTCCTGAGCCCGTGTGGGCAACCAAGTCACACCCGGAAGTGCAGCCGGAAATCAGGAATCAAGCACCTGGAGCACTTCCGGGTGAACTGTAAAGGGAGCCAGCGACCACCACTCAGGGGCCAGAGTCCGGTGGAAGGAGGACGAAGCTAGGTGAGGAGTGGTGGAGAAGGAAGACGAGATTTGTGTTATTGTGTGTTTGGGACTGTGTTGTGTCTGTGGGTACGGGGAAGGCGTAGCCCACAGATGAAGAAAATAAAAAGTTTATTTAATTTTACACATGCCTCCCGTGTCTAATTTGTGTCGGGTCGGGCACTATATAGCATCTTTCTTACACTATATATATATATATATATACACATACATAGTGTAACCACAAGGGGGTACCACTAGACCCTTAAAAACCACAGGCAAAATGTCACCCAACACATCCCACTGTGTATTCAAACCTTACATTTTAACTTCCTATGTGTAATACTTTACATTTAATGACATTAAATTTCATCTGCCTGTCTGTTGTCTAAGTTCTTCTGTGATGATTCTCAATGATCTGCCAGAGTCCTCCTATCTTGGTATCACCTGCACACTTAACCAGCTTGTTCTTTATATTCCTATCTAAATTATTTCTATTTATTAAAAATAGCAGCAACCCCAGCACTGCCCCCTGCTGGTCACCAATCTTAACATCAGCCAATTCTTGATGAGGTTCCTCGCACCATCACCCTCCTCTTCCTGTGTCTGAGCCAATTCTGCACCCATCTACACCCGACACCCTGAACTTCCACTTCTTTTAGTTTGATGCCCAACCTCTCATGTGGCATCTTATCAAATGCTCTCTGAAAGTCCAGATTAACAATACCATGAGTTCCACTTTCATTTTATCCTTTTGTTGCCTCCTCGTTGAATTCCAGTATGTTAGTAAAACATAACCTCCCTCTAATGACCCCACACAGACTGTTCAGTTAAACTCTTGTCCTTGTCGTGTGTTTTTCAATCTTATTCTTACCTTTCATTATTTTTCAAGTGATGCATGTTAAGCTTACTGGCCTGTAGTTACTTTGATCTGCCTGGTCACCCTTTTTATAATAATGGGATCATATTTGCCATTTTCCAGTCCTTTGGAATTTCCCCAGTGTGCTGTGACTTCCTAAAAATATGCGTCAACGGTTTCTATCTGTACTGGCTAGCCTCCTTTAGCACTCTGTGGTGAATCTTATCTGGTCCTGGTGATTTGTTTGATTTCAGCCTATTTAATCTGAGCAGCTCTACTCTCTACAACATCCAAATCCCACAGCACCTCCTTAGTGGATCCTTTTACTGTATGAGAAAAATCCGCTATTTCACCATCTGCATTCTTAAGTTCCCCTTTACTATTTCTGATGCACTTGACCTCCTCCTTGACTGTTCTTTTGCTACTAAAACACTGAAAGATCTCTTAGGGTCTTCTTTTGCCTTATCTGCCATACTCCTGTCAATTTGTCTTTTAGCCTCCCTGATATCCTTCTAAACGGTTGCCCTCATGTTCTCATACGCCCTATGATTCACTTTGGAGTTATTAGTCTTACATGTCTTATTTATTTGTTTTTTCCTTTGCAGCTTCTTTTCTAACTCTTTATTAACCCACTCTTTTTTTTGATTTCCTACTACTTCTAAATGTAGGGTATGTACCTGTCCTGCATTACATGTAAAACATTTTTAACCCTGTCCCGCTGCTCTTCAACTGTCTCCACACTTCAAAGCTTATCCCAGTCCATCATCCTTAGACTTTGTCACATCTGCTCAAAATTTGCTCTACCAAAGTTAAACATAACAGTTTTAGCCTTAAGATTCCCACTCTTCCAAAACACTAACAGTTGTATTATATTATGGTCACGTGACCCAAGTGGTCCAATCACCTGTACACCCTCAGTTCTATTCAAATTATTACAAAATACTAAATCCAGACAGGCATCACTCCATGCTGGTGCTTTAACGTGCTGTGTTAAAAAGCAGTCACCGTCCACTTCTATAAACTCCTGATCTTGTGCTCCTCCATCTGCAAGGTTATCTGAGTTAATGTTTGGGTCGTTAACGTCCCCCATGACTATAACATCCCCCTGTAAATTTGCCTTTTTAATATACTACCAAAAAGATGTGCGTTGAAATTATTGTCTGTATTGGGTGGTCTATAACACACTCTTAAAATAAGCTCTTTTCAGGGGGGTGTTGACTTACAACGACATACATGCACTAGTGTCTTCACACAGCTGCCGGCTGCAACACAAACTCATTCAGCACTTCGGGAAACTGATCAGCTGATGCTGGTACTCCACTTTCGTTTTCGATCTCCAGGTCGCTTCCATCAAACTCAAGAGTGCGATCAGTCAGAGTCCGATTCAGCCATAATATGCAAAACGTTATCTGCAGGGTATTTTGCTTTGCGCATTCGCTTTGCTCTCTCGCCAGATCAGCCTTTAGCTCTGGGGGCTGGCAGCTGCTCCGTTGCACATTTCTGCCAGCCGCTGGAAAAATATTCAGCCCTCAAAGAGTTAATGCTTTTCAGCCGGACCCAGACGTCCCCACTAAGATGGAGCCCATCATCCAACTGAAGAGGACTTGTGTTTAAATTCTGTTTGACATAAACAGCAACCCTACATCCTTTTCTGCTCTATCTATCCTTCCTAATATATGTATATCCCTCTGTGTTATATACAGTAATGTCACATGTTGAATTTTTAGCACTTTGTAACACCAAGCCCACCTGACGTACCATTTTTGTCTAGAGCTGGGACAACAATGATATATGAATGCAGGTGGTTAATCTTTCTTCACACATCATGCCAAAAAATGTAAAAATGGGTTTAGTCAGTCAGTCCTTCTCTAAACTGCTTTGTCCTGAACAGGGTCACGGGGAATGCTGGAGTCTATCCCAGCTAGTAAGGGGCACCAGGCAGGAACAAATCAATTTTAGCATTGCCAGTCCACCTAACCTGCATGTCTTTGGACTGTGGGAGGAAACTGGAGCACCTGGAGAAAACCCAGACAGACACAGGGAGAACATGCAAACTCCACACAGGGAGGACCTAACCCTGGTCTCCTTCCACTGTGCTACTGTGCCACCCTAAAGATGGGTTTACTTCCTGGAAAATTTTAGGTAAACATCTTAGGGAATGTGGTCAAATAACTGAATAAGCAAGAGAGTATAGTATGGGTCATGACCCATTGTGGGGGTGTCTTCCGTCTGGATTTGGGTCACAGAGGTTTGTGATTCACAACAGAGCATAAAGGGGAAGGATCACAGTCAGGTTGTGGAGAATCTGGCAATGCTGAGCAAACACCATTGCTCCATTTGTGACGCTCCAAGGGGAACTCGGTTGGCGGCGATTCTGGGTCTCGAATGCTCAAAAACGCCACAATTGAGTTGAGAGACAAGTTTAAGGACCACTGATTCAGGTTCCTACTCCAGTTTGCTTCCACATGATTGTGTGAAGTAAACAGTCACGGCAACAAAACCAAAACATCAGCTATGAGAAGGCCATCTTTCACAACCCTTATACCAAAGATTGATGATTTGCGTCACACAATGGCAGCACATCCTTCTCATATATCATGCCTGAAACATTAAACAGCTTTAATTGTTACATAAATTTAATGTAGAATCAGAGTCAGAATTCACTTTATTGGCCAGGTACACTAATGTGTACTAGGAATTTGTGTTTACAGTGTTGGTGCCACATACAAGGGCAATACAAAACACAAATGATAAATATAAAATGATAAAATGATGCCGCATACAAGGGCAATTAAAAAAAAAAAAAAAAAAAAATATAGTAGGATTAAAATGTCCAGGCAGTCCAGTGTGCAGATATACGTAGATAGCGATTAGTCCAATTAATGTCACCTGTTTAGGTGATGCGTCATTTCAGCTTCGAATACGTTTGCCAGACGGAAGTCCTTGGATGCTCTGGTGATCTTTGCGGCCCACTTCCTCACCCTGGACTCATACAGGACTTCAATGTGCGGTCAGTTACACCTTACGATCCTTTCACAGGCCTTGATGATGCACTGCAGATTGGCCTGAACGGGGGCAGTGCCAAACCAGACAGTCCGAGAGGAGGTCAGAGTGGACTCCTGTGTAGAACTGGACCAATACTGCTTGAGAGGGGGATTGGATTTCATCGGCTGACACAACGAGAACATCCATCTGATGGGCTTGCTGAATAATGCATGTGATGTTATTGTCCCACTTAAGATTTTGTGTCAGCACAGTGCCCAGAAGCTTTATTAAATGGCTGAGCCATTCAGAGCAAGTAATCAGGGCAAGCAGATGGCTTTTTCCTGATGTTGAGGATAATTTCTGGAGTTTTTTTTTTTAATGTTAACGACCCAATTATTAGATATTCAGATGTTCCACCTCTTGTTTATATATACAATGCAATACAATTTATTTTTATATAGCCCAAAATTACACAAGGAGGGCCGCAATGGGCTATAACAGGTCCTGCCTTTTGACAGCCCCCCAGCCTTGACTCTCTAAGAAGATGAGGGAAAAAAATGGAAGAAACCTTGGAAAAGGCAGTTCAACCTTCCAGGTAGGTTGGTTGTGCAGTGTGTGCTAAAAAAGAGGGTCAATACAATACAATACAATACACAGAACAGAACACAAGTAATCCTCAGTGCAGAGCAGAATTCAACATCCTAGCTGGGATGCCAGCTGAACCATGTTGGCCATTACAGTGCACTTCTCTGTACAGATATCCAGGAATATTAACGGATTGTGCCATTGCATCCTGTTTGGACCCCCACAGACCTGCATGGGATTTGGTAGTTTTTGGTGGGCAGCCCTGTTGGGGTCCTTGGGTGCCACTAGGGGGAGATGTGGAAGGCAGACTCTCCTACCACTGGGAGGTTACCGCCTGACCCAGAAGTGCTTCCTGGATGCAATGTGAATCAGAGTCAGGGGAGTGGTGGGATGAAGCTCACCTGGGAAGAGTGGAGAAGGTGAGAGTTGTATTGATGGAGCTGTGGAGTACATTTAAGGTATTTGTGGCCATACATCTCTTTATTGGAGTCTAAAACTGTGTCTGTGCTGTTGGGTCTGGGGTTTGGGGTACTGCAGTGCCCCCTACTGGTTCACAGCATGTTTGTGCATAAATTACCTTTTTCAAAGGGTCACACCAATGAGCACACACCCCAGGAGCTTTTGGTTGGATATCTGGGCAATGGCCAATGGGAAAGTCACAAAACGGAGCAATCCATTAATATTCATGGATATTTGAACAGAGAAGTGTACTGCAATGGCCAGCATGATTTGACTGGCATCCCGGCTAGGATGGATGGCTCCTTACCTGGCCGGGAGGTCCTTTTAATGGAAGGATCTGATTGGATGGGCATCCCGACATCCGTTGTAATGGAGGGACAGGTGGAGACTGCGTACGCTGTGTGGCGACATCCCAATGGCGTGCCTCCCAGCTACATGGGATTTGGTAGTTTTTGGTGGGCGGGCCCTGTTGGGGTCCTTAGGTGCTGCTCCTATCACGGGGAGGTTCCCACCTGACCTAAAAGTACTTCCTGGATGTAACGTGACATCACCAGAAGTACTCCTGCGTCTGCTGTAAATAAAGCCAGATAAGAGTCGGGGCAGTGGTGGGATGAAGATCACCTGGATGGACAGGGGGAGACAGCTTACGATGAGTCACAAGACTTGTGCTTCAGTCAGAAAAGCCAGTAGCCAAACCAACTGCAATACAATGCAGAGACCAAAACAAAACTGCATTAATAAGCCTATCGGGTAGAGGTACCTGCTGAAAAGGGGTGTCAGAGGCAGGTAAAGGTGGGCACCTCGTTCCACCAGTGACTCCGCTCTCAGTGATAATTGCTCGGAAATGCAGCAGTCATTTAAATTGGACTCCCCTACCTGTGATGCGGTGGAATTCCACTTTTGATGGTGGTTACTTATTTCAGTTTTTGAGAACTTGACCCGTGTGCACGTGTCGATGCTTTTTCAAAATTTATTTTTCAATTGCGTTACTGGTATAGGTGGCATTTCCGATATTGTGAAAAATAAAGAGAGACGTTTTCATGATTTGAATGACTGTGAGCTCAAAGCTGTGAGGTGTTAACTCTGAACATGGACACATTTTAGAAGGCCGCTCAGACGTATTAAAGCCTTGGGTGTAGAATGAGAACGTTCAGGCAGGAAGGCCAGAATGTCCAAATGGGGTCTCATTATGTCTCTCTGAACAGAAGTTGGCGAAGGAGCTGTGCTTCTTTGTGGACTGCTTGTTCAGAAAGGGCCTGACGTTTTCAACATTTTGTCGACTTTTTTCCCGCTTCGGCATTTCTGACAGGACGTTTACGAACTCTGATCTTTTGAGTGAATGTTCTGAGGTGGCCTCAGAGCGTTCATCCTTTATGTTAATCCTGTTTTTTTTTTTTGAAGGTTACTTTCAGGGCATTGGTTGCCCCTGTCATGGAGCTGGATTGATTTCGTCAAATCTTTCCTTCTGGAACATACAAATCCTGATTTAATTTCATAAAGCAGAATTAAGCAAGTTATCCGCATCTTTGGCCTCACTGATTACAGAATTCTGTCCGAGTCTGTTCCAGATACAGGGGTTTGACTGGAATGGAATTTACCCAATTTGCAATGTACTTTACCGAATTTCACACTAATCCTGCTTTATGGTACAGACCCCCATGTTGTCCAGACATCAATAAACATGGAAAAACTGCCTTTTGGAACTTCAACAAGGCTAAACACAACCTACGACGATAGAAAACGACAAAAGCTATAATCCGGCGAAAACAATGACGCCATTATTTGAATGAATTGAGAACTGAGGGGGTCTGCAGCTGACTGTGAAGAGGCTGAGATGAAGATCAGCACCTCTAAACCCGAGGTCATGGTTGTCAGCCCGAAAAGGGGGGAGTGCCATTTTGGGGTTGGGGATAAAGTGCTACCTCAACCGGAGGAGCTTAAGTATCTCAGGGTCTTCTTCACAAGTGAGAGACAAAGGTAGCCGGAGGTTGACAGGTGGATCAGAGAAGTGTCCACAATGATGCAGACATTGTGCCGGGCAAAACTCTCAATTTATTCGACAATCTACATTCCTACCTTCGCCTACGGTCACAAGCTTTGGGTAGTGATGGAAAGAACTAGATCAAGGGTACAAGTGGCAGATAGCGAGTCTCCTTCGCAGGGTGTCTGCGCCCAGCCTTATCGAGACAGAATGAGGAGCTGAAAGTGAAGCCGCAGAGGTGAAGATTCCTCCTGCACACCTCCCTGGAGAAGGTGTTTTGGGCATGTTCAACCGGGAGGAAACCCAGGAGCAGACCCAGGACACACTGGAGAGATTAGCCTGGGAACACCTCAGTATCAAAGGAGGAGCTGGAGGAGGAAGACGTGGGGAGAAGGGATGTCAGGGTATCGTTGCTTAGACTGCTGACCCGGATAAGGGGCACAAAAATGGATGGATGGAAATTAGTTGAAAAGAAAATGCTGTGCCTGTGGTCTTAGATGAGACCCCCCACTTTGGCCGGTAGAAAAGTTGGTGTGTTCTGATGACGATGTCCTCCCATCAGCCCCAGCACACTCTTGCAGCCTGATGGGAGTTGTAGTCCCCAGGTCAGCGCTGGTTTTTGGGTTATACTCCTATTACAACCAACCCATACACCACTGAACCAATGGCAATACACATGTCAAAATTTGTAAAAAGTTGGTTCAGCCGCTTAAGCGTGATTGGCGCACAAACAGGGCCGCTTCTGAAATATTTGGTGCCCCCACCCCCTCACACCACACATACATTCTACTAGCAGAGGTTAATAATTTATTTAATTAAAAATAAATAAATGTAAAGAGAATACAAAAATAATCTTTTGCATTTAAATTGTGCACATAGAAAAAATACAATTATACAGAACAATAAAATAACAAACTATAGCTACTTTGCAAGTAAATAACTTATTTAACAGACTCTACAAACTTTATACAGAAAAGGGAAGTACACCAAATAAATAATATTAAAAACACATTGCTGGTAAATGGGGGACTTAACATCTCTCTCTCTCTTTATATATATATATATATATATATATATATATATATATCTATACTAATAAAAGGCAAAGCCCTCACTCACTCACTCACTCACTCACTCACTCACTGACTGACTGACTCATCACTAATTCTCCAACTTCCCGTGTAGGTAGAAGGCTGAAATTTGGCAGGCTTATTCCTTACAGCTCACTTACAAAAGTTAAGCAGGTTTCATTTCAAAATTCTACACGTAACGGTCATAACGGTCGATAACGGTCGACAACGTCCGCCATGTTGAACTTTCTTATTTATGGCACCATCTTCACGAAATTTGGTAGGCGGCTTCCCTGCGCTAACCAAAATCGATGTACGTACTTATTTCGGTGGTATGACGCCACTGTCGGCCGCCATATTGAATTTTCCAAACATCACTAATTCTCCAACTTCCCGTGTAGGTAGAAGGCTGAAATTTGGCAGGCTCATTCCTTACACCTTACTTACAAAAGTTAAGCAGGTTTCATTTCGAAATTCTACGCGTAACGGTCATAACGGTCAACAATGTCCGCCATGTTGAACTTTCTTATTCATGGCCCCAACTTCACGAAATTTGGTAGGCAGCTTCCCTGCGGTAACCGAAACCAATGTACATACTTATTTCGGTGGTATGACACCACTG
>JANRMT010062791.1:175082014-175111401 GCA_026402145.1 Polypterus bichir lapradei | reverse complement strand
TTCACAGGTGACGATTTCAGTAGTGGACACTTTGATGTTTAGAAATGTTTAAACTCTCAAAAGCTGGATGTGAAGTTATCAATGAAACTGGTTGTATACTTACAACGCTTGACAGATGCCGAATGTCTCTTCAACACAAGTCCTACAAATACTGTCGTAACTGAAACAAACCATGAAACTCAAACCGATTATGACAGCAGCAATCCAAGCTGTGAGATTTGAAACAAGATTACTGTTCACATGGCCAACTGTACGTTGCATGCTCAAGAGTAAGCTCAGCACACAGCTTGGTCATATTACAACTGGAGGGCCGAACTGACAACGTGGCATACAAAGAGATCTTTAACAAATAATTATTGGTATATTTTCCCTCAGTTTAAAAAGGTTTAATTTTCTTCTTAATAAAAATTTTAAGGCAGTACTTCACCGCTGCGAAGCGCGGGTATTTTGCTAGTATACTAATAAAAGGCAAAGCCCTCACTGACTCACTCACTCACTCACTCACTCACTCACTCACTCACTCACTCACTCACTCACTCACTGACTGACTCATCACTAATTCTCCAACTTCCCGTGTAGGTAGAAGGCTGAAATTTGGCAGGTTAATTCCGTACAGCTTCCTTACAAAAGCTGGGCAGGTTTCATTTCGAAATTCTACGCGTAATGGTCATAACTGGAAGCTGTTTTTCTCCATTTACTGTAATGGAGATGAGCTTGAAACCCGTGGGGGCGGAGTTTCGTGTGACATCATCACGCCTCCCACGTAATCACGCAGTACGTAGAAAACCAGGAAGACCTCCAAAAAGCGCTGAAGAAAACATGCATTATATAATTAAGAAGGCAGCGAAACAATAAGAAGCGAGCGAGTGACATATACAACCATATTCATGAGTTCTGCTACTTCGGAAACAAAGCACGATGTAAACCTACACTTTAAATTAAGTTCATAGACAGGCTGCCGCTGGCGTTTGTAATTTAGTGCCTGCCCATATAAGATCGTCCGTCAGCGGCAATCCAATAGCAAACTGCCACTAAATATTCACGGGTGAAGGACTGTGCTTATGCAGAGGAAGATGAGATGGTCAGGGTGGTGTTTGGCACAAACTCAGCGAAACTGCGAGAGAAAGTTTTAAGTGCCAGGACTTCGGTAACATTAGATACAGCCATGGACATAGCACGACATGGCACCAGCACAGCTGTGAAACTTCGATGCATGTACACCGAGCGGCTCACGTGAACTGACGCAGTGCACAGACAAAAAGCAACAGTTCCAAAGAGCGCTGAACAAAAACTGAATTACACAATTGAAAAGGCAGCAAAAAAATATGAAGCGTCTGATACATACAAGCATATTCATAAATCCAGCTACTGCGGAAACAAAGCACACGGTGGAAAAAGTCAATGTCCCGCTAAAGGAAGACAGTGTAAAAAAAAAACCCGTGCATGCAGTGTGTCAGGTCTCAGATAAAGAAGAAGACGAGCTGTTTATTGATGCAGTAAGAAACGAATCGATGAATGAAACCGGAACACGGAATGTAACTTGAACACAACACATCCTACAAATACGAACCTGATTGAAAGAAATAATGATAATCCAATCGTTGATGACAGCAACACTCAGTAACACTCACAAAACAAATACTGTATATTGACAGTCATGTTACGTTATTTTTAAAATGTTCCCTTTTCTTTTTCATAGCTTTTTTAACACACTACTTCTCCGCTGCGATACGCGGGTATATATATATGTATATATATATACATATATATATATGTATATATATACCCCGATCTACATACTCGAATAATGGATACTTTATTCGCCATCAATGATTGTTTTGGTAAAGCCATACTGAGTGTATTCATTAGATGAACGGTAAAAAAGTAAGAGCGAAGGGAGGATGACTTATTGAGGCATGCAGGCTGTAGTGCGCGTCAACTCTATCTGAATTGCGCGATCACATTTGAAAAAATACATCTTTTCAAGTTCTATTTAGTCCATATGTGTCAAACTCAAGGGCCGCGGGCCACATCCGGCCCGGTGTGTAATTATATCCGGCCCGTGAGATCATTTTATATACTGTATTGTTGTTATTAATGGCCCGGGTATATGAAGCGCTGGTAACACAATAAACTACAGATCCCATAATGCAGCACTTCAGCTGCCTTGCCGAACACTTACTGCGTTAATCAAGTCTAGCTTATGATGCTGCAAGTTATTGCGAAGCTAGCCCACACGATGCTGAAGAGAAAAGTTGATTCTGAAAATAGAGCCTTTAAAAACCAATGGGAGGCTGAGTATATGTTTACTGACATTGCCGGTAAACCCGTGTGTCTCATTTGTGGAGCTAATGTGGCTGTAATTACAGAATTTAATCTAAGACGGCACTATGAGACAAAACATCAGAGTAACCTGAAAGACCTGAATGCAATGCAGAAGATACAGAAAGCAGAAGAATTAAATAAGAATCTGACACTTCAGCAGACGTTTTTACCCGTGCACAATCACAAAGTGATTTCAAGTGAAGCTGCTTTTATGGGAGACACAAATGCACCAGTGCAACTTGCCCCACTTTCCCTATTGCCAAGTAATGTTGAACCAAGTCGTCACTACGGTGTTCCCAAATACGCACTTTGCTGATAAACTGAGCGCACTGAGTTCGCACGGCGCTTTGGTGACTTTGAAGAACAAAAAAAGTCCGTCTACATGCGGCTCGAACCTTGTGCATGTTTGGTAGCACATATCTGTGTGAGAAGCTCTTCTCAGTGATGAAGACTAACAAAACAGCACACAGGAGTCGCCTCACTGATGAGCACCTGCAGTCCATCCTGAGAATCTCCACAACACAGAACCTCACACCAAACAAACGAACTTGTTGCCAAAAAAAGATGCCAGGCGTCCAAATCTGATAAAATGACATATGAGCAAAGACAACTGAATGATTTGATTTGTTATTGCTGAAAGGAACACATTTTATTTATATTTCCAGGTTTTGTTATGCAGCATGTTCATATTTGAATTTGTATAATTTTGACAGGATATATTTTTATGGTGAGCAAAATCTTTTGGGATATTTAAAATCTAAGTTTATTTTTTATATAAAATTACATAAGAGTAAAGAAATTTGAATGTTTGTTCTTTTAACGTTTACTTTATTTCTAACTTGTATAATTTAGACAGCATATATTTTTATGGAGAGCAAAATATTATTAAGTTGTTTAAGGTTTGAGTTGATTTATTCAGGAATAATATTCCTGTCTGTTTTTACCATTCCTACCAAAGATATTTCTGTCGACTAAATAAAAATTCCTTCTATTTAAAATTTAAATAGAACTTGAACAAATACGATAGTTCATAATATCCACGCAGACTTGCACGTAAGAGCGGGAGTTATCCGTTTTAACAAGCAGCGTATTGCACTGATACGAAATAGCTGTGTGTGTATATATGTAGATATGTATGTATATGTATATATATGTTTATATATGTGTGTGTGTATGTATATGTATATGTATTTGTGTGTATATATGTGTGTGTATGTATGTATGTGTGTATGTATATGTATGTGTATATATGTAGATATATATATATGTATGTATATATGTGTGTGTGTATATATATGTGTATATGTATAGATATGTATATATATATGTTTATGTGTGTGTGTGTAAATATATATATATATTTATATATATATATGACAGCAACCCTCATCATTCACAACAGTGACAAAACAATTACATTGACAATCATGTTACTTTATTTTCAAAATGTTTCCTTTTCTTTTTCATTGCTTCTTTAACACACTACTTCTCCGCTGCGAAGCGCGGGTATTTTGCTAGTATATATATATATATATATATATATATATATATATATAAAATTCAAAGTCTGTCTGTCTGTCCACTTTTCACGAGAGAACTACTTAAAGGATTTAGATCAGATCTTCTAGAATTTGCTGGAACATTCTGGCTGATTTTGCGACTTCTCTCTTCGCCCTCAGTATCATAGTTCGGTTGTGGTACCGATTTATTTACGCTAATCCAAGAGAGACGCTAAGCCGAGGGGAGGGTGGGGACGGGGCCCTTTTCACTCACACGCCAACCTCAGGGCGTATCTTACATCCACTTAGCTACCGAATGAGATAACTACTTCATGGATTCAGATTGGGCTTTTTTTCTACAATTTGCATGAACATTTCGGTTGATTTTGCGACTTCTCTCATTGCGCTAAGTATCATAGTTCTCTTACAAGATCGATATATTTGTGTAAATCCGAGACAGAGACTGCAGGCCAAGGGGAGTGGGGAAGAGTGACGTCAGAACTTCACTTCTAAGCGGGCGAAGCCACAGGGGACAGCTAGTCGCAAATAAAAGTCTTTATAAAACGCCTTGTCTAACATCATCACGACACATTCCTAGATGCGTCTCTGTTAATGCTCATCAGCACAGGGCCACTGAGACGCTCTTGTGACATCACAGACCTCACATCATTTTTTATGAGCTTCAGCTCCAATTATGGGTGTAGTGGCTGCAATTCTAAGGGCTCTCCACAAACTTGGAAGTTACTTCATGTAAGAAAGATTACATCTCCAGTATGGTCAAGTTAGCTTTGGGAAAATCCAGGAAAATGTCCATTTCTTATGCCAGTGCTTTCTCATCAAGGTCTGGCTGGTCATTGTAGTGTCACCAGTTGGACAACTGGCACCGTGCTTGTGTAGTGCTAAACATGTCCCTGTGTAATGTTACCCTGGAGTGTATGTATTGTTTAATCATCCCTGATGGTGTTGTGGCCACAGTGCCATTGCTCCTGCCTCCTAGTCCTCCTCTCCTCAGACTCACTCTTTCCATCTCACCATAGTATCTCCCGAGCTGAGGAACAAGGCAAGCAGGTGGCAGTGAAGACAGGAGGAAGTTTCCTGGACTCACTCACCCACTGCGCTCAGGTCTGCTGCCACTCACCCTGCGGTGCTACTCTTGAAGAGGAGGAGGAGGTGACTGGGAGCCAGCTGTGTTGTTTGACTGGCAGGCTGCACACCATGTGGGAAGAGGGGTGAGTCCCGACTCCTGGTCCTGGCAGCGGCTAACTGCCGAAGTTCAAGCAGCCCGGTGCACAGGTAGCAAAGAGGCCGGCCACACGTAGCACAAGATGCCTAGCACACTGCCTGAACTAGTGTGTGTAAAGGCACACGGACTGTGCAGTTCATAGTGCACACAGTGCAGGCGCTGCTGACGCGCACAAAACATAAACATTTCTTTGTGCTTCATCCAGTCCGACCAAATACGAGGTGTGGCAGAAAAGTAATGAGACTGGCAACACTGCAAGCGATCTGGCAACGCTGCGCTGTTGTCCTTGATAGAGCACGTGTATCAGTACCCTCCCATAGCTCAGTGCGAGTTTCAACTCCTTCCGTTAACTACGTGATTTTTGTGACTGCTATTAGCGAAGTTGTGTTTTTGGTTGTGCGTCACGCAAAATGGAACAGCGGAATTTGGAGCAACGTTGTGCCATTAAATTTTGTGTTAAGCTTGGAGAATCGGCAAGTGTGACGTTTGAAAAGTTAAAACAGGCCTATGGGGAACATTCTTTATCCCGAGCTCAAGTTTTTCAGGGAGGCCTTCAACTTCGAAAACCAATGAAAACATCGAACGTGTGAACACTCTTGTGAGATCAGACCGTCATTTAACATTAAGAATGTTGAGTGAACAATTAAATTTGAACAGATTTACCATTCATCAAATTTTGACTGAACATTTGCACATGCGAAAGGTCTGTGCCAAAATGGTGCCGAAAAACCTCACAATTGAGCAGAAGGACAATCGAAAAAACAAGTGTCTTGATCTTCTTGACAGAATCGCTAAGGAGCAAGATTTCTTTAGTCGTGTGATCACAGGTGATGAATCATGGATTTTTGAATACGATCCTGAGACCAAGAGGCAAAGTCAGGAGTGGCACACTGCAAACTCTCCTCGACCAAAGAAAGCTCGAATAAGCAAATCAAAGATCAAATCAATGCTGATTTGTTTTTTTGACAAAAGGGGAATCGTCCACAAAGAATTTGTTCCTCCAGGACAAACTGTCAACCAAGTTTTTTATAAAGACGTCCTTGAAAGGCTCAGAAAAAGGGTCATTCGAGTGAGACCCAGATATTGCAGACAAATGGATGCTCCACCATGACAACGCCCCATGTCACACTGCCCTCTCCATAACAGAATTTTTGACATCAAAAGGCATTCCTGTGGTTCCCCAGCCCCCTTATTCACCTGACCTCAGTCCGTGTGACTTTTTCCTTTTTCCTAAACTGAAAAATGTCCTCAAAGGACGTCATTTCGGGACTTTAGAAAACATCCAAAAGAGTGTAACGGACATGCTGAAGACCATACCGGTTGAAGACTTCCAGCGCTGCTACCAACAGTGGGAACAACGTCTCCATCGGTGTGTAGCTGCCCAAGGGAACTACTTTGAAGGGGATAACATTGATGTTTGAAAAAAATAAAAACTTTGGTAAATAAAAAATCAGTCTCATTACTTTTCTGCCACACCTCGTATATCTAAACAAAATACAGATAGGAATCTCTACAGAGGACTGCACTACTTCACCCTGACCACCCTTGCCTAGATTGCCTATGCCCAGAAACGGCCCTGCGTACACGTCAGATCAGGAAGCATGCATTGGCACGGCGCAGTACACCCAGCATACGACGGATCCTGGTTGGCAACCCGCCAGGCAGACACGTGGTCCAGCCCCACCCTCCAGAAATGACCACCTATCTGCCGCAGCCAGGTGTGACATGGGCATCCCCTTGGCCTGGTTCAGTCCTTAACAATGAGGATCCTGTGAGCTGGATAACACTCGGGTAATCGCACCTAATGGCCATAGTGCCGTAACTGACACTCCCTCACAATGCAGGTCACGTGCCTCAGTCGGGACCCCATGAGCAATACAAAGTCAAACCAGCGGGACACAACGATTCTCTGAAGAGACACAATACTAACGGAGTCCAGTCTTCATCTCAGGTCAGTAGATAGCATCCATGTCTCGCAAACAGGAAGCACCAGGGCTCTAAAGACTTGGACCTTCATCCTTTTGCTGAGATATCGGTAGCACCACACACCCCTTTAAAATGACCTCATGACCCCCCAAGCTGTCCCAATTTGTCTGCTGACTTTATAGGAAGAGTCACCAGAGTCACATAAATGTCACTGCCAAGGTAAGTAAACCTCTCGACGAGGTCGACACTCTCTCTGCAGACAGACACACACACACTGCTGATGGCCATGCCTAAGAGGTCACCAGCGCACAAACTTACGACTTTATTTATATAAACTTGAGTGTTACATATTTATTTATTGTTGTCATCCTCACTCTGTTTAGTAATTTGTGTTGTTTGCCGTGACGTTCTTCTCTTTACTGTTTTGTCACTTCAAGTCTCTGGACAAGTAACACGAGCACAATAAGCTTTCCTGTGCACTGTCAGGTACGATGACAATAAACAGAACTGAACTTGTGTGTCTCGTAGACACTCTTTCTTTCTTTAAATAAAATGTCCATTTTTCCAGACTGACTATTACATGCTGTCCGTACCCTTTTATTTGTATTGTACTGGTGTGAAATGGCACGGTGGTCTTCCCTCAACTGTCAAGCGCTGTACACAGGACACAATAAAAAAAGCAAAGTGTCGGTCACTCACTTTCTAATTCCTCCTTCTCATAGTGGATGTTCAGGATGGAGCTCGTTCCACCTTGGTCAACCACCGCTTCCTCATCGGTCCTCTGTTAAGACAAAGAGAGACTTGTCAATCTTTAGCCCGTATATAAAAAAACATGGAAGTCACAAGGGTAACGGTGAGACAATAGGAACAGCTGGAATTATCAAGGCAATCCAGAACATCAAAATAGGCCTCCACGACACAAACACCCGCTGGTCTCCCATCCAAACACCTGAAGAGAAGCCCCCCCAAATGAAATATGGACCCACCTTTAAAAAAATTACCATTCACTGCTCAAGTTAAGGAAATGCAGGCTCCAACGACTGCACAAAAATCTCATATGGAGGTCTGAGCGCATTCTCCTCTTACATGAACATGTTAACTGTGGACAGGGTGGAACATTCTGGCAGCTCTGCTAGCAGCGACTCTGCTAGAAGGTCAATGGGGGGGGGCCCCCCCCCGACCCTCTCTGTAAAGGTAATCAATACAATTAACACACACAAGAGTGACAGGCACATATGGGGCACTGGGCTCGAAATGCCAGCTTGCTGCTACTAGGAAGCAACAAAGATCAGAGAGAGCAAAGGAAACAGGAAGGCAAATGACACGTTTAGGAGATGGACGATTCTCTGCTAGCCCACCAAGTAATGGCGTTGAAACGTGAAAAAAACATGACTCGGAGGAAGAAATCAAAAAGCAGACATAGCATGTCACAACTCTTCTCTTTTCCCCCTCATCTATGACCTTTAGTAACATCTCAGGCTTTTTTCCGTTACATTTTCCCCCTTGTGTGATGTGTGCGCAGGGGGGACCGTTCATGGGGAGCTCTAGCAAGGTAAGCCTGCAACTTCAAGCACTTTTGGGGTCTGCGGTCAGTAATGCATTCTTCTCTTTCACCCGGGTGAGTCCCTCGGAGTCTCAGCGAATTCAACCAAAATCAGAGAAACGTTTTCTCCAAACTCCACAAGATGCACCGAAGTCCATGGGGAAGGAGGAGCCAAACTAGTTTTGAGTGTCCCCGAGAGTGATGCCAGACTGATTATCGTGGCCAAAAATGTGATGTGAGCTGTGAGGCAGCGGTGCTAACCGCTACGCCACCATGCCTCACACAACAAAAGACGCAGAAGGGACGATAACCACAAACAACATACAACAAATGGCCACAAGTTATGCATTAAGAAATAAAGCGTATCATACATACAGCATTTGTTAACCATGACATTTTACTGTCCCAACTTTCAGCTATTAATATCTCTGGTGCTGCTCTTTCTTGGTTCACATCACACCTCAGTGAGCGTCATTAGGGAACACAAATCTGCCACTACTTCACTCACATGAGGTATCCCTCAAGGGTCAGTTCTCGGTCCAGTACTCTCTATATGCTCCCATGAGGTGAGATTATTTGTCTGTATGGTCTGAGCTTCCACTGCTCTGCCGATGACACACAACTTTATGTAAGTGTTAATAATAATAATAATTCTTTGCACTTATGTAGCACTTTTCTCACTACTCAAAGCGCTCAGCAATTGCAGGTTAAGGGCCTTGCTCAAGGGCCCAAAAATGCAGAGTCCCTTTTGGCATTTACGGGATTCAAACCGGCAACCTTCCAATTGCCAGTGCAGATCCCGAGCCTCAGAGCCACCACTCCAAGTGTTGATGCAACTGCAACATCATCACCTGTCGCACTGACTGACTGCATTCAGGAAATCAATCATTGGATGAAAGATAATTTTTCACAACTCAATCCTGATAAAACAGAAATCTTATTAGTTGGTACCAAATCTGTCCTCTCTACTCTTCATGACGTCGATGGGATCCTGGTTGAACCCTCAGCATCAGTCCATAATATCGGTGTCATCTTTGATCAGCTTCTTACTTTTCAAAGACAAATTAGCTCAATAGTACAGACAGCTTGTTTCCATCTTCGTAACATCGCTCATCTGCATTCTGTCCTCAGTATGAAGGATACTGAAACACTCATTCATGCTTTCATCACTATTCGTCTGGACAATTGCAATGCATTGTCTTATGGCCTACCGACTAAGTATACAGTCATATGAAAAAGTTTGGGAACCCCTCTCAGCCTGCATAATAATTTACTCTCAACAAAAAAGTTAACAGTGGTATGTCTTTCATTTCCTATGAACATCGGAGTACTGCGGTGTTTTCCAAACAAAGATTTTTAGTGAAGCAGTATTTAGTCGTATAAAATTAAATCAAATGTGAAAAACTGGCTGTGCACAAATGTGGGTCCCCTTGTCATTGTGCTGATTTGAATGCCTGTCACTGCTCAATGCTGATTACTTGGTTGGATTAGGTGGTTAAGCCTTGAACTTCATAGACAGGGGTGTCCAATCACGAGTGGTAAAAGGTATTTAAGGTGGTCAATTACAAGTTGTGCTTCCTTCCCTTTGACTCTCCTCTGAAGAGTGACAGACAGCATGGGATCCTCAAAGCAACTCTCAAAAGATCTGAAAACAAAGATTGTTGAGTCTCCTAGTTTAAGGGAAGGCTACAAAAAGCCATCTCAGAGGTTTAAACTGTCAGTTTCAACTGTAAGGAATGGAATCAGGAAATGGAAGGCCACAGGCACAGTTGCTGTTAAACACTGCAGGTCTGGCAGGTCAAGAACAATACAGGAGTGGCATATGTAGAGGATTGTGAGAATGGTTACAGACAACCCACAGATCACCTCCAAAGACCTGCAAGAACATCTCGCTGCAGATGGTGTATCTGTACATCGTTCTACAATTCAGAGCAATTTGCACAAAGAACATCTGTGTGGCAGGGTGATGAGAAAGAAGCCCTTTCTGCACTCACGCCACAAACAGAGTCACTTGTTTTATGCCAATGCTCATTTAGACAAGACAGATTCATTTTGGAACAAAGTGCTTTGGACTGATGAGACAAAACTGGAGTTATTTGGTCAGAACAAAAAGCGCTTTGCATGGCGGAAGAAGAACACCACATTCCAAGAAAAACACCTGCTACCTCCTGTCAAATTTGGTGGAGGTTCCATCATGCTGTGTGGCTATGTGGCTAGTTCAGGGACTGGGGCCCTTGTTAAAGTCGAGGGTCGGATGAATTCAACCCAATATCAACAAATTCTTCAGGATAATGTTCAAGCATCAGTCACAAAGTTGAAGTTACGCAGGGGTTGGATATTCCAAAAAGACAATGACCCAAAACACAGTTCGAAATCTATAGGGTGGTCCAGATCTAATTATGCAATTTTCATTACACTATAACTTATTAAGTTTATTACATAGAAAATCACCCGAAATATCCTGGACCATCGAGAAGTGTGCGAACTGACAACATGAAGAATCATCTTTGCACCGAACTGGAATCATCCCGGCATAAATCAAAGTCATCCAGACGACCTGGATCTGCATAATTAGATCTGGACCACCCTGTACAAAGGCATTCATGCAGAGGGAGAAGTACAATGTTCTGGAATGGCCGTCACAGTCCCCTGACTTGAATATCATCAAAAATCTATGGGATGATTTGAAGCAGGCTGTCCATCAAATTGAACTGAACTGGAGAGATTTTGTAATGAAGAATGGTCAGAAATACCTCCATCCAGAGTCCAGACACTCATCAAAAGCTATAGGAGGACAGCGTCTAGAGGCTGTTAGATTTGCAAAAGGAGGCTCACCTAAGTATTGATGTCATATCTCTGTTGGGGTTCCCACATTTATGCACCTGTCTAATTTTGTTATGATGCATATTGCATATTTTCTGTTAATCCAATAAACTTAATGTCACTGCTGAAATCCTACTGTTTCCATAAGGCATGTCGTATATTAAAAGGAAGTTGCTACTTTGAAAGCTCAGCCAATGATAAACAAAAATCCAAAGAATTCTTCTCACCTTTAAAGCTCTTCACGGTTTAGCCCCTCATTATCCTTACACTCCTGCCCATGCATTACGATCATCAGAAGCTCCCTTGCTGTACCTAAATACAGGTTAGTAACTATAGGGGCAGAGCTTTCAGTGTGATGGCCCCTAAAATTTGGAATGCTCTTCCTCTCAGCCTTTATGAGGAAAAATCTATTTTTCATTTCATGTGTTAAAAACACATCTTTACAATGAATATTATTTATTTTCTTGTATGTAATTTCTATTGCTTTCTTAAAGTGTCCTTGAGTGTATGAAAGGCACTACATAAATAAAACTTATTATTATTATTTTTATTAGCATTGCGCTTATAGGGTCCCAGGCTTGTGACACAAATTAGTCTCGTGATGACGTCACTTTAGGTCCCAGCACCGGGTGTCACTCCAGTGTCTTTTTTTTGTTTCTAATCTCAGATGCTGTGCACTTTATAGAAACGCCTTGTAAATAGTAATACATCTTTTATTATTATTATTATTATTAGCTTCGGTCGCCGAGTGACACAATGGATGGATTCTCTGCCCTTTACATGGCTAATTGAGGGGGCTTGCCATCTGTAACAGGCCTGCTCGCCTTTTGCCCCACTTGTTAGAAAGACGTGCTGCTTTGCAGGCTTTTCATTTCTATAGGCACCCCTGCCACTGGTGATGTCCTGCCAGCTCGTATTTGGGTGTCTCCTCCCTGGCTGATGTCACTTGTCAGCACTGAACTCGCTGTCCCCAGTTGCCACTCCAGGCTCCTCGTGACGGCGCAGAGACTCGTTGAAATGGCACTGTGGTCTCCTGTCTCGCTTCAGTCGTGCAGCTGGTGACGAGGGCACATCAGCAGACATCGTGAGCGGCGCGTTGTCAAACAGCACAGCTGGGATGTTGAATGCCACTCTGTCATGCAGGGCAGCAGAGCCGTTCAACGCTGGCTAGATGTAAGCGAGCAGCCAAACATCCTTGTCATTCACATGTTCCAGTCTCTTGGCCATTTTCCGTCACTGAACTGGAGGTGCAAAGTGCATTCCTGGTTTGGGGCCTCGGTGTTGAGGCTCTCCCTCCAACTCTACGATCTGCCTTCAGCTTTGCCTGCGTATTTTTACCACCGACCCTGCTGCTCACAGCTTGCTTGGGTTCAGCGGCAACTCAATCTGCCACACTTTTCCTCAGCTCCACGAGGCCAAAACTCCTCAGGCGTCCATGCATTCCAGCTAATGAAACCTAAACAGAACGAGAAGCGGTGGTACAGGAGCAGAGGCGGCAGTTCCTCAGCTGTCATCCCATCTGTATGGATGCTGCAAGCGGCACTCCAGATTACAGATTTGAGCCTCAAGACTCTCCAGCTGAAGAGCCAAGCAGTTCTGTTTTAGGTCTCTGTGGCACTCGGTGCTCTGCTAAGTCAGACTGCAGGTCTTTTAATCCCACTTCTGACACCAATGTACTGCTGGCACCAAGCACCGCAACGGATGGACTCTCTGCTCTTTACATGGCTCTTTGAGGTGCCACACTAGGTGGGAAACCATGTGACTTTGTAGGTTTTTTATACAGATGCCCCTGTCATTGGTGATGTAATGCCAGCTCATACTTGGGTTACTCTTCCCTGGCTGATGTCACTTGTTCCATTACGTTATTATTTCACAGGGTGACGTGTGTTTTCTTTCTAAGGGAGGAGGAGGAGGAGGGATAATTACATTTTTTGAGGGCTGAATATTTATTCCAAAAAACTCAGTTTTCTGAAAAGCACGCAAAGCAATGGTTTCATACATAAATCAACTGTGGTATTTGGCCGGCTTGTCATCCCGGCCAATAGCCCCAGGCCGCCAGATGGAGCCCACCCTGCAGTATGGAGGTGCCCCGAAGACCAGCAGGGAGTCATGGACTATGTAGTTTTTATACACAACCCTGCTGGATACCACAGGGGCTGCAAGAGGGAGCTGCAGGAAGGACCGAAGACTTATTTGTGCCCTATAACTCGGATGTTCGTCAAAGGAAGAGCGACGGGCTTCTGGGGTGAGAAGAAGGACTTGTACCTGACCCGGAAGTGATAGAGAATCACATGGACTGGGGATTGGGAACACTTCCGGGTCAGGGTATATAAAAGGACTCTGGGAGCTCCCAGACAGCGAGCTGAGCTGGGTGGAAGGGTGGCAACGTGTCTGGGATGTGGAGGATTGTTTATTGTATTGTTGATTTATGAGTATAGTGGAGGAGAGGGTGCTTTGTGCACTGTGGCGATTTAATAAAGTCTTTGTTTGGACTTTTACCTGGTGTCTGGAGTCGTGGACAGGGGTTTAAGGGAGCGATAGCGCCCCCAATCTGTCACACAACATAAAACATCTGTTGCTGTGGGCGCCTGTATGGAGTCCGATTCAGTGGTAATATGCTAAACATCCCATTCACTTTGGTCTCTCGTCAGAGGTCGATGCCATTTTAAAGGCTGTTTGCTCTTTGTTACTCTTACACGCGCAAGGAACTGAGGTCACATCACCAACGCTAACATTCCTTCTAGCAAAGTGAGTCGAACTAAAACACAATGGCAAGTTTTGTGAAAGTCTACAGCCGATTCCCGTCCTCTATTCTTGAATTTCGACAAAAGTCGACATCCGCCTTACTGAAAGAGTTAAGACTCGTTTTGGATCGCAGCTCCAGCACAAGGCTAATTATGCATGCAAATTAGCCATGCAGCATTGTGCTGCTGGCTCATGGACAGCGGTGCTATGAATCCAGTAGCAGTACTCCTAATATTCTCATTATGGTCAACTAATCATCTTCTTCTTTCAGCTGCTCCTGTTAGGGGTTTGCCACAGTGGATCATCTTTTTCCATATCTTTCTGTCCACCGCATCTTGCTCTGTTACACCCGTCACCTGCATGTCCTCTCTCACCACATCCATAAACCTTCTCTTAGGCCTTCCTCTTTTTCTCTTACCTGGCAGCTTTATCCTTAGCACCCTTCTCTCAGTATACCCAGCATCTCTCTTCTTTACATGTCCAAACCAACGCAATCTCGCCTCTCTGACTTTGTCTCCAGACCGTCCCACCTGAGCTGACCCTCTAATGTCCTCATTTCTAATCCTGTCCATCCTCATCACACCCAATGCAAATCTTAGCATCTTTAACTCTGCCACCTCCAGCTCTGTCTCCTGTGCCACCGTCTCCAGCCCAAATAACATAGCTGGTCTCACTAGCATCCTATAGACCTTCCCTTTCACTCTTGCTGATACCCGTCTGTCACAAATCACTCCTGACACTCTTCTCCACCCATTCCACCCTGCCTGCACCCTCTTCTTCACTTGTCTCCCACAATCCCCATTACTCTGTACTGTTGATCCCAAGTATTTAAACTCGTTCACCTTCACCAACTCTACTCCCTCATCCTCACCATTCCACTGACCTCCCTCTCATTCACACACATGTATTCTGTCTTGGTGGTCCTACTGAACTTCATTCCTCTCCTCTCATATCTGCACCTACCCAGGTTCTCCTCGACCTGCTCCCTACTCTCTCTACAGATCACAATGTCATCAGCAAACATCACAGTCCACGGGGACTCCTGTCTAATCTCGTCTGTCAACATGTCCATCACCACTGCCAATAAGAAAGGGCTCAGAGCCGATCCCTGATGTAATCCCACCTCCGTCACTCCTACCGCAGATGAAACCATCCTGCTGCTCACTGATCATCACCTCACTTCTTAACTGAGCTTCCACTGTACCCCTCAAATTTTTTTTTCCTTTTTAATGCATGCTGGGTGGAACATCAATATTGTCACGCATGCGTGTCAAATGTCCCTCTCGAAGGCTCAGTCGAGGTATGCAACCCGCTAAGACGAGAGGGAGTGTTGCTGCTAACCTTGTCGTCTCCTTCTTACTCCACAGTGGTGAGAAGCCGCCAGTCGAAGGCATTTAACCCTGTCCCTTCCAGTCCAGCCTCCATAAGACACTGGTAGTCCTGGAAAGGAGGCATCTTTTACTGGCCAGAGCAACCCACTGGACGGAGCTCCACTAGAGACAACTACGATAATCTCCTGAACACCTTTTGTTATTTGAGCTCCCACGTTAGAAAAACACTCCTCTGTTAGATTTTGTTTCTCAATGTCCACAGAAAATAAAAAGGGCGACCCGGCTGGCCCCTCCAAACGTCGTTCTTTGCTGTCTGGAGACTGTCATTCCCACACCCGACCACAATACATACACTCGGGGCAGAAGCAGCTCAGTAATGATCATACAGTACACATTGTAAGAGAACAGACAGAGCACAATAAAGAGTTGGGGCCCCACCCTGGTGACTCCATATAACTGAAGTGAAATGAAACACAAAAAAACACCCACGACAGTTGTTGAGTTCCCAATTAAAGGGTCTCAAGAAGGAGGCTCTTCCAGGTCTTAAGTTGCTTCCGGCAGGAAGAGGTGGGTCCAGACAGAAAGGATAGAGGAAGTGACTTCAGAGGTGTCACCAGCCTGTCAATCTTCTGGTGTGCAGAGGGAGGAAGAGAAAAGGCATTTGGACACAGCGCCAACCCCTGGAGCAGCAGGGAATTACAATCACCAGAGCCCTTAAGCTGTCCCTTATGACAGCATGCATGAAAGTTCTATGGCATGGCTGCAAATGCTCTGTGATGTCACGGTGTCCCCACAAAGCATCATGGGCCCCTGGGGGGAAAAAAAAAAATATATATATGTCTAAACCAGCCGCAAGATGAATTTACAGGAAAATATTCAACGCATCAGAGCACATTCACTGAGAGGAATTACTTTGGCGAATATCGCCAATCAACACCACCGCAGGCCAGAGGACGAGTCCAAAGACAAACCTGCGTCACCACTTCTGGTTTTCGCTTCTTCTGGCCCCAAGTAAAGTCAAGTCAAGTTGGGGAGCATGTACTGGTACAGTGCATTGCCGCACCCACCCACGACAAAACAACTCGGGATCTCAGTTGACAACCCCCCCAGGCAGACATGTGGTCCAGTCCCACCCTCCGGAAATGGCCCTCTATCTACCGCAGGCAGGTGTTACATGGGCAACCCCTTGGCCTGGTCCAGCCACTCGGGTCCCCAACAATGAGGATCTTACAAGCTGGATCACCCTGGGGAAATGCGCCACATGGCCATAGTGCAGTGACTGACGCTCCCTCACAATGCAGGTAAATGTGCCTCATTCAGGACTCCATGAGCAACACAAAGTCAAACCAGCGGGACCCAAGGATTCTTTGAAAAGACACACATGAAGGAGTCCAGTCTTCATCTCAGGTCACTGGATAGCATCCATGTCTCGCAACCATTTAGCAAGACAGGAAGCACCAGGACTCTAAAGATTTGGACCTTCGTCCTTTTGCTGAGATATCAGGAGCGCCATACACCCCTTTCCAGCGACCTCATGACCCCCCAATGCTCTCCCAAAACGTCTACTGACTTCATAGGAAGAGTCACCAGAGACATGAATGTCACTGTCAAGTTAAGTAAACCTCTCGACGAGGTCGACACTCTCTCCGCAGACAGACACACTGCTGACGGCCGTGCCCAAGAGGTCATTAAAGGCCTGGATCTTGGTTTTTATTATCATTTATTTTAACAGCAAGTTTTGTCACCGATTACTGTCCTTGACCCCTGAATTTTGACAAAAGTCGACATCCGCCCTGAAAGAGTTAAAGGCCTGGATATTGTTTTTTATCAGGACACTCGCAAGCCCAGACACTCAGACTCCTCACTAAGTCTCTCGAGTACCCCGATCAGAGCCTCGATTGACTTCTGCCCCAGGAGCTATTTAAAGAATGAAGCCATCAGAAGAGGATATTCTATTTGGGAACCCGCAGCCAATAACAACAGAGTTCCACGGAAAACAAACCAATCGAACGGAGAGGAAGTCACTTACAGTCCGCAGGCCTCATGTGCAAAGGTGACGAGATATTTTTTCAATTGAATGTTTTCTTTACTGTAATTTGGTTCCTATCCAATGCGGTACCCAGTGGTCCTCCAACCCTTCGTGATCTCCCCAAATTCCTGTCTAAATGTTAAGACAGTATTCTCAGTGTGTCCTCAGGGTAACGCGGACATCGCTATTTAGAGAGGCCGGTTGTTATTTGTTTACGTTCCTAAAGTTGATACGTTGGTACAAAAACCTTTTGACGCCGATGTCGATGGAAAAGCTTCACTAAACAATTGATGGTATCACATGACCGGGTAAGCAGATCAGGGGTGACAACCAGAAAAGTTTGGGGTCCCAGCTTGGGAACCCCTCTTAATAAAAAAAAAAAGAAAACAGAGCCGGCAAAATGGCTGAAAAGAAAAAGCGCCGGGCTACTTGTGAGGCAATTGGGGGGCTCTGCCAGTCTTGGGTGTCAGTCTGACATCCGACACCATCTTAAGGGTTAGAGGGATGAATTTATAGTGCTTGTAGCAGAAAGGGGCGGAGCCTCCTCCGGGCATCAGGGTGGAGCTGGGCGTCTTATTTGGGGAGGAGGGAAGAGAAGAAAGACATCATTAGTGTCCAGGGGTGGAATTGCTGACCTCACCACAGCCAGGAAAGGGTCATTACTTTAATAACGTTAATGACAGCTTTTTCTGTAATATTTTGATCATTTTATATTTTTGTTATATTGCAAAATATTATAATCATTGTTACAATTCACATTATTTTAATGGTAAAAACCTGAGTTCGCTTCCTGGGTCCTCCCTGAATGGAGTTTGCATGTTCTCCCCGTGTCTGCGTGGGTTTCCTCCCACAGTCCAAAGACATGCAGGTTAGGTGCATTGGCGATTCTAAATTGTGCTTGGTGTGTGTGGCGCCCTGCAGTAGGCTGGCGCCCTGCCCTGGGTTTGTTCCTGCTTTGTGCCCTGTGCTGGCTGGGATTGGCTCTAGCAGACCCCTGTGACCCTGTGTTAGGATACAGCGGGTTTGAGGATGACTGACTGACTGACTGAATGATTTCTAAGTAGAAAAACCCAAGCCGGTTGTAAAATCATAAATTAAAGGGTTCTTCACTATCCCCTCTATGTTTATATAAATATATAAATGTCTCTGTAAAAAATGAAAATAAAAATTATTTGTTTATTATTTGCTACCATTTTATCAGTGAATTTCTGTTTCTCATTTTATAAATTGTTTAACGTACCTAAATTCTCAAATTGCCCCCCTAAGAAATCTAACTGCTCCCCAGTGGGGTGTGCGCCTCACATTGGGAATCACCACCTTAAACCTTCTCTCTAATACAGTACAGGCCAAAAGTTTGGCCACACCTCCTCATTCAATGTGTTTTCTTTATTTTCATGACTGAAGGCATCAAAACTATGAATGAACACATGTGGAGTTATGTACTTAACAAAAAAAGGTGAAATAACTGAAAACATGTTTTATATTCTAGTTTCTTCAAAATAGCCACCCTTTGCTCTGATTACTGCTTTGCACACTCTTGGCATTCTCTCGATGAGCTTCAACAGGTAGTCACCTGAAATGGTTTTCACTTCACAGGTGTGCCTTATCAGGGTTATTTAGTGGAATTTCTTGCTTTATCAATGGGGTTGGGACCAGCAGTTGTGTTGTGCAGAAGTCAGGTTAGTTGGACGATCATTTATTTTTCAACAGGACACCTCCAGGCTGTGTAAGGCCTATTTGACCAAGAAGAAGAGTGATGGAGTGCTGTAAATGGTCATGAAAAAAAGAAAACACATTGAATGAGGAGGTGTGTCCAAACTTTTGGCCTGTGCTGTATATAAAGCCGTTTATATCCGGTATGCATATCCACATCGCTGATCCTGACCTCGGCAGAATTCCATAGGGGAAGACCACAGGCTGTGTTACTTTATAAAATATTTCCCATGTGGGAACGTTATTGAGCGACAGCATGTATGATTTTGTAGTGAAGAGCTCACCTAAGCGGCAATTTCTGGGGCTTGGCAAAGGCTTGGGTGGGTTTAGTCAGTGAAATATTGATTTGGAGCCCCCCCCCCATGTGTATCTACCTGCTAAGTAACATTTAAAGTCAAGGCTGATAGCCCTTCTCTCTTTCTTGCACTCGTGGACACAATTAAAATGGACTCTGGTGTAGTTCACCTGCTGCAGCTTCACCAGTTTTAGGGGATCAGCAGCCCCCACAGTGTATTGGGCTCCACCTCTCTCACCCGTCTAGGGTTCTCTTTCTGTCTGCCGTCTACTCCCAATTTCTACCGCCTTTCTAAATTTTTTTACTTTAATAAGATTCTCCATTTGATACTAATAGCAATGTTGTTTGCCTTGTAAAATAAAAGTAAAGACTGATAGTAACAGCAGCCTTCGGCAAACTGCCTGCGCATATGGCGGTGGTCAGATCAGGAATTGGACTTTAACCCCCAAAGGTTACCACCGGTCAAGTAAACTCAACTATAAAGATAAGAAGGGATGAAATTGTCTGTAAATAATTTGAGGTCTGCCTAGTGAGGCCATAAATGTTTTTGGGGTGCAGCATTAGTCCAACAATAAGAATTGGAATCCTATGTGGTGGACAGCTGGGGATTCAGCCCAGCTGGGACACCTGGAAGGACCAGGAGAGGGACAATACCTCCCCCTGAGCCATGAGAGGGCAGCCGCCCTGGTCTGCGTGGGGACCATGGGAACAGAGCTTGGAAGCTCATCCCTGTTGGGGCCCGTGATCACCGCCAGGGGGCGCACAGAAAATTATGGAGCCCTTGAAGGCAGCACTTCCGCCACACCAGGACGTGCTGCCGGAAGATCATCAGGGAGCCCCTGGAGCACATCCAGGTGAAGTATAAAAGAGGCCGTCTCACTCCATTCAAGGAGCCAAAGTCGGGTGGAAGAGGTCAGAGCTTGCGAGGAGTGGAGTAGAGGCTGCAATAGAAAGAGAAGAAGAGGACTGTGAGCTATAATTGTGGGCTGGTGCACTGACTGTGCAGAAGGAATTAAAAGTGTGTGTTTTCAACATCTGGCTGTCTCGGTGTCCGCCTGTATCCTGGCATCTTTCACACCTATTATGCGAGATCATCTACTGTTGAATTCTGCTCTGTACTTGAAATTATTACTCTGGTACTCTTGTGTTGTATTGAGGATGACTGGAGTTCTGTTCTGTGTATTGCATTGTACGAGGGGGAGTCAACCCAAAGTTAGGAAATGGGATTTATCAGAAAACGAAACAAACCTTCACAAAACTGATTAGGTCATTCATTTCTCAACCGAGTCTCCACCCTTCTTCTCAATGCACTGGCGCCCCCTGCCTGGAAGTGCCGGGATTCCAGCAGAATCAAAAAAGGTATTGTCACATCCTCCTTATTCGTCAGATTTGGCACTGTGTGATTTACACCTTTTTTTGGCCTGCTAATAAAAAAACATCTGGGAGGTCGTCGATCTGGGTTCACCTCCCGGGTCCTCCCTGCGTGGAGTCTGCATGGGTTTCCTCCCACAATCCAAAGACATGCAGGTTAGGTGCATTGGCGATCCTAAATTGTCCCTAGTGTGTGCTTGGTGTGTGTGTGTGTGTGTGTGCCCTGTGGTGGGCTGGCATCCTGCCCGGGTTAGTTTCTGCCTTGCGCCCTGTGTTGGCTGAAATTGGCTCCAGCAGACCCCCATGACCCTGTGTTAGGATATAGCGGGTTGGACGATGACTGTCTGACTGGTCGTTGATTCAAGAGAGCAGATGACGTAAAGAAAGAGGTGCACATGTGGTGACGAGGATGAGACAAAACCTTTTATTCTGCTGCAAGAACTGTAAAAGAGTGAAGGTAAACACCTGTAAAATGTAAAGTGCTCTTTCAGTAACGAGGTTACACTATTTGCATAAGGACACGCCCCTTTTCACCATATTGTTTTGGTGAACTGCATACCACTGAACAGGAGCGAAGGTTGCAAACTTATTTTTCGACGCTTGTGGAAGGTTTTTGAGGTTATGGAAGCTGACTTATGGTGGATTGTAATGCAGGGAAATTAAGTAATGAACGTGTCAACATATATACAGTGGTACCTTGAGATACAAGTTTAATGCGTTCCGTGACCAAGCTCGTAAGTCTAAATGCTTGTATCTCAAATCCATTTTTCCCCATTGAAATTAACTGAAATGAGATTAATTCGTGGCAGCCCCCAAAAAAACACCCCAATTTTTTGTCAAATGTTTTCAACATTGGGCGGCATGGTGGCGCAGTGGTAGTGTTGCTGCTTCGCAGTTAGGAGACCTGGTTTTGTTTCCCAGGTCCTCCCTGCGTAGAGTCTGCATGTTCTCCCCGTGTCTGCGTAGGTATCCTCCCACAGTCCAAAGACATGCAGGTTAGGTGAACTGGCGATCCTAAATTGTCCCTAGTGTGTGCTTGGTGTGTGCCCTGCGGTGGGCTGGCACCCTGCCCGGGGTTTGTTTCCTGCCTTGCACCCTGTGTTGCTTGGGATTGGCGCCGGCAGACCCCCGTGACCCTGTAGTTAGGATATAGCAGGTTGGATGATGGATGGATGGATGTTTTCAACATAAGAAAAATGTATTTATAATGAACAAATATTGTATACAAACAAAATAAAACATAATACATAAAAGAGAATCTAAAGAAATAAACAGATGTTGGTGGAGCCAATTAGCGTATTGTAATGTTTTTTCTTTCACTTCACTTTTGCTTAACTTAATTTTCTTCTTCATTAGTTTTTTTTCTTTTTTGTCACGCTTTCGTCACTTCATTCTCAGGGCGTTTGTCGAAGTAGCTTTATTTAGTCCTCCCCTTTAGAATGTTTCTGAAATGAGTTAGGCAAGTGTCATTAAATAGCGCCGCTGCATGACCAGTTGTAACTTTTTCAGGGTGTTTCTTTCCTTTAAGGTTCGAAACTTTTTCCCACATTGCAAACACTTCCTTTATCTACTTGAAGGGATAACCTCCTCCGCGATACCAATCTCCTGCAGAACCTTCGTATGTTGCTGCGTCTGTAGTTCCATCAACTCCTCCGTTGTCATTTCCTCGGAATGTGCGGCGACAAGCTCTGTGATGGCTCGTATCTCAAAAAACTTGTACGTTGGGGCACTCGTATCTCAAGGTACCACTGTATTTCTAATGGAGCTATTGACATGAAATTCTCACCAGATGTCGATAACAACCCAAGTAATCCACACATACAAAGAAATCAAAACAAATAAGTCCATAAATGTAAAGTGGAATGACACAGGGAATAAAGTATTGAAGACGCTTAGTGAAATTTATTTCATACTTAGTAGTAAAGCCTTTGTTGGTGATGACAACTTCAAGATGCCTCCTGTATGAAGAAACTCATCGCTTGCATTGTTCAGGTGGGATTTTGGCCCATTTGTCCACACAAACTGTCTTCAAATCTAGAAGGTTCTTCTCTGAACTCTGATCTTCAGTTCTTTCCGTTGATTTTCAATGGGATTCCATTCTAGTGACTAACTGGGCCATTCTAGTAGCTTCTTGATTTTCTTTATTCTCTGACACCAACTGAGAGTTTCCTTTGCTGTGTGTTTGAGGTCCTCGTCTTGCTGAAATGTCCCCCCTCGTTTCATCTTTAGCATCCTGGTACAGTAGATGGCAGCAGATTCTTATCAAGAATGTCCTGCTCCATTTCTCCATTCATCCTTCCTTCAATTCTATGAAGTCTTCCAGTGGTGTTTCTAGGGTGATGATGTGCAGTGCTATTTCTCCTCCAATGCCATCCAAAGAGCTCAGTTTTGCTCTCCTCTGACCAGACTCTACTCCGCCAGGATTTCACTGGCTTCTCCAAATCTGGTCCAGTAAACTTTCAACAAGCTCTTACTTCAGCAGTGGAGCCTTGTGCAGTAAGCTGTGTGTGTAGAGGCCATGGCAGCAGAGTGCATCACTTACTGTTTTCTGCTCATTCCAGGTCTTTCTGAAGCTGTCGGCGAGTGGTTCTTGGTTTTTCTGATTACTCTTTGGACTCCTTTGTCAGAAATCTCACGAGGAGCTCCTGGTTGTGGCCGGTTGATGGAGACATAATGTTCTTTCTACTTCTGGCTTATGGCCCCTACAGTGCTCACTGGAACATTCAGAAGTTCAGAAAGACGTCTGTCACCAATGCCATCAGTGTGTTTGTGAAGGTCTTGAGAGAGCTCTGTGCTTTTACCCATCATGCAGTGCTTCTTCTGTGACACCTTGGGAATGAGAGGCCACCAATTAGGACTAAAGCAGCTGAGATTCATTTGCACTGCTAGGGGGCTCTCAGGATTGACAGATGTCAGCTGGTGTCTTGACTTTCCTGGCCTTTCTGCACCTCCTTTCCTACAGGTCATTCCACTTTATTACACATCACTTATTTGTTTTGATTTCTTTCTATGTGTGGATAACTTGGGTTGTTACTGACATCTGGAGATAATTTCATGTCAGTAGCCCCATTAGAAGTATAAACTTTGACGTGTTCATTGCTTATTCTCCCCGCTGTATTCGATAAGCTGGCACACTGGTAGGGCACCATACACCACAAAAGCAACCTTTACTTCTCCACCACACAATGTGCCATGACTTCCTTAACACTAGAATTACCAGAGCCTACGAAAAAACTCGTAGATCCATCCCACCTTAAATCGCTGCGCACTACTCCGTCAGCGTCTTTTGTCCTTTAAATGTGTTGATAAGCAGCAAGCAGCCTGCTATCACATCCCCCCACCCCGCAGTTGTCTCAGCTCAGGCCTGTTTACCTGCGTGTCAGTTGCTTAGAGTGAGAAGTCAAGTAAAATCACACCTTTTATAAATATTATATTGTTATTTGGACCACATTCATTTCATGTGTGTTCCGTGTCTACAACGATCTATGTAAACACATCGTTAAAACAGAAACTTTTTTTAATGTTTTAGTGATAATTGACAAAATGTAGACATGAAGTGTATAATGTGTGAAGCCTGAAATCCAAATATCAAAGAAAAACTTTCACAAAAAGGTACAAATAGAACAAGTGCGCTTCTATTCAAGAATATAACTGCAGAAAAAGAACCCGCGTTAGGGTGCGACATTGACACGCATTTACTACGACCGCTTCGGTGGCGCAGCGGTATCAACTGTTGACTGGTAATCGAAACTTCACAGGTTCGACCCCGGACGAGTCAGTTTTGAGAAGTGAGCTGCTCTTATTCTTACTATTTTAGAATAAAAACATACATTTGATTTCAGTCTGTAACAGCCGATGTAAATTTATGATACTTGTAAAGGTTAGCTTTGTTTTTTTTATTCAGTTTTATTACCCCCAGCCACTTGCCACTATATATACACACCAGTAATGGCACACTGCACGATAACATGAGGTGAATACACTTGACTTATAGTTTTCCTCCTCTTTCTCTGTACGTTTTATCATTCATTTGCTCAGAGGTTGACACTTGTTGCTTCCTGAGCAGCTCTTCTTTTCTCCATCCTAGTGCCCCGCGTCTTCTCTACTTTCGTCAGCATCTTTTCGCGTTCAAACTGATTAAGTCAGTGTTTGTGTTGCAATTACTTAGTACGTTTTCCTTAATTTTTCACTTAAGCTAGCACTTAAGTCTTCAATCTGCCTCAAGAATGATTTAAGAAATGAAGAGGAAGGGGAAGAGACAGCGAAGGTGGTAGGGAACAACGCCTGTACGCATGCGCCGCACAGCTGAGAGTTGATTCTACAATAAAATAAAATAAAAATAAAAAGAGGAATAACCTTGGAGGTCAATCATCACCCCGAAAGCGGATAGTAGACGTCACATATTATATGTGTACCGAATTTCAGGTCAATGGGTGAAACGGTTTGCGAGCCACAGGTGATTTAAAATCCTGGACAGACAAATGAACAGCCATGGTAGCGTATTATAGAAGAATATAGCAGCAACCCATGCACTGCCCCCTGCTGGTCACCACTCTTAACATCACCCAATTCTCATGAGGTTTCTCACCCCATCACCCTCCCCTCTGGTGTCTGAGCCAATTCTGCACCCATCTACACCCCACACCCTGAACTGCCACTTGTGGCATGTGGCACCTCATATCAAATGCTTTCTGAAAGTCCAGATCAATAATATCATCTGCTCCTCTCTGGTTGTATCCTTTTGTTGCCTCCTCACAGAATTCCAGCCTGTTAGTAAAACACGATCTCCCTCTTCTGACCCTAATAACTCCTGTCCTTGCCAGATGTTGCTCAATCTTCTCTTTAATTCCTTCCATTAATTTTCCTCTGATGCCCATTAAGTGTACTGGCCTCTAGTTGCTCTGATCTACCCGGTCACCCTTTTTATATAATGGGATGATATTTGCCATTTTCCAGTCCCTTGGAATCTCTCCAGTGTACAGTGACTCTACTCGTTAACCCCCTTAAGCACTCGGTGATAAATCTTTTCTGGCCCCGCTGCTTTGTTTGACTTCAGGCCTATTGGTCACACACTCCTTCTTTTCGCCTTCTTGCGTCACCCATCAGCGTGGACCTCCAGCCTCTGTGTGTTTATATCATGCAGTTAAGCAGTCATTAATGAGCATCTGCTGCTGGGAAACACACACACAAGAAGCTTGCGGTCCTGTAGGGAAATGTCGGCAGCGTGCATCCTGAGCTTCTCCCTCCCTTTGAAATCTGCTGCTCGCCACGGGCTCATTATGTAGGAAACGAGCTTAAAGAGCGAAAGGTCTGCCGGACACTCGGGATTCTCTCAGCTTTGCTGCCAGGTTCAGGGATTGGAGCTCGCAACTGCTGCACTTCCAGAGACCTCACAGGTGGGAAGATGAGGGGATGTGAAGCAGCAAAAAAAAAAAAAAAACAAAAAACAAAATATGTATTGTCGCACACGTGCGCTTAGGGGGCAGCCTAAGGGTTCAAACGAGTGTCAAAGATCGAAAGATAGAGGATTGGAACAGAATATTAATGACTTTTCTCTTTATTCACCAGAAAAACAGAAGATCAACCATGACGGAATACCTCAACTCCACAACAGCACGCCACTTCCAGATCCCTCTGCCTAAGACGTCGCTCCCGGTCCCGTATTAATAACTTCTCTTCTGTCTGCCACTGGTGACGTCACCTCCGTTCCCCAATGATGACGTTACCTCCGTCCCTACCAGTACATGTCACTACCTACCAACTCATTTCCGCTTATTGTATTTCCTGTTTAGTGTGCATAAAAGAACCCAAAGAACTACGATTGCAAAATGTTTGTTTTCTGTACACTTTCTGACCAAGCATCAGCCGTTTACGACAACTCATTGCCTCCAGCATTACACAGGGAATTCCCCCAACCTTTAATCTTTTGTCTCCGTGTTTTGATTCCTTCACAATATACACAGGTGCATCTCAATAAATGAGATATCATTGAAAAGTTAATTTATTTTAGTAATTCAAAAAGTGAAACTCCTATATTCTATTGATTCAATACACACAGAGTGATATATTTCAAGCATTTATTTCTTTTCATTTTGCCGATTATGACCTACAGGTAGTGAAAACTTAAAATTCTGTATCTCAGAAAATTAGAATATTACATAAGACCAATAAAACAAATGATTTTTAACCCAGAAATGTTGGCCTACTGAAAAGTCTGTCCATGTAGGCACTCACTACTCAGTTGGGGTTCCTTCTGTATGTATGACTGCATCAATGTGGCATGGCATGGAGGCGATCAGCCTGTGGCACTGCTGAGGTGTTATGGAAGCTCAGGATGCTTTGATCGCAGCCTTCAGCTCACCTGATTGTTGGCTCTGGTGTCTCTTATCTTCCTCTTCCTCACAGATTCTCTATGGGGTTTAGGTCAGGCAAGTTTGAATGGCGATGCACACCATGGTCATTAAACCAGGTGTTGGTACTTTTGGCAGTGCGGGCAGGTGCTAAGTCCTGCTGGAAAATGAAATCCGCATCTCCATGAAGCTCGTCAGCAGAGGTGTGCATGAAGGGCTCTAAAATGTCCTGGTAGACGGCTGGCTGTGCTGACTTTGGACTTGATAAATAAAACACAGCGGAGCAACACCAGCAGATGACGTGGCTCCCCTAAATCATCACTGACTCTGGAGACTTGGACCTCAAGCAACTTGGATTCTGGGCCTCTCCACTCTTCCTCCAGACTCTGGGACCTTTGATTTACAAATGCTATGCAAAACTGACTTTCACCTGAAAAGAAGACTCCACAGTTGTTCTCACCTGCATGTCCGACTAACGTGCAACAAGTCGCGTCTCTCCGGCATGATAAACAGAAACGTGTCCATAGATTTCACGCAATACAAACCCCACGTATAAAGTACAAATAAAGAAGAGTCAAAAACGGAGTCAGGCTGCATCTGAGACTTGTAGTCAAACAAATGTATTGATTCAGCAGACGTCTTTACTCGAGGCATGTGATGAAGTGTAGGAGCTGCACATCGACACTAGCAAACCTGATCTGCACTGCTCTTCTCAGTCCTTAAACATCTATCTGAATCTGATTAAAATGATTTCTCACCTCATTCAGAGGTCTCTAAGCCCACACACCGGACACCAAACCCAATGCCATGATGTCTCAGAGTGTGTGGACCACTGCTGATCGCTCTCGACCGCAAGGTGGGCCTGAATGAACTGGCAGGTTTGGAATCAGACTGGGCAGCAGAGTGGAGTGAATGTGATAGGGTGTTTGTGGGGGGGGGGGGGGGGGGGATACGACTGCCCACCTAATCAATAGTGTTGCGGAATAGTAAAGGATTGAAATACACCAAGTAGACAGGCAGTTTTATTGACTGCCAGACACTGAATTAATAACGCTGAGTAAAGCTTGTCGTTTAGCTAGCAACTGAATAAATGGATCGGCTGGCAGACGTCACAGCGGAAAGGAAGGGAAAAACTGCCAGGGCTACGTCTTCATCGTCGAGGAAAAAGGATTTGTGAAGAAAATGAAGGAGGGCCAAATGCAGAGATACACCTTGGAGGGAGACACAGAGGCAAGTCGCAGGGCTCTTTGGGGAGCTTAGTGCTCCAGGAGCAGCCAGTCATTAACCATTCTCTGTTATCACGAGCCAACTTTTAATGCCCCTGAGCAGAAAGCACTTTTCTAATTAGCTGAAGCTTGGATCCTGACCCAGCTGACTTAACGCAATGAAATACGTTATTCTGCTATCAGCAGCTCCAGCTCTGCTTCTTTGCATGAGTTTAAATATCACAAAAATGTTTTAAAACCAAAAATATGAAATGCTCGGCTTTTCACTCATGTAAGAGCACTCATGGCAAAGGATAACACAGAAAAAGGAGAAAACAGCAAAGAACCCCGAATGACGTGTAACCAAAAGACAGATGAAGAGAGTTCTGGGCTTGACATGCAACCTCTTGCACCATCGGCCTGTCTGTCTGTTTGATCTCGGGATTTGTACTTGGATTTATTTATTAAAGACCCCCTGGTTATACACAGACCCACAATATGGAATTTGGGGTCACGGTGGAGCCAAGCCTACCCAGAGGAACAGAATACAAGACAGACAGACAGACAGAAATAAAATGCACTATATAACTGATAGATAGATATATAGATCTGAAAGGCACTATATAATAGATAGATAGATAGATATATAGATAGATAGGAAAGGCACTATATAATAGATAGATAGATAGGAAAGGCACTATATAATAGATAGATAGATAGACAGATAGATAGATATGAAAGGCGCTATATAACTGATAGATATATAGATAGATAGATAGATAGATACATAGATAGATAGGAAAGGCACTATATAATAGATAGATAGATATGAAAGGCGCTATATAACTGATAGATAGACAGATAGATCTAAAAGGCACTATATAATAGATAGATAGATATACAGATAGATAGGAAAGGCACTATATAATAGAAAGATAGATAGATAGATAGATAGATATGAAAGGCGCTATATAACTGATAGATAGATA
>JANRMT010062791.1:175038693-175082004 GCA_026402145.1 Polypterus bichir lapradei | reverse complement strand
TATATAACAGATAGATAGATAGATAGATAGATAGATAGATAGATAGAAATGAAATGTGCTATATAACAGATAGATAGATAGATAGATAGATAGATAGATAGATAGATAGATAGATAGATAGATAGATAGGACATTTTTATTAATAAGTAAAAATAATAATTAAAAAACAGGACAGCCACGAACCAAAAGAAGCTAGAAAAAAGCAAACAATTTTCTTAACAATACAAAGAATCATAACATGCTTGTAGTTATTTATTTATTTATTTTTACTTTTTTGTAAATTCCAGGAAAAGATACATTGCCATCTTCAAAACTAGTGAGGCAGCAACATTGCAACTGCATCATGCTGTCATTCCAGCAAATAGAGCATCACAAACAGTTGTAGCAATAATATGCATTGCATTTGTCATTCCAACAGAAGGTACATCACAAACATTACCACTGCTTTTACCAATCCCATACCAAGTGGCATGTAACAAAGACATGTGCATTGCATGTGTTATTCTAACAGATGGTGCATCACATACATTTGTAGTAATGCATTTTATTACTATAAATGTTTGTGATGTGCCATCCATTGGTTTGACGCATGCAATGCATTCTATTAGTACTTACATTACAAAATACATTCCCACAGATGGTGGACTGAAAAATGTTATTGCTGACGTCCATGCTGATTAGATTTGCCCTCGCCTCTAGAGACGCCTTGATAAATGTCTAGAGAGTTATAAAGTCTTACACTCAAACACAATCAACCTGGCCTCCTAAATGATTTGTGAAGCACTTGCATGTTGGCCCAGGCCTTAGTGTTCAGCTACACTTTAGCCAGCAGTCCTTCCTGCTGTAGCTCTGAAACACATCATTCAATACACCTGAAATCTGCCGCAGTGGAGCGCCATTAAACGACGACCCAAATTTGCAGGTCCAGGACATTAGGTCTCTAATGAAAGCCACCAGCGGTTGAAATCTCTCAGAACTCTCCAGCTGCTAATTAAAAAGTGAATGTGGCTGCTGTTTGCTCTTGTTCTCTCATCACCTGGTTACACTTTCATTAATGGCCCTTATAAAAAAAAAAAAAAAAAAAGAAAAAAGACTTTCCATCTCCCAGCTCCTCCAATAGCATTGCTTTATTTAGCTCCTTGTGTTTGCCTGGCAACCTTCTCAGAACGGAAAATAAGTGACTCGGAAATGCAAGTAGGTATGAAGAATGGCTACACATCCCAGCGTTAACGTCCATCTCACCTCAGCATTCACAGCACAAGTGCCGGAGCCGCTTGGGTCTTACAACCTTAATACGTCTCTGGACGGCCCCTGTGGCAGGTGACCCAAGAAACGGGTACGACATGTGTGACGGACTTGGACTTTCACAGAGCCTTTGCTGAGGGTCCACACCAGAGACCAAATCTGGAACTACAAGCTGTAGGCCCTCAGAGGCAAAAGAACAAAAATGGGTCTCAGGTTGGTTAACAGGCGGAAGACAAAGAGTGCAGATCACAGGAGAATGGGGGTCATCAGTGGAGCTCCCTTAGGGGTCTGCCCTTGGACCCCATACTTGCTCTAATTTACATTAATGACATTTGATTCCAGTGTATGTAGTAAGCTTATAAAGTGTGCTGAAGATACTAAACTTGGTGGGACTGCAGACACTGAGGAGGCAGCGACAGCAATTCAGAAAGACTTAGACAAGCAAACACTTGGAAAATGGAGGTTAAATGTCGAAAAGTTTGAGGAGCTAACCTTGGGGTGGGGTGGGGGGAAGGAGCAAAAGGAATGTCAATTACAAACACAAGATGGGAGACACTGACCAATGGGCAGAGACCTCTGAAAGGGGCTTAGGGGTTTCTGTTGACTCATTTTCATCATCTAAACCAGAAGTTTCCAAAACTCCATCCTGGGGAACAGCCCCCCCACCCACAGCCAACATGGTTGCTGCCAACTAATTGGACATCCTAACCTAACTGAGAAAGCTGCTTTTTGAGAGTTTCAATGCTTTAGGATCAGTTTAGAGCTTTCAAAACAAATATTGGTGAATTTTTATCAGACTGTTACGTCATGGAAGTTGTTCAGACTTGCTTAATCCGGAATGCGGTGGATCATTGGAGCTAATCCCAGCTAGCACAGGGCACGAGGCAGGAACAAATCCCGGACGGGACACTGGTCCAACTGTAGTTTATTAGACTGTACAAACGGTACTCATGGGAATAATTTAACTTGGTCTGCAATACTTTTATCATTATACTGATTTCATTCTGCTTTTCTGGCCGTTTTGCTCACTTAACTCCTCATTCATGAATGAGCACATCAGTGTTGTTTGTTTGCTCAGTTGTCGTTATGAGGAAATGACGGGCAGGAATTAACAAAAGAGAGCAAATTAATAGGACAACCACAAAAAAGGAGTTATATATTTAAAGCTGAGCCAAAAGACGAATATTTGTAAATGTCTAGACAGTGCAATGGGTGGGCATCCAGACCGGGATGGGGTAAGGTTCTTTTCCCAGACTGGAGGCTAGCCTTTCAGTAGCAAGAAAAAAGAAGAGGTAAGGATCGGCCAGGGGACAAGCACGAGGTGCCAAAATGGAACTGAGTACACAGGCGTCCCTGCCAGGGCAGGTTCGGGTTTCAGGTTCCCTGGCCAGGAGGCCAATACAATAGTAGAATCAGGGGACATTACCTTCCTTGGATCATTTGCTCCCCCGATACACTAGACGGCAGCATATCCCAGGGCTAGGGCACCCGTAGGGCATGATGGGATACATGCAGTCCTGTGGGGCAGCCCTGTTCAGTTCCTATTCCTACTGTGAGGGGCTTCCATTTGACCACAGCCCTAGCACCGGATGTAAGGGTCCAGGCTAAAACGGGATGCTCAACAACATTCAGGTGGGTGTGAAGGGCAGAAAGAAAGAAAGAAAGAAAGAAAGTTTTGTGATTTAAAAGCCTCCTTTGTAAAGTATTTATAAATAAACCTTCCCATTGCACCAGGACTTGTATCTGTTGTCACACACAGACAGCTAAAGGGCCTGAGTCATAGTAATTCCACGCCAGGCCAGGGGGCGGCGAGGTGCACTAACTGTCTTCCTCAATCCCTTGCAGGCCATTCTTGGGAAATCCTGCACGGTTCCGGCGCCTCTGATGACGCCACTTCCGGTTCTGGCGCCTCTGATGATGTCACTTCCGATCCCGAAGACATCACATCCAGGTCCAGCGCTAGTCATGACGTTATTTTCTGTCCCCGATGACGTCACTTTCTACACTGGCCTTTACAGCCGCCATCTTGCCTGCACATCATCAGTTCTGTTTTGGACTCTGGTTTTCTTGTAAACATCTCGCAGTTATTTCAAATCCTTTTTGCAGCCAAGACACATTTTATGGGTGGCTGCCCCAAACCTTTACATGGTTTTTCTGTCGTTCTCGTGACACTGTGCAGTTGCATCAGGGGTATGAGGTACTGCAACGCCCCCTAGTGGTCAAGTAAAAATAATAAATGTAGGCGCTAAACTATAAATGCAAAAAATAATCAAAGAATAAGAGAGAAAAAAAAAAATCAGCTAATTAAATACAATCAATTAAGAGTTAAGATGACTTACTGATTGTGAAACTGAGGGCAACAAAAACATCTGCAGGCTCAGGGGGTCCCCCCAGTGGTCGAGTTTGGGTACCACTTATCTAAGCTACATGTAGAAGCGATTAAAAAGGGTATTTTTGTACTAATTTTCACTTTAATACTCTTTATTATGAGGACCTTAACAAAATGTCTTAAATTGCATACCCTACTACCACACTCTCATGCACAGCAGGTCAGAACTTTCTTTACCATCTAGAAACTCCAGGTAAATAGATAGAGCAGATCAAGAGGTGGGGCTTATGTAACAAACGTTTATTTATCTGTTACTCGCCGTCCCCCGCGGCTTCGCCTGTGTACTAGTGAAACAGGACAGTGAGGAGGGTCCCACCTGGCTCCCCACTCCTGACATTACGCTTCCCCCTCGCCTTGGTCCGCAGCCTGTCTCAGATTAGCACAAATATATAGCTCCTGCAAGCGAACTATGAATCTTAGTGCGATCAGAGAAGTCGCAAAATCAAACGGGATGTTCCAGCAAATTCTAGAAAAAACCTGATCTAAATCTGTTAAGAAGTTCTCTCGTTCACTAGCTAAACGGAGGTAAGCTACACAACCCGAGGCTGGTGCGTGAGTGAGGAGGGCCCCGCTACGTGTCTCTTGGATTCACGCTATAATACATTGGTACTGCAAGCGAACTCTGATACTCAGCGTGATGAAAGAAGTCTCAAAAACAAACAGAATGTTCAAGCAAATTATAGAAAACAACCCTATCTAAATCTATTAAGTAGTTCTCTGGTGAAAAGCAGACAGACATACATACAGACAGACAGACAGACGTTGGATTTTTTATATATATATATATATATCTCAAGGCGAACTACTCGAAGAATGGGCCAAGTACTTCGAGAATCTTCTAAATGGAAAGCTCTCCTCAGCCACTGACACACTCCCAAGTCCAGCCACCAGGAACCTCCCGATCGAGACCAACAACTTTTCGCGGGCTGAATTTGATGCTGCAGTTGACCAACTGAAGGAGCAAAAATCCCCCGGTAATGACTATGCGTTCTCACCTGAAGTTCTTAAAGAAGGTGGCGATTTCATTCGTACAAAGCTACTTATGATTTGCCGATAGGTTTACGAAAACAGCACAGCGCCGAAGCAATGGACTACTAACATCATAGTTCCTATACCTAAAAAAGGCAACCTACAACTTATGACAAACTATCGAGGCATATCATTAATGTCAATCGCAGCCAAAGTGTACAACATTATGCTACTCAACCGAATTCAATCTGTAGTCGACACTCTATTACGTCCCAATCATGCTGGTTTTCGCAAAGGGCGCAGTTGCACTCAACAAATCCACATCCTCCGCCGCCTATTCGAAGGTGCAGCTAGCAAGAATCTTCTGCTCTTTGCGACCTTTGTCGACTTTAGAAAAGCTTTTGATTCGGTTAAACGAACATTTATGTTTGCAATTCTTCGTCACTACGGCATCCCAGAGAAAGCAGTCAACGCAATTCAAACTCTCTATGTTAATTCAACTAGCAAAGTGCTTGTAGACAATCACCTCTCAAGTGAGTTTACTACTAGAACTGGAGTACTCCAAGGCGATGTTTTGGCCCCTTTCATTTTTATTATCGTCATCAATTTTGTCATGTGTAAGTCAGCAGAAAACTATGGTTTTGTTACTCATCCTCGCCTAAGTTCGAGGCACCCCGAACAGAAAATCAACAATTTGGACTTTGCAGATGACATCGGACTACTTGAAGGCAGTCGCGAAAAAGCCCAACAACAACTTGAACGCGTCAGCAATGAAGGGCAAGTAGTTGGCTTAAAAATCAATTCCGAGAAGACCAAACAGATGATAGTAAATGCTGATTTCGGCCCTCAACTTCCACTTGTTCTTAATAACGAGTACATCGAAATAGTGAGCGATTTCAAATATCTCAGTTCAATGGTAGCCACTACATCGAATGACGTCAAGATACGTAAAGGACAAGCATGGGGCGCCTTTTGGAAATTAAAAAGCATCTGGCAAGCTACCAACATCTCCATACGCCTCAAAGTGCGTCTGTTTAGAGCCTCCTGTCTAAGCATACTCCTCTACGGCAGCGAAACTTGGATCATAACAAACCAGCTCAAAAACACTGTCGATAGTTTTGTGACCAACTGCTATCGAGTAATCCTCAACATCAAGCGAATCGATCATATACCTGTCTCGGAAATCTACGCCCGTGTCGAACAACAACCACTATCAACTACAGTCCTACAGCGTCAACGACATGGGTGGGCCACATGCTTCGTCGTCCACCAGATGAACTAATCAGGAAATACACATTGTACGTCCCACTGGTACAACAAGGCAAGGTCAGACGTGGAAGGCCCGCGCTCACATATGCCCAGTACATCTCCGATTCTATCTGCTACGAGAGAATGACTGTGACAGAGATCGAAAAGGCGGCCCAGGACCGGGTTGCATGGCGGAAGATCATTCTCGCCTGCACAAGCGCCATCACGTAGTGATACCCGCATGAGCAGCCGACCGATGATGATGATGATGATGATATACACATACAGTGGTGCTTGAAAGTTTGTGAACCCTTTAGAAATTTCTATATTTCTGCATAAATATGACCTAAAACATCATCAGATTTTCATTCAAGTCATAAAAGTAGATAAAGAGAAACCAGTTAAACAAATGAGACAAAAATATTATACTTGGTCATTTATTTATTGAGGAAAATGATCGAATATTACATATTTGTGAGTGGCAAAAGTATGTGAACCTCTAGGATGAGCAGTTAGTTTGAAGGTGAGATGTCAGGTGTCCGGTGTTTTCAATCAATGGGATGCCAATCAGGTGTGAGTGGGCACCCTGTGTTATTTAAAGAACAGGATCTATCAAAGTCTGCTCTTCACAACACATGTTTGTGGAAGTGTATCACGGCACAAACAAAGGAGATTTCTGAGGACGTCAGAAAAAGAGTTGTTGATGCTCATCAGGCTGGAAAAGGTTACAAAACCATCTCTAAAGAGTTTGGACTCCACCAATCCACAGTCAGACAGATTGTGTACAAATGGAGGAAATTCAAGACCATTGTTACCCTCCCCAGGAGTGGTCGACCAACAAAGATCACTCTAAGAGCAAGGCGTGTAATAGCCGGCGAGGTCACAAAGGACCCCAGGGTAACTTCTAAGCAACTGAAGGCCTCTCTCACATTGGCTGATGTTCATGTTCATGAGTCCACCATCAGGAGAACACTGAACAACAATGGTGTGCATGGCAGGGTTGCAAGGAGAAAGCCACTGCTCTCCAAAAAACACATTGCTGCTCGTCTGCATTTTGCTAAAGATCACGTGGACAAACCAGAAGTCTATTGGAAGAATGTTTTGTGGACGGATGAGACCAAAAAGTTCCTTTTTGGTCTAAATGAAAAGTGTTTGGAGAAAGGAAAACACTGCATTCCAGCATAAGAACCTTATCTCATCTGTGAAACATGGTGGTGGTAGTATCACGGTTTGGGCCTGTTCTGCTGCATCTGGGCCAGGACAGCTTGCCTTCATTGATGGAACAATGAATTCTGAATTATGTCAGAGAATTCTAAAGGAAAATGTCAGGACATCTGTCCATGAACTGAATTTCAAGAGAAGGTGGGTCATGCAGCAAGACAACGACCCTAAGCACACAAGTCGTTCTACCAAAGAATGGTTAAAGAAGAATAAAGTGAATGTTTTAGAATGGCCAAGTCAAAGTCCTGACCTTAATCCAATCCAAATGTTGTGGAAGGACCTGAAGCGAGCAGTTCATGTGAGGAAACCCACCAACATCCCAGAGTTGAAGCTGTTCTAGACGGAGGAATGGGCGAAAATTCCTCCAAGCCGGTGTGCAGGAATGATCAGAAGTTACCGGAAACGTTTAGTTGCAGTTATTGCTACAAAAGGGGGGTCACACCAGATACTGAAAGCAAAGGTTCACATACTTTTGCCACTCACAAATATGTAATATTCAATCATTTTCCTTAATAAATAAATGACCAAGTATAATGTTTTTGTCTATTTATTTAACTGGTTTCTCTTTATCTACTTTTAGGACCTGAGTGAAAATCTGATGTTTTAGGTCATACAGTATTTATGCAGAAATACTGAAAATTCTAAAGGGTTCACAAACTTTCAAGCACCACTGTATATATATATATATATATACAGAGAGAGAGAGACAACATGTCCAAAAGTTAAAAAGAGTTCCAATGTAAGTGTGGATTTAAAATAATCCAACCTGTTAGACATGTAGATTCAGACAGCACATAAACTTGTAGTTGAACTCAGAGTCTTTCTGGGTGGCCCTCTTAAGGATGGAACATAGCGGAGCAAGAACAAACTTAACTTTATTTACTTACAATTTCATACACTACTTTCTGGGGTCTTCACAAGTGGATAACCTCTGAGTGGTAACAGGGGCTACTAAGGAGGTACTGAGGGATTTGGAAACTGTAGAGAGAGAAGAGCTGCTGAGATTAAATAGGCTGACATCAAACAAATCACCAGGGCCAGATCAGAGGTTAGCGAGTACAGATATAAACCAGTGACGCACATTTTTAGGAAGTCACGAAGCCCTGGAGAAAATACTAAGGACTGGAAAATGGCAAATAGGATTCCGTTATATAAAAAAGGGAACTGGGAAGATCCAACCAACTATAGGCCAGTAAGCTTAACATGCAACACAGGAAAATGAACGGAAGGAATTAAGGAGAAGACTGAGCAACACCTGGGAAGGAGAGGAGTTATTCTGAACAGTCAGCATGGGGTCAGAATAGGGAGGTCATGTTTTACTAACTTGCTGGAATTCTATGAGAAGGCAACAAAAGAATATGACCAGAGAGGAGCAGATGAGATTATTGATCTGGACTTTTAAGGAGAAGTTAAGCAAAATGTCGCCTTTTATTGGCTAACTAAAAACATTACAATATGCAAACTTTCAAGGCAACTCAGGCCCCTTCTTCAGGCAAGAAGCATTTGATGAGGTGCTACATGAGAGGTGGGCATCAAACTAAAAGAACTGGCAGTTCAGGGTGTGGTATGCAGATGGGTGCAGAATTGGCTCAGACACAGAAAGCAGAGGGTGATGATGTGAGGAACCTCATCAGAATTGGGTGATGTTAAGAGTGGTGACCAGCAGGGGGGCAGTGCTGGGGCCACTGGTATTGTCAATGAGAATGATTTAGGAGTCATAGAGGACTCTAAGCTATCGACTGTCAGACAGTGCTCAGAAGTCATTAAGAAGGCTAACAGAATGTCAGGTTATACAGTACCTTGACATGTGGAGTACAAGTCACAGGAGGCTTTATAACACACTGGTGAGGCCTCATCTGGAGTCCTGGGGTCAGTTTATGACTCCATAAAGACACAGCAGCACTGGAGAAAGTCCAGAGAAGAGCAACGAGGCTGATTGAGGGCTACAGTGGGTGAGTTATGAAGATTAAAAGACCTGAGCATTTATAGAGATGAAGCGGAGACCTGACTGAAGTGTTTAAAATGATGAAGGGAATTAGTGCAGTGGATCAGACGATGACTTTATAATGAGTTCATCAAGAACAAGGGGACACAGTTGGAAACTTGTGAAGGGGAAACTTCACGCAAACATTAGGAAACAGAGAACCACAGACACGTGGAATAAGCGACCAAGTAGTCTGGTGGGCAGGAAGACTTCAGAGACTTTCAAAACTTTTAGAAGAATGAAGTGGACAGGACTGGCGAGCTGTATTGGGCTGAATGGCCTGTTCTCCTCTACAGTACACTGTTCTAATGATATTAAATTACTTTTCAAACTGTGGGCGCCCCCCCCCAACAACCTACTGTCACTGGCCCCACACATATTCTGAAAGTGTTAAATTTAAAGGTGGTTGGCCCCAATTTCAATGCCCTGTGTTTATTAATGTGTGGCACTACTGTCTTCTTCTTCTGCTTTTGGCTGCTCCCGTTAGGGACTGCCACAGTGGATCATCTTGTTCCATATCTTCCTAACCTTGTCACCCCCATCACTTGCATGTCCTCTCTCACCACATCCATAAACCTTCTCTTAGGCCTTCCTCTTCTCCTCTTACCTGGCTGCTCTATCCTTAGCACCCTTCTCCTGGTATACCCAGCATCTTTCCAAACCAACACAATCTCGCCTCTCTGACTTTGTCTCCCAACCATCCAATCCAGCATATGAAACAACTTCATATTTGAAGTAAGCTCTAACTGCATTAAAAATGAATGACTCCTAAAGCCGCTGTTCACTGAATGTCAGTAACACACCACAGAGTTCACAAATGGTGTCATCTCTGCACAAGCTCAGATTCCGACTCTGGAACATTCTGACCCAAGATGCACCTTTCTAGGACGTTTAATTAAAACGAACAGAGCGTGTCTGTCCCAGGCTGTTCTGATTACACCTTGTGAGGAAGGCAACACGACCCTCAGCAGCACTAATGAAATTCATACTTGTACATCCAACCAACGCGGAGCACGCGTCACTCTCCAGCGCCATGATAAACAAGAATGTATTAAAATGCATATGACAGAATCGCTCACCTGACGTCCTTCCTCTCTCTGGTTTCTATGCTCCCATAATCTGACACAAACTGCAGTGTGGTAATCACAGACCGGATGGGTTTTGTTTTCTCAAATGTTATGAACTCCAGTTAGGGATTGTGTGTGTGTGTTGTAGGACTGCGTGCGTACCCTTATGGTGGTGTGCGTTAGGGTCCATGGCAGTGCGTGTTTTTATTACAAAGAGCTCAGGTTCAGTGAGGGTACAGTAGGTGCGTGTGGTAGCGTAGTCAGTAGGACCCAGGGTGTTGAGGAAATTGGCCGATTGCACGTTTGCATGTTTCCTCGTTGGCACTTTGAGGATCACAATGAAGGTAGCATCACCGGGTGCATAAAAAACCTGAGTGGGATACAGAGGGAGATTCGAGAGGGAGGGCAAGGAAGTCCAAAGTTTAAGTAGACAGAACGAGAAAGACAAGAAGAGTCCAGATCGGTGCTGCTACGGGGAGGAGGCAGGCTGTCGGGAACATCGGCCAAGGTGGAACGAGTGGATGGCACCCATGGGGACAGGTTATGCCTGCTATTAGAGTGCACGGACAGCTCCCGTGCAAGAGAGATTTCCACGAACGCCTAGGGAGAAGGGAGGAGGGCTCACAGGGACCCGCAGACGCCGAGGGATAGAAGTTTAAGGGTAGCTGACTGCCCCGTCGGAGGACATCTCCTCTGGCAGAGGAGACCAAAAGGGGTAAGCAAAGGAGATACGCCAGTTTTAGAAAGAGGCACGGAGGCTCAGAATAGACGGATTCTTTCAGCTATGGATAATTTATGGGATTGTTAACCGCCACAAATTCTCGGGGGTTATTTATGTGTTGAAAGACTAACACTGACTGAATAGCAGAAGTACGTTTGCACCGATTACTCTTTGCTGTTACTGCATGTCTCATTATTGCCCAGTCCATCCTCGGTATCACGACTACCGATGTCCTGGATTCAAGCGAGTGAGCCAGCCGTGGGCAACCATAAACGCAGTTTATTCTGAAGACCGTTTGCTCTTTGGAAAGCGATTGCCTTCATGCACTCCACTCAAATTCTGGCAGCACCTTTATGAGGGGTTGTGTGTCCCAGAAGGAGAAGACACGAACATTTCACAACACTACTACACTTGTTAGTTACTTAATACTATGAGGCTTCGCTCGCCAGCCCCTAAGTACCGTTGTGAAAAGAATGGTAGGACGCAGCTGCTCCTCCGAAACCCCTCTTAAACGGTGATACAATACGAAACAAATACAGTTTTACCTCCTCTTGCTCGATCAGATGCTGGCTTGCTGCTGCTCCTGTGCCGCGTGATCTGCATTTCGCATGGCGCTACGAATGTTTTAAAGTCACTGCCTTGTCTCTCTTCTCCCCCAGACATTCTCAGACACTATTTGATCTCTTTTTTCGCTGTTCTGTTATTTCACCGAGTAATATTTTCCATTTGTTTGCGCTATGCTGCTGCTGGAGTATGTGAATTTCCCTTTGGGGATTAATAAAGTATCTATCTATCTATTATATAGTGCCTTTCACATCTATTATGTAGTGCCTTTCCTATCTATCTATCTAATGTGATCTTTACTCTCATTTTTTTTTGGAGACTTTTGAATTTTCCTACTTCCATTATCTCTAACCTGCTCTGCATGTGTATCACGGGACTTGCTTCCAAAGATTGTAAGTATGACGTGACTTACCCGTCTTGCAGGACGTGAAAGTGTCTCTCTTCAAAAGATCACGTCTCGTCCCAAGTTTTTTTTTTTTTTTTAATAATAGAGAGACTTAAAATGTGAAAACAAAAAATGCTAACTTGAGCTGCAATGCGAGACGGTGCAACAAGAACGACAAGAAACGCGCAGTAAGGCAGTGTTCACACCCTTATTGGTGTTTTTGAGTACCAGTCTATGACGTCCATCAGACCTGGGGGCTCTCCCTTGGAGAATCAGCATCGACAATCACCTCCCCTGAGTAAGTCTCAGTCCTATAGCACGAGTCCATCTCGGAGAATCGCCATCGATACACATAGCGGAGCACGCGACGATCGACAGTGAGGTACTTCGTGGACCGCAAGCGACCGTTTACCACTGAATACAAACAGCGACCCAAAAGGCAGCAACTTGTGAACAGCTGTGGGTGGTGACCCTCAATTCAAGAAATGAATGAACCCTGAAATATTACTTTTTTTTTTTGATTTGTTCCTTATTTGGCCTTTTATAATTTCTTGTATTAAGAAGTCTGTGGTGGGGTGGCGCCCTGCCCAGGGGTTGTTTCCTGCCTTGCGCCCGGTGTTGGCTGGGATTGGCTCCAGCGGACCCCCGTGACCCTGTAGTTAGGATATAGCGGGTTGGATAATGGATGGATGGATGGATGAATGTATTAGGAAGTTAATAATAATAATAATAATAATAACTTTTATTTATACAAGGCGCCTTTCTGAGAACTCAAGGACACCAAACAAACAATAAATAAATAAATAAAAGACACAATTATAAACAACTAAAAACATCAGAAAATATAAAAATTAAAACCAAACATAACCACTGTAAGGGCGGCACGGTGGCGCAGTGGTAGCGCTGCTGCCTCACAGTTAAGAGACCCGGGTTCGCTTCCCAGGTCTTCCCTGAGTGGAGTTTGCATGTTCTCCCTGTGTCTGCGTGGGTTTCCTCCCACAGTCCAAAGACATGCAGGTTAGGTGCATTGGCGATTCTAAATTGTCCCGGGGTGTGTGTACTTGGTGTGTGTGTGTGTGTGTGTGCGCGCCCTGCCCAGGGTTTGTTTCCTGCCTTGCGCCCTGTGTTGGCTGGGATTGGCTCCAGCAGACCCCCGTGACCCTGTAGTTAGGATATAGTGGGTTGGATAATGGATGGATGGATGGATGGATAACCACTGTAATCATAAAGAAAAAGCCATTTTAAACAGATGCGTTTTAAGTTTACATTTGAAGGATGAATATGATTTGATATTTCTAAGCTCGGTGGGTAATGAATTCCAGAGCTTGGGAGAAGAATGGCTGAATTGTTCATTTTTGCATAGCACTTGGGGGTCAGAGCGCAGGGTCAGACATTGTAATTGAGTAATTGAACGTTAGGGGCTTTGCTCAAGGGCCCAGCAGAGTAGGATCCCTTTTCGGAGGTAACGGGGATTTGAACCGGCAACCTTTTAGATACCAGTGCTGATCCTCAGCCACCACTGGCTGAGTATTCAAATGTGAAAAGAATCTGTAGCTTCTGTAAAATTAGTAATTTTTTTTTGCATAAACATTGCTGGAAAATCCCAACTCCATCATTTTTCAGCTAAAACTATCCACTTGCAGTCTTCCTTTATTTTTAATGGGTTTCAACCCTTTGGCATGGCAGTGTGGCATAGTGCTTTAAGGCTTCTCTTAGGGTCAAATTCCACTGCTGACACCATCTGACGTCACCTGCCTGTGCGTCCATGAGAAAAACAAAAATTGTACAAATTGTACCCAATTGTATCTCAAATGTCCTAAGGCGCTTTAGTGGTAGCCTGATCATGTATGAGCAGGACTGCAACTCTATGTACTCCGGCGTGGCTCCTGCCTCACTCAGAGTTTCCCATTTTTCTGTGGCCTGTGGTGAATTGTCTCCAAAGCACGCTGGTGTCCACTTAACATCCAAGTACATCCATGTTGTGTCGCACATCTCTCTGACACACTAACACTAAGGACTTTCAGTCAGTGAGTCATTCAGCAGAAGTGTGTCCAAAAAACGCAACTGGGGTCCATTATACAGACAATAGGCCTCTGTAGCTCCTCACTGGCACTGGGACGGCCAAGTCACATGTTTTCTTTCTTTTAAATTTTCTTTATTTTTAGTCACTCTGGTATGCTTCAGACTGTAGTGTGTGTGTGTACATCTATTTATGCCCTTCTCCCCCGATCGCTCAGTTTAGATGGCCGGCCAGCTCTAGGAAGAGTCCTGGTGGTTTTGAACTTCTTCCACTTACGGATGATGGAGGACACTGTGCTCATTGGGACCTTCAAAGCAGCAGAAATTTTTCTGTAACCTTCCCCAGATTTGTGCCTCGAGACAATCCTATCTCGGAGGTCTATAGACAATTCCTTTGACTTCATGCTTGGTTTGTGCTCTGACATGAACTGTCAACTGTGGGACCTTCTATAGACAGGTGTGTGCCTTTCCAAATCACGTCCAATCAACTGAATTTACCACAGGTGGACTCCAATGAAGCTGCAGAAACATCTCAAGGATGATCAGGGGAAACAGGATAGACCTGAGCTCAGTTTTGAGCTTCATGGCAAAGGCTGTGAATACTTATGTACATGGGATTTCTCAGTTTTTTTATTTTTTAATAAATTTGCAAAAACCTCAAGTAAACTTTTTTCACATTGTCATTATGGGGTGTTGTGTGTAGAATTCTGAGGAAAAAAATGAATTTAATCCATTTTGGAATAAGGCTGTAACATAACAAAATGTGCAAAAAGTGATGCGCTGTGAATACTTTCTGGATGCACTGTATTCTTCCCAGCATGCCCCTGGTCTTACCCGGGGTCTCCTCCCAGCTGTTATGCCTGTAAAACCTCCCGAGAGTGCCATTAGGGAGACATCCGTTATCAGATGCCAGAACCCATTGGATCGTATCGATGCAGAGGGTCAGCAGCTCCACTCTGAGCCTCTCACCCCGTCTTCTAATGGAGAGCTTGGCCACCCTGCAGGGTAGAACTCATTTCAGCTCCTTATACCCACAATCTCACCCAAAAGCTCACGACCACAGGCGAGGGTAGGGACGCAGATCATAAAATAACTCATCTCACAAATGTTTGCCCCCCCTTTAAAATGACAAGTCACTGGTGTAGCCCACTGGTTTCAGAAGTTCCCACCCATTAGACCAATGGAGGTCATCTGTCTGTGGTGTTTTTCACTTAATTGGGTGGCCGTGCCTTTGCATGGTGGACCCGTGGCTCTGAAACGCTTTTGCCACATGAAATAAGGTCCACCCCCTTGATTGGAAGTTTAAAATCTCAATTAAAAACATATCTTTATGCACTAGCATTTGGCTCATAGTAAAAGGGATTCTCCTTAAAATGTGCCAAGACTTTTATGAGTTAACTAGTTGTCCCCCCGTGGCTCCGCCCACATAGTAGTGAAACGGGACAAACTTTATCCATCCGTCCATTATCCAACCCACTATATCCTAACTACAGGGTCACGGGGGTCTGCTGGATCCAATCCCAGCCAACACAGGGTGCAAGGCAGGAAACAAACCCTAGGCAGGGCGCCAGCCCACCGCAGGGCACACACACACCAAGCACACACTAGGGACAATTTAGAATGGGACAGACTTTAAAAATCAATAAAAAAATGTAAAAAAAATGTAATTCTGGCCAAGCGGAAGGTAGATACGCTCAAACGTCAAACGCCGGCACTGTGTCTGATCGTGTTCAGCTGTGACAGGAGAGCGTCTCCCGCGTGGGGAGAAAAGCACGTGGCCAATCAGCAGGTACCTTGTAAAACACACGGAGCTCTGATCTCTCTCTCTCAGAAACGTCAAATGTTACTTAACAATCTCTAGATGATAATGTCTGCTGAACAAACAGGTAGCGCTAGCTAAGCAGAGGCAACACGTGGCGAGAGGCACAGCAACTAGAATGGAGGTTGGCCCACCCCATCCCCTCGGCCCACTGCATGTCTCTTTGATTCATGCAAATAAATCAGTGCTGCAAGCAAACTATGATTCTTAGCGTGATGAGAGAAGTCGCAAACTCAACCGGAATGTTCAAGCAAATTATAGAAAAAAACCCGATCTAAATCCGTTAAGTTGTTCTCTCATGCACTAGCTAAGCCGAGGTAAGATATGCCCTGAGGCTGGCGCATGAGTGAGGAGGGACCCGTCCCCCGCCCCTTGGCCCGCAGCCTCTCTCTTGAATTTGTACAAATATATCGCTGTCACAAGCGAACTATGACGACTAGCATACTGAGAGAAGTCGCAAAATCAACCGAAACATTCAAGCAAATTCTAGAGAAAACCCGATCTAAATCCATTAAGTAGTTCACTCGTGAAAAGCCGACAGAGACACAGACGGCCTTTATGATGGAAGGACCAGGGGAGGAAGCGTGGCCAGAGTATTACCTCCCCCGGAGCAATAGGGGCCAATCCCCTCTGGGTTTGCAACGGTGCCTCAGACTCCCGCAGGGCTCCGTGGGAATTGGAGTTGGGATCCGCGGGCACTGCCAGGGGGCACTGCAGCAGTTGCTGAACCCTTCTCGGCAGCTCTTCCTCCACACCCGGAAATGTGACAACAAGCAACTGGGCCACTTCCGGGTGCCTTATAAAATGGGCCAGCAGCCACTACTCGAGGAGCCATGAGTTGGGAGGCAGGAAGACGAAGCTTGCTGGGAGAGGAGTAGAGGCGGCTAAGAAACAGAAGAAGGAGAAGAAGAAGAGCAAGAATAAAGAGGAGGAGGAGGAGGAGGAGGAAAAGGGATTGTGTTGTACTTTGCTCTGTGAGCTAAACCATGGGCGGTGTAAATAAAAGGTGTGTTGTGTGGCAAACTCATGTCTGCCTGTATGTGTCGGGTCAGCATTTTTTCACTTAAGAAATATAGCAAAAGTTAGACCTCTTATATCATTGAAAGATGCTGACATATTAGTTCACGCTTCTGTTTTCAGTCGACTAGATTACTGTAACGCACTCCTCTCAGGCCCACCCAAAAAAGACATTAATCGATTACAACGAGTGCAGAATGCAGCTGCTAGAATCCTAACTTGGAAAAGAAAATCCGAGCACATTTCTCCAGTTTTGATGTCACTACACTGGTTACCTGTGTCATTCAGAATTGACTTTAAAATACTGCTTATGGTTTATAAAGCCTTAAATAATCTCGCCCCATCTTATATATCGGAGTGTCTGACACCTTATATTCCAAATCGTAACCTTAGATTCTCAAATGAGTGTCTCCTTAGAATTCCAAGAGCAAAACTTAAAAGAAGTGGTGAGGCAGGCAGCCTTCTGCTGTTATGCACCTCAAATCTGGAATAGCCTGCCAATAGGAATTCGCCATGCTGATACGGTGCAGCACTTTAAAAAAACTGCTAATAACACATTATTTTAACATGGCTTTCTCATAACTTCATTTTAGTTTAATCCTGATGCTCTGTATATTCAATTAATTATCATTAATGTGGGCGGCACGGTGGCGCAGTGGGTAGTGCTGCTGCCTCGCAGTTGGGAGGCCCGGGTACTCCGGTTTCCTCCCACAGTCCAAAGACATGCAGGTTAGGTGCACTAGGGATTCTAAAAATTGTGCTTAGTGTGTGCTTGGTGTGTGTGCGTATGTGTGTGCGCACGCCCTGCGGTGGGCTGCTGCCCTGCCCGGGGTTTGTTTCCTGCCTTGCGCCCTGTGTTGGCTGGGAGTGACTCCAGCAGACCCCCGTGACCCTGTAGTGAGGATATAACAGGTTGGATAATGGATGGATAGATGGATATCATTACTATTCATGGTGGCTCCAAAATCCGTACTAACCCCTACTCTCTCTTCCGTTCTTTTTCTGGGGTGGTGATCTGTGCCACCACCACCTAATCAAAGCACCGTGATGTCCCTGCATTGATGGATTAAAGGCCAGAAGTCCACACGAACGTCATCATCTAGTCCTTCCATGAGAACCCTGAATACAATGAGGACAGTATGTTAGGTAGAATGTCTAGAGGGGGCTGGGCGGTCTCATGGCCTGTAACCCCTACAGATTTTATTTTTTATTAATTCTTACTTTGTCCTTTTTTCTCTTTCTTCATCATGTAATGCACTTTGAGCTACATTATTTGTATGAAAATGTGCTATATAAATAAATGTTGTTGTTTTCAGGGTGGCTGTACGCACCCTGGTGGTCCACAATAGATATACTGTAGATATTCTGGATAGCTTCCTCATTATTTATTGATTTGTTTGTTTTTATTAGCTTTTAGCTGTAAAGCACTTTGGGTGGACTGGCAGTTGTGTTAAACTTGCTCTATAAATATAAAAGGGCTGACCTGAGTTGACTATTGTGCACATTTCCGTGTGTGTCACGTCATTTGTGAAGTCTGTAACGGTGCCATGGAGTTCCAAGCCTGAGTGCGCTGAAGAGCGCTATATAGAATTGAAAGCTCCCGGCCGGCACGGCTACACCCGTTCATCTCAACATTTCTCAGTCCTCGCTCACTCAGCTTCACTTTGTTAATGTCAGAGTTGTCCAGCCCTTTGTCTCACTCGATGGACTGCTTCTTGCCTGAGTTAACAACTTCTGGTATGCAAACAGCTGTGCGCCACATGTGCGAAAAGAGCGGAGAGTCCTGTTGGTAACAGAGTTCACCTGCCCTGTGTCTCAAACAGCCTCCATTGTACCCTCTAGGAAACTCATAACAGGGTGGTGGTGCTGGTGTGAGTTCAGTTTTGCTTGAGGTCACTTTATCCGGTGGTCCTGCAGGTCCGCATACTGCCGACCGTTAAGGTGATGGGTAGAGAGCTGCTTTAACAGAAGCCTTGCTGTTGAGTTTTACATTCGAAGCTCCAAGTTGCCCTGCTCAGAAGCCATGTGGCTCTTGTTTTCAAGATGTCAGACAGGACAATGTGGTGCACTGAAGAGGCCTGTCATTGTTCTTCTCAGTGCTGCCGACACGTTTTCATGATGTTTCGTGCCGTTCCTCTTGTCAAACCCACACACTTGTCCTTGTCAGCTCCAGATTAAGCTCCGTTTGCGGAAAAAGACAAGGTGACAACCAAACAGGTGTGCAGACCCCTTCATGCTTCTCTTTTCTTTTAAACAGCTTAGTTCTTATCATGCCCTTGTGAAGGTCTTCAAAATCTACTCTGTGACAGCCATCACACCGTCAACAAAATACTGACGTGATGGGCCTCTTACAGCTCAGTGGGACAGTACACCTGTGTGACAAATTAAAAGCCAGTGTCCCCAATGCACCTTGTCACACACGTGCGCATGGGAGGCAGCTAAAGGGCTCAAAAGAAGGGGGTGGGGCAGAGTCCACTCATCCTCTCTCTTATCTCCCTTGCAGACCAAATGCGGGAAATGCCACCTGCCCCTCAAAAGTCGTCACTTCCGGACCAGCAGAAGAGCCCACGTCCTAATGACATCATTTCCACATCCCAAGAAGTCGCAGCCCCGATGACTTCATTTCCAGTTCCGGTCCCAATGCCCCTCCTCTTCCTGTTTTTCAACGATATATCTGCCATGTTCCCTAACCCGTACAGTTCTGTTTTGTCTGTAAAGACCATTTCTTCAAAACCTTTTGCATCTGCAGCCACTTTCAGTTATACGGGAAGTTGAAACCTTTATTTTTTTTTTATTTTGTGTCAAGGCTCGATTATTTACCACAACCTGCATGTGTCATCACATTAAGCAAGGCAAGGGTGACAAGAGATCCAGCGTTGTTTCTTCTACAAACAATCTTCTAAAATGGCCTGCATATGTTTGTTGGGACCCCTGGAGGAGATCCTAAATTATTGGATTGGAGTGATTTGTCAGACTCACCGTCTTCTTGAACACATTTAGTTAATTTAAATGGAGGGAAATCGTCCCTCTGCTGTGTGGCGTCAATGGTGTGTCCCCCACACTAAACACGGACCAGAGAGAGCAAAGGAGAGAGCCGACTGTTGATAGACCAGCATGAGAAAAGGCCAAGGCTAGGAGGCAACCATCTCCAATGTCACAACAGCTGGAGAAGAGTGTCAGGAGTGATTTGTGACAGACGGGTATCAGCAAGAGTGAAAGGGAAGGTCTACAGGATGGTGGTGAGACCAGCTGTGTTATATGGGCTGGAGATGACCCTCTAATGTCCTCATTTCTAATCCTATCCATCCTCGTCACGCCCAATGCAAATCTTAGCATCTTTAACTCTGCTACCTCCAGCTCTGTCTCCTGCTTTCTGGAGCCTTAATGAATCAGTAATAAGGATAATAATAAAGTATATGTTAAACACAAAAAAAGCAATTGTCTATTCGGTAGGCTGGCGCCCTGCCTGGGGTTGTTTCCTGCCTTGTGCCCTGTGTTGGATGGGATTGGCTCCAGCAGACCCCCGTGACCCTGTAGTTAGGATATAGCGAGTTGGATAATGGATGGATGGATGGAAAAAAAGCAATTGCTAGACAAACAATGCATACGCCAAAGCCCTCTTAATTCCCTGACAGCGATAATTATTTACAAAAGCTGCACAAATGTCACTGAAGGAAACACCAGGCGCCACACCATAAACAAGTAACAATTACAATAAAGTCCAAACACAGCCCAGTACAGCAGGGGCAGAGCCCCGAATGAAATGTAAAGTTTTGTCCTACCAGGTTCCAGTTGTTTGCCACATTTGTGAGACATTGCGAGACGGTGGCACAGGAGACAGAGCTGGAGGTAGCAGAGTTAAAGATATTAAGATTTGCATTGGGTGTGACGAGGATGGACAGGATTAGAAATGAGGACATTAGAGGGTCAGCTCAGGTGGGATGGTGAGATTGCATTGGTTTGGACATGTAAAGAAGAGAGATGCTGGGTATACTGAGAGAAGGGTGCTAAGGATAAAGCTGCTGGGTATATTGGGAGAAGGATAGTAAGGATAGAGCTGTTAGGCAAGAGGAGAAGAGGAAGGCCTAAGAGAAGGTTTATGGATGTGGTGAAAGAGGACATGCAGGTGATGGGGGTGACAGAGCAAGATGATGAGGACAGGAAGATATGGAAGAACATGATCCGCTGTGGCGACCTCTAATGGGAGCTGCTGAAAGCAGAAGGACTGTAGCCCACCTCCCAGGACGTGGCTGCAAGAGGAAAATCGAGCCCCAAATGGGCAGAAGGACAGTGAGAATGGCAGACAAAAAGCTAAGGATGACTTCCACAGAGAGACACAAGCTGAAGTGTGAGGTCGAGGCCCATCAGCGTTTGATCACACCAGATGTCTCATGGGTGACTAACAGAAGGAAAGACACCTGAGCCGACATGCTGCTGTCAATGGGATACCCCAGGTTTGTATTTTTTATTTTATAAACATTCCTAAACTCCTGGTTTCGCCTTGTCATTGCGGGGTATTGAGTGTGTGGCTTGATGAGGTGAAACTGAAACAATTTTAGCAGAAGACCACGAAAAAAAAAAAAAGATGACAGGGTCGATGGCTGGCATTTTGTCACTTACTTATAAAAGACGTGATCACGTGACTTCAGCTTTCAAGCCCACTACCTATGAATGCCTCTCATTGGTGTAAAAATGCCCAGCTGCCCTCCAATGACAGTCCAAATCCATTGGTCTCCGCTCCACTAAAGGGATGGTGTGTGGATTCAAACGGCACGCTAACCGAATAAGGACTCTGGTGTGAGGCGGCCTGTGAAATCCTGTAAGTGAGATCACTGCAGGGAAACTGGCGCCCCCCCCCCACCCCAACGAGGAGGGGACAGGAAACTAAAAGATGTCACTTCAAGAGAAGGATCTCGTCAAGGGTGGCATTTACAGCACCTAAAGCAGACAGACTGACACACACACACACACACACACACACACACACACACACACACTTGATTACAGCAGGGACCACCAAACTCTCCCAGTATTTAATGGCAGTTACTGGTCATGAGCAGCAGTGGGGCACGGATGACTGTCTGACTGTACCATGACGGTCTGCTTTAGGGGTCCGTACATTCTAGTCTCGTCAGACTAAGCACCATCCTCCACCTTGGGATGGCAAAATAAATAAATAAAATGAATAAAGTTGGCATCAGCTGGCCCAGAAAATAAAGCATTTTGGGTTGATCTTTGTTATGGACCCCCCTTCCAAAATGTGGTGCTTTATTTATTTATTTATTTATTTTAATCTGGTAGGAATAAGTTCTTAATGCTGTGGGATTATCTTGAGGGCATCAGACGCGTCCGCTGTGCACTGCACTTATTAAAAATAATGAAGTCGTAATTCAGCTGTCAGAGCAATGAGAGCGATGAGAAGAGAAATACAATCGAGTGGTGAAAATGGCTGACCGGGTTTAATTAAACAGAGCTGAATATGATCCACTGTGGTACGTCCAACCGCTGCTAATGCTACGCCGATTCAATTACATCTCCATTACTTTGGGGGGCTCACTTGAATAACTTCAGCTTGCAAGATAAAGATCTCATTCACAGCAGATAATAACCTGTGCGCACAAGATAAGAAGTATTCCAGCAACATAACAACTTGACCTCACAAGACAAAATACCATTTTGTTGGACTTTGCTGCCTCCAGAGATTTTAGAAATAAAAGAAACAAAATGATAAAATTGAAAATAACATGTCAATCATCACTGGCCTTCCCAAGGATCAGCCCCAAACAAACGACAAAATGACTTCAATCACACACGAAAACGGAGTACAACCACCTTCAGAAAAGTGTCTGTCTGGTTGATACGCTTGTGTCATCCCAAAAGATGGCACATCACAAACATTAACACTGCTTTTACCAATTCCATATCAAATGGCATATATCACAGACATATGCACTGAATTTGTCATTCCAACAGAAAGTGCATCACCAATATTAACAGTGCTTTTATAAATCACATTCCCAATAACATGTATCACAGACATACAGTATGTGTTGCATTTATAATTCCAACAGACATCTCATCACAAAGATTAACAGTGCTTTTATGAATCCCATACCAAATAGCATATATCTCATATATATGCATTCCATCTGTCATTCCAACAGTTGGCACATCACGAATGTGTAGTAATAAAATGCATTGCATTTTTCATTCCAACAGATGGTGCATCACAAACATTACCACTGCTCTTATGAATCCACACCAACTGGCAAGTAGCAGAGACATATGCATTGCATTTGTCATTCCAACAGATGGCAGGCATATCACAAAATTTCTAGTAATAAAATGCATTGCTTTTGTCATTCCACAGATGGTGCATCACAAAAATTGACACTGCTTTTACAAATCTGATACCAAATGGCATACATCACAGACATATGCATTGCATTTGCCATTTCAATAGATGGTGCATCACAAACATGTAGTAACATAATGCATTGCATTTAACATTCCAACAGATGGTGCATCATAAACATTTGTAGTAATATAATTCATTGCATTGTCATTCCAACAATTGGCACATCACAAATTTGTAGAAATAAAACAGTGCTTTTATAAATCACATACCAAACAATATGTATCACAGACATATGTGTAGCATTTGTCATTCCAACAGATGGCTCATTACAAAGATTAACACTGCTTTTATGAATCCCATACCAAATGACATACATCACATATAAAGGCATTGCATTTGTCACTCCAACAGATGGCACATCACAAATATTAGTACTAATAACATGCATTGCATTTGTCATTCCAAAAGTTGACACATCACAAATGTGTAGTAACATAATGCATTACATTTGTCATTCCAACAGATGGTGCATCATAAACATTTGTAGTAATATAACTCAGTGCATTGTCATTTCAACAGTTGGCACATCACAAATGTGTAGTAATAAAATGTATTACATTTGTCATTCCAACAGAAGGTGCATCACAACCATTAACACTGCTTTTACAAATCCCATACCAAATGGCATATAACAGAGACATATGCACTGCACACGTCATTCCAATAGAAGGCAAATCACATCACATCACAACACAGGCCATTGATCCTTCAACAGGATAAGGAGCCAAAACACACACTTAAAAGCCCCGAAGAATGGATAAGAACAAAACACTGGACTATAATGAAGTGGCCTTCTATGAGCCCTGATTTGAATTCCATCAAACATCTCTGGAAAGAAGTGAAACCTGCAGTCTGGAGAAGACCCCTCTTCAAGCCCGACACATCTGGAGCAGTTTGGGCCAGACGACCTGTGGACAGGCGCAGAACTCTCATGGAGAGCTGAAGGAATCATTTGTGTGCAGTGACTCCATAACTCCAGTAAAGGGCCACTGACTCTGCCCCTTCCGAGGCATTTCCGAAGGCGTTCGACTTGGACCAGAGCTAATCACAAAGGCGAAGGTCCAAGAAGGGCAACAGACAAGAAATAAAACGCCCTGCCGAGCAACATTCTGTTTAAAGAGTGGGGTAACCGCCCAAGTTCGCAGTTTTCTTATGCCATTGCACGTTGTTTGATTTTCTGAAGCAAAACAACAATTAAAGAGGACCATAGGGTTGTTGTCCCCACATTTCCTCCCTGAACTCAAGTTTCACCATGAGAATATCTGACCCCGTGTTGCTGTTTCTTTCTTCACACAATCTGGGGTCAATAAATAGGCCTGGTGGGCTTTTAAGCCATGGATGGAACTTTTTACTGGAGGCAAAACTCCAAGTCCCATAAGCCAAAATGGCCAGGATGGACAGGATGAAGCAATGGAAATTCACAGAATGGTTAGAAGGGACAAGGATGTTCCAGATCATCACACATATTTTTTATTTCATATCACACCTTTCGATACTGAAACTGGTTCAAGGTGTTTGGTGGGACTGACTGTTGCTAAGCCTCACTTTAAAAGCCATGCAGTCTAAGCAAACTGAAGTTCATCTTGTGTACACATGGAGTATTTACTCCCCTCTGATAAGAGCTGTTTGACTTACAATTTGCAGTTAAACAGATAAGCACAGGACCACTGACAGCTCAGAGCAGTGCACCTCCATGATGACGGCCCTCATCCTTCTGCAGTCCAGTGGTAAGGAAATGCAGCTGTGTGTGGAAATGGAAAGGCTCGACTGTCCCTGGGAAAAGCACTCACCCCTTCGGACATGTTCACGTTCACCTGGTGTGTAACACTGAATCACAGATTGACTTTGGATTTCTCGTCAGGGTTCAACAGAAGACGAAACTCTTTGAATGTTAAAGTGTAATGAGAAGTCAAGCAAGATGACCCCTTTTAATTGGCTAACTAAAAAAAGATGACAATAGGTGAGCTTTCGATGCAACTCAGGCACTTTCTTCAGGCGAGATGGAATCAAAGTGGAAACAGACATATGAAAAGCAGTCTACAATAATCACAGACGTAAAACACAAAAAGCATTAAGTATTTACGTGCAGTATTAGTAACAGCAGCCATCTGTGTGTACACGTCTCCCTCTCTGTCCGCTCCGCCATCTTCAAGTTTTATCGAATGTCATGGAGGTCACGAGCGAGCAGCCGTTGTCAAGTCCAGCTGCAAATTCTCCACGGGATTGAGATCTGCGCTCTGACTCGGCCACTCCACGACATTCACATTGCTCAATGCTGACCAGTGCTGTGTGCCCAGGGCACTCTTGTCCCCCCGCCAACCGCATGATGCACAGCTGTCTTGACCAATCCCCGTCATCAAGATGGCTGGTGTAGCGGGCCCAGTTACCCACAATAATCAGCCAATTCCTCAAGGGAGAACGTTAGAGATCGGTACTACCATTTTTGATGTGGGTTTCGATACCAGCTTTAGGACCTCAACGGTTACAGAAGCAGATTGCCAGATAACTGTTAAAATGCCACCTCACCATCTTACTTCAGCCTTCTTTGTTGCACTGTGCACTAAACACCACTTTACGCTTTATAGTAATGAGGTCCCAAACTTCACTGAAGCAATTAAGGGTCTCTCATGAAGTCACAAATCTCATCACAAATAACACAATATGGCAGCACTCATGGGGATCCAAGACAGTGTTGCGGTAAGTGAAAAAGAACTATTGTAAGGTCGCCCCCTATGAAGGGAGTATCATGTACAATGAGTTCAGCCACAATCTTAGTTTATTCCTCTTCTGTGGTACATAAGAAAATAACACACATGACAAACACGAGGAGACCATCCAATTCATCAGCCTCGTTTGTTTGGCTAATAGCTAAGCTGTTCCAATGTCTCCTCCAGATTCTTCTTAAAGGTTTTCAAGATTTCTACTTCAAATCCATGACTCGGTCATCTGTTCACTCATCAAGCCCCACCAATCAGCCATCACTCAAGTGTTAAGCCACATCCAGCCTGCTGCCACTCAAGCATCTCACCCTGACCAGTCAATTGAGACTTAAGTGCCTGGCCCCACCCAGACTGCTGTCATTCAAGTGTCTAGCCCGCCAAGTCGACTGAGACTTAATGCCAAGCCCTGACCAGACTGCTGTCATTCAAGTATCTAGCTCGTCCAGACTGATGCCACTGAAGTGTCTAGCCCGCCAAGTTGACTGAGAATTAATGCCAAGCCCCACCCAGACTGCTGCCACTCAAATGTCTAGCCCACCGAGTCAACTGAGACTTAATGCCAAGACCCACCCAGACTGCTGCCACTCAAATGTCTAGTCCGCCAAGTCGACTGAGACTTAATGCCAAGCCCCGACCAGACTGCTGTCATTCAAGTACCTAGCTCGTCCAGACTGATGCCACAGAAGTGTCTAGCCCGCCAAGTTGACTGAGAATTAATGCCAAGCCCCGCCCAGACTGCTGCCACTCAAATGTCTAGCCCACTGAGTCAACTGAGACTTAATGCCAAGACCCACCCAGACAACTGCCACTCAAATGTCGAGCCCGCCAAGTCGACTGAGACTTAATGCCAAGCCCCACCCAGACTGCTGCCACTCAAATGTCTAGCCGGCCCAGTCGATTGAGACTTAATGCCTAGCCCTACCTAGATTGCTGCCACTCATGTGTCTAGCCACATCCATCCAGCTGAGAGGTAGTAAGAAATGGGAGAACTTAAGAAATTTGACAAACACAAGGAAACCATCCAGTCCATCAAGTCTGTTTGTTTAGCAATAATCTAAGCTGTCTTAATATCTTATCCAGATTCTCCTTAAAGGTTAATAAGGTTTCTGCTTCAACTCCATGACTTGGTCATCTTTTCATTCATTCAGCCCCACCAATCAGCTGCCACTCAAGTGTCTCTCCCTGACTTAAGTAAATAGCCCCGCCCAGACTGCTGCCACTCAAATGTCTAGCCACACCCAGCCAGCTGAAAGGAGGTAAGAATTGGAACAACATAAGAAATGTGAAAAACAAGAGGAGACCATTCAGTCCATCAGTCCCGTTTGTTTAGGTAGTAACTAACCTGTCCTGATAGCTCATCCAGATTCTTCTTATAGGTGGTCAAGGTTCCTACTTCAACTACAGTTTGTTCCAGAGCCCCACAAATTCCAGAGCCCCACAAATCTTTACATAAAAAAAAAAAGACATCAGACAGAAGAGATTCTCGTCTGCCCGTGAGGTCCAGAATACCCGTGTTCCTTATTCCACATCTCCGCAGTCTATGCCTTCATTGGTCGTCAGCTCTCCTGCACACTCGGAGCAGACTGTACGACTAAAGATGAAAAACTTGAACCTGTTTGTGGAGCGAGCCGCTGAGCAACCGCAGTATGTCATGTGATGCCACTCGCCTTTGTGGGAGCGTGCCACCAATGGCCTCAAACTCACTAAGATTACATATAGTAAGGCTATGACTGAAGTTGTCTAATGTGACAGGGCCTTAATGGGGCTGCGTGGTCCTTCTCGTGACAGCAGTTTGCTTTCCAGTCAAATTAAGACTTGGATGAGCAGCTCCAGACGTTCTCGTTGGTTCAGTTTTCTATCAGATTAAATTTCAAATCCCAAGGTCCACCCAAACAGTACCCATAATTCTCTCTCTCTCTCTCTCCACGTATGTCTGAACAGAGAGTAACAGTGACTCACTTGGGACCACAAAGAGGGTGAAGATTTGTAGATATGTCATTAAAGCTGAAGGATGTGAGGTGTGCAGTAAGGGCCGGATCAACATCTTTGTTGTTGTTGTCGTCTGGATTCGTGATCGACCTGGCTGGACTAATGGAGCACCAGCTCCTTCATGAATAATGTCTATCCACCCCGTCCTCCACACCTCACATAATTCAATTCTAATGACATTTCCACAAATCTTCAGAATGGTAGGTAAAACACCCAGGGTGACCTTAGTGAGATCGGAACGGCAATCTGACAGGCACTGGATTGATTTAGCGCTGGTACTTTTAACTCTTCCCACTTGTCACTTGGCACAAAAGCCACCAAAACTATTAAGACACTCATTTGCAGAACGTGAACCTTTGTATTGATCTCAGAATTGTCCATTTTACACCAATCAGTCACAACTTTAAGACCACCTGCCTAATACTGTGTACGGTCGTGTTGAGAATGACCCAAGTGTTGGTTTTCACAAAGTTTGCTGCTTCAGTGTTGTTAGATCTTTTTGTTAGATGTTTCTATGGTAGACTGAAGTAGAATTACAAGCAGTTCAGAAGTTTCAAAGGCTTTTATAGACTGTAAAACAGGGGTACAGGGACCTCTGGAAATGCGCTACTTCACAGGGTTTAGCTAACAGAAAGCCGAATGCAGGAGTCACAGTCAGATGACTGGAGATATGAGACTGTTGAATTCCGGTATTTTATATTTATTTAACGTAAAAAAACAACTGAAACAATAAACAAACATGCTGTAGATAAACCAATATGGCGGAAATAAAAGTCTTTTGTGAACAGGCAACCACTTCCAGTTGAAGGTGTGACCTCATTAAACTTTCTTACATTGACAATGACATCACGTTTATACAAAGAGTCCATATTTGCAGTCCTGGCCCTTCTTTCTTTTCAAGACCTCTGCAATTCACCCTGGCAGGCTGGCTGTCATTCAGCTTCTGGGCCCAATCCTGACTGATGGCCGCCGGCCATTCTTGCATCATCAATGCTTGGAGTTTGTTAAAATTGACGGGTTTTTGATTGTAGATGTAGTGCCTTTCACATCTATCTATCTATTATATAGTGCCTTTCATATTTATCTATCTACCTATTATATAGTGCCTTTCCTATCTATCTATCTACAGTGCATCCAGAAAGTACTCACAGCGCATCACTTTTTCCACATTTTGTTATGTTACAGCCTTATTCCAAAATGGATTAAATTCATTTTTTTCCTCAGAATTCTACACACAACACCCCATAATGACAATGTGAAAAAAGTTTGACATTTTTGCAAGTTTATTAAAAATTAAAAAAAAATCAGAAAGCACATGTACATAAGTATTCACTGCCTTTGCCATGAAGCTCCCAATTGAGCTGAGGTGCATCCTGTTTCCCCTGATCATCCTTGAGATGTTTCTGCAGCTTAATTGGAGTCCACCTGTGGTAAATTCAGTTGATTGGACATGATTTGGAAAGGCACACACCTGTCTATAGAAGGTCCCAGTTGACAGTTCATGTCAGAATACAAACCAAGCATGAAGTCAAAGGAATTGTCTGTAGACCTCCGAGACAGGATTGTCTCGAGGCACAAATCTGGGAAAGGTTACAGAAAAATTTCTGCTGCTTTGAAGGTCACAAAATTCTCTGGTCTGATGAGACAAAGATTGAACTCTTTGGTGTGAATGCCAGGCGTCACGTTTGGAGGAAACCAGGCACCGCTCATCACCAGGTCAATACCATCCCTACAGTGAAGCATGGTGGTGGCAGCATCATGCTGTGGGGATGTTTTTCAGCGGCAGGAACTGGGAGACTAGTCAGGATAAAGGGAAAGATGACTGCAGCAATGTACAGAGACATCCTGGATGAAAACCTGCTCCAAAACGCTCTTGACCTCAGACTGTGGCGACGGTTCATCTTTCAGCAGGACAACGACCCTAAGCACACGGCCAAGATATCAAATGAGTGGCTTCAGGACAACTCTGTGAATGTCCTTGAGTGGCCCAGCCAGAGTACAGACTTGAATCTGATTGAACATCTCTGGAGAGATCTTAAAATGGCTGTGCACCAACGCTTCCCATCCAACCTGATGGAGCTTGAGAGGCGCTGCAAAGAGGAATGGGCGAAACTGGCCAAGGATAGGTGTGCCAAGCTTGTGGCATCACATTCAAAAAGACTTGAGGCTGGAATTGCTGCCAAAGGTGCATCGACAAGGTATTGAGCAAAGGCTGTGAATACTTATGTGCATGGGATTTCTCAGTTTTTTTATTTTTAATAAATTTGCAAAAACCTCAAGTAAACTTTTTTCACGTTGTCATTATGGGGTGTTGTGTGTAGAATTCTGAGGAAAAAAATGAATTTAATCCATTTTGGAATAAGGCTGTAACATAACAAAATGTGGAAAAAGTGATGCACTGTGAATACTTTCCGGATGCACTGTAGATAGATAGATAGATAGATAGATAGATAGATAGATAGATAGATAGATAGATAGATAGGAAAGGCACTATATAATAGATAGATAGATAGATAGATAGACAGATAGAGAGATAAATATGAAAGGCACTATATCAGATAGATAGATAGATGTGAAAGGCACTACATCTATATATATATCTATCTATCTATATATTATATATATATATATATATATATATATATCGATCTATCTATCTGTATATATAGATATATATATATACACTGTATATATATAAAATCCAATGTCTGTCTGTCTGTCTACTTTTCACGGAAGAACTACTTCACAGATTTAGATTGCGTTATTTTTTCTATAATTTTCTTGAACATTCCAGTTGATTTTGTGACTTCTCTCATCGCGCTAAGTATCATAGTTAACTTGCAGGAGCGATTATTCACACTAATCAGAGACAGAAGGTATGGGCCGAGGGTTGGGGGGGGGGGATGGAAGTGTGACGTCAGGAGTGGGGAGCAAAGCAGGACCTTCCTCAATCGCGCGCCAGCCTCCGTTCACATCAGTCTAACCTCTGGCCACGTTTTGGAGTGTACCTTGCCTATGCTTACCTAGCAATACCCGTTTTGTTAATTGATTTTTGAAGTTTGTCCTGTTTCACTATTATGTGGGTGAAGCCATGGGAATGGCTAGATAGATAGATAGACAGACAGGGACACCTGCAGGGCATGATGGGAGTTGTAGTGGTGTGAGTCAGGCCCCACTGGGTGCTGTGGTGATTCATGATCCCTGATTTCCGGGGCCTCCATTTGACCCAGAAGTGCTGCATCAGGCAGTGCCCTGGCAACAGGACTGACATAAAGGGAAGACATCCAGCCTCCTCCAGCTGAGTCAGAGCCAGGAGGAAGGAAGACAAGACTCGCTGGAGGGAGATGGATGAAGACAGAAGAAAAGAGAAGAAAGAAATAAAAAATTGATAGTAATTGTGCTTGTGCAACCTTAGAAGAAACCTTTGTGAGGTATTTCGATAATGAAAACCTCTCTTCTGAACCTGTGACTGCACTTGTGTTGTTTGTGTCTCCAGGATTTGGGGCTCGGCGGCGCCCTCTATCTGTCACAAATAGGTTTATCCTTGGATAAAACATAGCTACTCGGGCCGACATGTAAACCTTTGACCTAACAAGGTCAGGGTCACAACTTCTGTGAACATGCACCTCCCCGCCCCCCCAACATAGCAAGCAGTGGACACATCATAGCAATGGGATACACAAAATGGTGATGCCTGAGAGGAAGGACAAAGAGAGTGATGTGACAAAATATTTAACAGTTTTGTTCAGGAACATAAAAGCAAACCTCCAATTTGGAATCTCTGCATGTCAACCCATAACTGATTGACAATAAGCCAGAAACTCCACTAGAAATTGCAAAATAATTTAAAAAAAATTCAAAGATCCTAAGAGTTCCAAAGACTGCATGGGTTTCAATGGCAGACTCTGTGCCACCCAATGCACTGGAGAGAAAAAAAAAAAAAAAACAGTAAAAAGGGTACTGGAGCCCAAGCACAGGTGCCAGCCTCCCTGTAAAGATCAGCTTCATTTTTCAAATGAGATAAACCGCTTTGAAGATTGTGTTTGTGCGTCTGTCTCTCAATTATCTGTAAAAAGCAATTCTAGAAATCCAATCCCCCCCTCTAAAGCTCAGTGGTCTGCAGGTCCCATAAGCAGCAGGATTAAAAAATGTCCCCAGACCGCCACCACAGCTCTTTTCAGTCGATTTCTCTTTTTTTTTTTAATGTCCTTTTCTTTTCATTTCACTGCTGGCTTTCCTCTGAGGTTCTGCCCAAGGTTCAGGTCAGGTTAGGTTTAGCTAAATGGCGTCTGGTGTTACAAAAGCATGGACTTCATCGAGCCCCTTTTGAGCCCCTTTATCATCATTCATCATGAAGAGAGGCTTCATCAGCAAGATAAAAAAATATAAAAGGAAAAGAAACCCAAGAAGGACCCCAGCATTATGGAAACCTAAGGAGGACAGGCTGCTGATGTGACAAGAGATGAGCAAATCACCATGTCATTCATCTTCTTCTCCTCTTTGGAGCTTTAAGGACATGCGGTCTGGAGGTGGTGTGATGCTCAGTCAACAGCTGAAGCGAGTGACTTTTTAAAACGATGGTGACAAAAACCCCAAGGCTGCGGCTGCCATCCACATTTTTACTGCCAGTCGTTGTCACTGTGAAGGTGACTGTGAGGAGACTGAATTACCGAAGCACTGGACTGTAACAAACAAACTTGGGACGTCGATCCACAGGGCTGTCACTGTGTCACTTAACCGGTTAGCGTCCGCGCGGTATGAAAGCATCACTTTGATTTGTAAGGAGTGAAATAAATCGCGCTAATCTGAGACAGAAGCTGCGGGCTGAGAGGAGGGGGAAAAGTGACATCAGGAGTGGGGAGCTGGGCAGGACCCTCCGCACTGTCCTGTTTCACTAATACGCGGGCAAAGCTGCAGGGAATGGTTAGTAAGAAATAAATTAGCATATTATTTTTGTTTTGGTAATTTTCTAAATAGCAGCAGCATGGGTTTATGATAGGAAGGAAGGACCTGCCAAACCAATCTTTTACATTTTTTTGAAGAAGCAACCGGAATAGTTGACAAAAGCAAAGCAAACAACAGAATTCATTTCACCTTTCGAAAGGCCTCTGATGCCGTCGTCCTACACCAAGAAGCTGTAAGCACCAGAGGTGACCTACAAAACTGGAGCTCAGGTTGGTGAACCATCAGGGGACAAAGAGTACAGATAAGAGGAGAATGGTGTCATGGGTGGAGTCCGTCAGGGGTCTTTCCTTGGACCCTCATTGTTTTTTTGTCTGATTTATATTCATGACATTGATTCTGGTATAGTTAGTAAACTTGTCAAATGCACATATGATATTAAAATTGCAGGAATGGCAGACACTGAGGTGGCAGCAAAAGAATTCAAAATGAGCTGAACAAGCTTCAGAGTTGGGTGAACACCTGGAAAATGGAGGTGAATTCAGAAAAGAGCAAAGTGCTACACAGGGGGCACTTATCCATCCATCCATCCATTATCCAACCCGCTATATCCTAACTACAGGGTCACAGGGGTCTGCTGGAGCCAATCCCAGCCAACACAGGGCACAAGGCAGGAAACAAACCCCGGGCAGGACGCAAGCCCATCGCAGGGCACACACACACACACACACACCAAGCACACACTAGGCATAATTTAGAATCACCAGTGCACCTCACCTGCATGTCTTTGGACTGTGGGAGGAAACCCACGCAGACACTGGGAGAACATGAAAACTCCACGTAGGGAGGACCCAGGAAGCGAACCTGGGTCTCCTAACTGCGAGGTAGCAGCGCTACCCACCACGCTGCCCGGGGGCATTTATGTCAATCATAAATACAAGATGGTAGACACTGAGCCGTAGAAAGAGTCCTTCGAAAAAGGGCTTAGGGGTTTATGCTGACACAACGTCTTCATCAGTTAAGCAATGTGCAGAAGGTATTAGAAAGGCAAATAAAACGTAAAGTCATGTCATTAAAAACTGCTGGATTTAAGTCGAAGGACGTTATACTCCGAGTATAAAATGCACACGTGAGACCACCTCTGGAGTGCTGTGTGCAGTTCTGGTCACCACGGCACAATAAAAACACAGCAGCACTGGAGGCTGTGCAGAGGAGAGCAACCAGGTGCATCATGGGACTGAAGGACATGTCTCAGAGGATTAAAACTGCTTAGCCTCAGCATAGGAGACTGGGTGGGGACCTCATCCGGGTATTTAATCCCTCAAATCCTCAAAGTCATCGAAAAAAGGAGACGCAGCAACATTCTTGCACCATAAGGGTGAATCGCGTACTTGAAGGCATCAGTGGAAATGAAGGGGACATGCACTTAAAACATGAAGCCAGGAGGCACTTCTTTACACCAAGAGTATTGTGGGAAACCACTGAGGAGGCATGGCGTTGAAGTAGAAACCTGGGGAACCTTTAAGAAGAATCTGGAGGAGACATTGGGGACAGCTGAGCTCTTAACGAAACAAACAGGCTTGAGGGACTGAATGGTCTCCTCTCATTTGTCACATTTCTTATGTTCAACGTTCAGTGCATATGTCGCTGTTATAGGCCATCTGGTATGGGGTTCATGAGAGCAGTGTTAATGTTTGTCATGCGCCATTTGTTGGAATGAAAAATGCAATGCATTACTAAAAATGTTTGAAATGCACCACCTGTTGGAATGACACAGCAACCACACAGACATTCAGATACACTTCGCCTTTAAATAAGGTGGAGATTATGACGTTTGAGTCCTCGCTTGACCAAACAGTGCACGCTACACTAACTACTGTGTCTCTTTATACATTTTTAATGCCCATAATGTGCATATTTCTGCATATTTCATCCCCTTGGGCCGTCTTGTTCTGCGACGCTCTAAAAGCTTCTGTCTAGCTTTTTGAACATCCACAAGCAATCTGCAACAGTGAGCCCTGACATCACACATAGCCTTGCACATATTTATAGATTTTGCACTCGAGAGTCACAATTTAACATTTAATAATAACGCTTTTCTGCACAGGTTTAGGGGACAGCTAACTTTGAACGCGATGCTCATCTGAACTCCTGCTTTTCGGCACTGTGAGCAGACCCAAGGGCTAAGTAGGGAACCTTTCCGAGCGCGACTTCAACATTCATGGAACGTATCAAATTTTAATGTTTTCATTTTCTTTTCAGTTATTAATAAGTCATTTCTAAATGCTTCAAAGGCATCTGAAACTTAAAACTGAATGATAAATCATGTGCATGCGCTTGAACTGAACATTCCCAAAATTACAGGATGATCTGATTCAAAAATGTGTCTTAAAAAAAAAAAATCTGGGAATTTGAGAATTGAAAAGCTTTAACTATCATGTATATAGTTTAAAAGAGGAGACGATACGTTAAAGGTACTGAGGCGTACTCTACGGTATGGTGAGCTTCACTGCACTCATATCCAATGGCAGCAGGCTTACCGCCTGCTCAGTGGCTCGGTACTAAAATACTTCGGTATCAATACCGGCTTTCAGACCTCAATATCAGAAGAGTCAGAAAGAGTGCTGAAGCAAATAACAGTTAACACTCCCCCTCAACCCCTGGGGTCTTACTTCAGCCTCCGTGGTGCGCCGCACATTTTGCTTCCCTCCCTCTTGATAGACCTGATGTTCCAATCGCTTTCAAGCAGAAATGACAGGATTGGTTCCCTCTGAATTGCAGGTCACGTTAATGCCAAAATGAGGGGTCCAACATGCAGGTCCAATTGTGTCAGGGGGAAGTGTGTCATGAGGTTCAAAGCAAGTATTATTGTTTCGTGAAGACTTCCTATTTTAAAATGTGGGTTTCTCAGTACGCTCTTAGTCTTGTTATGCCATACCACACTACAACAAGGTCCAAACAGTTATTGCCCCCATGTGATAAATTGGGTCTTCAAAAAACATTTTAGATGAAACACACAAATCACCAACTATCAGAGCACCGCCTTGTGCCATACTGGAACACGACGAGAACAAGCAGCTCATCCATCCCCGTACATCGAGACGCTTCAAGACAACACCAAGTGGAGATCTGAAAGTGCCAAAGTTCTTCACTTATCCCGAGTCTGTGGTTGTCTCTGCGAATAAAAAAAGCCTTGGACTGTTTGTGTCCCTGTGTTCCTCTTGGAGAGCCAGCGTAATTGTTGCCTTCCTAATTCTGCACACATCAAACAAGACAAAAAAAAAAAAAATGACGAGTGGGCACAAATATTCACCCCCCAAAGTCCACACTTTGTAGAGCCCACTTTTGCTGTCTCTTGTTGAATGTCTCTCTCTAATAGCTTAGCACACCTGGCCGTTCCTCGAGGCCGAACTGCTCCGACTCCTTCAAGCTTGACGAGTTGTGTTGCTGTCCAGTAATCTTCAAGTCCTACCACAGATTCTCCTTTGGACTGAGGTCTGGGCTTTGACTCGGCCATTCCAAGACATTTCAGTGTTTTGAGTGTCATTTGAGTGGTATGTTAAAGGTAATTCATTGTCCCTCTGGAAGGTGAACCTCCATCCCAGTCTCAAATCTCTGGCAGACTCAAGAATTGCCCAGTATTTCATGCCATCCATCTTTCCTTCAGTCCTGGCCAGTTCTCCTGTCCCCACCGCATGACGCTGAGTTGCTGTGGATATGGCATTCTCTGGGTGATTGATGAGAAGTGTTGGGTATGTGCCAGACATTATGGAGTTTCCCCACAAGGACCAGAAAGCTGAATTTTTCTCATCTGACCCGAGAACCTTCTCCTGTGTGTTTGGTGAGTCCACCACGTACTGATGGGCAAACTCCAAACGTGTTTTCTTATTTTTTTTTCTTTAAGTAATGGCTTTATTTCTGGCCATTCTTCCATAAAGCCCTGCTCTGTGGAGCGCATATCTTAAAGGTGGTCCTATAGACAGATACTCCTGTCTTCTTCAGTGTTATCCTTGGTCATTTGTTGTATCTCTGATGAATGCCCTCCTTACCCGATCTGTGAGCGTCTCTCAAGTGCAATGGAAAAAACCAGCAGCTGACTTTTTTTTTCCCAAAATTGAGTTTTTTTTTTAGTTTTTAGAGTTACTGGGTCTTTCCTGATGTTATAAGGTAGTGCTGATGGCCAAATACACCTTCATTCCAGTCACAGCACGATGGAAGACACTAGTATGGACACAGTAATTTTACATAGTGCAAGACAAAAACCTAGCAACTCCACTGACCAATGAGGAAAGACCGCCTTTCCAATGAAAATGTCGGATTGCAATCATGTGATTTAAATGCTGCGACAACATGATTTCAATAGCAGACGTCATTGATTCGTGAAAAAAAAAACAAAAAACGATATTGTGTACGTGAAGCTTAAGAAAAATGAAATCTACAGATTGTTAATTATAGGGGTGACCTCATTTTCTCAATTTGCTGAAAACTTGAGACGTGTGTTGTGGTGTGAAATTTTGCATCTAAGTTGATAAATATTTTATATGTCTTTATTGGTAACATTAATGTCCATCACTGATAAGAACAGTAATGGTTAGATGGTTAAGAACCCCTTCCCCCTTTTAAGAACCAGACCTTTGTAATTTTACGACACAGTTGGGGGGTTAGTGCCTCAAACCATTTTGGCCAGTGATTTTCTGCAGGACTCTCTCAGTCAACCCCTACAAGAAAGCCAGACCACCAAGCTGGCAAGCTTTACCTTAACAGATGATTTTGGGGGTGGCAGGTGTGAAGGTATTCTGTGCCCCATTGGTCTGAAGTATGGCTGTTTGGAATTGGCTTGTATCAGAAGGCCTCAAGTACCATGACACCCTATTGGCTGTAGGGTGTAGACAGGGAATCTATACATTTGCTTGCTTTACCTCACTCTCACTCTCTCCGACCACCTGATGAAGGAGCATCTCACACACCATGAACTGAAAAGGACAACACAATGGAGAGCACAGATCAGCAGCTATATTGAGACAGGCATGCGGCCTGTTCTGAAGAAAGCTGACCACAAAATGATGCCTAGACATTTTAAATAACTGACAAGTCTGTGTGTCGCCTGAAACTACACATCAGCATTTATCAGGTGGTATAGTTGCCAGTATTCACTTGTACTTTGCATATTGTTATTATCAATGAATATTATCAGTAACACATTGTTTAAATTGTAACTTAACTCCTGCTTGTCTTTTACTACACCTAAATGCCTGAGGTTATAAATGTAGAAGGGAAGGAGGGGAGAAATTATAGAGTACAATACCTTATAATGAGTGGTGAGTCTGTGAGATTTGAGGCATTCTAACAAAGGCTACATATTAATAATACAAAAGGGGAAAGGAGAATAATATAGAATTCTACCAAGAAAAAACATGTGACACACTAAGTTTTTCCACAGTTGGTGAGAGAGGGGTGGGGACATCAAGGTAAAAATGAGTCTGTCTTAAACATTATGGGGGCGTGTCACTATATTTGTGCTTCACATTTTCATTGACCACAGTGTCCTGGTGACGTGTTGCAAGTTGGTCGGTCAGGCCTCTAAGAACGAAGTGAAATGAAATCTAGAGATCGTTAATTATGGGGGCGACCTCATTTGCTCAATTTGCCGGAAACTTGAAAGATGTCACCCTACCAGGTTTTTCCAGAGTTGGCGAGTTCTCTTGTCAGGTTTGTAGTGGCTGCCAAATTGTTTGCATTTTGTTATAACAGATTTCATGGTGCTCTGTGGGACCGTAAACGCCAAAAGTGACTCTACTCCATTTGGGCCCTTGAGCAAGGCCCTTAACCTGCAATTGCTCTACCCTGGGTATGACGTTAATCTGCGCCCAGCCCTGTAGGTAGGCCCTCCACCCTGCAGGGAAAATCCTGGGGGTTGGTGGCAAAATTGCCAGTCCAGCCACCATAAAAAAACCCACACTGGTTCCATTCCATCTGAACTAGTGTGGTGCTGAGGTGTCACCCGTTGCATGGCTGCACTCGGGTCCTAACCTGGGGTCCTGAGTTGGTTTGTCATGTGGTGGCTGTATCAGCGCCTGCTCCTAACCCCTCTCTCTCTCTCTGTCTCTCTCTGTGGGACAGTCAAAGTCTGGGGTACTTTTTTTTATAACCCACCCCTGATTTGTACAACTCTTTCTCTGACCTGTCTGGAGAGCTCCATGGTCTTCATGTCAGTTGCTTAGTGGGGCTGCAGAGTTGGGGGCCGTTCAGAACAGACATCATGTGACACTTGGTGACTGCACACAGGTGGACCCTCATCGACAAATTATGCAACTCCTGCAGTTAATTGGTCGGACCAGCAAAGGAGGTGAACACATGCGCTCTCTCAACTCCTCCATTTTGACTTGTATTTCAGACTAAAAAGACGTCCTCCATCCCCAGAGCTCACACTGTGCTGCCTCACTGCAGGTCTCTGCACTTTGTGGTACCCTTATCACTTTGCCTGAAGCCATTCTCTCCGCTCCATTTATCTATTGACATTCTGTATGGGGTTGCTGGGCACATTTTATCATAATTTACTGCATGTTATTATATGCAGATATTTTTTTCTGGCTATTCATAAAATATTTTTTCCACCTTTACAAGGGTTTGGGGGGAGTTCTTCCTTGCCTTCTTAGAAAATCAAAGCTGGGGGGCTGTTAAAGCCCATTGCAGCACTCCTTGTGTGATTTTTTGGCTATACAAAAATAAATTGTATTGCATTGTAACTTTGGAGCCTTTCTGCAAAACCATGACATGTAGCCAACTGATTAATGTTAGAACTACGCTTAATCTAAAGTCTCACACACGTAAAGAAAAAAAAAAAAAAAAAACGACTTTCGCAGATGTTTAATGTGCCGCTGAGAAACTAAGAATCAACCCTTAAATGCCGAACCAGCTCTAGTCAGTTGCCAGTGCAATTTGCCAGCACACTGGAGCTGATCAGTCCGGGTGTTCCCCGCCTTGAGTTTGCACGTTTTCTGGTGAGTTTACTCAGCATGCTTCAGTTTCCTTTCAAAGTCATGTAGGCTGTGGGGTTTTTGTTATGCTCTATTGACCCTGCTACTGTATGTGTTGCTCATATTCACCCTGCGATGAGCTGGTGTCCCATTCAGGATTTGTTCCTGCTTCACACACGATGCTTGCTGGGATGGGCACAACCCTGAATGGATGGCACAATTAAACATGTATAATGATTTTTTTTTAAAGTTCTGAGCACAGTTCATAACTAGTTTTAAGTTCACAAAGACGTTTACCGTGTGGTGATTGGTTATATGGAGAAAGAAAAACGAAGGATAGGAACTGGGGGTTTGGTAAATCAGATAGAGACAGCATGCATGCAATGAAGAAAGCCCACTCTGAAGAACATCCATTGAATTGTGTGTTCATGTCCCCAACCACCAGATCACGAAACCAAGATTTAGACAATATTTTCATACATCCAGTTTTATGGAGCCTCGTCACACCTTACATAAAGTTCTCTACACTGAATGTAGACCTGGGGACCCCTTACTGTGAGGGAGCAGCACTACTGCCACACTACCATGTATGTTTAATACCTGCTTTAATGCATTTCATCCTAAAAAATATCAAGTATTTATTGTAGCATTCTAAATGTTCAGACAGCAGGAATATCATGAAGTGAATGGATTCTGTGCGACGATCTCTGCCTGCGCCTCCTCTCAATGCAAGAGGAAGTCGGTTTAAGAAGCGCGTAGCGATTAACAACTGGGTCAGGGAACACTTAACACAAAGCATTTAATGTGCTACATTAGTTATGACGGAGTTTAAGAAAATAAAGTAAACATTGATTTTAACATGAAGTTTAGTTTACGATGTTCTACTTTAATGACAAAATAAACCATGAGAATAAAGCGGAAATGTCGAGAATAAAGTCAACATGTCGACTTTATTCTCAACATATAGTTTTTTGTTTCTTCACTGTGGCCCTAATACACTTCCATATACGGCGGTAAGAAATCACATAGGAGAAATAACTTAGCTTTCTTTAATTATGGTGTACGCGGCATAACAGACGAGGAAGCCATGACAAGCCCTTGTGTAGAGTCTGTCATGTTCATCTCCTAGTTGGAAGGATTTTCTGGCTCGGATGACGTTATCTCCCATTCATCCGTCGGCTTCAATGGTGTGCCGGGCAATGTTCCAAGGCTCTATACTCTTTCTCCATGCGCAGACCCCCACTTAGGTAAGCCATTCCATTCCAAACAAGGAAAAGAAGATCCAATGTCATGCTGACTCTGACACACAGAAATAGTACACGTTGCCCATTTTCGTAGTTGTCGCTTTCTTGTCTTCTAATGCTTGCCTAGCAGTTCTAAATGATGAGGCCCTGTGTACTAAATCTGGCCTTGTGTTAGCTGTACATGTGAGTAGATTTATGAAATATTTTTTGTACAGAGTACAGTGCCATACTAAACATATAAACTTATTACAGTCTCCGGAGGGTGCATTAACCACCCCCCAAGTATGTGACAGTTTAAGGGTTAATGCTTTTTAGAGGATCCACAGTAAAATCAGACCTACATGATGACAACAAGTGAGACAAAGCATCGAGGCAAACAGCAGGAGTGATTTATTCTAATTTTGCCATTTTAATGTCAAATCAGGGCAGTGGAATTCTTTATTCATTGTGTTCTATGTGCTACTTTGGCATCCCTATCAGAAACGGGTCACAATATCGTAAAGTGACTAAAAATGAAGCCATGAATCAGCTTCTTGGCACTGCCTCGAGTGGTCTGACATGCGAGGCATTTGAATGGATAAGAGGGGCCTCGGTTATTTATGGAGACCATTTGAGATTAGACGTGAAGTTCAAAGTCAAGCACGCTGCAGTGCCACTACTGCTCACCTGTGGTTGATTAAAAACTCGTAACCCGTTTGTTTTCCCATTTCCTCGACTATACAAAATTCAGATTATTGCTTGTGTATTGTTAACGTACTGGATTGGATGGTCTGGTACCCCTGATTTTGGTGTTGGGGGGCTCGAGGAATTTTTCTTACTTGTTAGGGGTGGAGTAATGGAAGAAATCACTGGAGTGGAGCCCAGCCGAGCAGCACCCCAAATGGTGTTCAGGACGAGTAATGGAAGGACCGGGAAACATGGCTTTCTATGGACAGCATGGGGTGGGGGGGCTCCCAAGTCAGACACCTGGAGGGCTTGTCCAGCTTCAGCAGGTTAATGTCTCAACCTCAGAAGTTCCCCCCAAGTTCAAGATCTCACTGCACCAGAGTTGGAAGGGAGTGAGATGACACACAGGAAGGAGACGGACGCAATCAGTGTGTCACTTGGTTATTGACAGCGGAATGAAGCCTGTAAAGGTAGAGCTGTTAACAAATCACCATTAATTGACATCGGAACCGTCTGCGGTGGAGCAGTGTCTGATGTCGGGGGTCCCCTGGTGCTCACAAGAATTCTTCACCATATCAGTCAACAGCTTTCGCCACCACACTCCTTTGAAAGGAGGAATAGCACTGAGGTACTTGGACACAACAGAATTAGAAAACTACACTCAACTGCCGCTTCCTTAAGTCCAGCCATGTGGCACTGGAAAGGATATTTGTGACACGTCCGAACTCTCTGAGGTAGGGATGCAACAAGGTGCTGAATACATTCCTTAAGAATTGTGGTCCATGCTGATCCGACGGCATCATGCACTTCCTGCAGACTGGCAGTGAACCTCCTGTCCACCTCACCCCACTGAGGCTCTGTTGGAGGTCTGTGAATTGAGCAGGCCATTCCAGTAAGCTGACTTCACTGCTTCAGATAGTGCATGTTTGGGGACTTGGAGCCTTATCCACTTGAAAAAAGGGGGCCAGACTGCAGCCATACCATGATGGGCATGCTTAGGTACACAGTGACGGTCAAATGGGGCTCAGGTAGCATTAAATTTGTGCCAAGATAACCCACGAATACACTGCATAAGGACTCGGGCGGCTTTCACCAACTTCTAAAGCTAACATGTGGATGTCGCAACCAAGATCAGGACTTGTCGGACTACGCAGTGTTTCTCCAGCCTTTGGTCATCCACCTTTGGTGTGTTCTCGCTGACACGCAGCAGGTGCTGCAGCCCCCTGGCTTCAAGGTGTGAATTGTCATGAGGCCAGAGGGGCTCATCTGCACAACATGGGGCTCCAAAGAGCGTTTTCTTATCCCAGGATGTGTGGCCTATCTGTTGCCCTGACAGAGTCAGTCTGCTCCCTTCCTTTGGACCTCCCTCATTAACACGGTGTGGACCACCTCCACCCCACAGCACTCAAAACAGAAAGAAACTGAATATTTTCAAATTCTGTTAACCTCCATTGACTGGAGTGTGTGAAAAAATCACTGATGGGCAGATGGAGCCACCACACCGGACATCAACAATCGCATCAAAGTCACTTATAGTACAAATCCTGAATGGACGACTGAAAACCCACAAACCCTCCTGGCCACCCATGCAATCGTTTAAAGATTGAGACAGACAGTCATGAAAGGCACTATAAAGCAGATAGAGGCACCATGGAATCAATAGACAGATATGGAAAGGCACTGTATGATAGATAGATAGATAGATAGATAGATAGATAGATAGATAGATAGATAGATAGATAGATAG
>JANRMT010062791.1:175001812-175033693 GCA_026402145.1 Polypterus bichir lapradei | reverse complement strand
ACACACACACCATTATCTATATAAAAGGCACAATATGTTAGACAGATAGGATGTACTAGATATATCTGAAAACACTATACGAGTTAGCCGTATATTTATACGAAAGGTACTATATGATAGATAGATGTATTTATTTATAATAAAGTGTGGAGAGAGTGAAGGGGTCCACTGTAACTAAGCACATGAACCCCCCAGACAGACACAATAACGACTGGCTTGGCTAATGAGAAGAGAGCTGCTGCCATCTCATAAGAGGCTCCCATTAAGATATTGTGTAGTAATTCTCTCTCTCACTGTTTTCTAAGATGGTATGGTTTTATTTTATTTACATATGTTATTTGCTTGTTACTGATTCATTCATATTCCAGCCTAATCTCATGTTTTTGTCCTTCACTTGTAACCTTCTCTTTGACATCTGGTCCAGCACTTTGAGCACATCCTCCCTCTCAGTACTTTACTGAGATACAAATCAATCTAAACAAAGAGCCGTTGTTCCCTCTTTCCGGTGCCGTTGAAGCAGCTCAGTAAGTTGCCATTAAAACGAAACGTCTTCACAGTAGCCAGGAATTCTCAGGATAACAGAGGACTTACAGGAAACTTCAGATGATTTCATGACATAGTCACCACAGTTTCTGTCAGGTGGCTTATCGTACAACTTACTGACATATTTTTGTGTGCTTAGTCCGCCATCTCCTCTGTCAAAGTGAATAGGTGGTCTCCCATGACTATTTTCTGTATAAACAATATTTATTATTAAGAGCTCCAGGCCATAACGCAACTCCTGGTTAAATGTCAGATTGCCTTTCTGAGCTTCTGTGTCAAAGAAAAAGAAATGCAGTCTCATTATCGCGTGTGTTACACTAAGCATTGTCTTCCTTCAAGTTTCACCTTTGTTTTACATCTCATTTGCGAGCGCCGCCTTTAATTGTTGTACATGCAAATACCTGCCAATAGCCAGGTATCCTACATAGCAGCCGTGTGTTTGCACAGCACAACAATGACAGGCTGATCGGCATGGAAAGGAAAATGAAATAGCAATGGCAGGTGCCAGCATGACACAGGCTTACAATCAAAATACAATGGAAAAAGGGGAGGGGGGTGGTAACAGGCCGAGGTGTTCATAATTATTATGGCAAACCAAAGTCACCTTTTGTACTCCTGCAACACTTGTCACAAGACAGACGACGGATTTAAAAAAAAAAAAACACACACACACACACACACACACACACACACAATGATGTCTCCCGGGTGACTGTCACCCTTGTTTATGTTGTCTGCCTTCCTGAGGCGACGCACTGTGAAAGCACCAAAGGCAGGCCAGGCAGGCGAGTGTTCTGTTCTAGTAAATGACACGACTCGCCACCATCAGCGCAGTCATACTTTAAAATGGGAAAAAGCCAAGGAACTGCTATGTCAGAGTGACATGTGGAGAAAGGAAACTTACTGTTACAGATCTGAGAAACCTGTGGAGGACAGGACAGCAACTCAGGGGAGCAGAAGGAGCTTTAAAAGATCATTAGGGCTTAGATAGATAGATACTGCACACAGCAGACCAGACCCGAAATGAATGATCCGGTGTGCCTCTCTGCTCTTGAAGTGGGAGTGGGGGGGGGGGGTCTGCTTTTTGTCCAGTGATTGAAGGAGACTTATGTCACAGGGCAGTGCTGCTCTCTGCTGCTAAGCAGGCGTCGCCATTTTCTGACTTGGTGACCAGAGCTGTGTAGCGGACATCACACAATCACACAGAAAGAATCGGGCTGTTGGGTGACACAGGACCAGGCCTGATTGGAGCCTTTCAAGACGCTCACTGCCTCGCTGCCCTTAAGCTGTAAAGTAGGAACATGACGAGTTTCTGGGCTGCTGGTAGAGGATTTAATACAAGTTCAACCTGGCAACTGCTTTAGGGCTTCTTCTTTCTATTAAGAGAAATGGAAAAGGAGAGACGCCCCCCCCACCAAGTGCCACTGGATTAACTTGGACATCTGCAGCTAACTAATTAACATTTGGCTCTGCTGTTTCGCTCGATAAATCTGCTTCTCCATCCATCCATCTATCTATCCATCCATCCTCTTCCGCTTATCCGAGATCTGGTTGCAGGGGCAGCAGCTTGACCAGAGATGCCCAGATTTCCCTCTCCCTGGCCACTTCTAGTAGCTCTTCCGGGGGAATCCTGAGGCGTTCCCAGGCCAGCCGGGAGACATAGTCTCTCCAGCGTGCCCTGGGTCTTCCCCGGGGCCTCCTCCCGGTTAGACGTGCCCACAACACCTCACCAGGGAGGCGTCCAGGAGGTATCCTGATCAGATGCCCAAGCCATCTCATCAGACTCCTCTCGATGTGGAGGAGCAGCGGCTCTACTCTGAGCTCCTCCCGGATAACTGAGCTTCTCACCCTATCTTTGAGGGAAAGCCCAGGCACCCTGTGGAGGAAACTCATTGTTTCGGTCACTACCCACAGCTCATGACCATAGGTGAGGGTAGGAACGTAGATCGACCGGTAAATTGAGAGCTTTGGCTTATGGCTCAGCTCCTTTTTCACCACGACAGACAGATGCAGAGCCCGCATCACTGCGGTTTGGGCAAACTCCCATGCACCCTCTAGGACCCTGCCAAGGGTGCAGAGCTGGTCCACTGTTCCGCGACCTGGATGAAAACCACACTGTTCCTCTTGAATCCGAGGTTCGACTATCTGATGGACCCTCCTCTCCAGGACCCCCGAATAGACTTTTCCAGGGAGGCTGGGGAGTGTGATCCCTCTGTAGTTGGAACACACCCTCCGGTCCCCTTTCGTAAAGAGAGGGACCACCACCTCAGCCTGCCAATCCAGAGGCACTGTCCCCAATGTCCATGCGATGTTGCAGAGGCATGTCAACCAAGACAGTCCTACAACATCCGGAGCCTTGAGGAACTCTGGGCATATCTCATCCACCCCCAGGGCCCTGCCACCAAGGAGTATTTTGACCACCTCAGTGACCTCAGTCCCAGAGATGGGGGAGTTCACCTCCAAGTCCCCAGGCTCTGTTTCCTCATTGGAAGACATGTTAGTGGGATTGAGGAGGTCTTCGAAGTACTCCCCCGCCAACCGACCCACAACGTCCCAAGTCGAGGTCAGCAGCACACCATCCCCACCATATACAGTGTTGACACTGCACTGCTTCCCCCTCCTGAGACGCCGGACGGTGGACCAGAATCTCCTCGAAGCCATCCAAAAGTCTTTCTCCATGGCCTCCCCAAACTCCTCCCACGCCCAAGTTTTTGACTCAGCAACCACTGAAGCCGCATTCCGCTTGGCCTGCCGATACCTATTAGCCGCCTCCAGAGTCCCACAGGACAGAGTCAGCTTGACGGCATCTCTCAAAGCCGGTGCCCACCAACGGGTTCGGGGATTGCCACCAAGACAGACACCGACCACCTTACAGTCACAGCTCCAGTCTGCCGCCTCAAATAATAGAGGCACGGAACATGGCCCATTCGGACTCAATGTCCCCCACCTTCCTCGGGATGTGGTAGAAGTTCTGCCGGAGGTGGGAGTTGAAGCTACTTCTGACAGGGGACTCTGCCAGACGTTCCCAGCAGACCCTCACAACATGTTTGGGCCTACCAGGCCTGACCGGCATCCTCCCCCACCATTGAAGCCAACTCACCACCAGATGGTGATCAGTTGACAGCTCCGCCCCTCTCTTCACCCGAATGTCTAAGACATGTGGCCACAAATCAGCTCAGTCTACTTCTGTTTACATCAATTTCACAAAAAAATAAATTGGTAACCAAAACGGCATCAGTTCAAAGGCAGTGTACTCCCTCAAGACCTCGATGGCTTCTTTAAAAGATTATGCGACTACCTAAATAAGGCCAAAGCAGTGAGCAGTCACATCGTCACGTGTTGAGGGACATTCTGACGGGCCTGACAGACCAACGATCAATGAAAATGTAAAACACAAATACAGCAACGCGCCCCCATAATGTTAAAGGCACATTTTTACCTTGATGTCCCCTCCTCTCTCACCAACTATGGACAAACCTTAAAGGATGTCACATTGCTCAAGTTTTCAGCAAATTGTGAAAATGAGGTCGCCCCTATAATTAATCTCTATATTTCATTTTTCCAATATTGGTTTTTTTTCCACAAATCAACAGCACCTGCCACCGAAATCATGCAGTTGCAGCATTTAAATCACGTGATCCTACATTGATGGATTAAAGGCCAGAAGTCCATGTGACCGTCATCATCGAGTCCTTCCATGAGAACCCTGAATACAATGAGGACTGATCATTTATGTTAGGTAAAATGCCTAGAGGGGGCTGGGTGATCTCATGGCCTCTGAATCCCTGCAGATTTTATTTTTTCTCCAGCCTCCCTGTCCTCCCTGGCCATCGGACCTTACTTTTATTATATGTTAATTAGTGTTCTCTGATTTTAATTCTTACTTTGTCTTTTCTTTCTTTCTTCATCATGTAAAGCACTTTGAGCTACATTAGTTGTATGAAAATATGCTATATAAATAAATGTTGTTGTTGTTGTTGTGATCACAATCCAACATTTTCATTGGTAGGTGGTCTTTCCTCATTGGTCCGTGGAGTTGTCTTGCAGTATGTAAAATACTCTGTCCATGCTAGCGTCTTCCATCGTGCTGTCACCGGAATGAAGACATATTTGGCCATCACCACTACCTTATAACATCAGGAGAGACCTAGTAACTCCAAAAACAAAATTTTGAAGAAAATAAAATGGCAGTTCCTGGGTTTTTCCATTACACATGAGAGCTGCTCCACAGTTTAAAATGACAAATCAAACAATTAAAGTGCACATTGAAGACTTAATTTTAAGGGGATTTGTACACACTTCGGTCACTCCGTGTGCAAACAACAACACTTTTAACAAACAACAAAAGGCTACTAAACATCTTCTTCTTCTTTTGGCTGCTCCCGTTAGGGGCTGCCACAGCAGGTAATTTTCTTCCATATCTTTCTGTCCTCGTCATCTTGCTCTGTTACACCCATCACCTGCATGTCCTCCCTCACCATATCCATACACCTTCGCTTAGGCCTTCCTCTTTTTCTCTTGCCTGGCAGCTCAAAACGCTACTAAACATCTACTTATACAAAAACTTAACTTCATTAATTCTCATAAAAAAATTAAAAAATAATAATACAACAATTCAATATCTGCGGTGGGCTGACGGCCTGCCCGGGGTTTGTTTCCTGCCTTGCGCCCAATATTAGCTAGGATTGGCTCCAGCAGACCCCCCGTGACCCTGTAGTTAGGAAAGAACGGGTTGGATAATGGATAAATGGATGGATAATTCGTTACTGGAATCCGCCAATCTAGTAACATGAAACTGTGATCATTGTTGACGCTAAGGGCCAGGATACACTTGACACTACATGATGCATACACTTGCTACACATGCTTGTGTACGTACTTTAGCTTCCACCAGGTGGCAGTGTAAAAAATCATCACTGTGAGAAAACGTCAGGTTTCACTGCATTGAGAGTTGAGGGACAAAAACATGATGAACATAAACTATCTTGGTCTGAAATCCTGCAGCACTTCTTTATATTCCTTGCTTTGTACCCCATTAAATGCAAGTTATTGCCAATATACTAACAATCCTAATTGTGCTTCGCTCAACCAGAATGTGGAACCAATGGCGGAAGCACTTCAAGTTAGAGAATATTATATCTGTGGCACCTCTGCATGATAACCACCTTTTTCCGCCCTCTCGAACTTACACAGTTTTGAATGTATGGGATTAAATCATTTAGAGATTTATATCCAAATAATGTCTTCACATCCTATGAACAATTACACTCCAAATTTAATCTCCCATCCACACAGTTTTTCCACTAGCTCCAAATTAGAAACTTTGCTAAATGAAATCTGCCCAATTTTCCTCACCTCCCACCTGTTTCTATTCCAGAAGAGATATTGGTCAGTCTCGGGGACTCGGACAGCATTTCTATAATATATAAAAACATTTTAGAGTCCCTTCCTTTTAAAAATCCCAGAGCACAGTGGGAACAGGATCTCTCAGTCAACATCTCAGAAAATGAGTGGAAGGCAGCCATGCACAGAATTCACTCGAGCTCCATGTGCGCAAAGCATTCAGTTGTTAAACTTAAAATCCTTTATCAAGCATGTGTCTTGTTTAAAATTGTCCAAAATGTTTCCAGGGCAAATCCAACCAGCAAATATTGCTATCGAGCTCTAGCCTCATTAGGCCTCATGTTTTGGGCCTGCACCAAATTACCATCATTCTGGACCAAAATCTTTAAATGCCTTTCAGACAGCCTCGGTGTCGCAATCCCTCCTGATCCACTAACAGCTGTGTGTGGTGGTCTTAAAGTGGAGGAGGACAAACAAACTGTAATGGCTTTACTTCACTATTGGCATGTAGACTTATCTTGCTCACCTAGAAGTTTCCTAACGCACCTAGTCAGTGGGTAACTGACGTTCTATATTATTTGAAATCGGAAAATATCAAATTCTCACTTAGAGGATCTGTGCAAAAGCTTTTTAAAACCCGGGCAGGACCTCATCAATGACATATTAGAATAAGCTTTTATTAACTTGGGGGGTTGGAGGGGGAGACTCGTTTCTCTCTTTACTACGCTGGCTGTTGGCCTTCCTGTCTTTCTCATGGGTGGAGGTTGATTTGAATTTAGTTTTGTTAAGTTTTGACTTGATTCTATGGAATGTGATATGTTTTTAATAAATTCAATAAAAGATCTTAATAAATAAGATAAAATGGCAAGCCAAACAATTCAGACATTGTGATTTAAGTGCATATTGCAGACTTTACTTTCAGGGGATTTGCACACCGTGTACAAATAACAACACTTTTAACATACAACAAAAGGCTTCTAAACATCTGCTTACACAAAAACTTAATGTCATTTTTTTTTTTTATCATGAAAAAGAAAATAATTCGGTGTTGAAATCAGCCAATCTAGTAATATGAAATTGGTGATTAGCGTTGATGCTAAGGGCCAGGGTACACTTGACGTGATGCATACACTCAAGGACTCTGCTGGAAGACAAACAGCATACTGTCTATACTTGTGCACATACTTTAGGCCAATCTGGAGGCTTCCACCACGTGGCAGTGTGAGAAATCATCACTGTGAGAAAACAACATCCGGTTTCACTGTGTTGTGAGCTGAGGGATGAAAAATGTTGAAGATAAAAATCCTTTGCATTCTGATGACCAATTCTGAAGGTGCAACAACAGACGGCAACAGCGACACAGAAGGTGGTATGTGAGACTCCCACGACAGTCCAAGAGCAATCAAAGAGGTTTAATGGCAACAATACCCCCTTACACAGTCTCTGTTCCACTCCCTCACCCACACCTGACTCCGACTGAGCCTTAACTCCCACGAGTCGAACGGAGGGCTCACTTTTAAACCCAGACCCGGGAGTACTTCCACTGCTCAATGCTTTACTAACAAGAAGCACTTCTGGGTCAGGAAGGACCCCAGTGGTACTTGCAACGTTAGTAATCCACAGGTCCACCTGGCGGTCCCCACAGAACCTGGCAGGGAAAGACCCATGGCACCCCAACTCCCATGCTGCCCATACTGGGGCTCTCCAGACCAAATGCTGCAATCTGGTGTACAGAGCAACACTCTGCCCAGTCAGTGTGTTCTTCCAGGGTTGTAGCTACTGCAGCATCTTCTTATGCCTGCGGCAGGGGAATATCTCCTTTCCCCAGTAGCCATTCTTTGCCATGGCTTCCAGGCCAGGTAAGGGAGCAGGCAGGACCAATCTTGGTATGGACGCCCGTTAGTCCCTCATTATATATCTCTCTATTATAAAAAAAATGCATCAGGGTTTAGGGAGTGGTATGCCCCCTGGTGGTCCACAAAACATAAAATATTTTCCCCCACTGCAAACTGGCCTGATGGAAGTACCATTAGATGACTCAAAATTGAAATGACTGCAACAACAGAATTCCAAGCAGGTTGTCATGTGTACAATGAAATTCTTATTTGTACATCTCCTCAGAACAGTGACAACAATATCATGAAGGACACATATACCCCCAAAAACAAAAAAAAAAGTATATATAATTACACCTCGCCTGATGAAGGGGCCTTAGCTGCCTCGAAAGCTTGCATTTGTAATCTATTTAGTTAGCCAATAAAAGGTGTTATTTCACCCTACTTTCTCCCATATAGATGGGTGTGTAATATATATGTGCAAATAAATAAATACTGTATATACACATATATAGACACAAAATATATACACATAAATACCTATTTCTCTCTATTATAAAAGAAAATCTTGAGATGAGACGAGACTATTGCCAAGAGACTTTTTCAATTCCAGCCCTCCTCTCCACCATTTCCGGTCCACACCCATGCCCGTGGTCCTCTCACCTCTCATTCATGTGAATGATTTTGTCAGTCACAGTTCCTGCTCTCTCAGCTCTAATAAATTTTTACATTTTCCTCACTTTAAGTTTCCAATAAAAGAAGACGTATTATGTCCAAATCTTATTGAAGAATTTCATCCCGAAGGGTTATCAACAGAAGAAATGAGTACACGGGCAATCCTAGCACCGAGAAACAATGAAATCAAACAAATGAACATGAAAATCGTCAATCGGTCACACGGCACAATTGGTTAAATGCGTATCAATAGACTCTGCTGAAACAGTTGGTGGTGATGGTGCGGAAGATGAAAACATCAACTTACAATATCCTGTAGAAAATCTACAACCGTTAACACCGTCGGGCCTTCCACCAGCCAAATTACTGTTGAAAGAAGGATGTATCGTAATGTTGTTGTGTAATTTATGTCTCAGTGATGGGCTATGCAATACGACAAGATTACTTGTATTGAAATTTGGTTGAACAGTTCTTACATGTAAAATTTTAACAGGCAACAAGAAAGGTATGTAGTCCATCTAACATGAGACACCAAAGGAGATCTTGACATGCCAGTCGTATTAAAACGTTTACAGTTTCCCATTAGAATAGTTTTTGCTATGACAATTAACAAATCACAGGGACAAACATTCGAAAATGTCGAAATATTTATTAGAGAGAAAGAAACGAAATTCACTCACTGGCAGTTATACGTTGCGTTGTCACGATGTAACTCCAAACACGGAAACAAAATTCAATGCGATCTTGAAGAAAATGTTAATTCCAAGTACTGTTTATACTGAAGTTTTACAGTGAAAGTGTAAGTTTAAAAAGTATTTGCGTGTTCATTTCAAAGTCAAACAGAACAAAACCGTATTACGCAACGAATACCTCAAACACAACATGAAACATCATTTCTTTCAGATTATTACATTTTACTATTTCTTAATATGGTTAATTACTCACTGTAATGTAAAATAGTTTTATTATGCATATGTAACAATTCCCATGAAAATAACAATCTGTTTAAATTGTACATCCGCTTCTCCATACGTGAGCGGCAGAGCCGCCAAGTGGCTAACGTGTAGGGCCCGCCCGGGGGTCGGTGAGCGAAGTGAGCAGGGGGCAGAGCTCCCTAGTCATTTTAAAAAAGTCATAATTTGTATAGAGAAGAATTTCTATTGATAGCTTTCCTATCTGAGGGCCTCTTGATATACATGCAAAGTTATTATATATATATATATATATATATATACACACATATACATATATACATATATATATACACAAACATACACACAAACATATATACATACAGTACATATATATATTCATATATACATATTCATATACACCAAACATACACATACGCGTATATTCATAGAATATGTGTTCTGGATGAACCAATTAATATGAGACTAAAGTACAAAATGTCACTCTTTATTTCCATTTCATTACATATCATAAATAGTAATGGAACAAGAAGCTAAGGATCTGCGCTGGTACCCCGAAGGTTGCCCAACACACAAAGAGCTCCGAGAGTGGAGGGGTGCTGTCCCCAGCAAAATCCAGTAGTTTAAACAGAGGGGTCCCTGCAGATACAGTCATTGGCATAAACAGAGGAAAGGAAAAAAGAGAGGAGAGGTGACAGAACACAGACCTGAGGGGACCCCATGCTCAGGGTCAGGGGCCCTGACTGACATTCACCCATCTTCACTGTTATTATGACTGGCTCTTCAATAACTTTATGAGCTGCAAATAGAAACTGTCCCCGAGACTACTGGCATGAGTGACCATTGTTCTGCGCCATTTGTCAGAAAGAACATTTACATTAAGTCTATTAGTTTCACAGACACATTAATCCAAAGCGACATGCAAAAGAGGCCAACATAATGGTGTTTGAGAATAAGTGTACCAAGATGAACATGCAAAAGTGATCATCATAACTGAGGAGCTCAGAATCCTTGAGCACAAAAACCTAACATTAGTTAGACTGAAGACCCTCTTGTTTGGTGAATTTCTAACGCTTCTTAACCACATTGAGGGCGTCAGAATTTCAAATAGAGGTGAGCACCTCATTCAACCAGCCGAGAGTTGCACATGAAGAGAGTCTGGATTGAGATTTGAGGCCACACAAAGGTGGTCTCACCAGACACCAATCATCAGCAGACCTGAGTGGATGAGAAGGAGCAGAGGACCACACAAGTGTCTCCATAAAAAGTAAGGAGACCCTCCATTGACCCTGCATGGGATTGCTGTGCAGGTGTTTGCGAACATCAACACATGATGCTCCGTCACGGTGAGAGGAAGCACCTTGTAGGTGTCATCATGGTGGATGAAGAAGACGGTCCTGTGAGAGCACAGCAAAGACTGAATTTTGCGTTAACCTTGGCAAGAGCGGTAATGAAATGCTTGAACGAATACAGTGATGGAACGATTAGCCGTACTGCTGCATTTCAGTAGTGGATCCACTTCAAGGTCGGCAACACGCAAGTGAATCACAGTGCACATTCAGAGAGGCCTTCCACAGCGGTTATGGATATCAACATTTCAAGGAGACACAGGGCTTAGTTACATCAACTTTCAATGTGAAGGACGCTACTTGGATAAAGAAAAATGTTCTGAGCCAGTGGAGACATTCAATTTCTGAGTCAAAACAAAATCAAGTCTCATTACTTTTCAATCAGCCCTCATATATACACAGTATGTTCGCACACGTCAAGGATATGAACTTAATATGTGCCGCTACAGGGAGACAATGTAGCAATGTAAAAAAAAAAACAATCAAAAACACCAGACATGCTGCTACATCTTCAACTGTTTTCAGTGACTTGGTGATACATGCCGGTGCTCCCGCCAACAGCGAGTTGCGAAAGTCCAAACGTGACAAGATCAGAGCCTGGACCAGGAGTTGTGCTGCATATTCATTTGTGAGATACGGTGTGACCCTGCTGATGTCGTATAACGTGAATCTGTAAGCACGAGACACCTTAGTCCTTGGATGACTGCTGGTCATTGATCGCCATATAAAAGCAGGGGTCTCCAACCAAAGAGAGCTACTTTTACAAAACAAAAATGGCCGAGAGCTCCTCATGTTTTCTAACATTTATTCTCATAGCTTATTTCAACCCAAACAAACTGAATAAGCTTGTTTAGCCTGAACATTTACAAAACATTGGTGTCCACAACTCACATTTTGCATTAAAACATCACAAAAAAATACTGAGTTCACCTGCAAGTGCATTTTGTATGTCTGTATGCATTTTCTAGTGTATCTCACACTATTGAATTAAAACATGAATGCTGTCAAAACAAAGCAATGCAATTCGAAATCCACAGATAGGACTTATTCATTTGTCATTTTGTCACATGTCACTGTGTCACTTTATTCACAGGCCCAGTCGCATGTGTGATGTGTTGTTCAGTTAGTCAGATGACTGGCACTGAGGTGTATGGTGGAGTGGAGCCCCCTTCGGTTCACTCTCATGGAGTCATTTAAATGTTCGTCTGTCAGTCGTGTTCTGAACTTTGACTTCAGGACATTCATGTCAGACTCACAGAGGTGTGGAGACCCAAACAAAGCAGACATTTTCAGAGCTGCTTGGTGAAGACTCTTAGAGTTATCGGGCTCTACTAAGCTGCAGAAATGCTGTTGAGACTTTAACTGCACAATAGTTTGAAGGTTTACTAATGTATAATATATAAAATACAATGTCTGTCTGTCTGTATGTCTGTCTGCTTTTCACGAGAGAACGACTTAACAGATTTAGATTTAGTTTTTTTTCTATAATTTGCTTGAACATTCCTGTTGATTTTGCGACTTCTCTCATTTCGCTATGTATCATAGTTCGCTTGCGGTAATTAATTTATTTGCACGCATTCAAGAAACATGCAGCGGGCTGAGAGGGAGGGGTCTTCCTCACTCACTCGCCAGCTTCGGGGCATGTTCCTTAACTCCGCTTAGCTAGCGAATGAGAAAACAATTGAATTCAGCTCTGTTTGATATTTAAAATAACGTGTAACTTAGGTCTTGATGAGACTTGAGTCCGGATATTCTCTCAAGTGTATGCCACATTGAAAACATAGATTGTAATTCAGATTGTGGATCGTGATTTTGTGTTAAAAGGATCGTGATAGGATTTGTTGGAAAGATCGCCCACCCCTAATTTGACTAATCAAGTATTCAAAATGAATGTAGGGTTCATTAACCCTTTGGCGAGCTACTTGGAAAGGGGTGCCAAGCTACCAGTAGATCGCAAGCAACGTGTTGGAGACCCCTGATCTAAAGGCTGCACACAAACATGGTGGGTGTCAACGATCATTAGCTGAACTGAAGAGAGATGCCAGTCATGTGGCACCTCACCTGAAAGTCAAGATAACAAATATCACATGCACCTCTACCGTTGTATTCTTTTCTTGGACAGAATTCCAGCTTGTTGGTAAAACACTGACCCCATGCTGACTGTTCTTAATAACTCCTGTCCTTGTCATGTGTTGCTCAATCTTATCCTTAATAATTCTTTCCATTAATTTTCCTGTGATGTACGTTAAGCTTACTGTCCTGTAGTTGCTTGGATCTCCCTAATCACCCTTTTTATATAATGGGATAATATTTGCCATTTTCCAGTCCTTCAGAATTTCCCCAGAGTGCAGTGACTTCCTATTCATCTATTTATATCTATACTTGCTAACCCTCATCTCTTCTCCCTCTACAATTTCCAAATCCCTCAGCAGCACACCTTAGTAATCCCTTTTATCGCTGGGAGGTTAAGAACTTCCTCACGTGTAAAAAAAAAAAAAAAAAAAAAAAAAAGCAAGTTTACAGCATCAGCCAGTACGCAGTATGCAATAAGGAGATTGTGGGTTCGCATCCTGGGTTCTTCCCTGCGTGGAGAGCGCGTTGAGCAGTGAAAAAAGAGCTATATACAGAATTATTATTACTACTGTCTGTATTTTTTAATCCTCCTTTCTACTCCTGATGCACTTCAGCTCCTCTTTGACTGTTCTTTTACTACTAAAATACTGTAGGACTAGGGTGTTGTACCTTGTTAGCCAATACGGATGTAGTGAGAAGTCAAGAAGAATGACCCTTTTTAGTGGCTAACTGAACAGATTACAATATGCAGGCCTTCGAAGCAACTCAGGACCCCTTTTTCTGCCACCTTCCTTGAAAGCCTGCATATTGTAATCTTTTTAGTTAGCCAATAAAAGGGGTCATTTTGCTTGATGTCTCACTGTTAGAATACTGAAAGAATCTGTTTGGGTTGTCTTTCACCTTATCTGCTATACTCCTCTCTACCTGCCTTTTAGCCTCCCTAATATTCTTCTTAATAGTTGCCCCCATGATTCACATTGGAGGTATTAGTCTTATACTCCTTATACCACTGTTTTATTTTTTCTTTATAACTACTTTTTCAACTCTTTATTAATCCACTGTGGAGTTTTTTTTTTCGTTTTAATTTCCTATTTTCAAATTTATGTATATAGCTGTCCTGCATTACTGCTCTTAGGTATTTTCCTTTTCCACATGGAAGTAAATTTAACTTTTTTTTTTTCTTTTTCTTTAGAGATGCACACTGGTGAAGCCCCTCTCTAACTTCAGGTGGGGGTTTGTACAGTATATGTACTCAACACAAGGCAGTTGGGTGCCAGTAATATTCTGTGCCACCTTCACCACCCTCTGCAGCGCTGCCAGTGATGATAGATTCTTGCGTGTCCCTGTAAAAGTTAGTGAAATATATGTGTGTACTTCGTTATATGGTATATTATATACGTATACTGTGGTGTATATATAATGCATGATGTTTATTTAAAAACTCCATTTACAAAATATAGATAATGCTCTGAACATAGCCTTCGGGATTAGCACACTAATCAGCTTTCCACCCTAAACAGAACATAATTGAACTTTCCACTGTTCAATACCCAAACCAGTCAGACGTATTCATTCACACGTGTGTGTTGAGGTGAAGCACATCCCAAACCACCTGATGGTTTTACTGATTCCAGCGGCCCATAAGAGGGTCACGGAGAGTCTGTGATATCCTGCCTAGTCCCTTAGCCGCTATGCCACCACAGTGCCTTTGAAGGTAAGCCAGTAACCTGACACACACACACCACAAAGTCTCCCCATTGGACAAATACAAACTGCTACCCCTTTAGAAGCGGGGCGTCCAGTTGCGATGACGGCACGTGCATCCTCCATCCACGGCAAACCTCAACAAGCTAGCCACGCTGCGGAGAGAAGCTCGACGGCGCCTCGTACGAGGAGCAGCACATCCCGAGCCCGGTCCCCCTCGTAGAGGATTTGATGCGCGTTTGCATCTCCGCCTCGGTCTCCAATGATGCTTCAAGGTCACATCGAAGCGACCACTGAGCTCGACAGCCGGCAATGTGAGGAGGAACGGGCGGCTTCAAGCCACACGCGGCGACGCGGCATCTCGCACCCGGGTGCACTGCGGAGCCGGGGGAGGGTGACGTCATGGCAGCGGGCTTTTGACGGGCGTCTGCCACCCGCGCCCACCCGCACAAGCCGCAAGCAAAGGACGGAGTGGTCGAAGCACCGCAGCCACGTCCGCTTTAACAAGGCACAGGCTCAGCGTTGCAGTGGAATGCAAAACGTGCATCAAGTCAAAGGCAACCATTCATTTACTGTGCGTGTCTACTCGTTAAAAAATACAAAAATAAAAACCACACAGCTACTCACCTGATAGCTCAGGACGCCTTCGGGATCGCTGCTAGACCCTCCAGACATGGTCACGTCGTCAGAGGAGGACTCTCCACTAAAACGGGGAACAAAAAAAACGAAACAGATGATAAAAGATACAGCGACGCAGATCCTTTCGGCTTCTACCGGCGGGCTGATAACACGCCCGCGCGAGCACCGCTCGCTCCCGTCGCGCGACCAAACAGACACTAGAGAGGCTGCGGCGGCGGCTACTGGCGCGCCTCCGCCCACTGTCCAATGGGAAGCGGAGGGGGGCGTGGTCTCGGAGTCAGAGGACAGGTGCTTGGTTAGAAGCGGCAGCACGAGGACGAGTGCGGACTGTTATGTGACCTGTGGACTCCACTTCGGAGACGAGCGCTAGTTACCGTCGGGGAGGGACAGTCGCCTGCTCGTAGCCGGACTTTTGGGAATGACAGTATGGAACGGATGTTTGGGTAAGTAAACTAAGAGACACACGGTGGGTAAGATGGGACAGGCAATGTCTGAGCGTAGTCAGAACCCCGTTGCTTATTGAAGGCAGTAAAGTAGAAAGTTGATTTGAATCGCAGACGCCCCAGGAGTCTTTCCGACCTGGAAGTCTCCATTTACATCCACCCAGCCATTCAGGCGGCCCGCATAGACAAAAAGTGGGATGGGCACTTCAGTCGGGGCCTTTCCAAGAATTAATGTGTGTATGAAGGACACACCTGCAGGTCTCAATGGACCGTTCAACTGTCTCCTAAAGCCACGACGAAGTATAGCGTGTACTGTTAAGTCGGAGCATCAGTCACAGTCTGAGCTGGGATCATTCTGTCTCAAACACCATTTGTTTTATATAGCGTCTGTCTAAAGTTGAAACACTTATTCTAACCTGCTTACATTTACAGAGATACAGTTAACTGATTTCAATGACAACACTATTCATTATGATGGCTCCTTTTATAAAAGATTGTATCTCCAAGTACTTTGTAGACCGATTAAAGTAAAATGACATTTATATAAAAAAAATAATAGAGAGAAATGGAGTAACTCCTAACAAACATGTTACAAATGAATTCAAGTAATTTGTACTGCAGCTCTGTGATGGTTCTAAGAGCAATCACCAGAGCCCAATTTAATTAAAAAAAAAAAGTAAAAAAAACAACCAAATAACCAGAGAGAGGAAAATACAAAATTTAAGACCCCTAGGGGTTTTAGGACTAGCAGCCCACCAATCTCCACTTGGGCATTGTACACTACTGAAATGGGATCATTTGTTAATATTTACATACAGAAAATGTTAAGCCCCCTTCTCTTTTTTTACACTTTGCCATGTTGCATGCAGTCTTATCCTAAAATTGCTTTATTTTTTTTTTCCTTTACCGCAGGCAACACCCAGTGCCCCAGAATGATAAAACAATAACAGGATTTTTAGAATTTTTGCCAATTTATATAAAAAAAACAATGATCACACAGAGACAAGTGCACAGACTCTTTGTGAAGACACTTGAAGTTTGACCATTTGGTTGGTTGTCATTGAGATGTTTCTACACCTTGTTTGGGAGTTCACCTGTAGTCCATTCAATTGATTGTGAATCATTAGGAGAGGCACACCCCTGTCTACAGAAGGTCCCACTCAGGGCTGGATTAAGGAGGGTGGAGGCCCCTGGGCTAGAGGCATACCCATAAGCACAATACAAATAAACAAAGAGTCAAGTAAATGACAACTTCAGAGTCTGAGCTTTAAAATGAAAGGCAAAAATCTCAAGAACAGAAAAAGCATGGACTTAACTGTCTGAAATCACAAGGAACAAAGTCTACCAAATCAGAGCTTCTATTTTTAATTAGCCATTGCTGGGCAAATGACAAGTGGCCGTGACAAAGCAAGGCTTAAAAAGTCACCTAAAGAACAGGAATATCAAAAGCAGGAATATCAAATACAAGTGTAGACGTCATTCTGCACAATAACACAGAGCAATTCTTGCTTTTTGAAGCAAAGTCCTCAATCACATCAATAAAATCCAGTTTCTGAACCAGATTACTCGCAATTTGATTGAGTCCTTCCTGTCCCCTTTTGAATCTGAGTTTGTTCTTCACTAGTCTGAACTGGGAGAAAGAGAGCTAGATAGACAAGGTCCTATAAATTAAATAGACAAGTTGCTATATATTAAATAGATAGATAAGGTGCTATATATTAGATAGATAAGGTGCAGTATATTAAATAGATAGCTAGATAGATAAGGTGCTGTATATTAGATAGATGGATAGATAGATAAGGCACTATATATTAGATAGATAAGGTGCTATATGTTAGATAGGTAGGTAGATAAGGTACTATATAGATAGATAGATAAGGAGATATATATTAAATAGAGAGACAAATAGATAGGGCACTATAGATAAGGTGCAATATATTAAATAGATAGACAGATAGATAAGGTGTTATATATTAAATAGATAGATAGATAAGGCACTATATATTAGATAGATAAGGAGCTATATATTAGATAGAGAGACAAATAAATAGGACACTACACATTAGATAGATAAGGTGCTATATATTAGATAGATAGATAAGGAGCTATATATTAAATAGAGAGACAAATAGATAGGGCTGTTTATATTAGATAGATAAGGTGCTATAGATAGATATATAAGGTGCTATATATTAAATAGATAAGGCACTATATATTAGACAGATAAGGTGTCATATATTAAATAAATAGTCAAATAGATAGGGCACTATATATTAGATAGATAAGGTGCAATATATTAGATAGACAGTTAGATAAATGACTATATATTGGCTAGATACGGTGCTATATATTAAACAGACAGATGGATAGATAGATAAGACACTATATGTTAGACAGATAAGGAGCTATATATTAAATAGACAATTAGAGCACTATACATTAGATAGATAAGGTGCAATATATTAGGTAGATAAGGCACTATATTAGATAGATAAGGTGCTATATATCAAATAGATAGACAGATAGATAAGGCACTATATATTGGATAGATAAGGAGCTATATATTAAATAGATAGATAGATGAGGTGGCATATATTAAATAGACAGATAAGGCACTATATATTAGATAGATAAGGTGCTATATATTAAATAGATCGATAAGGCACTATATATTAGATAGATAATGTGCTATATATTAAATAGATAGACAAATAAATAGGGCACTATATATTGGATAGATATGGTGCTATATATTAAATAGATAGATAAAGCAGTATATTAGATGGATACATATAAAAGACACTATGATGAATAGATACGAAAGGCACTAAATAATACATAGATAGATAGAAAGGCATTATGTAAGTGTTTGATAGATAAATAGATCTATAGATAGTGTGAAAGGCACTATATAATAGACTAGCAAAATACCTGCGCTTCGCAGCGGAGAAGTAGTGTGTTAAAGAAGTTATGAAAAAGAAAAGGAAACATTTTAAAAATAACGTAACATGATTGTCAATGTAATTGTTTTGTCACTGTTATGAGTGTTGCTGTCATCAAGGATTTGATTATCATTATTTCTTTCAGTCAGGTTCGTATTTGGAGGATGTGTTGTGTTCAAGTTACATTCCGTGTTTGTCAACCGTTGTAAAGATAACAAGTTTCATTCATCGAAGTGTTCACTACCCAAATCGGTACTTGTGAATCTAAGATGTTTAACAGGCATTCCCGGTATTAAGTTGTGGATTTGCCTGCGAATATTTTGCGGCAGCGTGTCTATGAACGTAATTTAAACTTAAGCTTTACACCTTGCTTTCCTATTGATATGTCTACAAAGGCTTGTTCAGATTCAGAGGGTTGTTCCTTTCTTACTGCATCAATAAACAGCTCGTCTTCCTCTTTATCTGAGACATCACACACTGCATGCACGGGTTTACCTTTCGCAGTCCTGTAAACTTTAGCAAAGTGGTTCAATTTACCACATTTTTTACACTGTCTTCCTTTAGCTGGACTTTTTCCACCGTGTGCTTTGTTTCCGCAGTAGCTGCACTTATGAATATGCTTGTATGCGTCACTCGCTTCATATTCTTTTGCTGCCTTCCCAATTGTGTAATGCGTTTTTTGTTCAGCACTCTTGGGAGCTCTTGCTTTTTGTCTGCATACTGTGTTCACAGTCAGTTCACTTGAGCCGTTCGGAGTACATGCATCAAAGGTTCTCAGCTGTGGTAGTGCTATCTCGTGCGATCTTGCGATCTCCACGGCTTTATTTAATGTTAGCTAAGACCCGGCACTTAAGTTTCTCTCGCACTTTTGCTGAGTTTGTGCCAAACATTATTCTATCCCTGACCATCTCATTTTCGTTTGCTAAGCACAGTCCTTCACCTGCGAATATTTAGCGGCAGCGTGTCTATTGGATTGCTGCTGACGGACGGCCTTATGTGGGCAGGCACTCAATTACGTGGGAGGCGTGACGATGAGGGACGCAACTCCGCCTCGCACGGCGACCAAGCTGCAGGCAATGGCCGTATATATGTATGTAAGTAGGTTCCAGTTATGACCGTTACGCGTAGAATTTCGAAATGAAACCTGCCTAACTTTTGTAAGTAAGCTGTAAGGAATGAGCCTGCCAAATATCAGCCTACATGGGAAGTTGGAGAATTAGTGATGAGTCAGTCAGTGAGTCAGTGAGGGCTTTGCCTTTTATTAGTATAGATTGATAAATAAGGTGGTATTTACTAAATAGATAAGACAGATAGATCGGGCACTATATATTAAATAGATAGATATGATGATAAGAGAGATGGATGTTAGTGTCTATTTGTAATCTAAATGGGCACATTTGTAACAATAGTAGAGAACTTTTGTAAGCTGTAGGGCCTTTTTGTAACACAAGTCGGCCTGTTTTTTAATTTGCCAAAAAAAAGGGTATTTTTGAAACACGGCTGGCACTTTTAACAAAAAAAAAAGTTTTTTTTTTTTTTTTTTTATAATATTTCCCTATTTTAATTGTAGATTCCTGGTTTTTGCACATTGTTGGTTGGAAAGGCTATATCTCCATATGCGGCCTACAGTATATTTTAAATAAACAGATGTGATTTTTGTTCGACTATGCAGGCATATTTAAGCCTTGCATTGTTTAACTGAATTGTTAATAATGTGTGTCTGCATGTTATATTTTTTCCTGATTGAGACTTAATTGCATTTCTAACTGCATCATTTTTTACGTTTTACCTCTAACAGACTTTTTAACTCAAGAACTCAACAGTGAGAGTCAGGCTAGGTATTTATCATTCATTAAAAAATAAAATATAATCTGAAACAGAATAAAAAGGGCATGCAGAAAGTGATAAATAGGCAAACAGTTTTGACGTAATCTTTAATATTGTGCTTGTAACTGTGAAGAAAATTCAGAAGAAAAAATCCTTCAATAGTCATTGAAAAATTAACTCATTATATGAATTTATTTTCTCTCTTTGCTGTCGGCTGTTTACTGTAGTGTGACTCGTCTGCGTTTTGGATTGCAAACAATGGCGAACACATGAATGGCGTTAGTGAAGCAGCAGCAGCAGCAGTGGCCTTAATGGCCCAGTACTGTGAAGTCCTAAGCAGACCCCCTGAACCTCCCAGTGTCCTCGGGTCTTCCACACTGAGCTGCACTGCTGAAGTCACAGAAGCTCAAAGCACACAAACCGCTCAGCTGTGGCTCCACTGATCTCAGGGCTCTGATTCAATTCTCCATTGGTAGTTCACCATGACGTTGTTTGAATCCCACTGAAGTGTAATCATCCAAAAGTTCGATTTTTCTCCAGCCGTCTGGAGTTTTTATTTTGTTTTTTCTGTCCCCCCTGGCCATTGGACCTTACTCTTATTCGATGTTAATTAATGCTGATTTATTTTGTTTTCATATTGTGTTTATTTTTCTATTCTTTATTATGTAAAGCACTTTGAGCTACTGTTTGTATGAATATGTGCTATATAAATAAATGTTGTTGTTGTTGTTGATTTCAAGACCTTGACGTTTTAGACCTCCCTGTGTCCAAAAATACCATTTTTGGAATTATGTCTGTGTGTGACTAAAATTGTTAAGTTGAACTTTGGTAGGGCTAATTTTGAGCAGATGCGACAAAGTATAAGTAGGATACACTGGGATAAGCTTTTAAGTGTGGAGACAGTCGAGGAGCAGTGGAACAGGTTTAAAAATGTGTCACATGTAACGCAGGACAGATACAGACTTAAATTTGGAATTAATAGGAAACAAAAGAAGATTAAGAGGTGACATAATTGAAGTGTTTAAAATGATGAAGGGAATTAGTGGATCAGACGGTGACTTTAAAATGAGGTCATCAAGAACACGGGGACACAGCTGGAAACTTGTGAAGGGGAAATTTCGCACAAACATTAATACGTTTTTCTTTACACAAAGAACCATAGGCACTTGGAATAAGCGACCAAGTAGTGTGGTAGACAGTAAGACTTTAGGAACTTTCAAAACTCGACTTGATGTTTTTTAGGAAGAAATAAGTGGATAGGACTGGCGAGCTTTGTTGGGCTGAATGTCCTGTTCTCGTCCAGAGTGTTCTAATGTTCTAATGTCTGTCTGTCTCTGTGTGTGTGTTGTAAGGGACGGCCCGAGAATGGAAGGCTGGGGGAAGGCAGCTACTTTTGGACGTTAGATGGCAGCTCCCCTGGAGTGTAGTAGTGCAGGGCATCCTGGGACTTGGAGTTCGAAATCTCAGCCCTGTTGGGTGCCATGGGTTCCGCCAAGGGGTGCTGTGGAAGGACCGGGGGAGTCAGGCTTCCCTTATAGCCCAGAAGTACAGTGTAACCTCGGGTCACGACCGTAATTCGTTCCAAAACTCTGGTCGCAACCCGATTTGGTCGTGACCCGAAGTCATTTCCCCCATAGGATTGTATGTAAATACAATTAATCTGTTCCGGACCGTACAAGCTGTATGTAAATATATCTTTTTTTAAAGATTTTTAAGCACAAAAAATAGTTAATTATACCCTAGAATGAACAGTGTAATAGTAAACTAAATGTAACAACATTGAATAACACTGAGAAAACTAACATTGCAAGAGTTCACGCTACAGCCTTATGAACAAAAAAAAAAAAACAAAGTAAACACTTTTTTTAATGAGTTTTAAGCACAGGGAAAAAAAATGAAAATTTGAAAAATCCGTAATTTATACAAAAACTAACCATAGACAGCCAAGAAAAGTAACCTTGCATGAGTCGAGTTCTGGCATGAAGGAAGTGAGGAGGAAGCTGGGTGGAGAGGAGATTACAGTTTTGAGGTAAAGTCTGTGACGATCCGGGTTCGCTGCACGCTGCCATCTCGCTTCCGGGAGCCTTAAAACCCGTCACCGTTGGTAATGTTACCGATGAGCACGACAGTGAGGCGCTGCAATGGAGCAATCGGATGGTGCAAAAAGTGCCAAGTGCTTTTATTAAAATCAACAAAACAACAATCAAAAACAAAGTCCAAATTAAATAAAGTGCAGTGCTTTCAGAATCCTTCAATAAATAAATGATCCCAACAAAAACTGAAGTGATGTGGAGGTTAAAATCCAATAGAAAAAAGTCTTCATTAAATACAATGAGATTAAAACAATGCTGGAAGCAGTCTCTTTAAAAACAAGCCCAGTGCATTCTTTAACTGCCTTCTCTCTCTCTCTCTCTCTCTCTCTCTCTCTCTCTCTCTCTCGTGCTCTCTCTCTCTCTCTCTCTCTCGTGCTCTCTCTCTCTCTCTCTCGCTCGCTCACTCGCTCGCTGCACAGAGAATGCACAGAGAGAGACTGAACACGTGCGGAAATCATCGGCACGTACGAACCAGAAGGGAAACTGGTTTGTTCGTCACCCGAGTGTTTGGTTGTTAACAGATGCAAACATTTGGCGAACTTTTTGCTCATAACCCGGTTTGTATTTGTTTTCCGAGACTGTTCGTGATCCAAGGTTCCACTTTACTAGGAAGTCACGAGGATGGGAGCCCTGAAGTACTTCTGGGCTGATTGAAGAACTTGAACTCTCTGTCTGACCCGGAAGTGTTGACAAGTCACATGGATGAAAGAGGAGAAGCACTTCCATCCATGTCAAGGACTATTTAAAGGACTGCTGAAGACTGCTGAAGACCCAGCAAAAGACCCAGCAAGCAAGCCAGAGTCGGGCGGAGTGTGACAGAGCTTGCTGGGAGGTGTGGCAGAGAAGAGAGAATATTGTGATTATTACTTGCATATTTTTTGTGCCTGTGGTGCCGAGAGGCGCTATTCATAGAAGAAAAAATATTAAAATAATTCTTGGTGCTTTTAACCTGTACCCCTGGTGTCCACAGTGTATATAAACACGATAACCTGAGTACGCTTTCACTTAGGTCACGGGTGTCAAACTCCAGGCCTGGTGGGCCGCAGTGGGTGCAGGTTTTCATTCTAACCCTTTTCCTAATCAGTGTCCAGTTTTCACTGCTAAATAACTCCTTTTCCCTCTATTTTAATAGCCTTGTTTTTAAGGATTAAGTCCTCTGAATTAATTCTTTTCTTCATTAAATGACAGCCAAACAGAAATGAGATGTGAAACGAGCCAACAGGTGACCAGCTAAACTGGGATTTCAAACTCCAACCAGTTCCTTAACGAGAAGCTGATTCTTGCTGTTAATTAAACCCGTCATTCAATTCCATGGCTTGTTGCTGCTCTCTTTTTGCCACAGCAGACATTTCCAAACCTGTTTTTTTCTAAGAACTCCTAAAATGTTTTGGTAACCTGAGGGATCAACCTTACTGAGAACTTCATCTTTATTTTTAGATTTTGTTTGATGGGTACAGGTGAGATGGTCATGTCCTGCTTGTTTTATATCTCATTACTGTCCGGCTGCTAATTTAGGAAAAAACAACTAAGGGGCCTGAGTCCAGCTAATTAAAGCTAAGGCTGAAGAAGTTAATTAGCATCAAAAACTGGTCACTAATTAAGAAGATGGTTAGAATGAAAACCTGCAGCCCTCCAGGACTGGAGTTCGACACCTATGACTTAGGTCTACCAGATTTTGCATACACGTATTAGGTACAAAACGTCGATTTCTATCAACATTTGTGCTATTTCCACTGAATTTGGAACTTTCATTAGTTGTCAGTTATAATCATCAAAATTAAAAGAAATAAACATTTGAAATACATCAGTCTGTGTGTAATGAATGAATCTAATATACAAGTTTCACTTTTTGAATGGAATTACTGAAATAAATCAACTTTTTTAATGATATTCTAATGTTATGACCGGCACCTGTATATATATATATATATAGGTACATGGGTCTGATCACAATGTGATATTTGGGTGGTTACCTACCAGGCAACACTTGTGGTTGGTCAGCCAGTCGGAGGACATCCACCACGGCCTCTCAGTCATGAGAAGCAGATCATAAACATCATACAATAGAGTACCTGCCACATTAATACAAAGAGTGCGTGCCACGTGTTTCTTCCTAATTGGGGCTCCTCAGGCGTGTGCACTTTTTCTTCCGTTTGTGGGGATGGCTTCCTTACTTGACAGGGTGGAGATCAGGGAAGTAAAAGTGTGTACCTTTTATGAGGTCAAAACACGTGTCATGTACTCTTCGTATTATCTGGCAAGTACTATATCATTATATATACAGTATATATATAATATTGTGGAAGCTGGCCCGGCCACAGACAGGCAGACACATCAATGTCACCCACAACACGTTTATTACGAAGTGCCATATTTACAAAAGTGCCACACAAACCCCAAAGTCCCCAAAAGTCCTGGCCACAATACAGTGCCTCACTTCTTCAGGCCGCCTCGTTCTCTTCTCCAGAGCTCCGTCCATTCCACTCCCGACTCTTGCCCCCGTATGAAGAGAGGCGGCCCCTTTTATACACACCCGGATGTGCTCCAGGTGCTTCCCGGCAATCTCCCACCGACACACCCCAGTGTGGCGGAAGTGCCGGCTGCGTACCTAGAAGCACTCCAGGTGTCCCCAGTCTCCTTCCACCCGGCCCTTCCGTGTGTGGGGGCGCCCCCTGGCGGTGACCACGGGCCCCTACAGGGTTGAGCTTCTAAGCTCTGTACCCATGGCCCCCAAAGGAACCAAGGCGGTCGCCCCCACATGGTCTGGGGAAGGCGTAAGCCCTCCTCCAGTCTTCCTTGGCGTCCCAGCCGGGTCACCACCCCAGCCATCTCCGACAATATATATATATACACAGTAGACCCCCCCGAAGACGCGGTTCAGGGTTCACGGATTTTTCTTTCAATTAGCAATTTAATATTAAAAGCATCTCTCTACATGGAGAGGCAGCGTCTGCTGACAAAGAAGCCGCGGAGAAGTACCCTGAGACATTTAGGCACATCATAGAGGAGAAAGGATACACAAGTTTTTAACATGGATGAGACTGGCTTGTTCTGGAAGATGTCATCCAGAATTTACATCATGAAGGACGAAGCCAAAGCTTCAGGGTTTAAGGCACAGAAGGAAAGAGTGACACTTATTATGTGTGGCAATGCTGCTGGTTACATGATGAAACCTGGCCTCATCTACAAATCAGCGTACCCTAGGGCCCTTAAAAACTAAAATAAAAACCTGCTGCCTGTCTTCTGGATGCACAACCCCAAAGCCTGGATTACCAAAATCCCTGCTTCAAACTGGTTTCACCAGTGCTTCATCCCTCAAGCCAAGGAATACCTCCACAACTTGGAGGTATGGACTTCAAGATGTTGCTTATTATGGACTAGCAGAATACCCGCGCTTCGCAGCGGAGAAGTAGTGTGTTAAAGAAGGTATGAAAAAGAAAAGGAAAAATTTTAAAAATAACGTAACATGATTGTTAATGTAATTGTTTTGTCATTGATATGAGTGTTGTTCTCACATATACAGGTATATATATATATATATATATATATATATATATATACACTCAGCAAAAAAAGAAACGTCCTCTGACTTTCAACTGTTTTTACTTTCAGTAGACTTAATGTGTAAATATTTGTATGAACACTAAAAGAGTCAACACCATAAGACATAAACTAAAAATGTTTCACAATGTGTCCCTGAATGAAGGGAGGCTCAAAATCAAAAGTACCAGTCAGTATCTGGTGTGGCCACCAGCTGCTTGAAGTACTGCAGTGCATCTCCTCCTCATGGACTGGACCAGATTTGTCAGTTCTTGCTGTGAGATGTTACCCCACTCTTCCACCAAGGCACCTGCAAGTTCCTGGACATTTCTGGGGGGAATGGCCCTAGCCCTCACCCTGCGATCCAACAGGTCCCAGACGTGCTCAATGGGATTGAGATCTGGGCTCTTCGCTGGCCATGGCAGAACACTGACATTGCTGTCATGCAGAAACTTTTTGCCACTCCTGTCTGGTCCAGCGAAGGTGGGTTTGTGCCCATAGGCGGCGTTGTTGCTGGTGATGTCTGGTAAGGACCTGCCTTACAACAGGCCTGCAAGCCCTCAGTCCAGCCTCTCTCAGCCTATTGCGGACAGTCTGAGCACTGATGGAGGGATTGTGTGTTCCTGGTGTGACTCGGGCAGTTGTTGTGGCCATCCTGTACCTGTCACGCAGGTGTGATATTCGGATGTACCGATCCTGTGCAGGTGTTGTTACACGTGGTCTTCCACTGCGACGATGATCAGCTGTCCTTCCTGTCTCCCTGTAGCGCTGTCTTAGGCGTCTCACAGTGTGGACATGGCAATTTATTGCCCTATCCACATCAGCAGTCCTCATGCCTCCCTGCAGCATGCCTAATGCACGTTCACGCAGATGAGCAGAGACCCTGGGCATCTTTCTTTGGGTGTTTTTCACAGTCGGTAGACAAGTCTCTTTAGTGTCTTGCGTTTTTAGAACTGTGACCTTAAATGCTTACTTTCTGTAAGCTGTTAAGGTCTTAACGACCATTCCACAGGTGCATGTTAATTAATTGATTATGGTTAATTGAACATGCATGGAAAACATTGTTTAAACAATTTACAATGAAGATCTGTAAAGTTATTTGGATTTTTAAAACATTATTGTTGAAATACACAGTCCTGAAAAAGGGACGTTTCTTTTTTTTCTGAGTATATATATATCTGTGTGTATATATATATATATATCAAAATCCCCGCGCTTCGCAGCGGAGAAGTAGTGTGTTAAAGAAGGAAAGAAAAAGAAAAGGAAACATTTTAAAAATAACGTAACATGATTGTGAAAGTAATTGTTTTGTGTATTTGGCGGCAGTGTCACAAAGTTGTTTTCGTCTAGCTGCATCAGAAAATGTACCACGACGTCTGACACGCCTCCTTTTTACTGTTTTCTCACAGCTTGGATTGCTGCTGTCATAATGGGTTTGAGTCTACATATATATACACATACATATCTTCATATCTATATACATATATACATATGTATATACAGTAGATATCTACATATACACATATATATATACATATCTATCTACATCATATATACACACACATACATACATACACACACACAAATTATTGTGTGTGTGTGTGTGTGTATATATATATATAAAATGTAGATAGGTGTGTGTGTATATATATATATACACACATACATACAAACATACACACAGGTATATATATGTGTATATATATGTATGTGTCTATATGTGTGTGTATAGCTTTGGTCACTGAGTGCAAGGGAAAAATAATAAAATATAGTCTATTAGTTATTAAACAGTAAAACATTAACGTTTTAAGAAGTACAGGTACATTAAGCACTACTCGAGTGGTTGCGGGTAAACTACATTTTAAAAGACGGTATAACAGAAGAGGTAAGTAGTACTAACAGCAGCTAAAATGTATATGGATCATCTCTCGGTAGTTGATCCCTTTTGAAAGGCGCTACACGACGGCTGTGGTATTTTCTATGTGAACGTTCAAATTTCTGCCTCTGGTAATGTGCCTTAACGGTATTACCAGCAATTAAAGAAAAATTGTTTTGTGTCCTCTGCAGTGTTAAGAGAGAAAGGCTTTGGTTTGGGATAAAATGAAAAAAGGTGTAAAGAAAGGAAAGTTGCCTTTTTCTTTTATATAGTATAGAGAGATGTGTTCGGTGACATTATGATCGCCTTTTGGGGACAGTCGCGGTGGGTCTTGTGCAGACTGGTGAGACGTCCCAGCTATTAATCGGCTGTGATGGCACTGTCAGTCCTTCACTCCTGTGCGTGTCTTCATAATCCGAGCTGAGGACCTCATAATCGTATACGTGCAAAAGAAAGTGTGAATCGCCTTAATATTATTTTGCCGTGGCGTAGAAAAGGGGTCCCGTGTTTGCACTTGTCTGGGCTATAGCTCAGGGGGAGGATGAAAAAAATTAAAAGTGCTCACTTTGACTTAAGGCAGAAGCGCAGTCAGCGTCTCAAATCCCGGCACAGCTATGCGCGCGCGTCGGCTGCTCGACTTTTGCTGGGAAGGAGACCCCAGTTTTTGTACACACGTTCCACAAATGAGACACATGGGTTTACCGGCAATGTCAGTAAACATATACTCAGCCTCCCATCGGTTTTTAAAGGCTCTATGTTCAGAATCACCTTTTCTCTTTGGCATCGTGTGGGCTAGCTTGGCAATAACTTGTAGCATCATAAGCTAGACTTGATTAACGTGGTAAGTTCAGCAAGGCAGCTAAAGCGCTGCATTATGGGATCTGTAGTTTATTGTTTTACCAGCGCTTCATATCCCCGGGCCATTAATAACAATAATACAGTATATAAAATGATCTCGCGGGCTGGATATAATTACACGCCGGGCTGGATGTGGCCCGTGGGCCTTGAGTTTGACTCATATGGACTAAATAGAACTTGAAAAGAAATATTTTTTGGAATCGCGCAAGTCAGATCTAGTTGACGCACGCTACAGTACATCGAGCCCGCGTGCTATTGTGGTTTTGCTTGTGTGCTTCAGTAAGTTACCGTCCCCTCGCTCTTACTTTTTTACCGTTCATCTAATGAATACACTGAGTATGGCTTTACCGCTGAATATGGTTTTATATGTCACTCGCTCGCTTCTAATTGTTTCGCTGCCTTCTTAATTATATAATGCATGTTTTCTTCAGCGCGTTCTTCCTAGTTTTCTACGTAATGCGTGATTACGTGAGAGGCGTGATGATGTCACACGAAACTCCGCCCCTCGAGCTGAACTCCATTACAGTAAATGGAGAAAAACAACTTCCAGTTATGACCATTACGCGTAGAATTTCGAAATGAAACCTGCCCAACTTTTGTAAGGAAGCTGTAAGGAATGAGCTTGCCAAATTTCAGCCTTCTACCCACACGGGAAGTTGGAGAATTAGTGATGAGTGAGTGAGTGAGGGCTTTGCCTTTTATTAGTATAGATTATTATTTGTATTATTATTACACAGTTTACACTTCTGACGGTGTTGTACCATGTTAGCCATTACGGATGTAGTGAGAAGTGAAGCAGAATGACCCTTTTTATTGGCTTGTTGTAATAAGTTTTCAGTACCTTGGCTTCCTCCTGGGTGAGAGTCCATGTGTTAAAAATGTCTTTTCCTTTTTCCCCAGTCCACAGGAGCAGGTAGCTGCATTTCTCACTCTCGTCTTTGCCTTTTAGCGGGCCAGAAAACATCAGCTCCATGTGCTGTCGGAACTTTTTCCATTTTCCCGTCAGGTTAACAGAATCCCAGTCAATTCGTGGCGAGGGAACTCCAACAAAATCCATGACTGACCTCTATTCTGACACCATGTCTTGTTTTCACAAATTGTGAAAAATGAAATGATGGCAAGACTTTCTTTTAAAGTATGCAAGGGAACTTTATTATAGCTCTTACATTCGCAGCATCCGTGCTCTAAATTAACTTCCATAATAGTAACCTTGAGGTCCCTTTTTCTGGTGCCTTCCCGATGACATAGGTGCCTAAACCATACCTGATAATAATACATTTCAATGACATATAAATATTACAGTCACCACCTCGATAGACAGCTTACCACCCAAATCGCTACTCGTGAATCTAAGATGTTTAACAGGCATTCCCGGTATTAACTTTTTGATTTGCCTGCGAATATTTAGCGGCAGCGTGTCTATGAACTTGTGGATTAGCCCGCAAGTATTTAGCGGCAGCGTCTCTATGAAGTTATGGATTTGCCTGCGAGTATTTAGCGACAGCGTCTCTTTGAACTTGTGGATTTGCCTGCGAGTATTTAGCGACATGCGTCTCTATTAACTTGTGGATTTTTCTGCGAGTATTTGGCGGCAGCGTCACAAAGTTGTTTCCGTCTAGCTGCATCAGAAAATGTAGCACAACGTCTGACACGCCTCCTTTTTACTGTTTTCTCACAGCTTGGATTGCTGCTGACAGACAGCCTTATATGGGCAGGCAGTCAATTACATGGGAGGCGTGGGGATGGGGGACGCAACTCCGCCTCACACGGCGACCGAGCTGCAGGCTATGGACATATACAGTCGACCCTTGATATACGCCCGGCCTGACATGCGAACAACTTGATTTACGACCAAAATTTTTGTTTTGATTTACGACCAACGTCTTGCGTTACGACCCGAATGCGGTCACGTGTATCCGCTTGTGCGATTGTAAACAAACAGCCGAGAGCATTCGTAAGCGTCAGTCGGAGCCCAGATACATGTGTTTGTGGACGTAATTTCGGTCAGTGCAGTGATTTATCTATATATATAATTCACTAAGACCATGGCAAGCAAGATGCATAATTGCTAAGGAAGAAAGAGAAGGTAACGAAGGTAAAGAAAGCAATCACAATTGAAACGAAGAAGGAAATTGTGCGGAAATATGAGACTGGTGTTCCTGTAACTGATCTCACTAATATCGTATTTACTCGTGTACCACACGCTCTCGTGTAATACACGCACCCTAATTTTTACAAAGAAAAGCGCGAAAAAAGTTTTGCCCCGTGTACGACGTGCGTTGTGATTGTATTGGAAGCGTTTAGAGAGAGAGCGAGCACTGTCATGCGAGAGCGCAAGCAAGCGAGCGAGAGAGAGAGCGAGCGTGAGTGCGTGAGCACACGAGCGAGAGAGAGAGCGCGAGTGCACAAGCAAGCGAGAGAGAGAGCACGAGTGCGCGAGCGAGCCCAAGCAGAAGAAGTTTCCTCGTGTATGACGCGCACATTTCCTCGTGTATGACATGCACCTGATTTTCTAATGCTAATTTTCGGGAAATAAATATGGTATGTACAGCATGTCAAAATCCACCATCTCGACAATTTTACAAAGAAAAGATTTGCATAAGGAGGCTCCTTCTAAACAATAACCACCTTCTGTTTCATTCTCCTCCTCCTCCCTTCCTGCAGCCCAAAGATGTCAAATTAAATGGTGAGTACAGTGTGAAATTGTTGTTTGTGGTAGGCTAGGCACTTTTTATAACTTTTGGTTAGTACATTAGAAAAATTATTGGTGTTTTGGTAAATTATGCACATTATACAACCATTTTTTATTATGAAAAGTTTAAGTAAGTGTTGCAATGGGAAGCTCGGAACGCATTATGGGTATTTCCATTATTTCTTATGGGAAAAATAGTCTACGTAAGTAGGATTCAGTTATGTCTACGTAAGTAGGATTCAGTTATAACCATTACGCATAGAATTTCGAAATGAAACCTGCTTAACTTTTGTAAGTAAGTTGTAAGGAATGAGCCTGCCAAATTTCAGCCTCCTACCTACACGGGAAGTTGGAGAATTAGTGATGAGTGAGTGAGTGAGTGAGTGAGTGAGTCAGTGAGGGCTTTGCCTTTTATTAGTATATATATATATATATCTATACTAATAAACGGCAAAGCCCTCACTCACTCACTCACTGACTGACTGACTGACTGACTGACTCATCACTAATTCTCCAA
>JANRMT010062791.1:174929172-174991352 GCA_026402145.1 Polypterus bichir lapradei | reverse complement strand
CCCCCCCCCCCCTGATGGAGCATTTTGATGAACTCTTACTTGCTGGATGCTTCAGAGTCCTCCATCCTGTCTGCAACCCACAGCACAGTCTAGTGAATTTTTCTACAGCTTACTGGGTCACTCCAGTGTGACGGGGGTCCTCCAGTCTGTCAGCACAAGAAGCCCACTGCGGTTCCCTTCATTGTACAAAAATATTCCGCTGGTTGCCTTTTTGATTTTCCCACCGATTCTGCAGTTGGCCCCCTTTTATTTTTCACCGAGATGTCTTTGCCTTTTTATCCTGTGACCCCCACCCCCTTGCTAAGCCCGGCTGTGTGACAGTCCAGACACTGGTGGCTCTGGCTGCTGAGGATGACGTAGAGCAGTCTTGAAGTGGCCTGCCAGTGCGCAGCACAGAGTTGACCCGCAGTCCCAGAGTGGGTTGGGTGACCAATAGCATGCAGTAAGTGCAGAGAGCGCATCTTCATGGGTACACCACAGTGGACAGAACTGGGGTCTCTGGTTACCAGTTGACATTTTCCCAAAGGGGAAGACCAAACTGTAAAATCCCTCACACAAAAATATTCAACTAATGGAGGAGATTATTAAGAAAAAGATGGAGCAGCACATGGCATGAAGGTTGGCAGAGCAGTCAGCTTGGGAGCGTAAGACTAGAGTGGAGAAGGTGAGATTGTTCATCTTGACTTTCAGAAGGCGTCACATGAGAGGGTGGGCTTCAGACTGAAAGAAGTGGCAGTTCAGGGTGAGGGTCTGAAACGCAGGGGGCGATGGTGGTTGCAGGGGTGTCACAGAGCCAAACTTACGAGCTGCCATAATGTGCTCCGAGCCCGGGTCCATCGATAGTGTCCGAGGATAAGCCGGCGGTCAGTGAGGTGACAGAATGTCACATAGTGGGGTCCGCGACGGCTCCAGTCTCAAAAACACGGGGTTGCAGGTGTGTGGTAGCACAGCAGAGTGCCCCGGGGGCCGCCAATGTGGGGATTGGCATGCTTGCATTTGCGTACAGACCTGCGCAGTCTGTCGGGTTTCCTTGTTAGCACCCTGGGGTGCGCAATTGAGCAGCGGTGCCCACTGATATTTAAAAAGAGAGAAGAAGAAGGCCGAGGAGGAGGAAGTTGGAGATTAGAGGGGAGCAAGTAAGGTGGACAGTCGGGCCCATGTGAATGAGCGAGGAGAATGGCGCTCTAAGGGGACCCTTCGGAGACCCAGGCGGCGATGTGGGATGACGGAGGGTCGGTGGGGTGCGTCTCGCCAGAAGCCAAATGGGGCAGGTGGGAGGGGATACGGCTGATGGTGACGACTGATGTTTGATGGGTCTCCTCCAGCTGTGCAGTCCAACCAGAGTGAGCAGGAGAGACAGAGAGAGACGGGGGAGAAAGAGTGGTGCTTATCTTGCTGAGGGGTCTTTTACCACAGGCATGTCAAACTCACTACCATTGGTGGGCCGCTTCGACTGCCATACGTGCGTCAGCGGGCCGCACTGTAACAAATACTATTATACTATTATACAAAGTTACTGAAGCTTTCATTTTTCTTTCCAATACTGAAAACTTTAAAAAATGTAACACTTAAAGTTTAAAGAAAAGCAATTAATTTCCATACACTCTCCGTACAACAGCGTACAATTAGAGTCTTAGCCTCTTAGCTAGGTCCTTATGTTATTATATTATTTTCATTATATTATATTCATTGCTTATATAGAAGCCTTACAGTGTGAGATTTATTTCTTTTGTCCCGACACTTGGCATCTCTTGTTAGTAACCAGTTTGTGAATATCAGGCTTGAAATCTTGTGCAGCTGCAACTTTTATGAGGGATGAAAGGTGCTCGACAGTAAGTCTTGAGCGATGTGGGGTTTTGGTAGCTTTCATTAATGAAAACAATTTCTCACAAAGGTAAGTGCTTCCAAACATAGACAGTACTCTCGATGCCAACTTACGGATCTGCACATATAAGGGTGGCAGGTAAGCATACAAGCCTGGCACACCAACTTCGTTGTATTTTGCCTTCAGAATAGAATCTGACTGCAGTTCAATCAATTCCATTTGGATATTCTCAGGCGCATTCTCAACGTTGTAAGAGAACAGCGCAAAGTCCTGTTCGTGTGAACTGAAATCACGAAAACGCTCACTGAATTCATTGCTCAGTAATTCAAGTTGGAAAACAAATCCTCCAAAAATCAGATTTTACTTTACTAAATTTACTTCAAAATTTATATTGTAAAATAAGCCGATATGCAAAAAGCCCCCTGACCTACAATAATTTTACAAACTCAAAAATTACAAAAATCTCTATATATAATCTTCATTTGGATCTTGATCTTTGTTTGTCCGTGAATGAATTAGAAGCAGAAGTACTAGATGGCAGTAGAGAGACAGCTAAAACATAGGCAGTGCATTAAGAATCTCCTCCAGGCTTATACTACTGAAGACTGTAGTACGCCAGTCACACCTCAAAACACAGACATTCAAACTAAACAAATTGTTGTGCTTTAAATTAACTAAAGAGATCTTCATTTAGATCTTGATCTTTGTTTGTCCGTGAAGTTTAGTACGTTGTTGTTACTCACGGATGTCAACAATGTGCCGGAATAACGAAAGGGGTGGTGGACAGTGTTACGCTGGTTAGCTCCTGAGGCCTGGTTAGAGAATGAGATTGCCGAAGATAAAAGGTACGTGCCTACGTAACATATGAATGAAAGAAAGACAGTGGGTAAAATGAATGACAACAGCACGTTCCGGAAATTATTATTGTTACGTTGTAGCCGGCGAGTGCTGCGCGTCTCACAGTTGTACCGTGGCTTGCTCACATGTCAGTGAAGTGATCCCTATTTATGCTTTAAAGAGCCTGGATACCTATGTGTCCCCCTTTTATAACCATTGCTCCGTGTATATTGCCTTACTCTTTGGATTGCCACAAAGCAACCTGCGAGATTTGAGATGAAACGATAGCGTCGTGAAAACGAGATGGACTGTGAACGGACAGAAGCAGAAATGCTCCTACACCACCACATAATTACTATTCGGACAGTGATTCTGAGTAGGCCGTTCCTATTGAATCAATGTCCAAGGGTTTTCTTTTGTAATTTTGTCTCCCTTATTAAAAATCATAATGCTGTGCGACGAAGGGCCCAGTTCACGACTGGCAGCCGCGTTTAAACAGGGAGCCCTTCACAGACAACTTTAACACGTGCAACGTAGTTGGGCGCACATGGCTAGTATGTTAATAACCAACTCACCAACTTCTCGCTTCCACTTCAGATCTTCAGCTGTAGTCTGCACTAACTGTTCGTTACAATACAGGGGGTCCTCGGGTTACAACGTCTCGACATATGACGTTTCGAGTTTACAACGCTCACTCCTATAAAAACTTAAAAAAAAATTGAGACATGAGAAGGAATAAAGGTAAGGATTTTTTTTTTTACACTCTTTTTCTGTTACTACAGTACAGTGTACAGTACAGTATATTTATGTCCTTTTCCTTTTTCTGTGGCTTAGTTGTGTTTTTATGTTCTAGATCAGGGGTGTCAAACTCCAGGCCTGGAGGGCCGCAGTGGCTGCAGGTTTTCTTTCTAACCCTTTTCCTAATCAGTGACCAGTTTTCACTGCTAATTAACTCCTTTTCCCTTCATTTTAATAGCCCTGTTTTAAGGATTCAGTCCTCTGAATTGATTCGTTTCTTCATGAAATGGCAGCCAAACAGAAATGAGACGTGAAACGAGCCAACAGATGAGCAGCTAAACTGGGATTTCAAACTCCAACCAATCTATTAATGAGAAGCTGATTCTTGCTGGGGGTGGCACGGTGGCGCAGTGGTAGCGCTGCTGCCTCGCAGTTAGGAGACCCGGGTTCGCTTCCCAGGTCCTCCCTGCGTGGAGTTTGCTTGTTCTCCCCGTGTCTGCGTGGGTTTCCTCCCACAGTCCAAAGACATGCAGGTTAGGTGGATTGGCGATTCTAAATTGGCCCTAGTGTGTGCTTGGTGTGTTTGTGTGTGTCCTGCATTGGGTTGGCGCCCTGCCCGGGATTGGTTCCTGCCTTGTGCCCTGTGTTAGCTGGGATTGGCTCCAGCAGACCCCCGTGACCCTGTGTTCAGATTCAATTGGAAAATGGATGGATGGATGATTCTTGCTGTTAATTAAGCCCGTTATTTAATTTTGTGGTCTGTTGCTGCTCTCATTCTGCCACAGCAGACATTTCCAAAACTGTTGATTTTCTGTTCGTCAAAATGTTTTGGTGACCTGAGAGATCAACCTTAATGAGACCTTCAGTTTTCTTTATTTTCAGATATTGTGTGATGGGCACAGGTGAGCTGGTCGTGTGGCAGCTCGTTTTTGTGTCTCATTATTGTTTGGCTGCTAATTAAAAAAAAAAGAGACAACTAAGGGGCCTGAGTCAAGTTAATTAAAACTAAAGCAAAAGAAGTTAATTAGCAGCAAAAACTGGTCACTAATGAAGACGATGGTTAGAATGAAAACCTGTAGCCACTGCCACTACACGACACCTGTGTTCTAGATTATGATTTTGCAAATGTGCTAGGATAGGTAAGTGACTTAGGCTATGCGCGTGTCCGGAACTTGAAAACCAAGTGGCGGCCCATGATATTCTCATTACGGCAGAACTTTATAATACTACATATAACTTACTGCTTCGACTCTATCGATATTAGTAAATACAGCGTACTAATTAACAAGAAACACAATATTTTTCGGCCACATTGCCATCAGCTATGTCGTTATTTTCTCTTTCTGTTTTATATTCAATATATATTGGCATGGCGGCCCTGTGCAGGTGCACAGTTTGCACATGCCTAAGGCCGCCCCTGCTGCAGCCTAGCACTTCAGTTGTGACGTTGCGGCTCATTAACTTTGGTCAAGGCTCGTGGCTATACTAGCAGATGACGTTTCCGGTACTGTAATGCCATGGGAAAACACGCTTTTGTCAGAAGGCAGAAGTAAGAAAAGTCAATAAGTAATACCGAAGATGCAGAATGATTCAATCACAAACGACAGTAATCATTTTGTACACGTTCAGTGCTAACTAGGATCTGTCATGCGGGCTGCACAGATTTCTGTTGCGGGCAGCGTGTTTGACATGGCTGTTTTACCGGATATCTGGGAGAGTTTCACTTGTGATGTTCGGCCGACACATCCAGGCCGCCGCTAGATGGAGTCCTCCCTGCAGCACAGAGGTGCCCCGGATTCTCACAGGGCATCAAGGGAGAGGGAGTTTGGATTCACAACCCTGCTGGGGGCCGTGGGTGCCACCGTGTGACGCTGCAGGGAGACACTGGGATTTGTATTTTCCCTATAACCTGGAAGTACTCCCAAGTCACGGGGACGGAAGAACAGAAATACTTCCGGGCTGAAGAAAAATAAGAGTCTTCATCTGACCGGGAAGTGCTATGGAATCACATGGGCGGAAGGACAGAAGCACATCCGGGTCATGGACTATTTAAAGGACTATGGGAAACCCAGCAAGGAGAGCCGGAGTTGGGAGGTAGAGTGACAGAGCTGCTGGGAGGAGAGGAGGAATGTTATTCTTGTGCTATTGTATTTGATTATTGATTTATTGTTTATGGTGGTGTTAGTGGTGTCAATATCGAAAAGAAGAAATTAAAATATTTCTAAGTGCCTTTACTTGGTGTCTTGGACGTTTGTCTGCGGGGTTTGAGGAGTGTCAGCGCCGCCTAGTGTCACACACTTTTGGATTTTAACAAATGTTTGATCTTCGAACTCTTCTGGATTACTTAATGGCTTATATTGATGAGCCAAAGAGTAGTAGAAGCTCAGTTAAGAAGTGAGGTGATGATCAGTGAGCAGCGGGATGGTTTCATGCCAAGAAAAAGCACCACAGATGTGATGTTTGCTCTGAGGATGTTGATGGAGAAGTTTAAAGAAGGCCAGAAGGAGTTGCATTGCGTCTTTGTGGACCTGGAGAAAGCAAATGACAGGGTGACTGAGAGGAGCTGTGCTATTGTATGAGGAAGTCAGGAGTGGCAGAGAAGTATGTAAGAGTGGCACAGGATATGAACGAGGGAAGTGTGACAGTGATGAGGTCTGCGGTAGGAATGATGGAGGTGGGATTACATCAGGGATCAGCTCTGAGCCTTTCTTATTTGTAATGGTGATGGACAGGTTGACAGACGAGATTAGACAGGAGACCCCGTGGACTGTGATGTTTGCTGATGACAATGTGATCTGCAGGTTGAGGAGACCCTGGAGAGGTGGAGATATGAGAGGAGAGGAATGAAGGTCAGTAAGACCACCAAGACAGAACACATGTGTGTGAATGAGAGGGAGGTCAGTGGAATGGTGAGGATGAGGGAGTAGAGTTGGCGAAGGTGGATGAGTTTAAATACTTAAAATCAACAGTACAGAGTAATGGGGAGTGTGGGAGAGAAGTGAGAAAGAGAGTGCAGGCAGGGTGGACTGGGTGGAGAAGAGTGTCAGGAGTGATTTGTGACAGACAGGTATCAGCCAGAGTGAAAGGGAAGTTCTACAGGACGGTAGTGAGACCAGCCGTGTTATATGGGCTGGAGACGGTGAGAGAGGACATGCAGGTGCTGGGGGTGACAGAGCAAGATGACGAGGACAGGAAGAAATGGACCGAGATGATCCGCTGTGGCGACCCCTAATGGGAGCAGCCAAAAGAAGAAGAAGAAGATTTACGTCTTTCTGCACTACACTTTATTATTTTGACTTTTCAAAACTGGTCGTTGTCTCTCACTTACCAAACCAGAAACTATGTAGGGGGGTCTTGTGGACGGTTCAATGACTAATATGTCGACCCCTTGACACAGAACAACAAGAGGAGGTCCGAGTACACTCAGTACTTTTATTTCCAAAATTCAAATAAAGTCCATCATTTTCTGCCTCACTTAGTCCAGAAAAAGCACAAGGCAGAAACAAACTCTGGACAGGGTGCCAACCCATCGCACAAAAATCAAACAAAGTGCAGCACAATAAATAAGTTAGTAAGTAATTCTTGATTAAAGCCACGACTCTTCTGAAGGCTCAGATACTAAGAAATTAATCCAAACCAATTAAAACACACGACTTTGGTCTCTTGAACCTCCTTGGTGTTGACAGCCTCTATGTAACTGCGGTTAAAACCGAGTCCGACTCGGGGTGACACCTAATGATCCTCTTTACAGCGTTAAGACCACATCACTCTCGGGGCAGAATCCTGCTGCCATCTAGTGGATGAAATAACATCAAAAAAAAAAAATCTGATTACCGTATATACTCGCGTATAAGTCGGGGGCTTGAAAACCCCGAAAAATCGATCATAAAACACTGCACAACAAAGTTTTTGCTTCTTGAACACTGTTGGGTGTTTCTTATAGAGTTTTGGGTGCTGATCATGAATATCACATCAAAATTTACCCATCACGTACCGTTTCAGTTTTCTCATGATTTTTTGTTATATTTGTATCTCTCCCGTAAGTGATTTATCAACAACGGTTTGTGCAGCCTGGGCATGTCCAGGAGTGGAATGAGGTCAGGTTGGAAGCTGTTCTGTGGAAGTTGACATCCTGGGCAGGTCTGAATGAGCTTGACGCTGTCTCAGCACGCTATAAATGTGGCTTGTGTACGCTGATCCTGCTCATTTGGCTAATATCGATAGTCAGTGTGTACGTAGAGTATCAGTATAGTAAAGTATAGCATCTGTAGCAATATAACAGTAAGTAAGCTTGATGCTATACAGTAATCCCTCGCTATATCGCGCTTCAACTTTCGCGGCTTCACTCTATCGCGGATTTTATATGTAAGCACATTTAAATATATATCGCAGATTTTTCGCTGGTTCGCGGGTTTCTGCGGACAACGGGTCTTTTTACTTCCTGTACATGCTTCCTCAGTTGGTTTGCCCAGTTGATTTCATACAAGGGACGCTATTGGCGGATGGCTGAGAAGCTAACCAATCAGAGCACGCAGTTAAGTTCCTGAGTGCTGATTGGCTCAGTGACGGAGCGCAGAATTCAATTGAGCTTTGCGTTAACCAGGAAATCTCGTCTCGCTCATTCAGCATCAACGTGTTTCGCTGTGTAAAGAGTTAAGTTTCGTCAATGAGCTGCTCGATGCCAACTCCGAAACGATGAGTGACGAAGATTTGGCCGAGATGACCAAGTCAGCGAGTGGCGAAGATAAGGAACAAGAGGACCCAGCACAGGAAGAAGACACCGGCCTAACTTTCGAGCATCTCACAACCATTCTATGAATGGCAAAAGATCTCCAGGTATCGGTTGAAGAATGGGACCCGCAAATGATTTGTTCTTTGCAATTTAGAAATGAATTAGAAGTGTATAAAAACCTCCTTACACAAATGAAACAGCAGCGCCAGCAACTGCCCATCACAGTGTTCCTTACCCGCAAAACACGGCCTAGTATGCCTTCAGTGAAAGAAGAAACTCAGACGACAACAGCGGTGCTACTCAGTCACCTGAAGAGGCTCCTTTAGAAGAGCTGTAACGCTCTTCTTTGTAAAAATTAAACTCATCGTTATCGGACAAGTCGTCGTGTCATTGTTGGTGAGTACCCATAACTAATTTTCTTCGTATTTAGTACATGTACGTACATTTAGTGTAACTGTACACACATTTTACTGTATACAATTTTTCTTGGATTGTACGTATTTATTGCTGGTGGACTGTCTATCGTAATGGCTGTGATATCGGAGACGCTCAATATCTTTAAAATACAGTGCATCCGCAAAGTATTCACAGCGCATCACTTTTTCCACATTTTGTTATGTTACAGAGCCCCAAATTCCATTTAACTGGTAGACAAACTTCTCAAAACATAGAAGACAATGAAGTGCAACAGGTCACTCAAGATTCATTTCCTAAACTCACACTTGGACTTCTTCCCCACAAATCTTGGTGATGTCAGTGACAAACACGGTGAAAGGCTTCACTAGGACATTGCTACAATGGAGAGACAATACCAGGGCAACTGGAATACGCCAATTCTAGCTGACTACTGTTGGACACTGCAACGTGATGCACCAGACATTGAATACAAAAGAAAATCAGGAGCAAAACACTTTGAATTCTGTTGAATTTTAATAGCTTATGCGAAACATAAACGTGACTAAATACGTTATTGTCAGTAAACATATAAATGTTGTCAGGGATGCCAGGGGCAACGACCCGGCCGGGACGCCATGAGGGACCGGATGTGGGTCTGCGCCGACCCTGGATCACGTGGAGGCCGCCTTCCTGGTTGCTTTGGGGGCCACGGGTTGAGGGTATGGAAGCCCCACCCTGTAGGGGCCCGTGGTCACCGCCAGCAGGCGCCCCAATGCCTTGGGGACCTGTTACCTCAGCACTTCCGCCACACCAGGAAGTGCTGGAGGGAAGAATTAGAAGGGCACCCGGAGAGCTACCGGGAGAACAGCCGGCACTTCCGCCACGCTGGGGCGTGGCCAACAAGGGAATGCCGGGAGCCACCTGGAGCTCGTCTGGGAGAGGATAAAAGGGGCCGTCTCCCTTCATTCGAGGCTGGAGTCGGGTGGAAGCAGGACGAGGCAGAAGAGAGTGTGGAGGCGTCCCGAAGAAAGGCATTTTGTGGCCAGGACGGTGTGTGTTGGGGTTTGTGCACTATTTGGACTGTGTCTTAGTGACTTGACTTTTGTAAATATTTGTATATAATAAACGTGTGGTGGTGATTACCAACATGTCCGCCTGTCTGTGTCCGGGTCGGCTCCACAATGTCTATTTCTCAGAGTTTTTATGTGAAAAAGTATATTTGTGCATACCTAGTAGGTACCTGTCACAATCGGCAAAAACTTTTTAGGAAGAAAGACTTTTCAAAAACATTGTTGTGCAGTGAAATCAGACCCTGACTTATACGGCCATTCAAAACAAAAACAACATTTATTTATATAGCACATTTTCATGCAAATAATGTAGCTCAAAGTGCTTTACATGATGAAGAAAGAGAAATAAAAAACAAAGTAAGAGTTAAAATCAGAGAACACTAATTAACATAGAATAAGAGTAAGGTCCGATGGCCAGAGAGGACAGAAAAAAAACAAAAAAACTCCAGACAGCTGGAGAAAACATAAAATCTACAGGGGGCCACGAGACCACCCAGCCACCTCAAAGGCATGAAAAATGAGACACGTTTTTTTTTTTTTTTTTTAGTATGAGGCTTTGCCCCCTGCTCGCTTCATTTCCCAATATCCATCCCCCTATGATATGATATCCCCCTAGGTGATATATAGGTCATATCACCTATGTCCATATATTCAATCAGGTGCGCGTCATACACAAGGAAATGTAATTCTGTAATGTTTACTTCTTCTGCTTGGGCTCGCTCTCTCTCTCTCTCTCTCTCTCTCTCTCGCTCGTTTGCTCGCTCTCTCTTGCTTGCTTGCTCGCTCTCACTCTCTCTCTCGCTCGCTCGCTCGCTGTCGCTCTCTCTCTCTCTCTCGCTCGCTCGCTGTTTTTGAATCAGTTTGGCATCGTCATTCAGCATGGATAGTAGCAAGCGTTTACGCTCCTTCATGGCGGGAGGGAAATTAAAAGTGATTTTGGAAGCAGAGAAGATCACTACTACGGTGCTCCAGAGTCATGTGTTCAAGATTGGCGATAGAAGAAAGAAAAACTTTCATCATGCAACAAAAACAGAAGGGCTTTTCGCGGAAAACGTGCCCTAAACGCTTCCTATACAATCACAACGCGCATCATACACGGGGCAAAATGATTTTCGTAATTTTCTTTTTTAAAATTAGGGTGCACGTCTTGCACGAGGGCGTGTGGTACACGAGTAAAAACGGTATGTCTGTCACTAAGACTTGCGCTGTGGTGGCATGGAATAACATGAGGGGCACGTCGATCCTGGGGGTCTGGCACTGACCTTCTACCACCTCATGTGCAAACAACAACACCGAAATGATAAGAGAAGTGTACAAAGATACGCACGTCGTCCACTGTCGCGATTGAGGTTGACTGAGGTCAGGCTGTGTGGTGGTGACATGTCACATGGAGGACGTGTAGTAAAGCTGCATCAGTGCAACAGAGGACACTCGTCAGGCTCTTATGGTGGCACTGTGAGTGCCATGGAGGATGGACAGACACCCTGGCACAACTTTGGGATACGATGGAAGGTGCCAGGAGATGGACAAGCAGAAGCTGGAGGCCATGATCACTTCCGTTCCTCCATGTATCGTCCTTTGTATGGGAAAAGAGAGAGAGAGAGAGAGGTTAGTACTCCGCTTTTGTCCCCTGGCAAGAGCTGTCGCAATGCGCGTCAGGTCCTTCAGCTGCTCCCCATGCACTTGTGCGTGACAACAGAGACGCTTGTCCTTTTATTAAGGTGGATGAGTTGATTTCTGTCTGTCCAGCAGTTACACTCTGTTGTACGTATTCAGCCTTAACATTTTCACTGTGCCATTTACTGGAATTTATTTTGTAATGCATGTAGTAATAAAGTGCAATGCATTTTCATTCCAACAGATGGTGCATTACAAACATTAGCACTGCTTTTATGAATCCCATACCAAATGGCATACAACGAAGACCTAGCAACTGGACAAACACACAGATTCACAGACAAACACACAGATATGCAGGCACTTGTCCTTTTATTAAGGTAGATAAGCTGATTTTTGTCTATCCTCAGTTAAACTCTGTTGGATGCATTCAGCCTTAACATTTGCACTGTGCCATTTATTGGAATGCATTTTGTAATGCATTTTCATTCCAACAGATGGTGCATCACAAACATTAGCACTGATTTTTACGAATCCCATACCAAATGGCATACAACAAAGACATAGCAACTGGACAGACACACAGACGCGTGTCCTTTTATTAAGGTGGATAAGCTGATTTCTTCTGTCTGTTCAGCAGTTACTCTTTGATGAACATATTCAGCCATAACATTTGCAGTGCACCGTTTATTGGATTCTACTTTTTAATGTATGCAGTAATAAAATTCATCACATTTTTCATTCCAACAATTCATGCATCACAAACATTAGCACCATTTTACAAATCCCGTATCAAATTGCATACAACAGAGATATAGCAACTGGATGGACACACAGACAGACACAAAGACGCTTGTCCTTTATTAAGGTGGATGAGTTGATTTCTGTCTGCCTGGCAGTTACACTCTGTTAGACATATTCAGCCTTGATATTTGCAGTGCACCATCTATTGGAAAGTATTTTGTAAATCAAATAGGAATAAAATACATTGCATTTTTCATTCCAACAAATGGTGCACCATAAACATTAGCCCTGTTTTTACAAATCCCATACCAAATGGCATATATCATAGCCATATGTATTGCATTTGTCATTCCAACAAGTGGCGAATTAGAAACATTAGCACTGCTTTATGAATACCCATACCAAATGGCATACAACAGAGACATAGCAACTGGACGGACACACAGATACACAGACAGGCATACCGACGCTTGTCTTTTTATTAAGGTGGATAAGCTAATATCTGTCTGTCTAGCAATTACACTCTGTTAGACATATTCAGCCTTGATATTTGCAGTCCACCATTTATTGGATTCTACTTTTTAATGCATGTAGTAATAAAATTCATTGCATTTTTCATTCCAACAAATGGTGCACCACAAACATTAGCCCTGCTTTTACAAATCCCATACCAAATGACATATATCATAGAGATATGCATTGCATTTTTCATTCCAACAAATGGCGCATCACAAACATTAGCCCTGCTTTTACAAATCCCATACCAAATTTGGCATTCAACAGAAACATAGCAACTGGACAGACACAGAGATTCACAGACAGATGCACAGGCATTTGTCCTTTTATTAAGGTGGATAAGCTTATTTATGTCTGTCCAGCAGTTACTCTCTGTTGGGCATATTCAGAGTTAACGTTTGCAGTGTGCCATCAATTGGAATGTATTTTCTAATGCATGTAGTAATAAAATGCATTGCATTTTTCTTTCCAACAGATGGTGTATCACAACACATTAGCCCTGCTTTTGCAAATCCCATACCAAGTGGCATGCAACAGAGACATAGCAACTGGACGGACACACAGATACGTGTCTTTTCATTAAGGTGGATTGCTAAATCAGTCACTTTCGGAAAAACGCTCTTGTAAGCTAACATAGATGCCCTGAGATGTGAAGGAGCTTTTGAATTGTAGAGCCACTGTCCCTCATCATTTATTTTCAGGAGCCCAGCCCAGAAGCAGCATATTCAGCAGAGTGTCAGGATATGCTGATATCGAGTTTGCTGGGAGATTAAAAGTTAAAGAAAAGCGAGTGAAAACATCATGAGGAAAAGGATACGCCTCGGGCTTGCAAATATCCAGGAGGCTTCAACGTGTAGATCAGGGGTCCTCAATCACGGTCCTGGAGGGCCGCAGTGACTGCAGGTTTTTATTCCAAATAGTTTCCCAATTAGAAAGCAATCCATGCTAATAATGAAATTTGGGATTGAACTGTTTGGCATTTTAATGCTTGCATTCATCCGAGAGCAGTTTGAATTGCACTGTAGAGTGTCCTTCTGTGAGAACATTAGCCAAGTGTTTTGTGGACCAGAACAGATTTAAATTTAACGGTCCTTCCAATTCCACTCTCATTCATTTCTAAACATTTTTTATCACAGACTAGCTGATTACCCAGTGGCTTCGCTCACTGAGCGGAAGGGAAAAAAAAATAAAATGCAGAATCTGGAGGAATTTGTGACTCGCATCAGGCAACTGGCGCCAGTGTGACGTGGTAGTCTGTGAAGACCTGCATCCGTCGAATCCGATTCTGTTCAGCACGTTGTTCGGGTGTTTTTGAGGCCCTCAACTGTGATTGTCGTATACGTTGATCAGCGAGCCTTCTCTCTCGATCTGCTTCTGTTTCACTTTCTCTGTGTAACCGGACTCTTATTGTCGATGTTGACAGTTCCTGAAGTTCCCCAATAATTTTTTTTTTTTTTTTGGAATTTGCCCCGCTATTTTAAATGCTGGACTCTTCGGTAGGAGCCGTGCTGCCGAACGATGTCATCTGAAAACACGAATTGTATTCCGTAATGTTCTGTTGAAAATGAGTTGAATGTGGATTTGCGCCAGAAAGAAGAGACAACAACGGTACAGGTGGATGGCTTAAAGGTGTTAATTTCACATTGCCGTCTGAACAACACATCCCACGTGATTCACATTTAAACTGCGCCTCCCAGCGTCTACTTTGTTCTTATGACCCGTCGCCGCTGAAGGCGGTTTACAGCTCGGCGCAATTAAAAAGTGGAAAAACGCAAAGCTGTTTTCTTCATCTCTTCTACTATCAAGTACTGGGAATTAAGAAAGAAAAAAAAGTTACAATGTGGCAGTTTTGTCTGTCAGCGCTGGAGTCCAGAGAAGAGGGCTGGGAGAGGGCGACGCGGGGCGCACTACGTAATACGTAATTTCCATATCGCGTGGTCATACGGAATTTCCGTTTAAAACTCGAAAAGAATTTTATATACAGTATATAGATTCTTCATGGTAAGCACATTAGCTGGAGAGCTGCTGGTTTATTGGTTATTCATCCATCCATTATCCAACCCGCTATATTCTAACACAGGGCCCAGGGCAGGGCGCCAGCCCACCGCAGGACACACACACACACACACACCCCAAGCGCACACTAGGGACAATTTAGGATCGCCAATGCACCTAACTTGCATGTCTTTGGACGGTAGGAGGAAACCGAGGAGAACATGCAAACTCCACGTAGGGAGGACCTGGAAAGTGAACCCAGGACTCCTTAATGCGAGGCAGCAATGCTACCACTGTGCCACTGTGCCACCCTTATTGGTTATCTGCATCTCATTATTATCTAATGTCTGATTAGGAAAACAGGCAACAATTACAACTTAAATGCAGCTGCTAAAAACTAAAATAGACAATGAAGGGTGCTGAATGGTAACGGGCAAGAGAACTCAAATTAAGCCCAAGGAACGTATTGCTTTAGTAGTAAATAAAAGGCTTCTAATTAAGAAACTGGTTAAAGTGAAAACCTGCAGCCATAGCAGACCTCCAGGACTGTAAATGAGGACCACCAATCTACAAAGGAACTCAAATTTGTCTTTGATGAATGAAGGCACAGAGTTAAACACCAGCTATCATTATCAGCAAGGGCTGAGGTCTAATTTGGACACAGGCTGGAATGAAAACCCGTAGCCACTGCAGCCCACCAGGACCGTGACTGAGAGACCCCTGGTGTAGAAGGTCAGCTCACCCATGGAGCTTCACTGAGTGCTGCTGAGCAATCCCAAGGCTCTTCAGTTGTGGATATGAATACAGTCATATGAAAAAGTTTGGGACCCCCTCTTGACCTGCGTAATAATTGACTCTCCTTTCAACAATAAAGATAACAGTGGCATGTCTTTCATTTCCTAGGAACATCGGAGTACTGCAGTGTTTTCTGAACAAAGATTTTTAGTGACGCAGTATTTAGTTGTATGAAATTAAATCAAATGTGAAAAACTGACTGTGCAAAAATGTGGGTCCCCTTGTCATTGTGCTGATTTGAATGCCTGTCACTGCTCAATGCTGATCACTTGGTTGGATTAGCTGGTTAAGCCTTGAACTTCATAGACCGGTGTGTCCAATCACGAGTGGTAAAAGGTATTTAAGGTGGTCAGTTGCAAGTTGTGCTTCCTTCCCTTTGACTCTCCTCTGAAGAGTGACAGACACCATGGGATCCTCAAAGCAACTCTCAGAAGATCTGAAAATAAAGATTGTTGAGTCTCCTGGTTTAGGGCAGCGGTTTCAGTGGGACCGTGAGAAATGATTGCATATTTTATACTATTTATATTTTAATAATTATTAACCTTTACCATCCGAGGGGAAGTAAGTGACTGAGCTGCGTCGTCACCCCCACCACTAATCCGCTGTTCCGTTATTCGCTGCCACCGCATTGTTTTTCCCACCGTTATCGCTCGGCACAAACCAGCCCTTATTATTTTTATCATAATCAAAAATTATCGATTCTTTCATAGAATCAAAACACTCGCGAACAATTTTTGTATATTTTAGAAGCAAATAAGAGCACAAAGCAGATGCATCCATCCCATTAAAGTTTTTACTTAAATTTTAATAACTAAGATATATAGTTTTTTCTGAATAAATAATTGTTTGTCAAAAAATGTTTTATTCACAGCAGCCTGTGCAGTGCCGCGCAGTGGGTATGTGGCACCCTTGTGCAAAGTATTTGGCGCCCCCAATTTTCTTGAAATAATATTGATTTTTTTTAATTTTTAATAAAAGGGTCCGCAAGCCATCAAACAATTTTTAAAGGGACCGCCACGCAAGAAATGCTAAAGAAGTTTGAGAACCGCTGGTTTAGGGGAAGGCTAGAAAAAGCTATCTGAGAGGTTTAAAGTGTCCGTTTTCAAGTGTAAGGAATCCAATAAACCTGCGGTGGGTTGGCACCCTGCCCGGGATTGGTTCCTGCTTTGTGCCCTGTGTTGGCTGGGATTGGCTCCAGCAGACCCCCGTGACCCTGTGTTCGGATTCAGCGGGTTGAAAATTGGTTGGATGGATGACTGGAATCCAATAAACTTAATGTCACTGCTGAAGTCCTACTGTGTCCCTAAGGCCTGTCACTTATTAAAAGGAAGTTCAGCCAATGAGAAACAAAAATTCCAAAGAATTAAGAGGGGTTCCTAAACTTTATCATCTGGCTGTATGTCAGGAGGTCAGGTCAGGCTGGGGAGCCTGCACTGGTACAGCACGTTGATGTGCCACACGATGAAACAACCCGGGATGCTGGTTGGCAACCCCCCCAGGCAGACACGCGGTCCAGAAATAACCCTCTATCTGCTGCTGCCAGGTGTTACGTGAGTGTCCCCTTGGCCTGGTCCAGCCACTCAGCTGTGAGAGGGATCACCCTCGGGTAATGGTGCCGTAACTGACGCTCCCTCTGTGAAGGATGGCCGGCTATATATTCCGGACCACACCTCCAAGCCGTCAGATGGAGCCCTCCCAGCGGCATGGAAGTTCGCCGAATTCCAGCAGAGCCTCATGGACGTTGTAGTTTTTATGGACAGCCCTGCTGGATACCATGGGGGCGGAGCCGCTATAGGAAGGGGTGGGGAGTACTACGTGCCCCATAACCCGGAAGTACGTCCTGATCACGTGAACAGTAGGAACGACGTACAGTGGGTACAGAAAGTATTCAGACCCCCTTCAATTTTTCACTCTTTGTTATATTGCAGCCATTTGCTAAAATCATTTAAATTCATTTTTTTCCTCATTAATGTACACACAGCACCCCATATTGACAGACAAAAAAAAATAATTTTTGAAATTGTTGCAGATTTATTAAAAAAGAAAAACTGAAATATCACATGGTCCTAAGTATTCAGATCTTTTGCTCAGTATTTAGTAGAAGCACCCTTTTGAGCTAATACAGCCAGGAGTCTTCTTGGGAAAGATGCAACACGTTTTTCACACCTGGATTTGGGGATCCTCTGCCATTCCTCCTTGCAGATTCTCTCCAGTTCTGTCAGGTTGGATGGTAAACGTTGGTGGACAGCCATTTTTAGGTCTCTCCAGAGATGCTCAATTGGGTTTAAGTCAGGGCTCTGGCTGGGCCATTCAAAAACAGTCACAGAGTTGTTGTGAAGCCACTCCTCCTTTATTTTAGCTGTGTGCTTAGGGTCATTGTCTTGTTGGAAGGTAAACCTTCGGCCCAGTCTGAGGTCCTTAGCACTCTGGAGAAGGTTTTTGTCCAGGATATCCCTGTACTTGGCCGCATTCATCTTTCCCTCGATTGCAACCAGTCGTCCTGTCCCTGCAGCTGAAAAACACCCCCACAGCATGATGCTGCCACCGCCATGCTTCACTGTTTGGACTGTATTGGACAAGTGATGAGCAGTGCCTGGTTGTCTCCATGCATACCGCTTAGAATTAAGGCCAAAAAGTTCTATCTTGGTCTCATCAGACCAGAGAATCTTATTCCTCACCATCTCAGAGTCCTTCAGGTGTCTTTTAGTAAACTCCATGCGGGCTGTCATGTGTCTTGCACTGGGGAGAGGCTTCCGACAGGCCACTCTGCCATAAAGCCCTGACTGGTGGAGGGCTGCAGTGATGGTTGACTTTCTACAACTTTCTCCCATCTCCTGACTGCATCTCTGGAGCTCAGCCAAAGTGATCTTTGGGTTCTTCTTTACCTCTCTCACCAAGGTTCTTCTCCCCCGGTAGCTCAGCTTGGCCGGACGGCCAGCTCTAGGAAGGGTTCTGGTCGTCCCAAACGTCTTCCGTTTAAGGATTATGGAGGCCACTGTGCTCTTGGGAACCTTAAGTGCAGCAGAAATTTTTTTGTAACCTTGGCCAGATCTGTGCCTTGCCACAATTCTGTCTCTGAGCTCTTCAGGCAGTTCCTTTGACCTCATGATTCTCATTTGCTCTGACATGCATTGTGAGCTGTAAGGTCTTATATAGACAGGTGTGTGGCTTTCCTAATCAAGTCCAATCAGTATAATCAAACACAGCTGGACTCAAATGAAGGTGATCTCAAGGATGAACATGTAAACTCCACACAAATATAAATATATGAGTGTCACAGCAAAGGGTCTGAATACTTAGGACCATGTGATATTTCAGTTTTTCTTTTTTAATAAATCTGCAACAATTTCAAAATTTCTTTTTTTTGTCTGTCAATATGGGGTGCTGTGTGTACATTAATGAGGGAAAAAATGAATTTAAATGATTTTAGCAAATGGCTGCAATATAACAAAGAGTGAAAAATTGAAGGGGGTTTGAATACTTTCCGTACCCACTGTATATACTTTAATGCATTTCATCATGAAATTGATATCAAGTATAAATCTAACAATTCTAAATGAGCAGAGAGTTAGAATATCAAACATTTAATGTGCTCAGTGTGGTGATCTATTGCTGTTTGCCGCTGCTGTCAGGTCAGGAGGAAGCCCCAGAAAAAAAAGACGGCACAAAAGACGGTATGTGAGACTTTTAAAATGTATCGTGCCATTACGATCGGGAATATGCAACGCTTAAATATAAAAGCACCACAAATACATTTGTATGTCTGCATTTTGCTTCACCACATCAAACATCGAAGTGCGCACATCGAACCTACTAGGATCCACATAGCGGCTTTCTGTCACCTGTCGATAGTAAACGGAGACTCTGACGTCACATTCCAACTTGATCACACTGCGCCCCCCGACTTTTTGCCGGTACTTTACTTTACTTCACTTTACATGCTTCCACTGGGATCTCTCATTAGGAAACATAATGTTAATTTTCACTCGTATGCAGATGACACCCAGTTATACCTTTCATTTAAATCAAATGAAGTTTCTCCGATGTTGTCTTTAATTAGTTGTGTTAGTGAATTAAAGGAGTGGATGAATGAGAACTACTTGTCTTTAAATACAGATAAAACAGAGATGTTAATTGTTGGAGGGAATGACGCTGATCACAGCAATATTTTGTCGACATTTAACTCAGTTGGAATCCCAATTAATTTTACTGAATCAGCCCGCAATCTAGGAGTTATCTTTGATTCTAGCATGTCATTTAAAGCACATATTACAAAGTTGTCCAAAACATGTTTCTTCCATCTTAAAAATGTTAGGAAATTAAGGCGCTTTCTAAATAAACAGGATTGTGAGAAATTAATTCATGCATTTATCTCTAATAGGATTGACTACTGCAATGCGGTGTTCACTGGCTGTTCAAACTGTTCTTTATACAGCCTCCAGTTAATCCAAAATGCGGCTGCAAGAATTATTACAAGAACAAGAAAATACGAACACATAACTCCAGTTCTTAAATCCTTACACTGGCTCCTGGTTAAGTTTAGGGCAGATTTCAAAATCCTCCTTTTAACATATAAAGCATTAAATGGCCAAGGTCCGGCTTACTTGTCTGAACTTATCATTACTTACAAACCTGAGCGCACATTAAGATCTCAAGATGCCGGTCTGCTTATGATTCCAAGGATTAATAAAATAACAGTGGGAGGTCGAGCTTTTAGTTACAGGGCCCCTAAACTGTGGAATGGTCTTCCTGCTTCTATAAGAGATGCCCCTTCGGTCCCAGCCTTTAAATCCCGGCTGAAGACTTACTACTTCAGTTTAGCATATCCTGACTAGAGCTGCTGATTAACTGTACATACTGCATCTCTGTTGTTAGTCATTAGCACTAAAACATAAGTAACATGATAAGTATAATTGAATACTAACCCTCACCTATTCTGTTTCTGTTCTCAGTACTCAAATGTGGCAATTGGTGCCACGGCCCACCTGCCAAGTTGTTTGCCTGCCTATGGTAAAGTCATCCCTGGTGGAGGATCACAGGAATCATGGGAAAGAGGGGCCCTCTCATCGGATTGGCTGGCCGAGCAACGTTTCAGCCGTGGAATGGCCAAATGGGGAGGCAGCTTGACGGATGAGGTCTCCAGCACTCTAAAAATATCAAAATCTTATTATATGATATCATCTACTGTTAAATTCTGCTCTGTACTTCTAAAATTTTTATTATTATGCTTTATTAAGGATTTGTTCTGTTCTGTGTATTGTATTGTATTGAACCCCTTCTTTTGACACCCACTGCACGCCCAACCTACCTGGAAAGGGGTCTCTCTTTGAACTGCCTTTCCCGAGGTTTCTTCCATTTTTCCCTACAAGGTTTTTTTGGGAGTTTTTCCTTGTCTTCTCACAGAGTCAAGGCTGGGGGGTTGTCAAGAGGCAGGGCCTGTTAAAGCCCATTGTGGCGCTTCCTGTGTGATTTTGGGCTATACAAAAATAAACTGTATTGTATTGTATTGTACTGCAACTCGCGCACGCATCGCGTTAATTTTTGAGGAGGCGTCAAATGAATGCTGGGAACGCGTGGCAGCCATGATGAGTGTGCATACGCGTTCTGAGCGTGAAGTATAAACGAGCCCCAAGTCCTCCTATTTTCCCTGAACCACATTCCCTCTGTTCTGACTCATTCCAGTTCCTCCACTGACTCCAAGTCTCGCTTAGGTTACTTTCATCTCTGACTTCCGATATCCCTAAACATACTTTTCCTTAATTTCGTTCCGTCTAAGTCTGTGTCTCTTGCTCGATGGCATCCCAGATTCTGGATATATTTAGGTTTAATTAGTGTGCGATTTTTGTGTGATTTATGGTTAAAGACTGACAGCGATCCTTCGTTTGTCTTTGAGTCAGGTTTAGTGTTTTGGTTTTGGCGACAGATGTTCAGTCTCTTCTGGTTTTGAAGACTTACAGTTCATCTCCTGGTCCATCATTCATTGTGACTGCTCTGCTGCTGACAGTTCACGACTCTAAACCCTACCAGATTGCCAATTCTGCCTTCCTTCTTTACTTCTAGTACCTTTCGTTTTCATTGAACGGCAACACGTTCTCCTCTGGCTCCTTGTCTGGCACCTCATCCTGTGAGTGGTCCACTCCCTGGCCAGCAGGCAAGATGGGTTGGGCGAGAGAAGGAGGGTTCTCCTTGTCCTGTGAGATGTGGCTCTCCGATTCGGCGTTGCTCACCATTTGACAGCTAGGATCCGTGGAGTCCGACTCCTGGGATGTTCTCCTGGACACATGAGGATTTAAGAGGAAACTCAATGCAGGAACAGACACCGGAGTGGGCAGCATGGCACACAAAATAGTAAAAGTCCAGCAGCTATACTCACCCTCCCGTTTCCTCCTCCTTGATTAACTCTGCAGAATGAGAAAGAGAGAAAGAGAGAAAGAGGACCCACCCAGAGCCGCAAGCACTTTTGTGCTATGTTCCATCCCAAATCCCATCAGGCAGAAGAAGAAGAAACAGGTGAGCAGAATGTGGCTGCCATGATGCCACCTTGGCTGAGAGAGAGAGAGAGTGGCACCAGGACCTTCTGCCTATCTGCTTTAACATGCCAGTCACACACCACAGGTGGGACATGAAGAGCAGACGCTCAGATAATTCCAAGGAAAGGGACACAGGAGTTTGATAGCCCAAACGCCTGAGCCTCACAGGGCCACACAGTACGGGGCTAAACAGAAATCGGCCTAGCGCTGCCAGGGAACAAATGGCACCTTACTTACAAGAGTGCTCACCTTCCAGCTCCTCCAGCTCCTTGGGCCGTGTCCAGCGGGACTCCCGCGTCTGAGAGTTGTAGTAGTAGGGCTTGCCAGTGTCAGACTTGTATTCCTTCCAGGGGCACTGGGACAGCAGGAGCTACAAAAACAAAAAATAACCAACACTGAACGCATGAAAATGTGACTGTCATGTGCCCGTCCATTAACCAACAATGGCCTGGACAGCTGACTAGAAGATGACCACATTAGAGACTGGCAGCCTCGCCACATTAGAAATAGCGTGCAGCATTTTGACATCAACACCAAGGAATACTCGGGCAGACCAGGAGGGGGAAAGGAGGTCAAGGTAGAAAATATGGACACTTTGAATGTCAAGCAGAGGATCTACTTGACCAGATGGCCATTAGAAAAAATGAACACTCGCTGACCAAATGTTCTGCCACCATGGACAAGGGCTCAGGAAGAAACAAGTAAACACCAGGACCAACAGTTGATAGGAAAAAATGAACTTTCAGGAATGGATGTCAAAAAAAGTCGCCTTCAAGGAGCACAGTGGTGGCCAAAAGTTCGGAGAATGACCCAAGTGTTGGTTTTCACAAAGTTTGCTGCTTCAGTGTTGTTAGATCTTTGTGTCAGATGTTTCTATGGAATACTGAAGTAGAATTACAAGCAGCTCATTAGTTTCAAAGGCTTCAATTGACAATGACATGAAGTTTATACAAATATTTGCAGGGTTGGTCCTTCTTTCTTTTTTTGCAATTCGCCCTGGCAGGCTGTCAACTTCTGGGCTCAATCCAGACTGATGGCACCCGCCCATTCTTGTATAATCAGAATTGGTGAGTTTTTGTTTGTTCACCTGCCTCTTGACCACAAGTTCTCATTGGGGAGTTTCCTGACCATGGAACCCAAATGTCGATGTTTTGTTCCCTAAGCCACTCAGTTCTCACTTTTTCCTTATGGCCTGGTGCGGGTCACCAAACTGTTTCTCTCGTGGGATGATTTGGTCCCATTCTTTACATAATGGCTGTGTTCTTCAAGGCCAAATTGGCTGACATGAATGGTGCTTTACTGTTGGCCTGACACAGGGCTGATGGTAGCGCCGCTCACCTTTTCTTTTTTCCCGGATTCCCCAAACAATCAAAAAGGGGATTAATCAGAGACAATGACTTGACCCCAGCAGTCCAATCCCAGAATATCAGTTTGTCCCTGATGGCTTCTTTGCTGCCCTTCTTGACACCCACCAGGCCATCCTCCACAAGTCTTCACCTCACTGCCACCTGCCTGCTGCCATTCCTGAGCCAGCTCTGCCCTGGTGGTGCCCGCAGCTGAATCCATTTTAGGAGAGGAGCCTGGCGCTTGCTGGACTCTCTTGGGCACTCTGGAGCCTTCTTCACCTCTCTATTGTAACTCAATCAGCGTGACAAAGTGACCTCCAGCCTTGTTCCTTTGACACATTCACCTGAGTTAATGTGAGGAGCACCGAGGTGACGACAGCAGGTCCTTTTCTGGCAGGGCTGCTATGTAGTTTTTTTTTGTGATGAAGTTTATTTTAATGGCAGAGAGGGACTTCACAATGAATTGCCATTCATCTGATCCCTTGTCAGAACATTTCGGAGTCGAAGCACATTGCCATCATAAAAACTGAGGCAGCAAACTTGAAGAAAATTCATATTTGTGTCATTCGCAGAACGTTTGGCCACAACTGTAGAAGGGGTTGCAAGTGTGTGTATGGGGAGCATCTATGAGGCTCAGAGAAGGTAAGCCTACCAACCCAAGCACATCAAAGACCACGGTGTAATACTACATTTTTATTTATGTCACTATATCTGGACAATACTGTTATGAGTTTTATTCACATGTGCATGTTAACTGTGGCACACAGGGGCTCAGCAGTTAGAATTGCTAGCCAAGCATTGGATTAGATAGGAAAAGACAACTGGAGGCTTGTATAGTCAGCTTAAACACAGGTTAGGGTATTTCTGTCCTCTATCAGCACAAATCTTCTTTCCTTATTGGGAGAATGAGAACCGGCATGTAAGCACTATGATATTTCTGTATTTTGTGGAGGAGGAATTCAGCCCTTGTTTGGAGACAGAGAAGACCAGCAAATGAAGCAAGACATTATAAAAGCTTGGACAACAGCCAGACCTTTAGAGGCGGAATCAACAAAGCTCGAAGAAAAACCTCCCAGCGTGGTGACGAGAAAATGGCTGACTGTGTTGATCCAGATTCCCACCTGGATTTTAGTCTGTACCATCCGCCTCTCCGTCTATAACCGCGTTAACCGTCAGTAAATGTAAGCTAAAAGATATTGTTTCTCATGTGATTCTTGTACCGCCGTAATCACGATGGGAGGGATATCGACGTTTCTGGTATATTATGATATTGTTTAATTATTTAATATGCCACAATTTTAAAAGAACACATTTCCAAGAGAGCTAATGCCTCTTCAGGAAACACACGGTCACTAATGGCCGTCTCTCTTTCACCCGCAGATCAGAGGATGATTCCCAAGATGAATCCTGATGTCCTTTCTGAAGGTCCAGAAGATATTTAAGGGGTGCTCAGTCAGAAACCCATATCCAATGTGCATTGAGCTTCATGGACGAAAATCACCCTAACTCAGAGATCAGCTGGCTAGGATAAGGCTCACATTGCCAGCAGAGGAGCAAGACGTCCAGCACAGGTTGTTTAAGCTTTTCTTGTAATCCTGCTTTTCTTTATATTAAATGTTGATTATATGTTGACTTTATTCCCGTAGTTTATTTTATGATTAAAGCAGAATGTCCTAAACATAATTTTAAAATCATTGTTTAATTTACTAGATTTTCTCAAACCCCGTCATAAGTTAATGTAGCACATTAAATGCTTTGTGTTAAGTGTTCCCTGACCCAGTTGTTAATCGCTACGCGCTTCTCAAACTGACTTCCTCTCTTCGACTTTATTCTCGACATATACTTTTGTTTTTCTTTACTGTGTCCGTATTTTTTTTTTTTCTTCTCCGTGGCTCTTGAGTACTCAGGTGGGCGTTAGCATATTATAATCTCTTGAACCAATAGCGTGAGTTTTCCACATTCAACTTATACGACGACGTTATAAAATACTGGAAATTATATGGTAAAATCAAGCCCCGACTTATCCGCGGGAGGACTTAAAACGCGAGTAGATACGGTAATAAAAGTGTGTGAAGAAACACCCTTATACTGTCCCAGGCTGTGCTTTGGTGACCATTATAGCAAGAAGATTATTTGTGCCAATGTAATGTTATTTGACAAATCCATGCAATTCAGCTGAGAGAGAGAGAGACAGAGAGTGCCAGGGAGACTGACAAATGACAGCTGTAAGTCCGTTTAGGGAGACTGGCACAAGCAGGTTGTTTTGAGAAGTACTGATGTCTGCTTAACCAATATGGTTACAAAACCCAGAATTTGTGAAGGTATTAATAACCAGCCAGTTCTGACATGAATTCTATGAATATGTAATCATGTGAGTGTTTATAATGACGAGGGTGTCCTGGAATGCAAACCCCGCGATCGAGGAGGGATCACTGTATACATTTTTGTTCTGTTCAGCTTTGAAATTAACATGCAAACACTTTTTAAACGTACACTTTTACTGTAAAATTTCAGTGCGAACAATATTTTGAATTAACTTTTCGTCAATATCGCATTGAATTTTGATTCCGTGTTTGTAGTTTCATCGTGACAACGCAACGTATAACTGCCCGTGAGAGAATTTTGTTTCTTTTTCTCTAATAAGTAAACCAACTTTTTCGAATGTTTCGCTCCGAGATTTGTTGTCTTTGCAAAAGCCATTCTAACGGGAAACTGTAAACGTTTTAATACGAATGGCATATCAAGATCTCCTTTGGTGTCTCATGTTAGATGGACTACATTACCTTTCTTGTCACCTGTTAAAATTTGAGAAATGTTCAACCAATTTTCTGCATAGCCCATCACTCAGACATAAATTAAGAAAGACCGTACAGTGTTAATGGTTATAGATATTCTTCGTGATATTGTAAGTTGATGTTTTCATCTTCCTCACCATCACCACCAACTGTTTCAGCAGAGTCTACTGATACGCATTTAACCAATTTGCTGTGTAATCGACTAATTTGTTTGACTTCATTGTTTCTCGATGCTAGGATTGCCCGTGTACTCATTTCTTCTGTTGATAACCCTGAAATTCTTCAATAAGATTTGGACATAATACGTCTTCTTTTATTGGGAACTTAAAGTGAGGAAAATGTAAAAATGTATAAGAGCTGTGAGAGCAGGAACTGTGTCTGACAAAAGCATTCACACGAATGAGAGGTGGGTGTGGTTGAATATGGTTGAGAGGAAGGCAGGACTTGAAAAAAATCTCATGGCCAAAGTCTCATCTCGCGGGACTTGAAAAAATCTTCCAAAAAGTCTCGTCAAGTCACAGGATTTTTTTATATGATAGGGAGATAAGATTCCTGTGGACTATTTGTGTTCAAGTCAAAATTTTTCTCCCACAAAGTTTACCCTTTTCCTCAAGAAATTCTGAACTGTTGAGATTTCAAAGCATATATTTCAGTTTTTGAAGCACAAAGCACCACCAGACAGCATAGCGACTGTTCTGGCCATTTTACGTGAGTAATCACAAGACGATGTGGCTGTATTTCAGCGGCCTCACACTCATTTTGTTACACGTACTCCATATCACGACCACCAATACCGAGATGTTTTTGCCAGGTGGACGATACTGTCCCCCCTAAGAACCAGCTCAGCATTCCAGTAAAGTAATGGACATTGCAACTCAAGGCTGGACAGACAACAAGACGCAGCACATACCTCCACTTTGGATTTCAGCTCATCTGGCTTCTCCCAGGTGGACTGCTTTGTCTCCGAGTTGTAGAAGTACGTCCTGCCGTCTGGCGCCTTGTGCTCTGTCCACAGGCATGTCTGCATTCGAGAATGGAGACGAGATGTAAATGAAAACAAGGTCCCGTCACACCAAGGTTATTACCGTGAACAGAAAATGAAATTGAAACAACTATCGAAAGATTACGGTTGTGAGACTTAATCAGTGTTGCCAAGTACTCTGTGTTATGGTGCATGATACAGAAAATGCAGAGAGACGTCTTACAGTACAGGCAAGATCAGGAAAAAAAAAAAAACACAAATGGCATAGCACTTTCAAATAGTGATGTTTTCATTTATGAATGTGCGTGTGCGTGCACGAGAGAGGCAGAGAGCGATTCGATCTCATTCAAGTGAATACTGAAATATAAAATAAACACTTTAATTCAAGAATAAAACTGAATAACAAAAAATTCAAGTGACAACAAGATACCAGGAAGACATGATTCACCAGCGTTTGTGTGTCTGCTTATATATCGATATCTTCTACAGGTAGCAAAACTTTACACCGGCTGTTACAGACTGAAATCAGAGGCTTCTTCTTTTTGGGCGCATACACCGTCAGCACGATGCTGCCAGATCTAAACAACAGCGTGGCAAATTGCTCGCGTACTTCTGCTGCAGGTGGAAGTCCTATTTTACGTTATGGTGCCAAGCAGAGTTGTGTCAGCGAAAGCGCTCTGAAGAATCCGTCTGTTATTACGGTCCCAACTTTGTCCAGACACGGCTCCTTAAGCTTTATGACCACAGTCTCGGAAAGTCTTTGTTCTTGGGTTGTAACTCAAAATGCAGTTCTCAACAAAACGCTGCAGATGTCCTAAATCGCATCAAATCTGTCATTATTCCACACGTTCTGCACGGGTGTCTTTGTTGTTAAATCACAAATGCAGCATGGTAGACTGACAGCGGTCACAGGACATCGTATCTTTGATTGCCGGTACAGCAAATAGTTCTAAGCAGATGTCAGCCACAGTACCAACTGTGGGCATCGCTGTTCTTGTGAAAAGAATGAAGATAAATCGCCATCAACTCAGAGAGGGAGAGGCAAGTTCGTTGTACCACGTGAACGTCACTAACAGAATAAAACTGAATAATATAAAAAGTGGTAACTTTTACAAGTAGCCAAAATTTACAGCAGGTGTTACAGACTCAAATCAAACGTATGTTTTTATTATATTATAGTAATAATAATAATAGCAGCTCACTGATCAAAACACAGAGCACCCGTACTCAATCCCGGAACCTTTTGGTTATAAGGCAGCAGTTCTTATCTCTGCACCATTCAAGACGACATATCAACTTTCTGTCGATTGACATTTGAGCTTGGGATCGTAACTTATTGACAGCAACATGTACATCAAATTTTTTTTTTGGTTATGTTCTTGAATAAAAGCGCACATGGGTTTATTTGATATTTGGACTAAAGTCTTCACACATTATACACTTCACGTCATTTATTAGTATAACAGTAGGGGGCTTCACCCCCTGCTCAATTCAATCACCCAGCCCCTAAAAACCTCTCCCTGCCCCCCAGCCTGCTGTACGCGCCAGCCACTTCACAACTGTGCGGCTCACATTGTGAAGAGGGGGGCTAACCTTAACCCTAATCCTAACCCTAACCCCAAGGAGACACGGCCGCTCCTCCGACACTCCCTCTTAAACGGTGATAGAATTGAAAACAACAGATGATCTACATCTCGCTTGGCACACTTCTGTCATATCACCTATGTCCATACATTCAATCTCTTCCTTCTTTTACCTTTTCATCAATATCGCATTGAATTTTGATTCCATGTTTGGAAATTACATCGAGACAACGCAACGTATAACTGGTCGTGACTACATTTCATTTCTTTGTCTCTACAAGAAATGCATCTGACAATAGCATTCACACAAATCAGAAATGATTGAACCGTGTGTGTGCTTGGAATTTTCTCTCACGGGATTTCACTTTCACCAAACAACAGATCTTTTAATTCTCCCGGATACACCTCTTCATTGGGAAAAAACACTAATTTTCCCTGATGGCAACACGAATTAGATGATCTACAAGTCTCCGACTTAAAATTTAAATTCGAACAATATATTCAATCTCTTATTGCTGATCCATTATTTCACAAAGTAATAATTTCCGTTTGTTTGCGCTAATGCAATTTTTACTATCATTTTTTTGAGAGTTTCGAATTTTAGTACTTTTATCATCTCTAACCTGCTCTGCATGTGTATCGCACCAACGTTTTTGAATTCTTTCCAATGTTCTACTTTGTCACCTACTCTTTGTCTTTTATTTCAGGCCCCGGGCGTGGTTAAATCTCTTGGCACAAAGTCTTGTCTCGCAGGATGTGAATATGTCTCTCTGAGAAAATCACGTCTCGTCGCCGTTCAACCTTCCAAGATATTTTCTATAATAGTGAGATGGAAAAAGTTTCTGTTTTAGTTATGTGCTCCGTAGTACCTGTCATCCTTCATTTACACAGATTGTTGGAGGCACGGAACACACACGAAATGCATGTATTCCAAATAACGAGATATTATTTAACCTATACAACTCCAGACACCTCAAACGCAGATAAACAGACTTGAGCTCTGAGAATTTTCCGACGGACTCAGCTCCAGCGGTGGGGAGGTTGGGATAGCTGGCTGCTTGCTGCTTGTGCTGATCGAGCATTTGCGAAACAAAACACACTGATAGAGAGAAGCGAAGGAATTTAAGGTTGGCCGGGATTACGAGTTTTTTCGTAGGCTTCAGGGATCTGAGTGTTCATCAAACCGTCAGGAACAGCAGTGGGACGGCACAGACACAGGTGAATGAAGACAAGGTTTTTAAAGGGTGAGTGATAATGGTACATATTTTAGAAGATGTTGGCCACTTTGGAAAAGGAGTTTGCTAGATCATTTATTCTTTGAACCATTAGCTAAACAAACTGAAGGGAATAAACAACGTATTTTAACACAGTGTTGAATTCTGGGATATGCAAATGATGCAAGCATTATAGAAAGGATATGCAAATATAAACCAAGGGAGGAGGAGGTTGGGAGAAGGCTGATTAATAAGAAGTGTTATTATCCTGGTTTACGCTCAGATAAACTAACCAATGTGTATATACTTATAACAGACAGTGAAACTGGAGCTTTGTTGTTTAACTTGTCTTATTACATAATACGCTACCATGGCTGTCTGTTTGTCTTTCCAGGATTTTAAATCACCTGCAGCTCGCAAACCGTTTGACCTATTGACCTGAAATTTGGTACACAAATACTATGTGACCTCTAATATCTGCTTTCGGGGTGATGATTTTTATTACTCTTTCTATTTTATCGTAGAATCAACTCTAGGCAGCGCACATCAAGGTGGCTGTGCAGCGCATGCATACGGGCGCTGCTCTCATCCCTCACACCTTCGCCGTCACTTCCCCTACCTCTTCATATCTTAAATTATTCTTGAGACAGATTGAAGTCTTAAGTGAAAAATTAAGAAAAACATACTAAGTAACTGCAACACAAAAAATGACTCTCTGTGCTTGCGTGCAGCCAGTTCACGTGCAGTAGGCTCGGTGATTTACTGAATTTCATCAATGGCGTCAGTTGCACCTTGTACATCTCTCTATTATAAAAAAAAATCCTGGGACGAGACGAGACTTTTTCAGAGAGACACTTTCACATCCTGCGAGACGAGACTTTGTGCCAAGAGATTTAACCACGCCTGGGGCCGGAAATAAAAGACAAAGAGTAGATGACAAAGTAGAACGTCGTAAAGAATTAAAAAATGTTGGTGCGATACACATGCAGAGCAGGTTAGAGATAATGAAAGTATGAAAATTTGAAAGTCTCAAAAAATGATAGTAAAGATTGCACAAACGGAAATTATTTCTCGGTGAAATATTGGAACAGCGAAAATAGATCAAATATATTGTTCAGATTTAAACTTTAAGTCGGAGACTTGTAGATCATCTAATTCGTGCTGCCATCAGAGAAAAGTAGTGTTTCTTCCCAATGAAGAGGCGTAACTGTAAGAATTAAAAGATTTGTTGTTTGGTTAAGGTAAAATCCACATATATGAGCAGCAGAGACGTGAAGTGGCTGACGCGTAGTGCAGGCTGGGGGGATTGGTGAGAGAAGCAAGCAAGGGGCGAAACCCCTTAGTATAATAATACGTTGTTGCAGTAGATTTTTTATAGTTTTTACAGTTCATTGGCAGGGTGTAAAATAATCAGTGTTGCAGTAATTGTGATGCTCTTTGCAGGAAAAATAAATGTGTTCCATTAAAATGTCACTTTTTCTTGGTGAATTGTGACTTTTCCTTAAAACGTGCAGCAAAAAAGTATTTGGCGTCCAGGGGTGCATTAACCCCCCCAGGTATGTGGTGGTTTAAGGATTAACCTCCTTAGAGTTAGACCCGAGCATCACTCGGGCTGTAAAAACAGTGCTAAAAGCGTTAGTCCCAAGCGCCACTCAGGCAACTCGTGTAAGCGTTAGACCCAAGGATTACTCAGGCTGTAAAAGTGCCAGCAGCATTAGTGCCGAGTGTTGCTCGCTAGCGATGTAGGTGTGTCAACGACAGGTCCAAGCGTTACCCGGGCAACGGTGCAGACCTGTCTTCTACTAGCCTCATAATGCTGCGTCGTAAGAAACGTTTTTCAGCATTCCAGGTGTTGCCCACTCTTGACAGTGATATGAGCAGTGATGTCCTCAGGCAGGAAAACTGAAATGGACAGTGAAATGGAACGTAATTCTGATGAATCTGAAAGTGACGCTCATATATGTGCTGTGTGTTGGTCAAAAGCTGATCAGTCTGAAAAGAAAATCCACAAGGAATCAGGCTTCTATTGTCCGGACTGTGACGTTGGATCGAGTATTGTATTTCACCAATATTGAAGACTAGGAAAATACCCGCGCTTCGCAGCAGCGAAATACTGCCTTAAAATTTTTATTAAGAAGAAAATTAAACCTTTTTAAACTGAGGGAAAATATACCAATAATTATTTGTTAAGGATCTCTTTGTATACCACGTTGTCAGTTCGGCCCTCCGGTTGTAACATGACCAAGCTGTGCGCTGAGCTTACTCTTGAGCATGTAACGTACAGTTGGCCATGTGAACAGTAATCTTGTTTCAAATCTCACAACTTGGATTGCTGCTGTCATAATCGGTTTGAGTTTCATGGTTTGTTTCAATTACGTTAGTAATTGCAGGACTTGTTGTGTTGAAGTGACATTCAGCATCTGTCAAGCGTTGTAAGCATACAACCGGTTTCATCGATAACTTCACATCCAGCTTTTGAGAGTTTAAACATTCATGAACATCAAAGTGTCCACTACTCAAATCGTCACCTGTGAATCTAAGATGTTTAAGAGGCATTGGCGGTTGGCGAAAGGTGTAAAATATTTGGCCATTTCGGTACACCTGAAAGCAACAACCAAACAATTCAGCGGCAGCCATCAACTCACATGCAGAACCACAGGTGAAGGGCTTAAGCATTTCACTCTTCTAGTGCTCCTGTGTAGTATAATTATCTCCTGTACCGTCATCAGTCCACACCTTGAACCTGTCCCAGTTATTCAATACATAAGACACAATGTTCCTCCGGATATCAAGAGTGAGCCTGATATGGTCATGCAATATGTAACACAGAGAATGGAAAAGGTAGGTGCCATCTCCGGGCATGGAAACCACTCGGTAAGTGACAGTTCTTTGATCGATGGTGATCACCTCGATAGACATGTTAATGGGGGTACGGTTGGAATGATAAAGGAAATGGGTACCTGAACAATGTAAAGTAAGTCTAAAATACCTACACAATAACTATAATTGTAATAAATGAACAATAAAACAGCGGAGAAGCCGTGGATTAAATAAAAAGGCTGTAGTTATCAGCAGGGAGACGTGAATCCCGTGGCGAAGCAAGGAAGGGAATGAAGAGACCGGAGCGACGGACTGCCTTATATAGGCAGGCAGCCAACAACGTGGGAGGCGTTGGGATGGGGGACCCAACGCCGCCTCACACGGTGACCGAGCTGCAGGCTATGGACGTATATATGTACGTAAGTAGGATTCAGTTAGCGTTGGGAACCCGCGTACCAAATTTCTTGAAGATGGGCCCATAGGTAACAAAGACCGTTGGAAAGTTCAATATGGCGGCCGACAGTGGCGTCATACCACCGAAATAAGTATGTACATCGCTTTCGGTTAGCGCAGGGAAGCAGCCTACCAAATTTCGTGAAGATGGGGCCATAAATAAGAAAGTTCAACATGGTGGACGTTGTCGACCGTTACGACTATTACGCGTAGAATTTCGAAATGAAGTTTCTCTCGCGCTTTTGCTGAGTTTGTGCCAAACACTATTCTATCCCTGACCATCTCATCTTCGTTTGCATAAGCACAGTCCTACACCAACAATTTTAACTCCGTTACAGCAATTTTAACTCCGTTACAAAGTGATCAAAAGTCTCGTTTATACCCTGCGTCCTCTCATTAAACTTGTAACTCGCGAATATCGTATTCGTCGTAGGCATGACAAACGCCAGCGGCAGCGTGTCTATGAACTTAATTTAAACTTAAGGTTTACACCGTGCTTTGTTTCCGCAGTAGCTGCACTTATGAATATGCTTTCATGCGTCACTCGCTTCATATTCTTTTGCTGCCTTCTCAATTGTGTAATGCGTTTTTTGTTCAGCGCTCTTTGGAGCTGTTGCTTGTTCAAGTCTGCGTACTGCGTTCACAGTCAGTTCACGTGAGCCGCTCAGAGTACATGCATCAAAGGTTCTCAGCTGTGCTTGTGCTATCTCGTGCGATCTTGCGATGTCCACGGCTTTATTTAATGTTAGCTCAGACCAGGCACTTAAAAGTTTCTCTCGCACTTTTGCTGAGTTTGTGCCAAACACTATTCTATCCCTGACCATCTCATCTTCATTTGCATAAGCACAGTCCTTCACCAGAAATTTTAACTCCGTTACAAAGTGATCAAAAGTCTCGTTTATACCCTGCGTCTTCTCATTAAACTTGTATCTCGCGAATATCGTATTCGTCTTAGGCATGACAAACGCCTTGTAGCGGCAGCGTGTCTATTGGATTGCTGCTGACGGACGGCCTTATATGGGCAGGCACTCAATTACATGGGAGGCGTGCGTATGGGGGACGCAATACAGGCAGGCAGCCAACTACGTGGGAGGCGTGGTGATGGGGGACGCAACTCCGCCTCCCATGGCGACCGAGCTGCAGGCTATGGCCGTATATATGTACGTAAGTTGGATTCAGTTATGACCGTTATGCGTAAAATTTCGAAACGAAACCTGCTTAACTTTTGTATGTAAGCTGTAAGGAATGAGCCTGCCAAATTTCAGCCTTCTACCTACATGGGAAGTTGGAGAATTAGTGATGAGACAGTCAGTCAGTCAGTCAGTGAGGGCTTTGCCTTTTATTAGTATAGATTAAAAAAGAACAAATTGGTATTAGTGGGCTCCTTTCAGAAAAACGTTAGGGGGGGGCACAATTAAAACTGTTATGAAAACTCAGGTCGCAAATACTTAAAGGTTAAGAAACGCTGGCATAGTCCATCACTCAGACATAAATTACGCAATTGCATCATGATACATCCTTCTTTCTACAGTAACTCAGCCGGTGGAAGACCGTATGGTGTTAACAGTTGTAGATATTCTTCGCGATATTGTAAGTTGATGTTTTCATCTCCCGCACCATCGCCACCAACTGTTTCAGCAGAGTCTATTGATATGCATTTAACCAATTTACCGTGTAGCCGATCAACAATTTTCGCGTTAATTCGTTTGACTTCATCGTTTCTCGGTGCTAGGATTGCCCATGTACTCATTACTTCTGTTGATTGAAATTCTTCAATAAGATTTGGACATAATAAGTCTTCTTTAATTGGGAGCATGAAGTAAGGAAAATGGAAAAATTTATAAGAGCTGAGAGCACAGGAACATGAACAAAAGTATTCACACCAATGAGAGGTGAGCGGACTGCGGGCGTGGAACGTGAACCGGAAATGGTGGAGAGGAGGGCTGGAATTGAAAAAGTCTCAAGATTTTCTTTTATAGTAGAGAGATTATTTATTATTATTATTAGGTTTGTCGGCCGCTATATACCTTCATAGTACCTCAAAGTTGATCCAAACCCAACATATATGTACCGTCACCTTTCTGTTTACAAAATAAATACTGGTTCTCTAATCAATACTTTACCTTGTGCTAAAGTAGCAGCGGGACTGAGTCACAGATCAACAGGTTTTATATAAAATGCCTTCTATGAGCGCTAAAGCTAACAGTTAACAAGGACAGAAGTCATTCAATATAAATAAGATTTTCACTAGTTGATTATCAGTAAAAATCACCTCTCCCACTATCTGTGGTGCCTGATCCTGGCCCAACCAGAAGCTCACCTTTCTTTGGGTGTCCAGGACAGAAGGGTTACTACCGGCTGCCGTCTGCTGGACTGTGAGTGCAGGACTGGAGATCTGAAAAAAAGAAACTGGAAAGATCAACACTGAATGTGAAACAAAGAAAAATAAATACAAGAAAGGAGGATCCTGGGACTTTATTACAGTTATTAACTTACTGGAGCGGCTTGGCCAGGAGGTGCTGGGAAGAAGACAGGATGCAGAAAAGTTATTGGTCACATTAGAAGAACAAGACCCCTAAACCCAAGCTCCCGATACGCGTTTAACAAGACATAAAGTGGCACTCACATGTCACAGTGTCACTGCCAGAAGCCGATCCCTGCTGTGAAGAAAAAGGGCGACGTTATCTCAACAGCTTACAGGTTGCAGGAAGGACTTGGAGAGGTGTGGGGTCTGGCTTACCGTTGAAGGTGGGAGACCTGGCACAACCATCCCAGGAATCATAGGGGGAAGCATGCTTGGCATCTAAGAGGAGATACAAGGACACAAACATAAACAGGCATGGCAGGCAGGCACGAAACAAACATCACCGGGCATGCCACCTTGCAAAATGAACAAGGACAACAAACAACAACCGGTGTCATGCTGGCAGAGTAATAACGGCATGCAGGATTCAGTGCATCCCCTCTCTTACCTGTCCTATTGGTGGAGGGCTGTTCATTGGGGGTATCATTCCAGGAGGCATTATTCCAGGAGGAACTGGTGGAAGCGCAGGAGATCGCTGACCCAATGGGGGCATGGCCATTGGTGGAAAGGGTGGGGGTATACCAGGAGGGGGCATCTGTCCGAAAGGCAGAAAAGGATATTCACTGTTAAGCTATGTATGGTACTACAGCAGGTAAAGTGGAAAAAAAAAAAAAAAAAAAAACTAAAAACCAGAATCCCCTAGCCCACCCAATTCCAATTGACATCGCGGCTGAATAAAAGAACCTTAGGAGCCTTACAAATGGAGGTGGCATCAGCGGAGGAGCGCCGGGGAAAGGTGAGGGCTGACCAGGTGGTCCACTTCCAGACTCTGACTGCAAAGGTACAGAGAAGAAAAAAAAAATAAAGAATTAAAGTCACTGCGGTGGGTTGGCACCCTGCCCGGGATTGGTTCCTGCCTTGTGCCCTGTGTTGGCTGGGATTGGCTCCAGCAGACCCCCGTGACCCTGTGTTCGGATTCAGCGGGTTGGATGATGGATGGATGGATGGATGAATTCAAGTCAAACACTGCAAACTGTGAGCTGAGGCGAGACGCCCTGTAAACCAAGCCAACAGGAAGGCCACATTCCGAGGGTCCGAGGGGGGCTCAGTAAGATTACAGTCATTCACATAAACTCTCACTTTTCGAGTGCGTTCAAGACAAAGATCTTCGAGAAGCAAACAAGAATAAAACAGATACAGTTGAGGCCAAAGGTTTCCATCTTTCGAGCTCCACGTTTCCCAAATGCACACATGTTGTCCGATGTTACCATACGTTCCCATTGTTAAGCACATTAGAACTTTTTGATGTAGTCACCCACTTTTTACTCCCCCCAAGTGAGTGCCTTTGTGACGATGCCAGTCCCTTACAGACTCCCTCTTCCCACATGGGAGTCTGCTGAACCCACACCGTCGATAGTTATGACCGAGATGAGCTGACAAATGAGGACAATTCTCAGATGATGCCAGAGGATGGTGTCAAAAACAAAGGTAAAACCAAAAAAACAGTACATAAATAGATCCATAAAATCATTGTGAAAAGTGGGGATAAAAATCAATAAATAAATCTGTTAAAAAATCAAGTTAAATTGCAGACTAACTCCTCCCGATCTCAGCCCACCACCTTCTCTTTCTCCCCGGCTCACTCATTGCTCACGTAGCCGGCGGAGACTCAGCAGCCACAAACTCCTTTCTGCCAACCCCCATCTTGGCTGCCTCCAGACATCGCAACCAGATCGTCCGAGGTCGGCTCTCCTCCCTTCTTCCTTTGTGCTCGTGTTGTTGCACCTCGGAAGCCTAGGGAGGGCACCTACCTTGCTCGCCACACTCTACCCGAATATTCGGTGGGACGAACCAGACCCTAGAGCGACACAGCTAACGCTCCTACGCAGGGCCCCAGCTCGTACTGCCTCGTCCTTCCAGGTGGCCAGATCGTCCTTCCAAGACTGCCTTTCACGTCTTTTAACCTCTTTCTTTCCTTTCAATCTTTTTCCAATTCTTTGATTCCTCCCCTCTCTTTTTGTGCCAGCCAGTATATATATACACTTGTCTCCGTGGGCGCAGTGCCTTAATCACACGGCGCAGGAAGCCAATGAAGCAATTGAGAACGACTCACCCCAACTACCTCACTAACTCCCCACGGTCGTGCAATAGCGCCCACGGAGAGTGACACGGCTTTATGGATTTAAATCTGGCTCGATTTATTTATTTTTGAATATACCACAGTCTTCACAGAGGGTTTGGTGTCCCTCTTGGTGACTGAAGCACAACCACTACAGACGTCCCCCACCTTGGTGACTGCAGCATGATTATCAGAGCAGGGGGACTGAGAGTGCAATCGACCCACCGCAACCCACTGCCATTATAAACAACAGCAACCTGCAACACACTGGCGGGAGCATGCGACCCAAAAGAGTAGAGAAACACTGCTTTAGGGTATCCACTTCATTTATTTAGTGGTAATGTCAGATAGTAGCTAACAGAAAGCTCCAAGGGGCACAAAAAAACAAATTACAGTAGTACCTCGGTATACGTCCTTAATCCTTTCCAGGGGCCTCATGTATAACGCCATGCGTAGAACTCACACTATAACATGACGTAAGCACAAAAGCGGGAATGTGCGTATGCACAGAAAAATCCAGATGCAGGAATCTGTGCGTATGCAAACTTCCACGTTCTTTTGCTCCATAAATCCCAGTCAGCGTGAAAAGTAACACTTGTGCACGCGCCTGCTGTCCCGCCCCAACTCCTCCCAGAATTACGCCTCTTTGAATATGCAAATCAATATAAATAGCCCTTAAGCTCAGCCTTCTGTGAAAAGACAATAGGAAAAGCACGGGGGGAAAATAGAAGAATTTCAGCGAATACCAAGTGGAGGCAAAGAAAAACTTACTATTTGTTGGTTTAAACAGTGGTATAAACAAGAAAAGGAAGTCAATCGAGTGACATAGAGTGTCGGAGAAACTCGAAAGCTCAAGTTCACGAAGTCGCACATTGCCCGAAATAAAAAAGAAGTTGTCACATATCAAAGTCGCCGTGAAAAGGCGAGTAGTAGCCCACCGTCTGAGTGTCGTAAGAAAGCTTATTAGGGTACAGAGAAAAAAAAAAAAAATAGGGACACAGTGGGGGGAAAAAAAGCATGAAATGTCAACTTTAATCTCGAAGTTTCCACTTGAATCATGTAGTTTATTTTGTAATTAAACCAGAACATCATAAACTTCATCTTAAAATTGTTTAATTTACTAGTTTCTCAAATCACATTGTAATTAAAGTAGCACGTTAAACGCTTTGTTTTGTATTTGATCTTCTATGTGCTCTGTGTGTGTGAATCACTACGTGCTTCTTAAACCGGCTCTCTTCCTCTGACAGGACACAGAATCCATTACATTCGTGATATTACAGCTCTCTGAATAATTAAAATACTGAGATATATACGTGATATCATTTTCATGATGATAGGAGTGAAAGCATGTTATTAAGAACACGGTGGCACAGTGATGGTGTGCGACCTTCAATGAAATTATTGCAGCAGTACTGTCTCTTTTTAAACGTACTAACCTCCAATTCCTATCCTTACTTTTCTTTCTCCAAATACCCAATCGCCACACAATCAGCTCTGTAATGGACGTTAAGCCATCTGTAAGCTTACAATGACGATTCTTCAAAACTTTTAAGGAACACTGAAATATCTTCGTAATGTTTAATTATTCCTTCCAGTGTCACGCCAGCCCAGCAAGAATACAGCATGAGACAGGAACAATCTGTGAACTTGCTAGCGCTGCGGCACCGTGTCCTCACATGTTTAATTATTAACAATATAGATTATTTAAATGAAGTTAAAGTTTTATCTGTATAACATAATAAACATATTTTGCTGCATTTCATCTTAAAAATGATATCGTCATCATATGTAAATACGCGCTTTATAAAGTGGCGCAGGTTGTGTAATATTATAACTGTATCGCAAGTTTACAGTGAGGTGATTGTACTTATAAGTCCAAACAGTTCTACAAGGAGCACTTGATGGACTGATGGAGTGCATTTAGAGCTCTTGGGATGAAACTGTTTGTGAACCGCGAGGTCCTTACGGGAAAGGCTCTGAAGCGTTTGTCATATGAGAGCAGTTCAATAGACATCATGGCTGAGGCAGCGTGTGCTTGATGCTGTATACTGATAATTCTCTTTCCGATCAGCTGCTGCTGTGATTCACACTCAGATACAGTGATATAAATACTCTGAGTGGTGCAGTGAGAGTAACAACACTAAAACAGTTATGGTATTTAGAATAGTTTGGCCATTCTGTGGACCATTATATTGTTACAGGTTAATTACTATCAGATGCATTAAACCAGGGGTCTCCAAACTACGGCCCGCGAGGCCCTCTCATCCGGCCCGTGGAGACTTTTTTATCTACGGAAAAAAATTACGGAAATTTACGTGTATCCTGCCAAGATCAGCCGCCGCTTACATGGACGTTACGTTTTTACCAAATTAAAATAGAGGCGCGCAGTAGTGTGTTATGTTTTTCAACCAGTCACTACATTGCAAAACCTTATTCGCTGCTTACTTTTTCTACTTCTGTTCACAGTCAATGAGATGATATACCGCCATCTAGTGGCAGAGTTTTTAAATGGTTTGCTGCTTGTTCAAGACTTGATCATTTTAATCACAGTTTGCCAGTTGCGGTTGACTGCTGCGAAGAGGAGGTGTTGGTGTCAGTTAGCGTCTAATTGCAAAACATGTCGCACTCTATTTTATTTAGTGATAATTTCCTTCGCATAATTACTTACCAGTGTGTATAAAGTATTGGGAATGTCGTTAGTTTAACAAGAATTTTCCGAATATTCTGAAGAGGAAACATTAAAAGTAACAATCTCTCTACCATAAGCGGATATATTTGCAGACTATATTCAGGTAAGTTTAACTTAAGAAAGAATTAAGAATTTTTTTAAATTGTTTCGGGTCATTTGCAGCTATAATTGCGACGAAATTAGTTCGCATAATCAGGTTTTTTGAGCGATATTGTGTGCAAGATACTTTCAGTTTCACTATTTATTCATGTTGAAGTCACTTTATTTTAGTGCCCAACGATGGCCGAGAAGAGGAAAAGAAGAATAGACAATGAGTGTCTGCAATTTCAAGAAGAATGGAGTTTGAAATACTTCTTCATCGAATGCGGCGAGAAAGCATTGTGTGTGATTTGCAACGAAACCGTGGCTGTGATGAAAGAATACAACCTGCGCCATCATCATCGAAGCAAACATCAGGAGAAATATGCACAGTTGGAGGGTAAAGTTCGTGCCGAAAAATTTTCTAAATTACAAAATCAACTCACATCTCAGAGGGCATTGTTCAGTAATCCCTCAAATGAAAATGAATCCTTAACTAAAGGCCAGTTATAACGTTGCCTACATCCTGGCTAAAAGTGGCAAACCGTTTACAGATGGTGAAGTAGTGAAGGAATGTTTGTTGGAGGCGGCTGAGGAACGTTGCCCAGAAAAGTCAAAACAATTTAAAAATGCAGCTTTGGGTGCAAATACCATTGCCCGCCGTGTTGCAGACATGGGTGAAAACATCGTGACTCAAATAGCGAAAAATGCAAGCAAGTTTCGCCATTTTTCAATTGCAATGGATGAATCGCTGGACAGCTGTTCCACCTCTCAACTGCTTGTGTTCATTAGAGGTGTGGATGAAGACATGAACATAACACAAGAACTGGCTTCCCTACATAGCATGTATGGCACTGTTACCGGAGAGGATATATTCAATGAATTGAAAAAAACATTTGCTGATTATAACTTGGACTGGACTAACCTCAGTCGCCTGACTGTTGATGGAGGAAAGAATATGAGTGGCATAAAGAAAGGCTTGGTTGGACAAGTGAAGCAGATGTGTAATGAGAAAAACATTCCACAACCCATGTCCCTGCACTGTATTATTCACCAGCGAGCTTTGTGTGCTAAATATGTGGACATTAGCAGTGTGGTGAAGATGGTGAATTTAATAAGGTCACATGGGCTCAACCATAGACAGTTCACAGACATGTTGAAAGATACTGACACAGAATCGCAAGATTTACCATATTACACAGCAGTAAGATGGCTAAGATGTGAGAAAGTTATGAGCAGAGTATTTGAATTAAGAAAGGAAATAGGTGACTTCCCAGAAAGTAAAGGCAAGCCACAGCCATTACTATCTGATGAAGAGCGGGTATGGAAATTAACCTTTGCTGCAGACATAACTAGTCATTTAAATTTTCTGAACCTAAAACTACAAGGAGAGAAAAGTCTAGTTTCTGATCTATACACCCACCTAAAGGCCTTCAGATCTAAACTTGTCTTGTTTTTGGAACAAGTACAGGCCAACAACTTGACGCACTTTCAGCAGTGCAAGGTCTTCATGGCTGAAGCAACAGCTGAGTTCCTGTTATACTACATTTTTCTTTATGTCACTATATCTGGACAATACTGATATGAGTTTTATTCACATGTGCATGTTAAATTTGGCACACAGGGGCTCAGCAGTTAGAATTGCTAGCCAAGCATTGGATTAGATAGCCAAAGACAACTGGAGGCTTGTATAGTCAGCTTAAACACACGATAGGGTATTTCTGTCCTCTGTCAGCACAAAATCTTCTTTCCTTATTGGGAGAATGAGAACTGGCATGTAAGCACTATGATATTTCTGTATTTTGTGGAGGAGGAGTTCAGCCCTTGTTTGGAGACAGAGAGGACCAGCAAGTGAAGCAAGACATTATTTAAAGGCTTGGACAACAGCCAGACCCTTCGAGGCTGAGTCGACAAAGTTCGAAAAACCTCCCAGCGTGGGGACGAGAAAATGGCAGGCTGTGTTGATCCAGATTCCCACCTGGATAAAGTCTGTCCATTTGCCTCCCATCTGTAACCGCGTTAACCGTCAGTAAATGTAAGCTAAAAGATATTTTTTCTCATGTGATTCTTGTACCGCCGTAATCACGATGGGAGGGATATCGCCTTTTCTGGTATATTACGATATTGTTTAGTTATTTAATATGTCACAATTTCAAAAGAACACATTTCCAAGAGAGCTAATGCCTCTTCAGGAAACAGTTCCCCACGTCATTTGCATGCGAGATCATCAAAGACCTCCAGCTGCAGTTTCAAGAGCGGTTTTCTGACTTGGATTCAAAGGCAGAAGAAGTGAGACTGTTTCAAAACCCATTTGAAGCAGATGTGGCCAGTTGCCCAGATGAACTGCAGCTGCAGGTTATTGAGTTGCAAGCAAATGACTTCCTTAGGAACAAGTTCAAATAAGGACTGGTCTGCCCAAGGAAGACTTTCCTAATGTTAAAACTTTTGCATCAAGGTACCTTTCAATCTTTGGAACAACATACTTGTGTGAACAAACATTTTCAAGAATGAAATACGTGAAGAACAATTTGAGAACAAACTTGTCTGATGATAATCCCAGGTCACTGTTGATGTTAGGGACATCAAATCTAAAGCCAGAAATGTCTGCTATTTTGGCATCCAGGAAACAATTTCACCATTCCCACTAATAAAGGTGTTCATGTGTAGTGTATCAATGTGTTATTAAACAATAACTGAATAAAATAATATTAAATAAATAATTAAAAACAACATCTATGTTTTGATTCTTTTTTATTTGGACCTCGAGTGTGTAGTCGGCCCCCAAACTGCTGTTTGATAGTTAATGTGGCCCTCGGGCTGAAAAGTTTGGAGACCCCTGCATTAAACTAATAACCAATATGCGGTTAGTTTCAGTGTATTTATAAAGCAGAATCAGGAATGTGCATCTAAAAAGAGAGAGGATAACCACACAGGAACAGTAGCACTGCTTTGACGCTGGGTGCCGCCAGTCTGCAAAACTGAGCACAGAACTTGCGTACGCCAGGGTATGAGCTACCGTGGAAATGTGCGTGGCTTTACGCCAAGTGTAGATTTTATACATCACGATTTGAACGTGGAAACATTCGTACGCAACATTTCTGTGTGTACGCACCGTTTATACATGAGGCCCCAGATCCTTTGACTTACACCAAACAGGACGTATACCAAACAAATTTTTCCCATAAGAAATAAAGGGAAAATGATTAATCTTATTTAACTTATTTAAATTAACTTAATTAATTAAGTTGTGGCGAGTGCCCTCTTCTACGCGGTGGTGTGCTGGGGTGGCAGCATAAAGATGAAAGATGCCTCACGCCTGGACAAACTTGTTAAGAAGGCAGGCTCTATTGTAGGAGTTAAGTTGGATAGTTTAACATCTGTGGCAGAGCGACGGGCATTAAGCAAACTCCTGTCAATCATGAATAATCCACTGCATCCACTGAACAGTGTCATCTCCAGGCAGAGGAGTAGCTTCAGTGACAGACTTTTGTCACTGTCCTGCTCCACTGACAGACTGAGGCGATCGTTCCTCCCCCACACTATGCGACTCTTCAATTCCACCCGGGGGAGTAAATGCTAACATTTTATTTTTATTTATTTATTTATTTATTTTATTACTATTTAATTTAATATTGTTTCTTTGTATCAGTATACTGCTGCTGGATTATGTGAATTTCCCCTTGGGATTAATAAAGTATCTATCTATCTATCTATCTATCTATCTATCTAATCGGTTCCCATGAAAAAAAATCCTATTGTTATTGGCATATTATACATTGATGGGGTTGTATAAAATAATTTAAACACTGCTTAATACTGAAATACATAAATACAAAAGCAATTAGATGAAATAAATGAAAATTTAACCTCACTTTACTTTTTAATAACGTCTTTGTTTTTCACAATCGTAGATACCATCGTTCTCGGCATACGGTATGCAGCAGCCAAGTCCCGGATACGCATGCCAGCTTCATACTTTTCAACAACCAATTCAAATTTACGCAAAAAAACACAAAATCACGTGAAAATCACGAGAGTTATAGTGCGTACTGATGCTCGTGGGCAGTCATGGCTTTGTTTCGAGAGAGGTAAACAAGGGTAGCGCGCGGTGTTTGAGCACGTGAGTCATATCCCAAACAAAGGTCATATACGAAGCAAAATGTTTCACGTCCAAACAGGATGTATACCAAGTTGGACTTATTCCAAAGCGGACGTATACCAATGTACCACTGTAAACATAAAAGGCAATCCCAACCAATCAGAGTCCCAAAATGAACTCCCAGAGGTGAAGTCAAACAACAAAGCAAAAGGGTCACAAAAAGCCAGAAAATCAGAATCATCAAAAAAGCACCAGACATGGGGGAGCTCACCAGCACGGGCGCATTCAATGAACCGCAAGGGACTGCAGCAGTGGTCCCTACATGATAGAATACACAGTGACACAAGAAAACAAAATAATCCACACTGACAATGGAACAAATAAACTCGACTTTAAAGCTATAAAGCCTTCAATAATCTGCTCCATCTTATATCCCAGAATGCCTCTCACCTTACACTCCAAATCGTAACCTTAGATCTTCAAATGAGGGTCTGCTTAGAATTTCAAGAGCTAAACTTAAAAGAAGTGGTGAGGCGTGTGGCCTTCTGCTGTTAGGCACCTGAAATCAGAAGAGCTGACCGATAGAAATTCACCAGGCTGATAACGGTGGTCACTTTAACAAACTGATAAAAACTCTTTATTGTAACGTGACGTACTCAGAGCTTTATTTTAGTATAACTCTGATATTCTGGATATACATTGAATTCTCATTTTTTTCATGGCTCCGCACTCCATACTCACCCCTACTTTCTCTGCTGTTCTTCTTCCGGTATTCTGTGCTGGTGATCTGCACCACCACCACTAGACCAGGGTGCCATGCAGCCCCTCCATTGATGGATTGAAGGCCAGAGGTCCACATGACCATCATTAACAACAACCTTTATTTCTATAGCACATTTTCATACAAATAATGTAGCTCAAAGTGCTTTACATGAAGAAGAAAAGAGAAATAAAAGACAAAGTAAGAATTAAAATCAGAGAACACTAATTAACATAGAATAAAAGTAAGGTCCAATGGCCAGGGAGGACAGAAAAAACAAAAAAAAAACAAACAAAAAAAATAAAATCTGCAGGGGTTCCAGGCCATGAGACCACCCAGCCCCTTCTAAGCATTCTAGTTCACATAAATGACCAGTCCATCATTTAATTCTTCCACATGAAGCCTGAAGACCATGAGGACTGATTGAGATCATTGATGTTAGGGGGGGCTGGGTGGTCTCGTGGCCTTGGAACCCCTGCAGATTTTTTTTTGTGTTTTTTCTCCCTGGCCATCAGACCTTACTTTTATTCTATGTTAATTAGAATTGCCTAATTTTGTTATATGTTGTTTTCTTTCTTCATCCTGTAATGCACTTTGAGCTCCATCATTTGTATGAAAACGTGCGACAGAAATAAATGTCGCTGTTGTATACAAGTAAGACAAAAAAATGAGACACGTGAACCTCCACCAGGAAACACAAGACCCGAATTCCGGTTATAACGGTGCACAGGCACAATGGCTGCTACTGATACAAACTCCTAAACCCATCGCAAAAAGCAGACATCACGCCAGAGACGGACAGGAACCGGAAAACACGCGGCGGTAATGAGAAAATGTACTAAATGAGAATGAGTAGAGCAGGGGCCACTAGACATTCCTTTCCTACCGTATTTATGTTGACATTTTGGTAGTTATATGCAATGATATTTGTTCTGGCTGAAAAACAATTCAACATTTGGCTCGTTTTTTCCAGGGGTAAGCGTAACGCTAAGAAGGTGGGATCGAGTGGTGCAGTAGACAGTAGGGACCTTGAAATGTCAAGTTGATGTTACCAGGAGCGTTCAAAACATTTCCACTCTTTTATGTTTTCGTTGGAAACGGTGAAGGCGGGAGGGAGGAGTTAGTAAATGGCCGTGTCTGAGAGGGTCATGTGACTAGTTCTGGCTGGCAGGCCAGCTGCCCTTGCAGTTTAGTATCAGAGTTGTCACCCTGTGCTGAAGACGGCTGCAAATCTTATAAATTACACCAACAACGTTCTGACATACGCTTTAAGTGGGCAGAAGGTGTGCTGGGACTCCGCACGTGTGCTCAGTACGGGGATAAAGTTCTCTCTCGTAGACACGTCTATGAGTGGATTGATATGTTCGAAAATGGCCGTACTAGCGTGAGGGATGCAGAGCCATGTGATGATGATGATGATGATGTGAAATCAGCGCTGCATCAGAGGTTACGCGGCGCAACCAAAAACATTTTTTGCTGATGGCATTAAAAAATGGGTACGACGCTGGGAAAACTGCATTGCAAAAGGAAAGCTACTATGTAGAAAAGTGACGTCATTTGTTTTTGAAATCTATACTAATAAAAGGCAAAGCCCTCACTGACTCACTCAATCACTCACTCATCACTAATTCTCCAACTTCCCGTGTAGGTAGAAGGTTGAAATTTGGCAGGCTTATTCCTTACAGCTTACTTACAAAAGTTAAGCAGGTTTCGTTTCGAAATTCTACGTGTAACGGTCATAACGGTCGACAATGTCCGCCATTTTGAACTTTCTTATTTATGGCCCCATCTTCACGAAATTTGGTAGGCGGCTTCCCTGCGCTAACCAAAACCGATGTACGTACTTATTTCAGTGGTATGACGCCACTGTCGGCCGTCATATTGAACTTTCCAACATCACTAATTCTCCAACTTCCCGTGTAGGTAGAAGGCTGAAATTTGGCAGGCTCATTCCTTACAGCTTACTTACAAAAGTTAAGCACGTTTCGTTTCAAAATTCTACGCGTAACGGTCATAACAGTTGACAACGTCCGCCATTTTGAACTTTCTTATTTATGGCCCCATCTTCACAAAATTTGGTAGGCGGCTTCCCTGCGGTAACCGAAACCGATGTACGTACTTATTTCGGTGGTATGATGCCACTGTTGCCCGCCATATTGAACTTTCCAACGGTCTTTGTTACTTATGGGCCCATCTTCAAGAAATTTGGTACGTGGGTTCCCAACGCTAACTGAATCCTACTTACGTACATATATATACGTTCATAGCCTGCAGCTCGGTCACCGTGTGAGGCGGCGTTGGGTCCCCCATCCCAATGCCTCCCACGTTGTTGGCTGCCTGCCTATATAAGGCCGTCTGTCGCTCCGGTCTCTACATTCCCTTCCTTGCTTCGCCACGGGATTCACGTCTCCCTGCTGATAACTACAGCCTTTTTATTTAATCCACGGCTTCTCCGCTGTTTTATTGTTAGTTTATTACGATTATAGTTATTGTATAGGTATTTTAGACTTACTTTACATTGCTCAGGTACCCATTTCTTTTATCATTCCAACCCCCATTAACATGTCTATCGAGGTGATCACCATCGATCAAAGAACTGTCACTTACCGAGTGGTTTCCAAGCCTGGAGATGGCACCTACCTTTTCCATCCCCTGTGTTACATATTGCACGGCCATATCAGGCTCACTCTTGATATCCGGAGGAACATTGTGTCTTATGTATTGAATGACTGGGACAGGTTCAAGGTCTGGACTGATGACGGTACAGGAGATAATTATACTACACAGGAGCACTAGAAGAGTGAAATGCTTAAGCCCTTCACCTGTGGTTCTGCATGTGAGTTGATGGCTGCCGCTGAATTGTTCAGTTGTCGCTTTCAAGTGTACCGAAATGGCCAAATATTTTACACCTTTGGACAACCGCCAATGCCTCTTAAACATCTTAGATTCACAGGTGACGATTTCAGTAGTGGACACTTTGATGTTTATGAATGTTTAAACTCTCAAAAGCTGGATGTGAAGTTATCGATGAAACCGGTTGTATGCTTACAACGCTTGACAGATGCCGAATGTCACTTCAACACAAGTCCTGCAAATACTGTCGTAATTGAAACAAACCATGAAACTCAAACCGATTATGACAGCAGCAATCCAAGCTGTGAGATTTGAGACAAGATTACTGTTCACATGGCCAAATGTAAGTTGCATGCTCAAGAGTAAGCTCAGCGCACAGCTTGGTCATGTTACAACCGGAGGGCCGAACTGACAACATGGCATACAAAGAGATCCTTAACAAATAATTATTGGTATATTTTCCCTCAGTTTAAAAATGTTTAATTTTCTTCTTAATAAAAATTTTAAGGCAGTACTTCGCCGCTGCGAAGCGCGGGTATTTTGCTAGTCTAAAATATAAAGCAGAGTCGATGTATGTATGTTTGTTTGTTTGTCCGCCATACAAATCTGCATCAGGCGTCCGATTGCCACCAAACCTGGGAATGGGGCTCCTTTGTGACCAGGAGGAGGTCATGGGGTATGTTTGGTTGGGAAAAATGTTCGTGGTGAAGCACAGGGCACTTTTTCACCGACACAACGTTTGGCACACCCGTTGCAACAGATGTTAATCTCGGCGCCATCTAGCAGCACGTTTGGTCCTCGTGCGTCGCTCTTTACCCATGTTTATTTAAATTGCCAAGAGATGGCGCAAGTGTCCAAGTATGAGAAGGCTGACTGCTTTGATCGGGTGATGGCGAACTGCCGTATGGATGTAAAACGTGAACGACCCAGAAGGCGTGACTGGCTGACACACCCGCATTTCCGCACGTCACACTCCCACACGCACTGATAGTGCTGTATTTCATTCACCAACGTCCGTTATATGCAAGCACATTTGAACAGACACTCGCCTTAAAAACACATCATTTTCCCCACATGCAGCAGCAGTTGTATGTCACTTCTCTCTGTAGTTACCATCGCCAACGTCCGTTAGATAGCAGCACGGTTCAACACAGACGCTCCTTAGAAACAGTGCACCCCTCCCCAGTACGGTTTCAGTGCTACTCTTTCTCACTGGCTTTCCGTATTTGCAGTGCTATTTGCTCGCTTTCCGACTCACAGTACGATTTCAGTGTTGCTCTTTCTGACTGACTGGTGCTATTTGTTCGCTTTCCTACGTATTGCAAATAACGTAAATTCATCTCACTGTGGTGCTTATTCCGTACGTAACACCACGTAACACATTATAATTGTCCTGCTTTTCGCTAATATACCCACGCCACCGAAAAAAAGATGTAGAACTGGCAGGTCCACTTCAGATGCTACAAGAAAGTCTATCTCAAGGGCGTCTGAAACGTCACAGCAGACACAATCCAGAGTGGAGGAACTTACAGTAAAATGTGAATCACAAAACTGTTTGTTCTTTTTCTATGTTCTGTTTCTTTCATTTGGGAAATTCACCGGTTATAGGTTCCTAGGGCAACGCCGGGTACTCCTGCTAGTTCTTAATAAACAGAGTTTAACAAAAAAATGTGCGGAAACTTTTTGAACGCCCCTCGTATTTTGGAGAAATTAAGTGAGGTAGGATTATTGAAGTTGTGCTCATCGTAAACGTTCTAATGTAAGATAATGGACATGGAGGGGTGTAAGGGGTACATCAGGTGAGCTGATTTGTGTTTTCTAAAAAAAACTAGGGGGCTTCGCTTTGATCGCCACGAAACCCCCCACCCAAGCGCTACACGGCAAACCAATTGGCGTCTCTGCCGGTTGCGTTGTGAAGAGGGGGGCTGAACGCACCCCAAGGAGACACGGTCGCTCCTCTGAAACCCCCTCTTAAACAGATGGGAAACAAATAGTTTTTTGGGTTTTTTTTTTTACCTCCTCTTGCCATGCCACGTGATCTGCATCTCGCATGGCGCACTTCTGCCCTATCACCGATGTCCATATATTCGATCTCTTTTCGCTTTTACCTTTTCATCTATCGCATTGAATTTTGATTACGTGTTTGGACTTACATCGTGACAACGAAACGTATAACTGCCCGTGAGCGAGTATCGTTTCTTTCTCTCTACATGAACTGTGTCTGACAATAGCAATCACATAAATGACAAATGATTGGACCGTGGGCGTGGTGATGTAGGCAGGACTTTTCCAAATCTCTTTACATAAAGTCTTGTTTGGTGGGTCTTGAAATTTTCTCTCACGGGATTTCACTTTCCCCAAACAACAAATCTTTTTAATTCTCGCGGATACGCCTCTTCATTGGGAGGCAACACGAATTCGACGACCTACGAGTCTCGGACTTAAAGTTTAAATCTGAACAATATCTTCAATCTCTATTCACTGTTCTGTTATTTCACCGAGTAATAATTTCTGTTTGTCTGCGCTAATGCGATCTTTGCTATCAGTTTTTTGAGACTTTCGAATTTTCATACTTCCATACACTGCATGTGGATCGCGCCAACATTTTTTTAATTCTTTACGACGTTCTACTTTGTCATCTACTCTTTGTCTTTTATTTCCGGCCTCGGGTGTGGCTAAATCTCTTGGCACAAAGACTCATCTCACAGGACGTGAAAGTGTCTCTCTGAGAAAATCCCATCTCATCTCCTTCCATCCTTACAAGGTTTATTTTTTTATAATAGAGATAACATGGAGTTCAGTATTCAAATCCATGGCGTGGCCTTGAAGAACAGCAATGCGTTGCACGATTAGACATGCAAGTAAGGATTTTACTACCTCCTGTACACGTGACGATACAACTGCTACTAACTGGCAGCACCACAGAGTACTTGGTCGTCTGTTACAGGGGTCTCAAGTCCAGTCCCAGTGCTCTGTCGGTCGCTTATCTAAAAACACCGGGTGAACTACCAGTTATGCAGATGACATGCAGCTTTACTTATCTATGGTATCTTAGGACCCTCTCATCCAAGGCTGCCAGGTCCTAAAAACATTCACAGCTCAACGACATCTCAAAAACCCCATAGTGTCACAAGAAACTAGCCCAACATCTGACACAGCAGAGGGCAGGGGGCTGGGACCCCCTTCGGAGACTCGAGAATGACTGAATCAGTGTGTACCTTCAAAAGAGATTTGTGAGTACGTACAGGACCGTCTTAACAGCATTATAGGCCCCCCGGGCAAAGCAGTGCACTGGGACCCCCTAGCTGCACAACAAGAACACAACATACATAGATTTGCATGGGGGTCCCCAGGTAACTGCCCAGCATGCCCATGCGTTAAGACGGCCCTAAGTACATATTAAGGTCCAAACTGCAGGAAAGGGGCACCCCCCCCCCCTTTCCAATGGGTGAAAAGCATGCCAGAGAGAGAAGCGGTTTCGAAAAAGAGCCCAAAATACCACACTTTACTTAGAAAACCAAAAAAAAATAAAAATCTGGAACCCATGAAGTTCCATTTTTTTTCCCCCAACAGACACAATGAAAAAAAGAGTCCAAGTGGGCATAAACATCAAGGACCTGCCAACACTGTGCTGATCCAATGTTGTGTATTTCTAAATGAATGACTAGGAATTCAGTCATTGTCCTAACACAGGGTCACGGGGGTCTGCTGGAGCCACTCCCAGCCAGCACAGGACGCAAGGCAGGAACAAACCCCGGGCAGGGCTCCAACCCACCGCAGGGCATACACACACACACCAAGGACAATTTCGGATCGCCAATGCACCTAACCTGCATGCCTTTAGACTGTGGGAGGAAACCCACGCAGACACGGGGAGAACATGCAAACTCCACGCAGGGAGGGAGGACCCGGGAAGCGAATCCATGTCACCTTACTATGAGGCAGCAGCGCTACCCACTGCGCCACCGTGCCGCCATGACTAGGAATTCCCTCAAGGTAAATAAAGACAAAACAGAAATCTTCGTTGTTGGCAAAAATGAAAATAGCAAAGGTCTTAGAAATAAATTTGGTCTCTTAGCAATACAAGTCATGGCACAAATAAAGAATTTTGGGGTATTCATGGAGTCTGACCTAAATTTTAAAATCGCACATTAACCAGATTACTAGGATTGCATTTTTTTTATTTAGGGAACACAGCAAAAGTTCGACCTGTCATAACACTGCAAGATGACGAGAAATTCATTCACGTTCAACAGAGGGCGACGCCTCAGTGTGGTCAGACTCGACATTTCTTCAACCTTCGTTTTTGGCATCACAGCCTTTCCAATGACTATTAAGTCTGCCTATTTGTGCTCTTTCTCATTTTTTTTTTTTTTTTTTTTACTAGGCGGCAAAGCCCCCTGCTCGCTTCGCTTGCCAACCCCCGGTCGGGTGCTTATGCGCCAGCCATTTCACGTCTTTGCCGCTTGCTTATGGGTAAGCCGATGTACAATTTGAACAGATTGTTATTTTCATGGGAACTGAATTTCTAATACATCCAATCTACAAACTACTGCAACAATGTATTATGATACTAGGGGGCTTCACCCCCTGCTCACTTGGCTCGCCAACCCCCGAGCCTGTGCTACATGCCAGCCACTTCACATCTCTGTCGTTCACGTATGTGGATTTCACTTTGACCAAACTACAAATCTTTTCATTCTCACGGATACGCCTCTTCATTGGGAAGAAACACTACTTTGATGGCAACACGATTTAGATGATCTACAAATCTCCAACTTAAAGTTTAAATCTGAACAATATATTCAATCTCTTTTCACTGTTCTGTCATTTCACCGATTAATAATTTCCGTTTGTTTGCGCTAATGTGATTTTTACTATCAGGTTTTTGAGACTTTCAAATTTTACTGCTTTCATAATCTCTAACCTGCTCTGCGTGTGTACCGTGCCAACTTTTTTGAACTTAACGACGTTCTACTTTGTCTTCTACTCTTTGTCTTTTATTTCCAACCCCACTTGAACCTGCTAGATTTTCAATTCCACTTGGCCCGTGCCGATTACTACTTTCCTTATTTTCCAAATTTGCACTTAGATTATTATTGTTCTTTTTTGAATTCTTTTCTCTCCAACATTTTTGGGCCTCTTTTCGACCTGCTACCCTTTCTTCTTCGTTTAGTCGTTTTTCGCGTCATCTAGAACATATAAAATTATTGTCCAGAAAAGCTTCTTTAAAGGATGAAACTGGAGACTTTTCATAAAGGAATTAAAATGGGAGAAACGTTAAAATTTATAAGAGCTGAGAGCGCCGGAAGTGTGTCTAACAAAAGCATTCACACCAATGAGAGGTGAGAGGACCGCGGGCGTGGGCCGTGAACGGGAAACGGTGGAGAGGAGGGCGGGACTTGAGAAAATCTCTTGGCAGTAGTCTCATCTCGTCTCAAGATTTTCTTTTATAATAGAGAGACAAGCCTTATCCGGTATTGTGTCTTGCCTTCTGCATGTAGGCCTTCCAACCTGCAGGGAAAAACTTAGAGGTTGGTGGCAGAATTGGCACTCCAGCCACCATAAAAAACCTCCCACTGTTCCACTCCATCTGAACTGGTGTGGTGCTGAGGTGTCACCCGTTGCATGGCTGCACTCGGGTCCTAATCTGGGTCCTGAGTTGGTTTGCTGTGTGGTGGGTGCGGCGATGCGTTGTATCAGCGCCAGCTCCTAACCTCTCTCTCTTCTGCACAGTGCCAGGCTCTGTGAGTCTGGATCGGATTAAGTGGGACGTAATGTGTACGTTACCGGCATGCCAAGGATGTAGCAAATCCAGTTTGAACTGGTTACTTGTGTGTACATACGAGGAGGGACCCAAAAATAATGAGAATTTATTTATTTTTTTAAATCGTATATTTCTCAGAACATTTCCAAAATTGAATCACCCTTGAAATTCTCTCCCTGAGATGCAATGCACGATTCCCACCGCTTGTTAAATTGTTGAAAAATGCTCTGAAACTCTTGCAAAGTGGTAGCCTTCCGTGCCTCCATCGTATGCTTCTTGACCTCCTCTCCATCCCGAAAATGCTTTCCTCTTCGTTCTTGGAAATAAGAAAAAAAATTGCAGGGTGCAAAGTCCAGGGAGTGGGGAGGTTTGGGATACCGTTGTTATCCCGTCTCTCGTGAGAAACTGCCGCACGCTCAAGGCTGTGTGTGGTGGGAGTGTTGTCGTGATGCAGAAGCCACGATCGCCACAATTTGGGTCGTTTTCTCCGCACTGCATTGTGCAATCGCTCGAGCAATTTCAAGGACGCCGCTTGGCCATATGATGCAGTGGGCAGTCTAGCACACGCACCTAGTGGCAAACGTTGTAACTAACGCCCCTCCAGCCATTTTTTTTGGCCCCCCCCCCCCCCCGTAAGCTATGACGTCTTTAAGGTGTTTACCACTCTCCCATATACCTTCAAATACACACATACTTACACGCAGTGTACACACAGCTCAGCTCCTAATGCGCTGCGCTGATCTCTGCTTTTCATCAAGGCCAGCCTCAATCAGCTGGGACTTCTGGTTGACTCTGCCCGTTTCTTGGCCCACCCGCTTGTTTCAGAATAACGCACTGACTTGCTTTACGGCTTCGAGTTGAAGGGTGAGGTTTATGTTGACCAAGGTGGTGTCACTTAGTGGCTCCCTGTAATAATATCACATGCTCCACTGGGGTCCAGAAATCAGGACAGTTCTTCTTATCTATCTGGTGCCCTCATTACCTCATGAACCTAAAATGGTCGTCCAGGGCTGAGACGGGATGAAGACATCCTCTCCCATTTCTCCAGTGTCACTCAGTGCTGGTTAACCTATCTGGCAACACAGATGGTGACACCCACTTAGCATGCCACGCTCTACATGCCCCTCGCACCGTTAACAACCCACTTGCCTTCTGCGGTGCCGGCACAGAAGGTGTGGAGGAAATGAGAGCAGCATCAAGGCGGCCGTGGGGTTAATCTGATGTGACCCTTAATTCCCACCAAAAAATGACATTGCAAGTGAAGTGACGACAAGAAGACGAGGACTCATCTGGGTGGGGGGGGTCTTGGGGTTCAAAATAAAAAGGTGGAAGCCATCAGGAGCTGAATATCACAAAAGGAAACGTTCTGTCAACTGTGTGCACTTTATTGTCACAGTGTGATGGCGTCACCAACACTATAAGCACAAACAAGCCGGCTACGCCAGATGTGGGAATGTAGCCTGCAGGCTATTAACCACCTGCTTGTGCGGAGCTACCTGTTCATTTATTTTTATGTTCTTCATATGCGCAACGACGCATCACCAAGTTCTGTAGGGTCAGAAACGTTTTAAGGAAAAACGCACACGTTCAGCCTGAAGTTACTGTAATGTCACAATAATTACCTAATGAATCACGCTCCCTAAACCTGTCTGCATTGTCATATTACGTCAACCGAGGATACACCCCAGGATCTGACTGCGTTTATATCCCTGACTAGCAAAATACCCGCGCTTCGCAGCAAAGAAGTAGTGTGTTAAAGAAGTTATGAAAAAGAAAAGGAAACATTTTAAAAATAACGTAACAATGTAATTGTTTTGTGACTGTTATGAGTGTTGCTGTCATCAAGGATTTGATTATCATTATTTCTTTCAATCAGGTTCGTATTTGGAGGATGTGTTGTGTTCAAGTTACATTCCGTGTTTGTCAACCGTTGTAAACATAACAGGTTTCATTCATCAAAGTGTTCACTACCCAAATCGGTACTCGTGAATCTAAGATGTTTAAAAGGCATTCCCGGTATTAAGTTGTGGATTTGCCTGCGAATATTTAGCTGCAGCGTGTCTATGAACGTAATTTAAACTTAAGCTTTACACCGTGCTTTCCTATTGATATGTCTACAAAGGCTTGTTCAGCGTCAGAGGGTTGTTCCTTTCTTACTGCATCAATAAACAGCTCGTCTTCCTCTTTATCTGAGACATCACACACTGCATGCACGGGTTTACCTTTCCCAGTCCTGCAAAGTCAGTTCACGTGAGCCGCTCGGAGTACATGCATCGAAGGTTCTCAGCTGTGCTTGTGCTATCTCGTGCGATGTCCACGGCTTTATTTAATGTTAGCTCAGACCCGGCACTTAAAAGTTTCTCTCGCACTTTCGCTGAGTTTGTGCCAAACGCTATTCTATCCCTAACCATCTCATCTTCGTTTGTATAAGCACAGTCCTTCACCAGCAATTTTAACTCTGTTACAAAGTGATGAAAAGTCTCGTTTACACCCTGCGTCTTCTCATTAAACTTGTATCTCGCGAATATCGTATTTGTCGTAGGCATGACAAACACCAGCGGCAGCCTGTCTATGAACTTAATTTAAACTTAAGGTTTACACCGTGCTTTGTTTCCGCAGTAGCTGCACTTATGAATATGCTTGTATGCGTCACTCACTTCATATTCTTTTGCTGCCTTCTCAATTGTGTAATGTGTTTTTTGTTCAGCGCTCTTTGGAGCTCTTCCTTTTTCTCTGCGTACTGCGTTCACAGTCAGTTCACTTGAGCCGTTCGGAGTACATGCATCGAAGGTTCTCAGCTGTGCTTGTGTTATCTCATCCGATCTCGCGATGTCCACGGCTTTATTTAATGTTAGCTCAGACCAGGCACTTAAGTTTCTCTCGCACTTTCGCTGAGTTTGTGCCAAACACTAGTCTATCCCTGACCATCTCATCTTCGTTTGCTAAGCACAGTCCTTCACCTGCGAATATTTAGTGGCAGCGTGTCTATTGGATTGCTGCTGACGGATGGCCTTATATGGGCAGGCACTCAATTACGTGGGAGTTGTGACGATGAGGGACGCAACTCCGCCTTACACAGCGACCGAGCTGCAGGCTATGGCCGTATATATGTATGTAAGTAGGTTCCAGTTATGACCGTTACACGTAGAATTTCGAAATGAAACCTGCCTAACTTTTATAAGGAAGCTGTAAGGAATGAGCCTGCCAAATTTCAGCCTTCTACCTGCACGGGAAGTTTGAGAATTAGTGACGTTGGAAAGTTCAATATGGCGGCCAACAGTGGTGTCATAGCAGCGAAATAAGTATGTACATCGGTTTCCGTTAAAAGTTTAATATGGCGACCGACAGTGGCATCATACCACCGAAATAAGTACCAAATTTCAGCCCTCTACCTACACAGGAAGTTGGAAAATTGGTGACGTTGGAAAGTTCAATATGGCGGCCGACAGTGGCGTCATACCATTGAAAATAAGTAAGTACATTGGTTTCGGTTAGTGCAGGGAAGCCGCCTACCAAATTTCGTGAAGATGGGGCCATAAATAAGAAAGTTCAACATGGCGGACGTTGTCGACCGTTATCGACCGTTATGACCGTTACGTGTAGAATTTCGAAATGAAACCTGCCCAACTTTTGTAAGGAAGCTGTAAGGAATGAGCCTGCCAAATTTCAGCCTTCTACCTACACGGGAAGTTGGAGAATTAGTGATGAGTCAGTGAGTGAGTGAGTGAGGGCTTTGCCTTTTATTAGTATAGATTATTTAAAAGCTGCAATCAGCAACACGGGTCAGTAATACCAGAATAACACTTCACGGGGGGCAACTGCTTGGGTGTATTTAACTAAAAGAAGATCTGATAAGAGAGCGAAGCAAATGCGCAAAGCAAAATACTCCGTAGACAACGTTATTCGTATAGTTGCTGAATCGGACACTGATGTTCCACAATTCAAATGAGATGCAAATGATCTGGAGATTAAAAATGAAAGTGATGTACCAGCATCAGCTCATCAGTCCCTAGCTGAACGCTTTCGTGTAGCGACCGGCAGCGGCGTGAAGATACTACTGTACGTCATTATACACCGACACCAACCTCAAAAGAGTTAATAGCACTGTCAGTTACGTTAAACAGCAGTCATGAAAGCTCTGCAGCTATTGTGTTATGTTTAAGTGATATCGATATCGATGTATAGAGGGTGGTCCAGATCTAATTATGCAATTTTCATTACGCTATAACTTATTAAGTTTATTACATAGAAAATCACCCAAAAAATCCCGGACCATCGAGAAAGTGTGTGAACTGACGACATGAAGAATCGCCTTCGCGCTGAACTGGAATCGCCCCCGCATAAATCAAAGTCATCCAGACCATCTGGATCTGCATAATTAGATCTGGACCACCCTGTAGATTGGACCGGGGGTATGATCTCCCCCAGGGCGCTAGGTGGCAGTCCCCTCCCTGTGTCGCAGCGGTGCCTCAGATTCCCACAGGGCATCATGGGAATTGGAGTTCGGCACAGCCCTATTGGGTTCCGTGGGTGCTGCGGAGTTCTATTTTGTCAGGCTACTGCCTTACCAGGAAGTACTCCCGGGTTGAGGATAAAAGGAGCCCGCTGCTACCACTCCAGGAGCCAGAGCCAGGAGGAAGATGATGAAATGGTATCGGCTTTGTGCTTAGATCAAGTGACTACGATGCGATACAGCGGCAGTGCACGTATAACAACAAACGCGAGCGGTTTCTGTGAGGCAGAGTTACCAAAGACTAAATAGTGTCGGCGTTGTGCTTTCATCTAGTGACCAAAAGCTCAAACAGTGAAGAAGCAGAAGTTGACTTCCGCGAAACGGAATTATGGTAGCGTTAAATGAACTAAATACTGATTCAAATAATAGGTTTTATTTATTCAGATGACGAAATTTCACACCACGCTAAATTTGGGAATCCACGTATTGTTGTATTTAAACAGTTTCATTGGTTTTTGCTCACAACAGGCTTGTCATAAAGGGTTTTGCACAGATAAATTAAATTTCAGGGACCGCGATGCGTACCACCTGAAAAGGCTCCGCGTACCACAGTTTGGGAACCGCTGCTCTATGCTACACCGCTTGACCGATTTGAACCAAATTGTGCATAGTTGCTCTCTAGGTCCATACGGGGAAGATAAACTACTTTGGAACGCAAAATATTGACCCTCGGGGGTCCCAGTGTTTTGCTTTTTTTTTTTTTCTCTCCCCCGTACGCAGTGCCAGCTGCTGGCAAAGAGCAAATGAAACATCCGAACAAACTAAAAACCAAACCAGCAGACAAAATAACCAGAAGCTTAACATTACCTCCCCGGGCAGTGCCATGTGCTGCTTCTACCTACTGTAACATACAGAGGAGCATCGGGCACTTCTGCGCATGTTAGGTGGGGTCTGATCAAGAGTGGGAGTGCAGCGCAACACAAAGGTGAACTAAAGGGATGTCCTTTTAACTTTTGCTTTGTCGGCTTCTCTTGACGATTCAAACACTACGAAGTGTCCACCCTGAACGAAGAGGACGACTCAGACATGACAGCATTGAAGCTTGCAACCCAGCAAGGAGTTACAGCAATTCTGAAATCAAATCGGACCCAAAAAGAACAAACTGTCGACTCACAAGAGCAGAGATGCTGACCGAGAGGCAGTGTGGGTGACGGACGGGACCAGGATCACAATTTAAAAAACACTTTTGCTTTCTTTCCTTAACCCACTCAATAAATAAATACTCTGGCATCGCTGGGTACTTTGATTAGTAATGTATAAAGTACACAGCTCCAGAGATGACTGCGTTCTTTCATTTATTCTTACCCTCAAATCCAGTATTTTCAATTGACTATGTTAATTAATGTTGACTTATTTTATTTTCTTACTGTGTCTCTTATTTTTCTATTCTTCATTATGTAAAGCACTTTGAGCTACATTTTTTTTGTATGAAAATGTGCTATATAAATAAATGTTGTTGTTGTTGTTGTTTAAGATATTTACTATCATTTATGTGTTCATAAGGCCGGGTTTATACTTCATATTTTATACTTTATACTTCATTATACTAATGTGCGCCAATGGACGCTCCCGCTGCGCAAGCGTTGTACTGTTTATACTTGCGCATGTACTTCTGGAGGAATCCAGCAGGTGGCAGTGCGAGATATCATCACGGTAAGAACAGGTTCGGGTTCGGTGTGTTGTGAATTACCTGGAACAGCCATTAAATTCCGATGACACCTTACCGCAATATCTCTGAAAAGGATGTTTAATGATTAAATCCATCAATCCAGGGATGTGTCCATTTCAGCTGGCATTGAGCACGAGGCAGAAACAATCCCTGGACGGGCATCAGGTCATCGCTAGGTGAATACAAGCACACACACACACTGGCGTCATTTTAGTGTCACCAAATCTGCATGTCTTTGGAAGGGACCCGCAGCACAGTGTGGAAACCCAGCAGGAAAACATGAGAAGTCTAGGCAGGGCACACAAAGGGACGCGACTCCCTGCGAGACAGCAGTGCCACCTTGCCACCCCCATATGTGTAATTATTAACAGTATTCGTTATTTAAATGAAGTTAACGATTTATCTGTAAAATGGAACATACATGCGCTAATGCATTTCATCAAATGAATGCTGGGAACGCGTGGCAGCCATGATGTGTGCGCGTCTGCGTTCTGAGCGTGAAGTATAAACCGGCCCTAAGAATTCCTAAAAATCACTTGGGTTTGGTTTGGCTGGCGCCTCCCGACTCTCCAGCCCTAGAAATCCCCCACATATCAAGTATAAATGTAAGGATTCTAAATGTGCAGAGAGCTGGACTATCAAGCATGTAACGTGTTCGGTGTGGCGATTGCTGCTGTCAATGCCGGAGGAAGACCCAGAAGGACTTAGCGATTAACAACTGGGTCAGATTTAAGAGGGCATTTACGACGGTCTACTTTAACGATAAAGTAAACTACGAGGTTAAAGCGGACATTTCGAGATTCAAGCCGAAATTTCCACTTTAATCACCAAATACACCTTTTCACTGTGTCCCTATCTTTTTTTTCCTCTGTGGCCCAAATACGCCGCCATACATTCTGATAAACATAAAGACGGCACAGAAGATGGTATGTGAGACTTTTAAAATGTATCGTGTCATTACGATCGGGAATATGCGACGCTTGAATATAAGAGCACAACGAATGCACCTGTATGTCAGCATTTGGCTTCACCACATCAAACATCGAAGCAGGCACATCAATCCCGTAGGGTCACCAAAGCGACTAGCTGTCACATGTCGATAGTAAACGGACACTCTGACGTCACATTCCGATTTTTATCACACTGCGCCCCCGGCTTTTTGCTGGTACTGCAATTCATGCACGCGTCACATTAATTTCGGAGGACCTGCTCAGAGTCAAATGAATGCTGGGAACGCGTGGCAGCCATGATGTGTGCGCGTCTGCGTTCTGAGCGTGAAGCATAAACCGGCCCTAAGAATTCCTAAAAATCACTTCAGTTTGGTTTGGCTGGCGCCTCCCGACTCTCCAGTCCTAGAAATCCCCCCACATATCTATCACATGCCGTTCGACTCGTCCCAAGGTCTACTTATGGAAGACGTTGAGCGTTTTTGATTTTCCTCTATTTCTGTCACCCTTGACCCGAAAACCTCTCATTTTTAGGCTTTTTTGGACCATATCTTGTGCAGGAGATTACACCTTTATGACAAAGAGCAAACCAATAGGCATCTACAACAATGATCAGAAGGAGTTGGGACGTTGTGTGTGCCACTTCAAATAGACCCCTTAATGGGCTACAAGGGGTCAAAGTTACTCTTTTTTACAAAACTTGGAAAAAATGAGGATCGGTAATATAGGCATGCAGAGTGTTGTTTTAAGCTAGTTCATGGCTGCCGATCCCAAAGGTGATATTTTTGATATCTGATTCTTTACCAGTGGTCCTAGCCCTCTAAGAGTTACTCCAAGAAGGTTTAAAATGCCGGATTTCAAACAAGCATGTGGGGTATCATTTAAACTGTTTCACGGTTAGTGAGTACGAATGTTGAGGGTATTTTTGATCCTTTGAACCTCAGAGAATGAAAATCGACAAATGTCGATTACAATAAAGAATATTTTGTCATTTAACATTTCAACTGAACCATTTGATTTTTTCAAATATTTGATGTAACTGTTCTTGTTTATGTTGCACTTCTACCCCATTAAGCAAATCATCACATTTCTTATGCACACCTCGAAATTGTGCTGCTTACACTTTGCACTATCGTATTAAACGAAGGCATCGGGTTTTTTTTTTTTTTTTTTT
>JANRMT010062791.1:174905352-174928772 GCA_026402145.1 Polypterus bichir lapradei | reverse complement strand
GTTTTGGCACGGGGGGGTGGGGGTGGGGGTCTCCACATACCCGACACTGGCGCCCAGACTCTACTCTGGCCATTTTCGGGTCTCTCAAAATATCCCGCGTACTCCTGACGTCCCGTTCTCAGTGACAGCAGCTGGCAGAGGTCGGGGGTCGCCTTCAAACCTAAGTGCCACTCAAGACTATAATGCAAAGGGAGAGGGGGGCGTAAATCGTCTCCAGCCTGTAGGTGGCCTCTCAGAAATAAAAGGCTGCGTTTACGGGGTTTTCTAAAATCCAGATTCCTCTTCCGCCCCAATCGAGACGGTATCCCTTCATTTCACCTGTAAACCCCCCCCCCCCTCCTCCCCTCCTCCCCTCCCCCCCTCCATTACACAGCTTCGCGACGTGCGTATCTGGGGGGTAAACAGACACCAACAAATGTCCCCTTGCAGAAAAAAGAAGCTCCGTTGTCCGTATCAGCCGAAGGATAAGTAAGCCAACCCCGGCCCAATCCCGCCCCGTCCAGCTCCAGTTCTCCAGGCAGGTCAAAACCTCAAGCAGCCCTGACACTACGAGACCTGCAATAACGACTGCTGAACCGAGAATAGCGGCACGACACGAACAGCATCGGCGACAGAGCGTTACCATCTTGCGTCGTCTGCAGCGGCTCCCAGTCCCGCCCCACTGGCAGTAACGACTCACTCCATTGGTTGGCCCGGCACGCGCCTACAAGGGGCGGGCTTAAGCGATTTGTGATAGTCGCTTCAATCCCGTGTAGCTTTATTAAAACATATGGTGTGGACTAATTTAACTGTGACGTCATTGTTCCAGTCATCAGTTGACAGGCGATATGCAAACAAAAGACGCACACTTGCCATGACAGACACATACTCTAGCATGCGTGCTACAGATGCACACACACGTAAACACATAGTCAACCTACACAATACAAACGTTCTGACATGCGCAAAGGCACACAAACGTGCAGGAGGACGTACGCCTCTCCAGCCACTGGACATTCCAGAGAGAGCAAAGCCTCTCAGTCCGTTAAGTACGGAAAACACACACACGGGGATCACTACATACAACATAGGGGGCCATGCAACACACTCTCATACACTGCCTTTGTCACTTAACAGCACACCCTCACTCTTTGACACATACGCACTCTCATACGCACACACGTACATACACACACACACTCTCAAATATAGAACCCACCCCCCGACACACTCAGGCATGGCAAACACATGAACAGCAGCTCCACGTGCGCTAACACCTGAGGAAACACACAGTGGCTCTCTGACATGCGCGTAACCAATGAAAATGTATCCTGAAAGGCACTATATAAAACAAAATAATGGACATACACTTTGAAACAGTCTATAAAATTTAAATTAAAAGGCACTATAGATTAAAATTATGGACATTTACCATGAAATGCACTATAAAACAAACATAATGAACTTCAAATATCAATCATCGATCAAAACATCTATCAGCTGTTAAAAATATATTTGCAGCTTATCTGTTATATATTGCCTTTCATATCTATCTATTTATTATATAGTACATTTCATTTCTATCTATCTATCTATCTATCTATCTATATATAGTGCCTTTCATATCTATCTATCATATATTATTATATATAATCTATTTATTATATAGTGTCTTTTATCTGTCTATCTATTATATAGTGCCTTTCTTATCTATCTATCTATCTATATATATAGTGCCTTTCTTATTTATCTATCCATTATATAGTGCCTTTCATATCTATCTATCATATATTATTATATATAACCTATTTATTATATAGTGTCTTTTATCTATCTGTCTATCTATCTATTATAAAGTGCCTTTCTTATCTATCGATCTATCTATCTATCTATCTATCTATCTATATATATAGTGCCTTTCTTATTTATTTATCTATCTATCATATAGTGCCTTTCATATCTATCTATCATATATTATTATATATAATCTATCTATCTATATAGTGTCTTTATTATCTATCTATCTATCTATCGTGCCTTTCACATCTGTCTATCTATCTATATATATAGTGCCTTTCATATCTATCTATCATATATTATTATATATAATTTATTTATTACATAGTGTCTTTCTTATCTATCTATCTATCTATCTATCTATCTATCTATCTATCTGTTATATAGTGCCTTTCATATCTATCTATCATATATTATTATATATAATTTATTTATTACATTGTGTCTTTCTTATCTATCTATCTATCTATCTATCATATAGTGCCTTTCCTATCTATCTGAAAAGGGCTTATGGATTTATGTTGACACAACATTTTTATCAAGTTATTAAAAAGGCAAATAAAATATTAGGCGATATCATAAAATCTTTTAATTAAAGTTGATGGGCATTATGCTCCAACAATTTAATGTTCTTGTAAGACTACATCTGGAGTGCTGTGTGCAGTTCTGGTCACTACACTACAACAAAGACACAGCAGCACTTGAGGCTGTGCAGAGGAGAGCAGCCAGATGCATCATGGGACTGAAGGACATGTCCTACTGTGACAGACTCAGAGGATTAAACCTGCTCAGTCTGAGCAGAGGAGACCACGCGTGGACCTCATCCAGGTATTTAAAATCCTCAAAGACTTTGATGAAGGAGATCAGCAGAATTCCTTCATCTTAACGGTGAATTGCGTACTCCAGGACACCTAGTTGGGATTAAGGGGAAGTGCATACAGGACTGAGGCCAAGAAGCACTGCTTTACACAATGAGTTGTGGGACTTGGAAACACAATCCTGAAACTTCCAGAAACATTAAGGGCCTTTAAAAAGAATCTGAAGGAGACATTGGGACAGCTGAGCACTGAGCTAAACAAACAAGTGACAAATGGACTGAGTGGTCTCCTGTCATTTGTCACATTTCTTATGTTCTCATGTTTCACAATCCAAAGCCATGCTGGTTAGGTGGAGCGACAGTGCTAAACTGGCCCCGATGTGTGTGTGTGTGCCTGTTTATGTGTGTGTGTGTGTGTGTGTGTGTGCCTGTTTATGTGTATGTGTGTGTGTGTGTATGCTGACCCGGTGATCCAGGGTTTGTTCCTGCCTTGTGCCCTTTGCCCGCTGAGGTAGCCTTCAGATCCCCTACATCTCTGCTCATTCTAAGTGGGTTTGAAAAGCGGATGTTATGTTAAAGGGGGTCTAAACCGGGGGTCACTGCTGATCATATGTAACACGTTTAAAATATTGATGATGTAGGTGTCTTTTAAAGGGTCCAAGGGCTAGATCCGGCCCACGCACCTCGAGCTGAAGTAATCAGCCTGTGAATGGAGTCCGCTCTTGTCTCGTCACCCGGGGGGCCGACGGCCTTCTTTTTTTTCTGCAAGCCAAACCTCCCTTGGGGCGTCCTGCCGCGTTAGTCATTTCCTTGTTCTTTACTCGACGTGGCTTGGCTGCTCTTCCTCTTCTCCTTCTCACTTCTAGCCGCCACTTTGTTTTTCTGTTCCTGACTTCTTCCTCCATGACCAGAGCTCATACACGCGGATGCCACCTTTATTTTACTTTTTTGAAACTTTTGTGAAGTGCTTGGACAGAGCAGACATATAAAACTGAATCTTCCAGGTGGTCCTGAACACCTCCAGTTTGCATGTCATCACAACTGGTCCACAGACGATGCCACAGTCTTTACCTTTCATACCATCCTGTCACACGTGGGTGACAGATGTGGCCATGCCAGGCCTGACTGGAGATGACAGCTCTGCATTGGACACTGCGGGACCAGCCAGGCTCAGTTTAGGACTCAGTACCACCCTCTGTCATGGAATTACGGACTCCGTAACCAACTTTGAGGAGGTGGCTTACAGAGAAGCGATGTAGTGGTGCCAGGGCAACAATCTGACCCTGGAAAAATCAAGGAGCTGGGCACGGACTTCATGTAGAAGCCTACCTGCTGACTCAATGGTGCCAAGACATCTCACCTTAATGTCAGCAAAAGGCAAAGAGGTGGGCAGAGACTTCAGGTAGCAGATGGCAGACCACCCTGCTCATTGCCACCCCTTGTAATATAATTTTGGACTTTCTAAGTAACAGACCTCAGCATGTGTAGACTGGCAAAGTGAAGTCACATCATCTGCGTTGACCCTTAACACTGGCACTCCACGGGGTGGTGTGCTGAGCCCTCTGCTAGGACTGTGTGGCCAAGAACTCCATTATGTAGTTTGTTGAGGACACTACCATCACAGGCCTGATCACCAACTTTGATGAGATGGCTTACAGAGGAGAGATGCAGTGGTGCCAGGGCAACAATTTGACCAAGAAAGACCAAGGAGCTGGGCACGGACTTCAAGTGGAAGCCTACCTGCTGACTCAGTGGTGCCAGGACATCTTACCTTAATGTCAACAAAAGGAGGAGGGCAAGGGGGTAGGCAGAGACTTCAGGAAGAAGTGTACCTACTGATTCAGTGATGCCAGGACAACCAATTCACCTTAATGCCAGCAAAAAACAAGGAGCTGGGCACAGACTTCAGGTGGAAGCCTACCTTCTGACTCAGTGGTGCCAAGATTTCTCACCTTAATGTCAGCAAAAGGCAAGGAGGTGGGCAGAGACTTCAGGAAGCAGATAGCAGATCACCCTGCTCATTACCACCACCTGTAATAGAATTTTGGACAGCATGTGTAGACTGGCAAAGCAAAGTCACATCATCTGTGTTGACTCTTAACACTGGCACTCCACGGGGTGGTGTGCTGAGCCCTCCACTGGGGATGTGTGGCCTGGAACTCCATTATGTAGTTTGTTGAGGACACTACCATCACAGGCCTAATCACCAACTTTGACAAGATGGCTTACAGAGGAGAGATGCAGTGGTGCCAGGACATCATTCTGACCAAGAAAGACCAAGGAACTGGGCATGGACTTCAGGAAGCAGATGGAAGGTCACACTGCTCATTGCCACTCTCTGTTAATGCATTTTTGGACTTTCTAAGCAATAGACCTCAGCACATGCAGACTGGCAAAGCAAAGTCCCATCCTCCACGCCATTCTTGATATCCAGTGAGAGTGCCACAGCTGTTGGATGGGCATCAAGACTAAGCAGAATGGTGATTGCTTGCCCGATTGGGATGCCATGGAGAAAAAAAATGGATGGACGGGCTTTCCAGCCGGGTTGGTTGTCAGTAACTTCCCCATAAAGGAAGGAGAGAGGATGTCTGCTTCCTGGGGTCATATAACGATACGAGAGGTGGCAGCATTCCCTAGGTGGAGTTCCCTTTTGTACACTGGCACACTGGAAATTGAGGTGCTTGTGTGTCATCAGGGGGAGCTGCCAGCTACCAACTTTGGGGGGGGGCGGTGATTTCTGCTTGGCCCAGAAGTGCTTTAAAAAGTGCAATGTTGTGCTCCCAGGTGTAAAAGAAGCCACCTCACTTTCATCAGGGAGTCGGAGTCGGGAGGAAGAGGACGACGCCCACTGTGGAGTGAGAGGAAGGAGACAGGAAGGCATTTGATTTATTTGATTCTACTGGGTGGACTGACCTATAAGCCCGTCAAGGTTTAGTTATGAAGTGAACTGACTTCGGTTCAAACTTGGAATTGTGCCCGTGGCAGTTCAGGGCTCCCTGGCACCCCCTAGTGTCTACACCAGCCTCGTCCAGTCCATCTGGGATAAATATCAAAATTACCCAGGCTGGGTTGTACCTCCATCCATACTGACCTTCCATTACAGCCTCCTGGGTGGGCAAGGAATCCCCCCACCACCCCAGTCGGGGTGCCCATCCATTATCCTCAATGGCGCTTTCAATACATAGAGTCCTGTGAAAAAGTAAGTGCACCCCGTAAACAGCAGATGGTGCCCACAGATAAAGGTGATCTGCTTGAATAAAGCACAAGGACAAGGACAAAGTGTCTTTTCAATCATTTTGTCCCTCGCAATGGTCAGTCGATGTAACATCACATGTCAGTCCTTCCTTCATTCTCTGCCATCTCCTCCACTCCACCCAGGCGAGTGTTGCCCATCTCCTGTCCCGACTCCGACCCAAAAGTGCCAGTCCAGTGTTCAGTCTGTTGCTTCTGAGAAGCACTTCCAGGTCAGGTGGGACCACACGGGTCATGGCGCAGTTGGTATATGATGCCTCCCCCTGGTGGCCACGACGGGATGCCGCCACCTAGTGTACAGTTATGGGCTCTGCCCATAGTAGGCAGCCATCTGCTATGCTGTCCTTCCAGCCTCCCAAGACCTGGTTCACTGTGTTCCATCATGGCAGCCGAGCCCCTCACCCTGGTGTGGTCCACATGTGGTCCACCTCCTGGCATCACAACTCCTTCCCTGACCTTTTCCTCTAGACGATCCTTCTGTCCGGGGGTCCATCCTGGCTGGGACGCTGGTTCACCCCTCACAACACTCAATGTTGCGGTGTCCTCTCGGCCGACAGCGCTTGGCGTCTCCACGTAGATGCAGCGGTCACGTAGCGTATAAACATTGTGACAACTTTTATTCCATCTCTGTCACGTTGACGTCTTTTTTATTTATCAGTTCATGGCTGTCCAGCGTCCCCAGCACCTTTCCAGTGGAAGTGCGTGCTGATCTCAGCTTTGAGCGCCATCTTCTGGCAGCTCCTAGCGAGTCACGATGTGTAATAGACATCATAGGATGACTGGCATCCAAGCCGGGATGGATGGCCCCTTATATCTGGAAGGAAGGGTGTGGGTGGACCGGCGTACTGACCATGGAGGGCTACCACTAACCGTTACGATGGATGGACAGTGGGGATGGGGGGACTGCTTCCCAAGGCCATGTGCTTCCCCAGAACACTGGGTGGTGACATCCCTGTGGCATGCATCCCAGAGCATGCTGGGAACTGGAGTCCCAAAGTACAGCCCTGTGGGTGCAGCCGAGGAGGAGTTGGTGCTGCAGAAGTTTACAATCCCATCCTCGTGCTTCCAGGCTTAAAAGAAGCACCTTCACTTTCATCGAGAAGTCGGAAGGAAGAGGATGAAGATCACGGTGGAGGAAGAGGAAGGAGATAGAAAAGCGTTTGATTTATTCGATTCTGCTGGGTAGACTGGCCTATAAGCCAGTTAAATCAATTGACTTTGGTTTAAACTTGGAGTTGTGCCCGTGGCAGTTGCGTCTGGTGTCCAGGGCTCCCTGGCACCCCCTAGTGTCCACACCAGCCTCGCCCGGCCCATCCCCTTGATTGGGATAAACATCAAAATCACCCCAGCTGGGTTGCACCGCCAACCATGCCCTGCTTCCATGACAGCCTCCTGGGTGGGTCAAGGAATCCCCCCAACCATCCCAGTCGGGGTGCCCATCCATCTTCTATGACCCGGAAGTGCTTCCAAATGGACCGTGTCCTAGCACCTAATCTGAAGCCGCTCCACCCCCACCTCGGGGAGTCAGAGTCGGGGGGCCGACACTCAGCTATCTTGTGGTTATAATTGTGCATTTTCAGTTGTGTGCTTTATTTGAACCCGGAAATGTGTTGGATGGCATTGTGGCAGGGGTTTGGAGCTCAGTGGCACCCCCTTGTGCCCACAGACGGCTCTCTTCTAAATCCTGGTAAAGCTTTCACTGTTTCGCTCCATCATGGGACACTTGGAGACTTTTGGGCCGTGAGGGCCGCTGTGCCACCCTGAGGCACTGATGTCCAATCAGAAGCCAAACCGGACGCGCCGCATCGCATGAAGGATCTTATAGGCCAGCCAGCTCAGATCTACCCTGAGGAGCGTCCGGAATATACGAGCGACATTTCTGTCCCATCACCCAGGACCATCTGTTTAGTGGAGTCATGGATTATGTAGAAAGGTTTTGGGCCCTCCCAGTGCCCCTCATGTCCTGCACAGAGATCTACAGGAGGTGCCACTGCCTTGCAGGATTGCTGCAGATGGGGAAGTACGTGACACTTGTCGAAAAGGGAAATAAAAGTAGATGTCGGCCATCGTTGTGGTTAACGGGGCAGTCGGAGTGTCTAAAAAAAACAGCAAAAGATCCCCTACGTTCTTCCTCTTTCTGCTTCAGTGTGCTGAGCTGAGCTGAGACGGGCGAGCAGCGAGGAGGAAGAAGAAGCAGCAGGGAAGGACGCCATGGAGGAGGCGTTCATGCAGCTCTACGACCAGTACATCCAGCTCCGGGCGCTGTGCCTGCGACAGGCCGAGTTGCTGAGTCGGCTCTCCGCCAGCCGGGACCTGCACAACGGTACCCGCCGTCTTCTTTGTGGGCGTCACACGGTGAGGGTGTCACGGGCTTTACAATGGGGGGGGTTGTGGTTGCCATATCTAAAGTCTCACAGCTCCTCGCTCTTTTTGATTTACACGGGCAGCTGCGTGCCTGCCCTGGTGGTGATGGGGCAAACTGGGAGGTAAAGCTGCTCCACAATGGAGAAATGGGAGTGCAGAAACCAAACTGGGCAAGCCAAAGGGTTAAAGAGCGCCTGCCTCAACTTGTGGCAACCTTGCTGGGTTGTTGGAGGCTCTCGGTCGTGGGCAGCCCTGACTAGGCGGGCAGTGCCACTTCTGTATCTCCATCTCACGTCTGTTGTCTGATGTCACCTCGGCTTACGTTTCTAATTTCACAGCCTCTTGCTTATCCTCCAAAGGTTACGGTTTGGAAATCTGTGCCTGTTTTTTATATCTTTCTCTCATGCGCTATTTATTATTTTTTATTGTTATGCTTTAGCACCCAGCCAGCCATCCATTTTCTGCCACTTATGCCAGTCCTAATCACAGGCGACAGCAGTCTCAGCAGAGATGCACCCGATGTCCCCTGTCACCTCCTCCAACTCCTCCTGAGGTGTTCCCAGTCCAGCTGAGTGGTTGAATCTCTACAGGGGGTCCTGGGGTCTTCCCCTGGCCTGAAACATCTCTCTTTAGGGGGGCATCTAACCAGATGCCCCAGCCACCTCGATGGGCTCCTTGTGATGTGGGCTGTGAGCTCCTCGCCTCTTCTTTATGGCTGAGCCCAAACACCCTGCAAAGGATCCGCCATTTATGTCCGCGCTCCAGGTCTTTGGGTCGCTAGATGTAATAATGATATTATTAGCAATACATTTTATTTATATAGCGCCTTTCCTACACTCCAGGCGCCTGTGGAGGAGCCATGGCTCCACTGTTAGCTCCTCACAAATGTCTCCTCACCCTCACCTTTATGGCTGAGCCCAGACAACCCTGCAAAAGAAGCTCATCTCTGCCACTTGTATCCACAGCCGAGTTCTTTTGGTCACCAGTGCCACCCACAGCTCGTGGCCATTGGAGAAGGTAGGATAAGTAAATCGAGAGCTTCACCGTTCAGCTCTGCTCTTTCTTCACCACAATATGACCGGCTCAATGTCCACATAGCAGCTGAGGCTGCTCCTCTGATCCACCTGCTGATCTCCAGCTGAAAACCATGAATTCGGGTTTAGACGGGTCATAATGACCGGCTCAACGTCCACATAGCTGCTGATGGTGCTCCACTCCACCTGCTCCCTTCTTCCCTCACTCGTGATTAAGACCCCCAATTGAGGTAGCACCTCATCCTCAGTCTGGAGACAGGACTCCACTCTCTTCTGGCTGAGAGTCATGACCTTCAGTGTTCAATGTCTGCACTACTGCTGATGCTCCAGTCCACCTGTTGATCTCTTGCTCCATTCTTCCCTCACTTGTGATCAAGACCCCCAAGATACTTAACCTTCTCAGATTGAGGTAGCACCTCATCCCCAACCTGGAGACAGGACTCTGCCCTCTTCTGGCTGAGAATCATGACCTCAGGTTTGGACTAGTTGTATTGACTGGTATAATGTCCACACTACTGCTGATGGTGCTCTTCTGATCCACGTATTGATCTCCTGCTGAGAGTCATGACCTTGGGTTTGGTCGGGTTGTACTGACCAGTTCAATGTCCACACTACTGCTGATGCTGCTCCACTCCACCTGTTGATCTCTCGCTCCCTTCTTCCATCACTTGTGATCAAGAACCCCGAGATACTTAACCTTCTCAGACTGAGGTAGCACGTCATCCCCAACCTGGAAACAGGACTCCGCCCTCTTCTGGCTGAGAGTCATGACCTCGGGTTTGGACGGGTTGTACTGACCAGCTCAATGTCCACATAGCTGCTGATTCTGCTCCAGTGCACCTGCTGATCTTTCGCTCCCTTCATCCTTAACTTGTGATCAAGAACCCCAAGATACTTAACCTTCTCTGATTGAGGTAGCACCTCATCCTCAGGCTGAAGACAGGACTCTGCCCTCTTCTGGCTGAGAACCTTGAACTCAGGTTTGGACGGCTTGTACTGACCGTTATAATGTCCACACTGTTGCTGATGCTGCTCCTCTGATCCACGTGTTGATCTCCCGCTGAGGACCACGGCCTCGGAACTTGGAGATTCTGACCCTCACACTCGGCTACAGGCCACCCCAGGACCTCGCCCTCTGCTTGAGTCTGCTCCAGTCAAGTTTGCTGTCGTGTGTCCACAGTCGAGTGAAATTCAAACTTCCAAGGCTCATCAGAAGAGTTGGCCGAAATGCAATTAAAACATTTAAGAAATAAATAAAGAGATCAATACTTCATATGAGCCAGAACATCCCGAGCACTCCGACATGAGGAGCTCATAGTCCACGGAGTGGGAAGGTGGACAGACCTGCCTGTCTTTGACGGGGGCCAAAACGTTATGGCCAGACGACTCGGGCACATCATTTCCAAAACGTCAAGACGTGTTGGGTACTCAGGGTTGGGTCTACAGGCAGCAGTTCGAGGGGAGAGAGAAGACCACAAACCCACCAACGGCTCATCGATGGCAAGAGGTCAATGAAGGCTGTCCTGCCTGGCACAAAACCAACAGAAGGGCAGGGAAGGGTAGGAACGAAGCTTGACCAGTAATTCCAGATTTCTATGTGAATCTATAAACATCCACCTTACTTTAGCAAAGCCCTTAACCTGAAGATTGCTGCAACAGGGGGCGCTGTACAATGGCCGACCCTACACTCTGACCCCCCCCCCCCGGGGGGGGGGGGGGGGGGGATATCTCCCCGGGGGGGTGAAAAAAGTCTATCAAATCAAAATCGAAAAATCAAATAACGGGATTAGTGTCAAGTTACTACATTTCTGGCACTCCAACAGATGGCGCATCACAAGCATTTCTAGTAATGAAAGCGTTACTACAAATGTTTGTGATGCGCCATCTGTTGGAATAACAAATGCAATGCATTTTTTATGATTTATGTCTCAGTTACGGTTCCTCCCCTGGCACGGGTTCAAATTCGTGTTTTGTGTCACCTTTGTTCATGTTTGCCTCTTTTGCATGAATTCATGTTACTTATGCTTATTTACTATTGATTGTGCTTTTCCTTCAGTGGTATGTTGTGGGTGGTCACCCAAGAGGTGGGGTTGGGTGGGGGTCACCTGCCGATCACCACCAGGAGCTGCCCTCTGCTTATAAATCTGGAGGGTCTCGCACAGTTCTTGGTGGTCCATTGTAGTTGTGTTTGGGAGCGGGTGAGATTACTTCTGTTTACTGTTCTTCTGTTGGATTTGGATTTCTGTTGGAGTTTTGACCTCCGTATTTGGACTTTCTTGGACTTGAATTGTCTTTGTTACAGGAAATTTGCCTTTGTGCTCCCTGGAGCTTTTTTGTGATTGCTATTCCTTTTTTTAATAAACTCCATGTTTGCCATATTAAAAGCCAGGGTTTGATGGTGATATCCCCCTCTAGTGGGCATTTTTGGAAGTGCATGACAATTACTACTTGCATTACTACATGCATTTCAATAAATGGTGCCCTGCTAACACTGAGGTCACTGAGGTCTGTGTTGACTACTTAGATTTCCACCAACCTTAGACGAGTGGCACAGCATGTGTGTGTGTGTGTGTGTGTGTGTGTATAAATATACTGCTCAAAAAAAATGAAAGGACCACTTTTAATGAGAGTGTAGCATCACGTCAGTGACACTGGTGGGCTATTGATCTGGTTGGTCAAGTAGCAGAGGGGCTTGTTCATCAGTTTCAGCTGCTTTGGTGACTAGAGGGGCCACAATGAGAAGACCACCAAAACAGGAATGAATGGGTTAACAGGTGGAGGGAGGCCACTGACATGTTTCCCTCCTCATCTGTTTCGTCACTCGTTTTGCATTTGGCTACGGTCAGTGTCACTACTGGTAGTATGAGGCCATACCTGGACCCTACAGAGCTGGCACAGCTCTGGCACAGCTGCCAGAAGGTTTGCTGTGTCTCCCAGCACAGTCTCAATGGCATGGAGGAGATTCCAGGACAGACAGACAGGCAGTTACTACCGGAGAGCTGGACGGGGCCCCTCGTAGAAGGTCCTTAACCCATCAGCAGGACCCACTGGTATCTGCTCCTTTGGGCAACGAGGAACAGGATGAGCACTGGCAGAGCCTACAAAATGACCTCCAGCAGGCAGGCCGGCCACTGGTGTGAATGTCTCTGACCAAACAATCAGAAGCAGACTTAACTCTTTCAGGGCTAATTATTTTTTCATTGTCTCCCAGGCCTGAATATTTTTCCCCAAAAACTCAGTTTTCTAAAAAGCATACAAAGGAAACACTAAATGCATTTAACGTTAAACATCAGCTTTCTAAGATCGGCTGTAACACGGCTTACATACTTACTACATACCTGTTTGTCTAACCATTTATATTCTGAAAGGCACTTTCTGGAAAGGAAACAGCTGCCTGCCTTTCATTTTTGATTTCCAGATCACTTGCATCAAAATCAGAGTTTGATAAGTAATGCCTGAAGCAGCAATCTTCTTCTTCTTCTTCTTCTTTTAGCTGCTCCCGTTAGGTGCTGCCACAGCGGGTCACCTTCTTCCATATCTTCCTGTCCTCGTCATTTTGTTCTGTCACCCCCATCACCTGCATGTCCTCTCTCACCACATCCATAAACCTTCGCTTAGGCCTTCCTCTTCTCCTCTTACCTGGCAGCTCAATCCTTAGCACCCTTCTCTCATTACACCCCTCATCTCTCCTCTGCTCAGGTCCAAACCAACACCATCTCGCCTCTCTGACTGTGTCTCCGACTCGTCCCACCTGAGCTGACCCTCTAATGTCCTCATTTCTAATCCTGTCCATCCTCGTCACACCCAATGCAAATCTTAGCATCTTTAACTCTGCCATCTCCAGCTGTCTCCTGTGCCACCATCTCCAGCCCATATAACACAGCTGGTCTCACTACCGTCCTGTAGACCTTCCCTTTCACTCTTGCTGATACCCGTCTGTCACCAATCACTCCTGACCCTCTTCTCCACCCTGCCTGCACTCTCTTTTTCACTTGTCTTCCACACTCCCCATTGCTCTGTACTGTTGATCCCAAGTATTTAAACTCCTCCACCTTCACCAACTCTACTCCCTCATCCTCACCATTCCTCTGATCTCCCTCTCATTCACACACATGTATTTTGTCTTGGTGGTCCTATTGACCTTCATTCCTCTCCTCTCATATCTCCACCTCTTCAGGGTCTCCTCAATCTGCTCCCGACTATCACTACAGATCACAATGTCATCAGCAGACATCACAGTTCACGTGGACTCCTGTCTAATCTCGTCTGTCAACCTGTCCATCACCACTGCCACTAAGAAAGGCCTCAGAGCCCATCCCTGATGTAATCCCACCTCCGTCACTCCTACCGCAGACCTCACCACTGTCACACTTCCCTCGTACATATCCTGTACCACTCTTACGTACTTCTCTGCCACGCTCGACTTCCTCATACAATACCACAGCTCCTCTCAGTCACCCTGTCATTTGCTTTCTCCAGGTCCACAAAGACACAATTCAACTCCTTCTGTTCTTCTCTAAACTTCTCCATCAACACCCTCAGAGCAAACATCACATCTGTGGTGCTCTTTCTTGGGATGAAACCATCCTGCTGCTCACTGATCATCACCTCACTTCTTAACTGATCTTCCACTACTCTTTCCCATAACTTCATGCTGTGGCTCATCAATTTTATCCCCATGTTGTTACTGTGGTCCTGCACATCCCCCTTATTCTTAAATATCGGCCCACCAGTCCACTTCTTCTCCACTCCTCATCATCCTCTCACTTTCCAAGATTCCATTAAACAATCAGGTTAAAAACTCCACTGCCATCTCTCCTAAACACCTCCATGTTTCCACAGGTATGTCATCTGGACCAACGCCTTTTCCGTTCTTCATCCCCTTCATCACTGTCTTTACTTCCTCCTTGCTAATCCATTGCACTTCCTGATTCAATCGCTTTGCTTTTTTGCCCGACGTCAGTGCCATTCTAGACATTGTTTACTCTACACTCCTCACACACACACACACACGCACACACTCAGGGATTCAATGTCAAGTCAATGAGCCTAACAGTCCTCCTAGCAAAGAGGGTCTACCATAATGTGATGGAGAGTTTTGTCGACATCTACAGCTGATTATTACCCTCTACCCCTGGATGTTAACTAAAGTCAACATCCAGACTTGAACCCTGCTGTTGGCAAAAGTCGACATTAGCCCTAAAAGAGTTAAGGAGGGTGGCCTGAGGGCCTGACGTCCTCTAGTGGGCACCGTGGAGCTCGATTGGCATTTGCAATACTTGAATTAGCACCCAGTGCTTTTCACAGATAAGAGCAGGTTCACCCTGAGAAGAAGTCGTGGAGAAGCCGTGGAGAACGTTATGCTGCCTGTGACATTGTTCAGCATGACTGGTTTGGTGGTGGGTCAGTGATGGTATATCTGGGGAGGCATTTCCATGGAGGGACGCACAGACCTCTACAGGCCTGACAACGGCGGGCACTTTGGCTGCCATTAGGTATCGGGATGAAATCCTTGGACCCACTGTCAGACCTCCTGGTGCACCACAATGCCCGGCCTCATGTGGTGAGAGGATGAAGGAATTGTTCCCATTGACTGCCCCCCCATCCCCTCACTCGCCTGACCTCAATCCAGTAGAACACCTCTGGGTGGGACGTTATGTTTAGGTCCATCCGATGCCTCAGACTGTCCAGGAGCTCGGTGATGCCCTGGTCCAGATCTGGGAGGAGATCCCCCAGGACACCATCTGTCATCTCATTAGGACGTTGTCAGACATGGGGGGGGGGGGGGGCATACAAACTACTGAGTACAATTTGGAGTTCCTGCAAAGAAATTTTGGCCAAATGGACTCGCCTGCCTGCCTGCCCCATCATTTTTCCCCCCTTTGATTTTCGGGGTGTCCCTCTGTAGGTTCATCATTTTCATTTCCATCCTTTCGTTCCTCACACATCACCATATCAGTCCATAGCAGTAGGGAGAGCCAGCATTGAGATCGGATGGGTTTTCAAAGTGACCTTTCATTTTTTTGAGCACTGTATATATACCTGTATATATATATATACCCTGTATATATGTATATGTATATATATATATATATATATATATATATATATATATTGTAATGGATGGCATTCCCTGCCAGGTTGGACTCCCTTCCTTTAACTTGCTGGAAGGCTTGGGTAGCAAATGGACAGGACGTCGGTTTGATGTCCCTTATGTGTGCCCACCAGTGTCTGCCCAAGTTGAAAACAGGGCGTTCCCTGCTTTAGTTAGGGGATGGCAGGAGATGCCAGTGCAGCAGTGGGTACACTGGCAACTCAGCAGGGTTGTACTGATGAACAATAACCGGCCAGGAGACCACCGTGGTGGAAGGACAGGGTGGGTTGGGGGGGGGGGGGGGGGGGGAGACAATCTGGCAATGGCTACATGCTCCCCCTACACACTAGGTGGCAGCCTCCCTGGGTGCCACTCCCTGTGCTGACACTGGCAAGGCATGCTGGGAACTGTAGTCCCGTAGAGCAGCATTGCTAGGGCTGTGTTGGGGGTCGCCATGGGTTGTGCTGCAGATTGTGTCCCTGTTTTTAAACCCAACTAAAGCTACCAGTCTGCCCCTTTGTGTGCTTCACCCTCTCATTTTCTTTCTCCCATTTCTGCCATCTCCAGGGTTGCTCACTAAGGCTGCTGACGCCAAGACCCTGACTTCCCTGCCCGTCCAGTGCTCAGATGCGGGCCACAGCTGCTCCAAGCGGGCTTTTCCGCAACCTGGAGCCCCACCTTCCCGAAGTCCCGCTCCTGGATTTTGTGGCGCTGCCCCTCCCTACGCCCAACACCCCCCAGCCATGGCAGAGTGCAGTACCCTGACCAATGGTGTGAAGGCGCTGGAGTTACATCCACCAGAAAGAAAGGGACACCCCACCTCTGCAGGACCCTGCTGCATGTGTGAGGGAAGCAGGACACAAGAGCCACTTCACTGCCCTGGAGGTGGTGGCACATGGCAGAGCGCTCCAGAAAAACCAAGTGAGGACCACCTGATCCAAATGGAGGCAGAGAAGACTCAGTATGGGGCACCAAACCAGGTGAGTACACCGGGGTGGACCCCACCACTGGGGTCTTTAAATGGAGAACTCTGGGATATCACAAGTTGAAACTATTTCTTCGCACTCTTGGAATAAATTAATGACGGCTTCATAAAGTGAAGTATATTTTAATCATTTAAAAAAAATTAGGGCGGCACGGTGGCACGGTGGCACAGTGGGTAGCGCTGCTGCCTCGCAGTTAGGAGATCCGAGTTCTCTTCCCGGGTCCTCCCTGCGTGGAGTTTTCATGTTCTCCCCGTGTCTGTGTGGGTTTCCTCCGACGGTCCAAAGACATGCAGGTGAGGTGGATTGGCGATCCTAAAGTGTCCCTGGTGTGTGCTTGGTGTGTGTGTGCCCTGTGGTGGACTGGCGCCCTGCTCGGGGTTTGTTTCCTGCCTTGCGCCCTGTGTTGGCTGGGATTGGCTCCAGCAGACCCCCGTGACCCTGTAGTTAGTTTATAGCAGGTTGGATAATGGATGGATGGATGGATAAAAAAAATTAGTAGCCCACCGCTGCATTTTATACTGGAGCCAGCGGATATTGGGGTCCCTAAACTTTCCGACTACGTCTGCTTTAAATGCTTCCAGCGTTTCTGAGACAACAAATGTAAACTTGTGTGACCACTAGGGGGCGTTGCAGCACCCCAAACCCCCCGGACACAACCACAGTGACACAGGTCCCAGGTTCAAATTAAAGGTTTATTGTTTTAGGGGGTCTTTTGATATAAAAATCTCAACACAAGCGCAACCCCCCAGCGACATTCGCCAACTCATACTGTGGGACCCCCAGGTGTTCCCAGGCCATCTGAGAGATATAAGCCCTGGGTCTTCACTGGGGTCTCTGCTCCACATCAGATGCCCGAACCACCTCAATTAGATCCCCTCGATGCAGGGGGGTCCGCGACTCCACTCCGAGCGTCTCTTGGATGTCTCCGACTCTGGAAAAAACTCATTTCAGCCGCTTGTACCCGCGATCTCAGTCCCTGGCTCATTACCCAAAGCTGAGGGTAGCGACGTAGGCCGACTGGTCAATCGAGAGCGCCACCTTCTGGTAGGGCAGCCAACTGTAATTTCTCTGGAAATGAGGACATGCGGGTGGGAAAATGAGGACATTTGAGGACACCTTTCCCTAGGATGCCATAATACACCTTTGTACTGTCTTATGGTGTTTTAAAATAATATAAACCTTTAGGGGCGGCACGGTGGCGCAGTGGGTAGTGCTGCTGCCTCACAGTTAGGAGACTTTGGTTTGCTTCCCGGGTCCCCTCTGTGTGGAGTTTGCATGTTCTCCCCGTGTCTGCGTGGGTTTCCTCCCACAGTCCAGAGACCTGCAGGTTAGGTGGATTGGCGATCCTAATGTGGGTGTGCCCTACGGTGGGCTGGCGCCATGCCCGGGGTTTGTTTTCTGCCTTGTGCTCTGTGTTGGCTGGGATTGGCTCCAGCAGACCCCCGTGACCCTGTAGTTAGGGTATAGCGGGTTGGACGATGACTGACTGACCAAACCTTTAGTCGCAGCTTATCACTGTAATTAGGATATGATGGCCACAATCACAATGACTGGCAAACTAATACGCCATTAAAACTTCTGAACACGTCAAGCCTTTTGAATGAACGGACGTCATTCCTCCCATTCTTACTTGGATAGCTTAACCTGTAAAAATGATGACACGTGCTAAACTCACTTCTAGTAAAATAAAAAATCATCTCACTCTTTTCAATTGAGTTTATTTGCATTTCTTTTATATTTTTCCACTGAATCTCTTTGGGTTCTTGGGCAAATACAAAGAGAAATCTTTCCATAGCCCGCTACTGAAATTGAATCTTGGGAGTGCCGGCCCCTCAATTGAACGTTCGGCCCTTTCGACAAAACGAGGAGTCGCCTGTGAACTCGCACTTTCTTTATTGGCGTGATTGGCATTCGTGAATTTCTGTAAATGAAAGCATTGTGAAGTCACTTGAAGACGTGACTTATTACTTGATCAACTGGTAGCTGAAGAGATATTCCATTTATGTGACAGAAAAAATGTGGGATTAGTTAGCTGAATCGTTTAATCGTTGACTCATTCATTTACAATTATAAATCCATTTTGGAACAACGGGTGCTAATAACAATACCCTTATATTACTTCGCTTGTGTCCCTCCGTGCTCGATGGTTGCCACAACTGCCATATCCCTTCACAACAATAGCGAGGAATCCGTTGTGGAGCCGACCCGGACACAGACAGGCGGACATGTTGTTCTTCAACCACCACACGTGTTTATTTACAACTATTTACAATTATTTGGTCACTCAGACCCAGTTCAATGCACAAATACCCCAACACACACAGTCCTGGCCACAAATGCCTTCTTCTCGGGCCGCCTCCACACCTCTCTCGTGCCTTGTCCTTCTCCCACCCGACTCTAGCCTCGAATGAAGGGAGACGGCCCCTTTTATCCTCTCCCAGATGAGCTCCAGGTGGCTCCCGGCATTCCCTTGTTGGCCACGCCCCAGCGTGGCGGAAGTGCCGGCTGTTCTCCCGGCAGCTCTCCGGGCGCCCTTTTAATTCTTCCTCCCAGCACTTCCTGGTGTGGCGGAAGTGCTGAGGTAACAGGTCCCCAAGGCATTGGGGCGCCTCCTGGCGGTGACCATGGGCCCCTACAGGGTAGGGCTTCCTTGCCCTCGACCCGTGGCCCCCAAAGCAACCAGGATGGCGGCCCCCACGTGATCCAGGGTGGGCGCAGACCCACATCTGGTGCCTCACGGCGTCTCGGCCGGGTCGTTACCCCTGGCATCCCTGACACCGTGTTGGAACATTAGAACAATTGGGATGAGAACAGACCACTCAGACCACCAAAGCTCGCCAGTCCTATCCATTTCTTTCTTCCAATAAAACATCAAGTCGAACCAGAACATTGTACTTCTCTCTCTGCATGAATGCCTTTGTACAGGGTGGTCCAGATCTAATTATGCAGATCCAGGTCGTCTGGATGACTTTGATTTATGCCGGGATGATTCCAGTTCGGTGCAAAGATGATTCTTCATGTTGTCAGTTCGCACACTTCTCGATGGTCCAGGATATTTCGGGTGATTTTCTATGTAATAAACTTAATAAGTTATAGTGTAATGAAAATTGCATAATTAGATCTGGACCACCCTATAGATTTCGAACTGTGTTTTGGGTCATTGTCTTGTTGGAATATCCAACCCCTGCGTAACTTCAACTTTGTGACTGATGCTTGAACATTATCCTGAAGAATTTGCTGATATTGGGTTGAATTCATCCGACCCTCGACTTTAACAAGGGCCCCAGTCCCTGAACTAGCCACACAGCCCCACAGCATGATGGAACCTCCACCAAATCTGACAGGAGGTAGCAGGTGTTTTTCTTGGAATGTGTTGTTCTTCTTCCGCCATGCAAAGCGCTTTTTGTTCTGACCAAATAACTCCATTTTTGTCTCGTCAGTCCAAAGCACTTTGTTTCAAAATGAATCTGGCTTGTCTAAATGAGCATTGGCATAAAACAAGTGACTCTGTTTGTGGCGTGAGTGCAGAAAGGGCTTCTTTCTCATCACCCTGCCATACAGATGTTCTGAATTGTAGAACGATGTCCAGATACACCATCTGCAGTGAGATGTTCTTGCAGGTCTTTGGTGATCTGTGGGTTGTCTGTATCCATTCTCACAATCCTGCTCATATGCCACTCCTGTATTTTTCTTGGCCTGACAGACCTGAGTTGGTTTAACAGCAACTGTGCCTGTGGCCTTCCATTTCCTGATTCCATTCCTCACAGTTGAAGCTGACAGTTTAAACCTCTGAGATGGCTTTTTGTAGCCTTCCCCTAAACCAGGAGACTCAACAATCTTTGTTTTCAGATCTTTTAAGAGTTGCTTTGAGGATCCCATGCTGTCTGTCACTCTTCAGAGGAGAGTCAAAGAGAAAGAACCACAACTTGCAATTGACCTCCTTAAATACCTTTTACCACTCATGATTGGACACTCCTGTCTATGAAGTTCAAGGCTTAACGAGCTCATCCAACCAAGGAATCAGCATTGAGCAGTGACAGGCATTCAAATCAGCACAATGACAAGGGGACACACATTTTTGCACAGCCAGTTTTTCACATTTGATTTAATTTCATACAACTAAATACTGCGTCACTAAAAATCTTTGTTCGGAAAACACCACAGTACTCAGATGTTCCTAGGAAATGAAAGACATGCCACTGGTATCTTTATTGTTGAAAGGACAGTCAATTATTATGCAGGCTAATATGACTTTATGTAGAAAACAGAGGTCTTTGTAAGTTTGTGCAGTGTCCCCTGGCGGCACCCAGTAGGGTGGCGATACCCAACTCCAGAGTCCATAGTGCCCTGCGGGAGTTCGGAGTGCCATTATACTGTAGGGACGTTGCCATCTATCATCTTAGGGGAAGCAGGGTCTCCAGTTAGTTGCCTTCCCCCATCCTTCCACACTTGGTGTGTCCCGGCTGGGTTGAACTGTCGGTCGTCCCTCACAATATATAAAACGATAAGACGTCCAAATGTCCGGCATCTGTGCCCTTGCCAGGTGTAATGTCATCTGGAATCCACAAGAGGGCAGGAATGCCCGATAAACAAAGGCAAGTGGCTGTAAGATAGTAAATCGTGTTTGTGTATCTGGGCATCACACCATCCATAACACGGCTGAAATGTCCGATGAAGAAAGGCCATAAGTGGCACAAAGAAACAGAGGATGCCATTGAAACAGATGGACTTACCATTGAACCCTTAAGCCGTTTCAATAAATGGGCCTCTTACTTTGCTAGTAATGAGAATATTATGAAAACACTTTGTTGTTCTGCATAGACTGATTGATTGATTGATTGATTGATTGATTGATTGATTGATTGCATTTTATGTGTTCACTGCTGGATTTACGCCTCTTGTGCTCCCTGCTGTGGAGCGCAGATCAGGTAGTGACGGGTAGTGAGAGGGGCAGCCACCGCCAGACTCTGTGAGTGTTAGTTAGTCGTAGTGATTGGAGCTCAGGAGACACAGACAGAGATAAAGGTCACTGGGGATTGTAGATGCGGAGGGAGGCACGGTGGCGCAGTAATCAGCACCGATGCTTTACATCTCAGGTGACATTTTAGGCAACGGTCATCGTTCTAGCAGAGCTGGCAGAAACTTCCCTAGCCTTCAGGCATTGCACCATAAAAATCCACTCCAAACAAATTCAGTCTCTCACATTGCAACAATCATAAACATGTAACGATGGTCTGGGGTAATCGTGCTGAGTACAAGACTATGATTGTGTAATTACAGCAAACCCTCAAAATTCATGTTTCTGTTCCTAGAGCACCCATGAATTGTGGAAAAACGCAAATTTTGGATGTGGTTAAAAAATGCCTATTTCTATCGTTTAATCCCTAAATATGCCCCCAAAACACTTTAATTTAATTTCAAACTCAGCTTAATACATTACCTAAAAATAAAGAGTGTAAAGATAAACCTGTATAATGTACAGGTGCCGGTCATAAAATGAGAATATCATGACAAAGTTGATTTATTTCAGTAATTCCATTCAAAAAGTGAAACTTGTATATTAGATTCATTCATTACACACAGACTGACGTATTTCAAATGTTTATTTCTTAATTTTGATGATTATAACTGACCACTAATGTTGTTTTATAACACCACCTCACGTTCATCTTCTTTGTCTCTGGTCCCACCTGTTCTCCCTTCTACCACCAATTGCTCCATTTTCCCAGTCGACCGCCTCAACTTGTGTCCCTCAAATCTCATCTTTCTTCTCATCATCTCCTCCACCGTACTCTCTTCTATACCTATCCTTACAATGGGCTACAAAATGTAAATGCGGCGCGATGTTTATTTTATGTAGATGCAGGTGACATAAATCGTGATGTATCCACATGTTAAAAAAGATTAAAAAAAAAAAAGATCACCAAACACTGTTTTTCAAAAGTTTTGGGACAGCCGTCAAGTTTCTTCTTTTTAGGTCTGCCTGTCTAGTATTTGTTTTGTCCATATTGCCCCTTTTGCCTCATATATTTCTCCACCTGGACTGCTCTCCTCTTACATTAACTTCTATCCACCAGAGGTTATTCTGTTTGGGTTCCATCTCTGCAAAATGGTGGTGCCCATAACAAAACATACAGGACTCATTTTCTAATCAAAGTTTAAAAAGTTATTTTGTTCAAAATTAAAACAAATATTAGGACTCTTCATAGTCAAAAACACATGATAGACTTGTTCAGATCAGAAGAAATCAGAAGAAACCCTCATAACAGTGAAGATGAATTTGGGGCTGGGGATGGCAGGAGAAGACCACCTGCCTGAATGCATAGTGCCTGCCGCAAAGTTTGATGGATGAGGAGTAATGGCCAGGGGCTGTTTGTAGTGGCTTGGGAGAGACCCCCTTAATTCTACTGAAGGGCAGCCTTAGAGCGTCAGCATAGAAGGAGGTCCTAGGACTTTCTGGTGTCATGAGACACTTTTTCGCATGTAGGGTCCTTTGTGACCCACGAGGGTTGAAATCGAGCATGGTCCACCTTGGTGAACTGAGCATGCCTGGTATAGCTGGTGGGGGCTTTTCACCTCTTTGGTGAACTGAGTACTGGGGTCCCAGTTTGGTGAATTGAGCAGACTTTAAACTTTTGTCTAACTCCACTTGAACGTTTGGCAGCGCAAATCAGTGGATCATCTGGCACCAATATGGAAGAGTGGCAAACTGCTGTGTGTTTGGTGCGGAGCAGGCTGGTGAGGGGTCCGTGCCCCACTAATCCTAATCTATAATTTTGCCCCTTTTTTAATTCCTTTTACATTGCTGGGTCTATCAGTTATATATCTATCAGTTTTATATAGCGCCTTTCATATCTATCTACCTACATATCTATCATATAATGCCTTTCACATCCATCTATCTATCTATTATATAGTACCTTTCAGATCTATCTGTCTATTATATAGCTCCTTTCCTATCTATCTATCTATCAGGTAGTGATTTTCACATCTGTCTATTATATAGTGCCTTTCATATTTATCTATCTATCTATATAGTGCCTTTCACATCCATCTATTTATTATATAGTGCCTTATCTATCTATCTTTCTATCTAT
>JANRMT010062791.1:174819876-174840352 GCA_026402145.1 Polypterus bichir lapradei | reverse complement strand
TAACTTTACTGAGAGTGCCTTCTGTTGTCAAGTACCAGTAGCGACAATAACTTATATCCGAGTGCCCCCTGCTGGCACGTACAGGGCGATGAGAATATGAGAATAAATTGTACAAGATTGTCCTCTGTTCTTAAGCACTGGTAATGTCAATAATGTCAACAACAGTGACCTCGGCAGAGATTTCCAGAGGATGACAGTAACTTCTACATGAGTGCCCCCTGCTATCATATACTGAGGATATGTCAGCCTTCTGCTGATTCGCCTCTTGAGAGAGAATAAATGATACCAGTGTGTCTTCTATAGGCAGGTATTGGGAGTGACAAGAGCTGGTACCAGAGTGACCTCTGCTGCCATTTACTGGTGGTAGCAAGGATTTGCTCTGGGGTACACTCTACCAGCCTTTTCTGATAATGGGGATAATTTGTACAAGACTGCCCTCCGCTAGTAGACCGTTGGAGTAAGAAGATTTTTGTTACAGGAGTGCACCCTACTGGCGTGTCCTAGGAGTATTCAGCGGGTGCACAGGAGTCGTCCCTAGTGGTGGGACCTCATTGTGAGACAGTGCCCTCTTCTGGTAAAGTACTCTGCTACTAGACTGTGCACTGCAGTGACTTGTACAACGCTGCCCTCTGTAGGCATGGCCGTCTTAACGCATGGGCAGTAATCTGTGTATGCTGTGACTTGCTGAGTGGTTGTGTAGGTAGGGACCCCAGTGCACTGCTTTGCCCGAGGGGCCTATGATGCATTTAAGATGACCCTGTCTTTAGGTGTATCCTGTGAATAAGTTGTCTCAGGGTGTCCTCTATTGGCAAGTAGTGGAAGTGACGAGAGCTGGCAGTGGAGGGTCCTGTTCTGCGTATTTAGTGCCTTCTGCTGGCATTTACAAGGGTACGCCCCTTGGTGTGTTGACCACTAGCCTGTGGCATTAGAGGATGGATTGACATCTTTTGAGTGACATTTGCAGGTGCATTAGGTCACTATGGGGGGACAATCCATGAGAACAGTGTGTGGTGAATGAAAACTGGAAAGGGGATTCTGGTGGGGGCGGGGGGCTGGGGCGCAAGAGTCTGCTGGTACAGTAAAGTGGCTCAGTGAAACTGTGCCCTGATGAGACTGTCAAAAGTGGCAGGGGTTGGGGTCACTAGACTAGCAAGCCATCTTCTTTGTGTCTGTCCAGAAAAGCTGAGCATATGTTTGGGGATTTAGAAGTGTGGTCAGTAGTGCCAGAAAGGGACCGGAAGGAGATCTACGATGATGTCCTCTTTTTCCTGGCCCGCAAAGAAAAGGTAGGGCAGCAGCAAAGATGTGTGCATGCCAGTCTGGCCTGGTGTGATATTATCCATGGTGCCTTTACCGTTACTCCCCAACTTTTAGGAGGAGGCCAAGCAACTGAGAAAGAGGAACATTCAGGAGCTGAAAGTCATCCTGGACAACATGACAAATGTGACGTACCAGACGAGTTGGTCCGAGGCCCAGCAGTTCCTGATGGACAATCCCACTTTCTCCGAGGATGAAGACTTACAGAGTGAGCTGAGTGCTGCGGGGTGGGCAGGGTTTGAAAGTTCATGTCATGTACGTCCTGTGCAAGAGTATTGGCCACCTTTCTTTTTGTAGATATGTCATAATGAACGGCCTCGGATCTTTAGACAAAATATAACATTAGATAAGGAGATGTGTAGTAAAAAAATGGAACACCATTTCTAATATACTCAAAATCTGATGCGCCCATGTGAGAAAGTAATTGCCCCCTTATTTGCTAAGTTCACTGACAGTTCAACTCTGCTGACTGAGCACAGCCGGCCCTGTCAACACTAGAATCCCTGAAGCGTACGATTCTTTTTTCGTTGCCCCGACCTCCTTAAATGTTCTTGATGTACGCCAAGAAGCTCGTAGCTCCTTATCACTGCGCTTTTGTTTTGCAAATGTGTGGTTTAGCAGAATGCAGCCGGCTACCACCCCCCCAGTCAGATGTTTCTGTGCAAATGAGACATGAGCACTGATGGGATAGCAGAGGTTTCCACTTTGCTCCTCTGCCAGGAATCCTATTTTTCATGAATACGAACCTAAGCTGAGGCTGGAGAGGCCTGCAGTTCTTTGGAATGTTCTTCTGGAAATTCCTCTGCGACTCCTTGAATGACCTGCCACCATACCCTTGGAGTCAGTTTGGCAGGCCACTCTTTCGTGTTCTAAACGTCCTCCAGTTAAGGTTACGGTTCTCATCGTTGTGCGTTGGCATCCCACAGCCGTACCGATGGCTCTGTCATCCTGTCCTTTTGCCATTGGTAAGTTTCAACCACTTTTTTTTCTGCCTCTCTTCTGGAATTTCTCTTAATCGAGGTCTGGTGTTCTTCTAGAAACCTTGCAGTGAGGACAAAACGCAAGGCATGGTTTAGATTAGCACTAGAAGTTTACGATTTTTTTTTTGTTGCCCCTGACCTCCTTAAATTTTCCTATCATACGCCATTCCTTATCACTGCGCTGTTAGCCCACAAATGTGTGCTTTAGTAGAACGCAGCCTGCGGCACCCCTCATTCAGTCAGATGAAGGCGTCGCCCCACTGCAATCCACACAGTACACGCCCGGGCTGAAGTGTTTATCTGGTGATGCGTTTGTATGGAATCATATAGGTAATGAAATATCGTGATTTGAAATACGCGTGTGTTCCGTGTCTACAACGACCTGTGTAAATATAGAATGACGGAGGAAATGCGAGGCAAGAAATGCCGAACACATGGCTAAAACGGAAAACGTTTTCATATGTTACAGTATAATGTGTGGCGAGTGAAGCCCAAATATCCAATAAAAACTGTTTTGTCCTGGTAGAGTAATATATTGCTCTACTTTCCCCTTTTCTATTACAGGGGGTCCTGGGTTACAACACAGTTCCGTTCCTACAACAGTGATGTAAGTCGAAACACACTCTAGCCTAAGTCACTTACCTATCTTAACACATTTGCAAAATCATAATCTAGAACATAAAAACACAACTAAGCCGCAGAAAAAGGAAAAGTGCATAAATATACTGTACTGTACACTGTACTGTAGTAACAGAAAAAAGGAGTGTAAAAAAAAATCCGTACCTTTATTCCTTCTCACGTCTCAATTTTTTTAAGTTTTTATGGGAAGTGAGCGTTGTAAACTTGAAACGTTGTATGTCGAAACGTTGTAACTCGAGGACCCCCTGTATTAATAAGTAGCCTTTGTCAGAATGCCTCAAATCTCCCAGACTCACCACTGTTCATAAGGTGTTGTATCGTATAACTTCTCTCCACCTTCCCTTCTGTATCTATAACCTCAGGCAATTAGGTGTAGTAAAAGACAAGCAGGAGTTAAGTTACACATAATGTATTATTGATAATATTCATAAATAATAAAAATATGCAAAGTACATTTGAATATCGGCAACCATACAACCTGATAAATGGTGATGTGTAGTTTCAGGCGGCACACAGACTTGTCAGTTATTTAAAATGTCTCTAGTTATGGCATCGTTTGTGGTCAGCTTCAGAACAGGCCTCATGCCTGTCTCAATATGACTGCTGAGCTGTGATGTCCATTGTGTTGTCTGTTCCTTCATCAGATGTTAGTAAGAGAGAGATGCTTCTTCATCATCAGAGGTTAGTAAGAGAGAAAGTGTGAGGTTGAACAAGTAAATTTATAGATGTTCTGTCCAACCCCTAGAGCCAATAGGACGTTGTGGTACTTAAAGGCTTCTGATATAAGCCAGTTCCAAACAGCCATACCTCAGACCAATTGGGGGATAGAACATCTTCACACCTGCCACCCCCCAAAACCATTTGTTGAGGTAAAGCCTGGCAGTTAGGCAGCCTGACTTTTTGTGGGGGACAAGAGAGAGAGACTCTAGCAGAGAAACATTAACATTTGTGTCAAGCACTTCCTCCAACTCTGTCATTAAAAATTCAAAGCGACTCAATCATTAAAGGAGGGGGAGGGTAAACATGAATGCTTCTCATTAATGTAACACTAAATTAAATTGCTTTGCCTAAATTACAAATAAAGACATGCAAAATATTTATCAGGTTATATGCAAAATCTTACATCACAACAAACACTTTCACAAAAGGCGTAGCAACATAGGTAAGTAAAACTGTTGCTGAAGCCCAGCTATCAGTCGCTACAAAGTAACAGACGATCACATCCGTGTTTCATGTTCGAACAGTCGTCACAGTTGTACCTGCTTTGTTTTTGACTTATGCAGATGGCGCAACGTCGAAGTCCCGAGTTCGCAGCTCTTCGTCGTCCTTGTAGTGAGCTGCTATTATTATTATCATCACATATGATGTGAGTCTGTAACACTATTGTTTTATTCTTGGATTCTTGAATAAAACTAAATAAAAAAAAATGTTCAAATGACATGTTGATGTGAACGTCCGTGTGCGGGGAAAAGTAACATCCACCATAGACACTGCGGGGTCTGCGACACCAGGAAGAAACGACTGAGCTGCGTTTGTGGGTCTGCTCTTATCCCATCAGCGATAACTTTTTACAAGCACCATAAGTTTACATAGGATGTTACAGACTCACATCCAATATACGCAAAAAAAGGGAAAAAATTCATGTTAAGAAAAGTTCAGTTCTAAGCTTAATCTTGTTACATCTCAAATCGTTACTATTTACTTAACATTTCTGAACCATTTCAAAATGGTCAGAAAACTGTATGCTTATCCCATCTCTGAGTTGAAAATGGGTCTCTTAAGTCCCTCTTTACTAGGACCTGTTCTAAACACAACTGAATCTATTATCACACTGTATCTCAGTTATTGTAAGAAGGTTCTATCTCTTACTAACGTACAGTTGTGCTTGAAAGTTTGTGAACCCCTTAGAATTTTCTATATTTCTGCATAAATATGACCTAAAACATCATCAGATTTTCACTCAAGTCCTTAAAGTAGATAAAGAGAAACCAGTTAAACAAATGAGACAAAAATATTATACTTGGTCATTTATTTATTGAGGAAAATGATGGAATATTACATATTTGTGAGTGGCAAAAGTATGTGAACCTTTGCTTTCAGTATCTGCTGTGACCCCCCTTTGCACGTTTCCGGTAACTTTTGCTCATTCCTGCACACCGGCTTGGAGGAATTTTCGCCCATTCCTCCGTACAGAACAGCTTCAACTCTGGGATGTTGGTGGGTTTCCTCACATGAACTGCTCGCGTCAGGTCCTTCCACAACATTTCGATTGGATTAAGGTCAGGACTTTGACTTGGCCATTCCAAAACATTCACTTTATTCTTCTTTAACCATTTTTTGGTAGAACGACTTGTGTGCTTAGGGTCGTTGTCTTGCTGCATGACCCACCTTCTCTTGAGATTCAGTTCATGGACAGATGTCCTGATATTTTCCATTAGAATTCTCTGACATAATTCAGAATTCATTGTTCCATCAATGAAGGCAAGCCGTCCTGGCCCAGATGCAGCAAAACAGGCCCAAACCATGATACTACCATCACCATGTTTCACAGATGGGATTATGCTGGAATGCAGTGTTTTCCTTTCTCCAAACATAACGCTTTTCATTTAAACCTAAAAGTTCTATTTTGGTCTCATCCGTCCACAAATCATTCTTCCAATAGCCTTCTGGTTTGTCCACGTGATCTTTAGCAAACTGCAGACGAGCAGCAATGTTTTTTTTGGAGAGCAGTGGCTTTCTCCTTGCAACCCTGCCATGCACACCATTGTTGTTCAGTGTTCTCCTGATGGTGGACTCATGAACATGAACATTAGCCAATGTGAGAGAGGCCTTCAGTTGCTTAGAAGTTACCCTGGGGTCCTTTGTGACCTCGCTGACTATTACACGCCTTGCTCTTGGAGTGATCTTTGTTGGTTGACCTCTCCTTGGGAGGGTAACAATGGTCTTGAATTTCCTCCATTTGTACACAATCTGTCTGACTGTGGATTGGTGGAGTCCAAACTCTAAATTTAGAGATGGTTTTGTAACCTTTTCCAGCCTCATGAGCATCAACAACTCTTTTTGTGAGGTCCTCAGAATTCTCCTTTGTTTGTGCCATGATACACTTCCACAAACATGTGTTGTGAAGAGCAGACTTTGATAGATCCCTGTTCTTTAAATAACACAGGGTGCCCACTCACACCTGATTGGCATCCCATTGATTGAAAACACCGGACACCTGACACCTCACCTTCAAACTAACTGCTCATCCTAGAGGTTCACATACTTTTGCCACTCACAAATATGTAATATTCGATCATTTTCCTCAATAAATAAATGACCAAGTATAATATTTTTGTCTCATTTGTTTAACTGGTTTCTCTTTATCTACTTTTAGGACTTGAGTGAAAATCTGATGATGTTTTAGGTCATATTTATGCAGAAATATAGAAAATTCTAAAGGGTTCACAAACTTTCAAGCACAACTGTATAGGGGAAAAGACTATACCATTGTCTATGACTATGGAAGAAATTTATATTCTATTCAAATTAAGCAACCATTAATATGAGTTTAACTCAAAACTTTAACTTTCTAAAATTGGCTCTTACACTATGGATATTTACTTATTTATTTACTAGGGGGCTTTGCCCTCTGCTCAGCTTCGCTTGGCAACCCCCAGACGGGCGCTACTCGCTGGCCATTTCGCGGCTCTGCTGCTCATGTATAGGGAAGCGGATGTACAATTTAAACAGATTATTTTCATGAATTGTTACATATGCATAATAGAACTAACTATTTTACATTACAGCGAGTAATTAACCACATTAAAAAATAGTCAAACGTAATAAATTGAAAGAAAATTATGTTTGATGTTGCATTAGAGGTATTCGTTGCGTTATACGATTTTGTTCTGTTTGGCTTTGAAATTAACACACAAATACTTTTTAAATGTACACTTTTACTGTAAAATGTCAGTAAAAACAATATTTGGAATTAAGTTTTTGTCAATATCACATTCAATTTTGATTCCGTGTTTGGATTACATCGTGACAACGCAACGTATAACTGCCTGTGAGTGAATTCCTTTTCTTTTCTCTCTAATAAATAAACCGACTCTTTCGAATGTTTGTCCCTGTGTTTTGTTAATTGTCATAGCAAAATCTATTCTAACGGGAAACTGTAAACGTTTTAATTCGACTGGCATATCGAGATCACCTTTGGTGTCTAATGTTAGATGGACTGCATTACCTTTCTTGTTGCTGTTCCTTTAGGCTGTGATAGCTCCCTACTTGGAATAAGTTCTTTTGTGATTTTGCCGTTTTAAGTAACCGAAAACTATATAGATATGATATTAAAAGGTGATGCATCTCCCATAGTGATACGGCAGTAAAAATCACATAAGAGAAAATAACTTAGCTTTCTTTAATGACGAGTTACGTGACATTACAGACGGGAAGCCATAGCAAGACATTACCAAGGTGGGATCTTGATCTATATAGTCTGCCATTTTTCATCGCTGCGCTGGAAGGGTTTTCAGGACGGATGACAATATCACCCATCCATCCGTCCGTCAGTTTGGCTGTTGTCCAAGTCTTTCTATACTGTGTTCTCCACATGCAGGCCCTTACTTAGCTTACAAACAAGGCAAGAAGAGGATTCCATTTCATCTCTAACATACAGAAATAGTATACGTTGCCCATTTTCTTAGTTGTACCTTCTCTCTTCAAATGCTTGCCTAGCAGTTCTAAATGCTGAGAGGCCCTGTGTGCTAACTTTGGCCTGGCCTGTACATGTGAGTGGATTTATAAAATAGTTATTGTACAGAGCACAGTGACATTAAACTTATATTCTTATTACAGTTGCCTGTTAAAATTTGACATGTCAGAATTGTTCAACCAATTTTCAATATGACTAATCTTGTCGTATTGCATAGCCCATCACTCAGACATCAATTACGCAATTACATTACGATACGTTCTTCTTTAAACAGTAATTCTGCCGGTGAAAGACCGCACGGTGTTAACGGTTGTCGATGTTCTACAGGATATTGTAAGTTGATGTTTTCATCTTCTGCACCATCAACATCAACTGTTTCAGCAAAGTCTATCGATATGCATTTAACCAATTTGCCGTGTAACCGATCGACAGTTTTCACGTTAATTCTTTTGACTTCATTTCTCGTGCTAGGATTGCCCGTGTACTCATTTCTTCTGTTGATAACCCTTCCTGATGAAATTCTTCAATAAGATTTGGACATAATACGTCTTCTTTAATTGGGAACTTAAAGTGAGGAAAACATAAAAATTTGTAAGAGCTGAGAGCGCAGCAACTGCGATGACAAAAGCATTCACACAAATGAGAGGTGAGAGGACCGCAGGAGTGGGCCGTGAACTGGAAATGGTGGAGAGGAGGGCGGGGCTTGAAAAAATCTCTTGGCAAAATATTCTGCCACAGCAGACATTTCCAAAACTGTAGATTTTCAGCCTTACCGAGACCATCACCTTTCTTTATTTTTCAGTGTGATGGGCACAGGTGAGCTGGTCATGTGGTGGCTTGTTTTGTGTCTCATTTTTGTTTGGCTACTAATTAAGGAAAAAGAAACAACTAAAGGGCTCAGAGTCATGTCAATTAAAACCAGGGCAAAACAAGTTAATTAGCAGCAAAAACTGATCACTAATTAAGGAGATGCTTGGAATGAAATCTGCACCCACTGTGGCCCTCCAGGACTGGAGTTCGACACCCCTGACTTAGATGACTTTTTCCAAAAGTGTAGGCAAAAAAAAAGGCAGCTTGGAAATAGGCCTAAAGTTTTACATAACAGAGTGCTCTAGACACCGTTTTTTCTTCAGCAGGTTGCACAACAGCGTGATTAAAATTTGTAGGATATGACGAGGATTTATTTATTTTTTCGGTGGGGATCCCAGGAACGTACCCAGCCTTGGCCCGACTCACACACACTCCAACTGGTAATAAAACAGAAATAGAAGACTGTATCTCTTGTAAAAGGCGCTATATAGCACCCGACCCGGCACAGACTTACGCAGAGGCACATGTAAAACAAATAGGCTTTTTATTTTTCTTCGCCCGTGGGCGCACGTCTTCCCCGTGTCCCACAGGCCCAACACAATCCCAAAGCACTTTATACAGAGCTCAAACAACCCTTCCTGGCACCACCACTCCTCCCAGGCAACCTCGTCCTCTTCCTCCCGATTCTGGCCTCGAATAAAGGGAGACTGGCCCGTTAGTGTTCCAGGTGCTTGACCAGCTGGTCCTGATTGCACCTCCGGGTGGGGCTGATAACTCGTCCATCCGGGTTGTTGGCTCTCTGCAGCACCCCCTAGTGGCCACCCCATCTCCCAACCAGGCTGTGGAGAAACTCCATGTCCCATGGAGCCACGTGGGAGACTGGGAAACGAACAACGGCTAGGGAGGCTGCCACCAAGTGTCCCGGGGAAGGTATTGAGCTGTCCATGGTGGCTCCCCCGGAACATATGCAGCAGGGGCGTCCCAGCCGGGCATGGGACCCGGCTGTCCATCACACTCTACACAGGTATATGTAAAATCCAACGTCTGTATGTCTGTCCGCTTCTCACGAGAGAACAACTTCATGGAATTAGATCGTGTTTTTTCTATAGTTTGCTTTAACATTCCTGTTGATTTTGCAACTTGTCAAAGAATCATAGTTCGCTTACTGGAGCAATATATTCACGCAAATCCGAGAGACATGTATGTGACGTCAGGAATGGGGAGTCAGTCTGCCTCTGCATGTTGGAGTGTTCCTTGCCTCAGCTTAGCTAGTGGTACCTTTTTGTTTATTGATTTTTAAAGTTTGTCCTGTTGCACTAATAAGCGGACGGAGCTGCAAGGGATGGCTAATTTCTATATATGAATGTAATTACTCCGATCTCCAGGCTGTCAAATAAACAAACCACACACCGTGGCGCAGTGTAAAGGGACTTCGTCTCTGATGTCCAATTTTCGATTCCCGCGAGGGGTGCAGTGAAGTGTGTACGCCTGATGAGCCCAAATAAGGGCGAAACACGTGTCGCAAACTGTCTGCATTATTTGACAGCAAACTATGTTTTATTTATATATATATATATATATATATATATATATATATATATATATATACCCGGACACAGACAGGCGGACACGTTAATTTCACCCACAAACGTTTATTTACACTAATAAAGTCACAAAAGTGCACCACAAAACCCCCAAAGTCCCCAAAAGTCCTGGCCACACAATGCCTTCTTCACCTTCAGGCCGCCTCCTTGCCTCCTCCAGCAAGCTCAGTCCTCTCCGCTCCCGACTCTCGCCCTGAATGAAGGGATGCGGCCCCTTTTATCCACACCCAGGTGAGCTCCAGGTGCTCCCCGGCAATCTCCCGCTGACACGCCCCGGTGTGGCGGAAGTGCCGGCTGTTCTCACGGAAGCTCTCCGGGTGTCCCTGCTTCTCTTCCCCCCAGCACTTCCTGGTGTGGTGGAAGTGCTGAGGTCCAGGGTCCCCAAGGCATTGGGGCGCCTCCTGGCGGTGACCACGGGCCCCTACAGGGTGGGGCTTCCACGCCCTGAACCCGTGGCCTCCAAAGCAGCCAGGAAGGCGGCCCCCACGTGATCCCAGATGGGCACACGCCCACTTCTGTTCCTCCAAGGCGTCCCGGCCGGGTCGTGGCTCCTGGCACCCTTGACAATATATATATGTACCGTATTTACTCATGTAACGCACGCACCCTAATTTTTACAAAGAAAATCACGAAAATCGTTTTGCCCGAAGTACGATGCGCGTTGTGATTGTATAGGAAGCTTTTAAAGAGAGAGAGTGTGATCGAGAGGGAGCGTGAGAGCGCAAGCAAGAGAGAGAGAGAGTGCGTGAGCGAGCGAGCAAGTGAGCCCAAGCAGAAGAAGTAAACATTACATTTTTGGGAAAAAATGTGTGCGTGGTACATGTGTAAATACGGTGTACATATATATATATATATATATCTATACTAATAAAAGGCAAAGCCCTCACTCACTCACTGACTGACTGACTGACTGACTGACTCATCACTAATTCTCCAACTTCCCGTGTAGGTAGAAGGCTGAAATTTGGCAGGCTTATTCCTTACAGCTCACTTACAAAAGTTAAGCAGGTTTCATTTCGAAATTCTACACGTAACGGTCATAACGGTCGATAACGGTCGACAACGTCCGCCATGTTGAACTTTCTTATTTATGGCACCATCTTCACGAAATTTGGTAGGTGGCTTCCCTACGCTAACCAAAACCGATGTATGTACTTATTTTGGTGGTATGACGCCACTGTCAGCCGCCATATTGAATTTTCCAAACATCACTAATTCTCCAACTTCCCGTGTAGGTAGAAGGCTGAAATTTGGCAGGGTCATTCCTTAACGCTTACTTACAAAAGTTAAGCAGGTTTCATTTTGAAATTCTACGCGTAACGGTCATAACGGTTGACAATGTTAGCCATGTTTAACTTTCTTATTTATGGCCCCATCTTCACGAAATTTGGTAGGTGGCTTCCCTGCGCTAACCAAAACCGATGTACGTACTTATTTCAGTGGTATGATGCCACTGTCGGCCGCCATATTGAAGTTTCCAACATCACTAATTCTCCAACTTCCCGTGTAGGTAGAAGGCTGAAATTTGGCAGGCTCATTCCTTACAGCTTACTTACAAAAGTTAAGCAGGTTTCATTTCAAAATTCTACGCGTAATGGTCATAACGGTCAACAACGTCTGCCATGTTGAACTCTCTTATTCATAGGTAGAAGGCTGAAATTTGGTACTTATTTCGGTGATATGATGCCACTGTCGGCTGCCATATTGAACTTTTCAACGGTCTTTGTTACTTATGGGCCCATCTTCAAGAAATTTGGTACGCGGGTTCCCAACGCTAACTGAATCCTACTTACGTACATATATACGTCCATAGCCTGCAGCTCGGTCACCGTGTGAGGCGGCGTTGGGTCCCCCATCCCAACGCCTCCCACGTTGTTGGCTGCCTGCCTATATAAGGCCGTCTGTCGCTCCAGTCTCTACATTCCCTTCCTTGCTTCGCCACGGTATTCACGTCTCCCTGCTGATAACTACAGCCTTTTTATTTAATCCACGGCTTCTCCGCTGTTTTATTGTTCATTTATTATGATTATATTTATTGTATAGGTATTTTAGACTTACTTTACATTGTTCAGGTACCCATTTCCTTTATCATTCCAACCGTACCCCCATTAACATGTCTATCGAGGTGATCACCATCGATCAAAGAACTGTCACTTACCGAGTGGTTTCCATGCCCGGAGATGGCACCTGCCTTTTCCATTCTCTTTGTTACATATTGCACGGCCATATCAGGCTCACTCTTGATATCCGGAGGAACATTGTGTCTTATGTATTGAATGACTGGGACAGGTTCAAGGTGTGGACTGATGACGGTACAGGAGATAATTAGACTACACAGGAGCACTAGAAGAGTGAAATGCTTAAGCCCTTCACCTGTGGTTCTGCATGTGAGTTGATGGCTGCCGCTGAATTGTTCGCTTGTCGCTTTCAAGTATACCGAAATGGCCAAATATTTAAACATCTTAGATTGACAGGTGACGATTTCAGTAGTGGACACTTTGATATTTATGAGTGTTTAAACTCTCAAAAGCTGGATGTGAAGTTATCGATGAAACTGGTTGTGTGCTTACAACGCTTGACAGATGCCGAATGTCACTTCAACACAAGTCCTACAAATACTGTCGTAACTGAAACAAACCATGAAACTCAAACCGATTATGACAGCAGCAATCCAAGCTGTGAGATTTGAGACAAGATTACTGTTCACATGGCCAACTGTACGTTACATGCTCAAGAGTAAGCTCAGCTACAGCTTGGTCATATTACAACCGGAGGGCCGAACTGACAACGTGGCATACAAAGAGATCCTTAACAAATAATTATTGGTATATTTTCCCTCAGTTTAAAAAGGTTTAATTTTCTTATTAATAAAAATTTTAAGGCAGTACTTCGCCGCTGCGAAGCGCGGGTATTTTGCTAGTACAAAATAAAGAGGAAAAATACAAATGAATGAAAAAAAACCAAATGAACCTGCACTTTACCTTTGAAAAGCATCGTTACGCACACACACACACACACGTGGTCACAGTGTTTTAGTATACAGTATACGCTCATGCGGATGTTGACTATATGAGTGAGGCACACCGATTGAGACCAAGCGGGGGGGAGACGATTACCCACAATCCCGCAACAAGAAAGAGAGAATAACTGTCGGCTCAGTTGTGATCACGTGACGCTCGGCAGACAAAGCATTTACCGTCACACTTGAATCACAAAGTTGCACAGGTTCACTCAGGGTTTTCAAGAGACCGAAACGTTATTCGAATACGGGTGGAACAAACACAAGTCTCTTTCAGGAGCGACAGCTCCGCCTCTCGATCAATGGAACACAAAAATCTTCCTCCTCAAATGGGTGCGGAGTGCTCGGGAGCACCGACCGGAGCAGACGGAGTCTGGGGGAAGAGAGACAAGGCAGTGAGACACTAGGACAGCCGCGGTGTGGCCTTTTAAGATGCAGGTCATGCGTCACGGCAGCAAACAGCAGGCTAGCAGCTGATCCCGCAAAGAGGAGATGAAAAGCTGTGTTGGCTTCCCATCGTATCATTGTTTAAGAGGGGGTTTCGGAGGAGCGGCCGCTTTCACCGTGTTCACAATACGTACTACTGTACTCGTATTGAAAGACCTCGCTCGTTTATCAAGTGAAAATGGATTAAACATTTTTGCTCGTTTTGCAAAACACTTGGAGACCAAGTTACTCGCAATCCAAGGTTTTACTGTACTTAATGTGAAATAAGGGCCAAAAAATATGAAGGAGATAAGCAACCCAAACGAATCCCTGATGTTTGAAACCATAATATTAGAATAAAAAAAATGTATTAAAAGCGAAATAAAATATATGCTGGGTCACTGCAACTTGTCTGACTCCCCTCTCCATAGAGAAGCCACTGAGCCTCCCATTTCCTCGTGCTCCTTTGTGTAAACCAGTGCTTCCCAAACTCGGTCCTGTGGCCCCCCTGTGGCTGCAGGTTTTTGTTCCAACCAGATTCCTAATCAGTGACAACACCTGATAACGCTGATCTCGTTTAATTAACTAGTATTTTTTTTTCTTTTATTCGACATTCAGAAAAGCATAGCAGCATGATTTTTACATTTATAAGACATTTATGCATATTTCTGCTTTTACTATAGATTTAAATGCTCAACTCTCTTTTGTTGATTTCATTCTACTTTGCCCTTTCACTGTGCAGTTTTTCCCTCTTCATTGTATCTTAATGACAATTTAAAACGAGCAGCGCAGACACACTGAATAATCAAAAGCTGCAAGTACTTTAGAGCCAGACCCACTAATTAGTAAATAATGGATTAATTAAACAATTAGAACACCTTGAAAAGTAGAATGAAAATCAAGATGAAAATACTGTTAAAAAATACATTATTCCTATATAACTGCTTGGTACATTTTAATTTTTTTCTTTTTAGCAAACTTAATTTTCTAATTTCTATATTGTTCCCTAAATACAGAACTTGGGAAATATCAGTTCACTTAATTAGCCCAGGAGTTCAATTAAAAACAGAAGGTGGTTGGAACAAAAAACTGCAGCCACAGGGGGTCCCCAGGACCGAGTTTGGGAAACACTGGTGTTAAAGCCTTAACCTCTTTGGTGGTGACCTCTTATGTTCTAGAACGGGGGTGTTGAACTCCGGTCCTGGAGGGCTGCAGTGGCTGCAGGTTTTCATTCCAACCATCTCCTTAATTAGTGATCAGTTTTTGCTGCTAATTAACTTCTTTTGCCTTAGTTTTAATTGACGTGACTCAGGCCCCTTAGTTGTTTCTTTTTCCTTAATTAGCAGCCAAACAATAATGAGACACACAACGAGCCACCACATGACCAGTTCACCTGTGCCCATCACACAATAGCTGAAAAATAAAGAAAGGTGAAAGTCTCAGTAAAACAGAAAATCAACAGCTTTAGAAATGTGTGCTGTGGCAGAAGGAGAGCAGCAACAAGCTGTGGAATTAAATAACGGGGTTAATTAACAGCAAGAATCAGCTTCTCGTTAAGAGATTAGTTGGAGTGAAATTGGTTGGGGTTTGAATCCCCAGTTTGATTGGCCATCTGTTGGCTCATTTTACATCTCATTTCTGATTGGCTGTCATTTAATGAAGAAAAGAATCAATTCAGAGGACTGAATCCTTAAAAACAGGGTGTTTAAAAATGAAGGGAAGAAGCAGTGAAAACTGGTCACTGATTAGGAAAAGGGTTCGAAAGAAAACCTGCAGCCACTGAAGCCCTCCAGGCCCGGAGTTCGACACCCCTGCTCTAGAACATTCCAAAACTCCGCTCCGAGTACAAAATTGACGGCTTTGACATAACAAGGGGGCGGCACGGTGGCGCAGTGGTAGAGCTGCTGCCTCGCAGTTAGAAGACCCGGGTTCGCTTCCCGGGTTCTCCCTGCGTGGAGTTTGCATGTTCTCCCCGTGTCTGCTTGGGTTTCATCCGGGTGCTCCGGTTTCCTCCCACAGTCCAAAGACTTGTAGGTTAGGTGGATTGGCGATTCTAAATTGGCCCTGGTGTGTTTGTGTGTGTCCTGTGGTGGGTTGGCACCTTGCCCGGGATTAGTTCCTGCCTTGTGCCCTGTGTTGGCTGGGATTGGCTCCAGCAGACCCCCATGACCCTGTGTTCGGATTCAGCGGGTTGGATAATGGATGGATGGATGTACATAGCAAGGCTAGGCAGAGCTTTGCCTCTCAAATCCAATGCAGTCCTGAGATTCAAGTCACCGGGATAAGAAGGAGATTTTTAATGGCTGCCGCTCCATGGGTTCACTTGACCTGACTTGAGTCTCCTCTTCTGATTTCAGATATGGACAAGCAGGACGCCCTCGTCTGCTTTGAAGAGCACATACGAGCCCTGGAAAAGGAGGAGGAGGAAGAGAAGGAGAAGTGTCGTCTTCGAGAGAAGCGACAGCAGCGGAAGAACAGAGAGGCCTTTCAGGTGAGCATCAGTGGCTGCTGACTCTGTTCCGTGGAGGGCCGTCTCCTGGATCTCTATTGGGGCGTCTGCCTCCTCATCCTGACCCGCAGACCCAGGGGTGGATTTAGAGGTACATGTAGCATACGCAGAAGTAGGGCCCCAGCTCCAAATTCAACAAAACTACTAAACACCAATGTGTCTGTTGTATATTCTAGTCTTCATTTTCTGTCATTTGTTTTTAAACAAATTACAAAATTTCAGTTCTGTAGATTGTCATGTACTTGTGCTGATCACATCTCTGTGCAGAAGAGAACGGCAAAATAATTTCAGACTTGAAAATTTCAGGTTGTCCCATGGCGGCTCAGGAACATAAAGGTATCGTAATGTGAGCGAGCCGGGCTGCTTGATCTGCAGTGCACTGTGTCTGTGGAGAATCGGAATTCATTTTCACATCTTAAAATTACAATTTTCAGTGGAAATGTGTGTTATTTTGCATTGCTTAGAGCAGTGGTCTCAAACTCCGGTCCTGGAGGGCCACAATGGCTGCAGGTTTTCATTCTAACCCTTTCCTTAATCGGTGACATGTTTTTGCTGCTAATTAACTTCTTTTGCATTCATTTTTTCATTGACTCAGACCCCTCAATTGTTTTTTTTTTCCTTAATTAACTGCCAAACAATAATTAGATACAAAATGAGCCAAAACAACTGGTGTCGATCACACAATATATGAAAATAAAGAAAGATGAAGGTCTCAGGAATGCTGATCTGCTCAGATCCCCAAACACATTTGACCAGAGCTCTTAGAAAAGAGAAAATCCAACAATTTCAGAAATGTCTGCTAATGCACCACGAGAGCAGCAACGAGCCATGAAATTAAAGAACGGGTTTAATTAACAACGAGACCTGGCGCCTAATTAAGCAACTGGTTGGAGTTTGAGGCCCTGACTTAGTTAGCCTGCTGTTGGCTCCCTCACCTTACGTTTCATTTCTGTTTAAGGAAAATGATGAAGAAATTTAGAGGAACATATCTTTAAAAACAAGTCAATCAAAATGAAAGGAAAAGAAGTGAATTAGCAGCACAAACAGGTCACTAATTTAAGAAAAGGGTTAGAATGAAAACCTGCAGCCACTGTGGCCCTCCAGGACCGTGATTGAGGACCCCTGGTTTAGAGCTCCAGAATGACTGCATTCAAGCAAAGATAACCAAAATATAGATCAAGTGGTTTTCTGAGATACCTACCCTTAATGCTGAGACCTATATACAGTACAATAATAATGTTACGATTCCCTCACATAAATTGACCTAAGGCCTTCAACAATAGCCAAGGGAGCTGTTAAGATTGGTACATTTTATTCTCCTTTCACTTGCTATTTTTCAATGATCTGTGTGGCTAAACTGGAGTTTTTATATCCTGGCAATCCAATTTTTATATTAGATTTTCTGTTTTGGACTTAACCCCCATGTTGCTACTCTTCAGAGAAAATTAAAGGAGGAGGGAAACTTACAATTGACCCCCTTAAATACTCTTTCTCATTCTAGGATTCACCTGTGTATGTAGGTCAGGGCTCACTGAGCTTACCAAGCCAATTTGAGTTCCAATAATTAGTTAATCAATAAAATGACAACGGTGCCCAAATTTATGCACCTGCCTGATTTTGTTTGAACAATTATTGCACACTTTCTGTAAATCCAATAAACTTCATTTCACTTCTCAAATATCACTGTGTGTGTCTCCTATATGATATATTTAACTGACATTTTTTATCGTGACAACCAACGATTTATACAGGAAAATAATGACTATTAACAAGGTTGCCCAAACTTTTGCATCCCACTGTAGATATGAGTGAAAGGCACTATATAATAGATAGAGAGAGAGGAAAGGCAGTATATAATAGATAGATGTGAAAGGCACTGTATGATTGATAGAGAGAAAGGAAAGGCAATATATCATTGATAGATAGATATGAAAGGCACTATATGAGATCGCTAGATTGATTTGTGAAAGGCACTAGATAACAGATAGATAGATATGAAAGGCACTATATGAGATCGCTAGATTGATTTGTGAAAGGCACTAGATAACAGATAGATAGATAGATATGAAAGGCACTATATGAGATTGCTAGATTGATTTGTGAAAGGCACTAGATAACAGATAGATAGATAGATAGATATGAAAGGCACTATGTAATAGATAGATGTAGAAGGCACTATATGATTGATAGATATGAAAGGCACTATATAATAGATAGATGTTTTTGCTCTCCTCGACCTCATCTGATGTATCCACATCCTCATCGCTGCACTCCTGTCCTGTTTATCTCTCAGCTTTTATGTCAGCATCCACACCCAATGCGCCGGGAGTGACGATTTATTTTGATTTGTGAGGCTTCTCGTGTTTGTTTTTTCCACGCTGTGTTCTTTTTTACATCAGCCAATCAAGAAACTGATAGGCGTAGCATTAACTAGGCTACTTGTTTAAAGTTTAAATACAGCCTGTGTAATAAACTTGGTTTATCTAAACATTATATAAAATTGCAAATACAGGGTTAATCAGAATTATGTTAATGGTACTGCTCTGTATAGACTTGTATACAATGTACGTGCCACATATGGTCCATGTGTTGAACATGATGGCAAACAGGTTGAGAAGTTCCTGTAAATCATCTTGCACGTATGAAAGTATGTTTTGTGAATAAATTGTTTCCGCCATTCAAATGTTAACATAATTTTGACTCCCCCTGTATTTTATGTGGATTTTGGGGTCCCAGAGCACATTTTGGAGGTCCTGGAGCGCAGAGGGCTCAAAATCAGAAGTCAGGTACGACACAAATGAAGCAAGTCATCGAACCGCTTTGTGACATTTGAATGGTGGGCAGCTCAGTGGCCAGTCACTTAACTGTTGAATTAGGATCAAATGTTTTACTATAGTGACGTGTACAGGCCGTTCAGCCCAACAAAGCTCACCAGTCCTACCCACGTAGTGAGAAGTCGAGCAAAATGACCCCTTTTATTGGCTAACTGAACAGATTATAATATGCAGGCTTTCAAAGCAACTCAGGCCCCTTCTTCAGGCAAGAAGAAGACATCAAAGGGGTCATTTTGTTCGCCTTCTCACTACATTCATAATGGCTAGCGTGGCACAGCACCCTAGTACTATAGTCCTATGCACTAAAGAAGTGATTTTATTTTGGATGAGTGAATTGGTCGGACTGGCGAGCTTTGTCTGTCTGAACAGCTTGTTCTTGTCGTTCTAATGTGAACTGTGCATTGATTTATCAAGTTTGTTAAAATCTTTTTTTTTTTTGTGGTAAAAGAGTAGGGCACCCACAAGGACTACACATAGGGTTCCCAGGACCTGTAAATGCATCACTGCACAAGCCCAAATTGATTAAAGTATTTATTTATTTTTTTTGTAAACAGGCTTTTTTGGATGAGCTCCATGAGACCGGCCAGCTGCATTCCATGTCCACCTGGATGGAGCTGTACCCATCTGTGAGCATTGACATCCGCTTCTCCAACATGTTGGGTCAGCCAGGTAAGAAGCTCTCGTCTCCGTACCGTGTGTGAATACGGGACCTCCCCTCATACTCCTGTTCAGTGGGGTCTGCGGACAAGTTAATTCCTCAAACTTGCTGACCAAAGTCCACTGCTAATTTCACAGCACTAAGTGAACACAGCCGGCCCTGTGGAATCTAAACCTACCCATATATCCATATATTGATCTTCACCAGTAGAGTGAAGCTGTGACCACAAGATTTCTAGGAGAAACTGAGGCCTTAATCAAAGGAAGTACCAAAAAACTTGAGGAGGAAGATGCTGAAACGTCCTAATCAGGAAAAGGTGACAAAACCATTTCTGAGGCACTACAGTGACAGCCATTGCCTCAAAGGGAGAACATTTGGAACAGGAAAGGCAGGCCTGCCAAAATGACCCCCAAGGACACGGCAACCACTCATTTAAATAGATAGATATGAAGGGCGCTAGATGATAGATGGATCTGAAAAGCGGCATATAATAGATGGATAGCTATTAAAGGTACTATATGATAGATAGATAGGAAAGGCACTATATAAGAGAGAGATAGGAAAGGCACTATATGATAGGTAGGTAGGTACACAGATGGATGGATAGATAGGATAGAATAGGAAAAGTACTATATAACAGATAGAAGGAAAGATATGATATAATGGTTACACAGAGAAGGCAGTATATAATAGGTAGGAAAGGCACTATATGATAGATAGATAGATAGATAGGAAGGAAGAAAGGAAATGCACTATATAAGAAACAGATAGGAAAGACACTATGTAATAGATAGATAGGAAAGGCGCACTATAATAGATAGATAGATAGGAAGGACACTATATAACAGACAGATAGAGAGGAAAAGGCACTATACAATAGATAGATAGGGAAGGCACTATATAAGAAACAGATAGGATAGGAAAGACACTATATAAGAAACAGATAGGATAGGAAAGACACTATATAATAGATAGATAGTAATA
>JANRMT010062791.1:174802476-174819866 GCA_026402145.1 Polypterus bichir lapradei | reverse complement strand
AGAGAGGAAAAGGCACTATACAATAGATAGATAGGGAAGGCACTATAATAGATAGATAGAACTCTCTTTCTTTCTTGGTCACCTGGGGGAACTTTCACTTTTTCCAGGAGCTCTTTAAATAAATAAATGCATAAATAGGTAAATAAGTACACACACACACACAGACACACACACCAGTCCCAGTGAGGCGCTATACAGACGTATTGCTGTTGGTATAAAGGATCCCCATTGCATTTCTTGACACACTTCTGCTGATTAATTCGTTGGCTTCAAGTCCTAAGTGTTGGGGTGTGTACCTTTGTTCTTAATGGCCCTCAGGTTTGTCTTCATTCTCTCAGGGTGTCCTTTAACCGAGCCTGCCCTTTTAATTAGCCTGTTGATTCGGTGGGCCCCCTCTTGAAGTGATTTATGAAGTCGCTGAGGATCCGAGAAGAACATTCAAAGAACAGGAGCCTGAGCTAAAGTCAGTGTTTAGGACATCACGATGACAAAGAAACTGATGAAGAGTGGGATTTATGGGACACTTGCGAGGAAGAAACTGGCGCTTTCCAAGAGGAACCTCTGTACAAAGAGACAGATGAGTGATCCCTAAGCCTTTTGGAGTAATGTGCTATGACAGAACTCTTTGTCTGACTTTTTGCCAGTAAGAACATTCAGCTCTACAATAAAACTTGGGGGTGCTGGTGTGGCAAGGTGAAGATGATTTAAGCAGCTTTAGTCGATAAGTCTGGCATACCCCACGACTAGAAGTCATGCCAAGTGACGTCAGCTTTAGGTTTCCCTTCTTTAATATGGCCTTTTGTCTAAAGGTCTGGTATCAGGACAGGGACAAATATTGTTTCCCAGCACTATAAGTGTTCACTCTGCACCCCCACCAGTCCCCCCAGCAGACTTGTGCCCCCTGCTGGTAGGGGATTCGTTCATTTCAAGTGCTGTGTTTTTTTGGTTTTTTTCAGGTTCCACTCCACTGGACTTGTTCAAGTTTTACGTTGAAGATCTGAAAGCCCGCTTCCACGATGAGAAGAAGATCATCAAAGACATCTTGAGGGTACGTTCACTGTTGGCCTGTCTGTTGTTTGCTCTCCAGTGGCTGCCATCTAATATTTGCAGCCTTTTACTTTTTCTTTCCAGGACCGTAACTTTGGAGTGGAAATCAAGACAACCTTTGAGGACTTTGCCCACGTCATTAGCTTTGACAAGCGGGCAGCCACCTTGGACGCCGGAAACATCAAGCTGACCTTTAACAGTGTGAGTAGTTTCAGTAGGCGCCTGTGTCCTGCATGTGCTCCTGTTTGGTCCATCTACTCACTTCTAAGGATTCCACAGTAGGCCCAGTTGGCGTCTTGTTGTGTTTTTTAATGCATCACCTATATGGCGATGGGCTAAATGCTTTTTTGTCACCAACAAGAAATCGTTCATGGTGGCTCTCCCACTATTTCTTCTTCTTTCTTAGCGTTTATCCCACGTTGGTGCATGATCCGCTTTTCTGCACGTCGATTTCCACTTCTTTCGATCGGGGGCGATGTTGGCGAGTCACATGTCTTCTTTAAGTCGATCAAGCCGCCATATTTCTGGGCCGTTCGTCTGGGCTGAGGCAGAGGGCTATCTTGGCCTCCGACTGCTCGCTGCTGTGCATGACGTGGCCCTTCCAGTGCAGGCAGGTGTTCTGCAGTTTCTCTGTTATTGGCGCCACACCCATTATTCTTCTCACATCTTCATTCATGATGTGGTCAAGCCACGTGTGGCCGAGCAACCACTGGAGCAGGCACATCTGCTGTGATGTGCAAGGTTCGCTCGTTCTTGATGGTGGACGGCCAGCATTTGGATCTGTAGATGGCGACTGGGTGTACGACGCTTTTGTAGACATTGGCCTTCAGGTGCACCAGGTATCTTGCAGTCGCAGAGGACTACAGTGACCCATCTCCACTTCATCCAGGCCACATTGACACGAGCACGGATGTCGGGCAGGGTCTTGCCATCGGCACAGACGAGGGAGCCGAGGTATTTGAACTGGCAGACTTTGTTGTGGTCCTGGCCATCGATTTCTGGATTCTGGATCCATCCATCTGCATTCCACACTCAATGTACAGTCGGGGCCAAAAGTGTTGAGAATGACCCAAGTGTTGGTTTTCACAAAGTTTGCTGCTTCAGTGTTTTTAGATCTTTGTGTCAGATGTTTCTATGGAATACTGAAGTAGAATTACAAGCAGTTCAGAAGTTTCAAAGGCTTTTATTGACAAAGACATGAAGTTTATGCACAGTGTCCATATTTGCAGTATTGGCCCATCTTTGTTTTTCAAGACCTCTGTGATTTGCCCTGGCAGGCTGTCAATCAACTTCTGGGCCCAATCCTGACTGATGGCCGCCGCCCATTCTTGTATAATCAGAATTGGTGGGTTTTTGTTTGTCCACCTGCCTCTTGACCACAAGTTCTCAGTGTGGAGTTTCCTGGCCATGGACCCCAAATGTCGATGTTTTATTCCCCGAGCCACTCAGTTGTCACTTTTGCCTTATGGCCTGGTGCTCCATCATGTTGGTCACCAAACTGTTCTTGGATGGTTGGGAGAAGTTTCTCTTGGAGGATGTTATGGTCCCATTCTTTATTCAGGGCTCAGGATTGCGGCACCACCAGTGCTCAGGAATAGCAGCAGGCAGGTGGGAGTGAGGAGAAGACTTGTGGAGGATGGCCTGGTGATGTCAAGAAGGGCAGCAAAGAAGCCATCAGGGACAGAGTGATATTCTGGGATTGGACTGCTGGGGTCAAGTCATTGTCTCTGATGAATCCCCTTTCTGATTGTTTGGGGCATCCGGAATAAAGAAAAGGTGAGCGGTGCTGCCATCAATCCTGTGTCAGGCCAGCAGTAAAGCATCCTGAGACCTGTCATGTCAGCCAAGGCAGTGCAGGGCTCAGAACACAGCCACGAATAAAGAATAAAGTGCAGGTCACTAATTAAGAAAAGGGTTACAATGAAAACCTGCAGCCACTGTGGCCCTCCAGGACCGGAGTTGGGGACCCCTGTCACAGGGGCATCTCAAAATAACCTAAGTAGGCAGAACTTAAGAGGCCTGTGTCACTGTCTCCCCTAATGTGTCTCTTCCTCGGTGGTCACCTGAAATGAGAAAGAGGCTAAGATGACCGAGGGGTCGTCCACTTCTCGAGTCATCGATTGAGAGAGGAGATTGGAGGTAGAAAGTTTTCGTTTGGGAGACCCTGACGCAAACCACATTTCTCCTCCCTTTCCTTCTGTTGCTGTCTTTTGGCCATCTCATCAAAGTCAAATCATGAATCAGGGAAATCTGTGACTGGTGTTTCCAAGCTGGTGACGCTTGAGTGGTGGACTCTTGACTGTTTCATCTGGCAGCCCCAGGTCTTCTGTGCTCGGCTTGGCTGTTCAAACTAGTCTTGATGTTATAAGACAGGGGTGCCCAATACGTCGATCGCAGTAGAGCGCAAAGGTAGTGCAGGTAGATTGCGTTGCAATCAAAAAAAATTTTTTTAACCGTTAGTCTATCATATCCTCCCTATGGCATTTGCTACTTGATTGACACACAGGGCGGCCAGTCTGAGATCTCCTTTCTTCTAACACACTGGTCATCCGGCATGTACGATCAAACACGCGAGTTACTGCAAAACTCCGGCTATCTAAGTGATCTAGTTAGCCTTCCAGTTTATATCGACTAAAGAAGGGATTTAAAAAACAATTTGTTGTTTATGGGCTGGATGTGGAATTGGAAGAGGATTTTATTCTCTCACAATGTCACAATCGACGTGCGTTTGTCTGATCTGTCAATCTATCATTGCTATTCCAAAGAAGGAAAATGTGGAAAGGCACTTTCGGACTGTTCATAAAAACTACGAAACTGACTTCCTTCCGAAAAGCGATCTGAGAAAGAGAAAGGAGAGGGAACTAAAATCGCAGTTAATCGGTCATTTTTCACTCGGCTGAATATATATAGCATTTTTAATGTAGGTAGATCATTATGACCTGGTCATTTTAAAAGTAGCTCGCAAGCTGAAAAAGTGTGGACACCCCTGTTATAAGGGGTGTCCAGCAGGGGTCAGTGCTGGGCTGCTGCTTTATTTCATGTATGGTGGATTCAGTAAATGTTCAGATGCCCTCACTTTCTGTACACTTTTTAATGCTTTGGATTTCATTTGAAATTGAAACAATATGACATTTCGCCCAACAGTCTACACTCAGTATCCCATAATAACAGTGAAAACACGCCCTTTAATTATCTTACTGCAGTGTTTCCCGACCTCTGTCCTTGGGGGCACACTGCTTCAAGCTTCTGTTTTTAATTGGACTCCTGGGCTAATTAAGTTATGTGTTATTTCCCAAGTTCCGTCTTTTGGGAACAATATAGAAATTAGAAGACCAAATTTGGTTGAAAAATACTATATATACATATATATATATATATATAATATTCAAGGCATTCATAGTCTGAATCACAATCCGATTGTATGGGTGGTTACCTACCAGGTAACGCTTGTGGTTGGTCAGCAAGTCGCCTAACGTCCGCCACGGTGCCCTCTTTCAGTTGCGAGAAGCAGATCATAGAATGGCTGAAATAGTTTTACTGTCAAATAATGCAAAGAGTACGCGACACGTGTTTCGCCCTAATTCTGGGCTCATCAGGCGTACACACTCACTGCACTCCCTCTCGGGAATCCAGCCTCGGGCATCAGCGTCAATAAATTTGCAAAAACCTCAAGTAAACTTTTTTCACGTTGTCATTATGGGGTGTTGTGTGTAGAATTCTGAGGAAAAAAATTAATTTAATCCATTTTGAAATAAGGCTGTAAGATAACAGGATGTGGAAAAAGTGACGCGCTGTGAATACTTTCCGGATGCACTGTATAATAACTAACGTATATGTAACATTTAAGCAATACACTAGTAAATCATTAAACATACTGCTATGTACAGAAAAACATAGACAGAGTTGCCGTTCATAACAAAATGTACATACGCTTTTCATTTGTTACTGCATGTGCTAGACAAAACTTCGTTAGAACAATACTGTACATATTATAATTTATAATAACTATAACATAACTGTAAATATTGACTAAAATGCAGTTAAAAGTCAATATGTATATAAAATAATGAACATTTAAGCAATACAGTACAGTAAATCATTAAATATACATACATTGTACATTACAGTAGACAAACAGTTTCACATTACCAGTTCCCAGATGATTTCTTACAAGGCCTGTTATCAGCTGATAGAGGAGACTCAACCATTTTCATTCTCTTGGGTTCTGATTGGCTGCTGCTAATGTGGTGTAATCTCGCAAGAGCAGCGAGCCTGGGTCCTCGACGCATCTCAGTTCTCTGCGTATCACGTACCTTGCTTGTGGTTCGATTGATGTGAGCAAACTTTTTGTGAGCTTTTCGTTTTGTTTTAAGCCCTACGATGGCTCCCAAGCGTCCTGCATCTTCTAAGCCTTCTGGTAGTAGTGAGGCTAAGCTAGCCAAGGATAGGCGTGCCAAGCTTGTGCCATCATATTCAAAAAGACTTGAGGCTGTAAACTGTGCCAAAGGTGCATCGACAAAGTATTGAGCAAAGGCTGTGAATACTTATGTACATGGGATTTCTCAGTTTTTTTAAAATTTTAATAAATTTGCAAAAACCTCAAGTAAACTTTTTTCATGTTGTCATTATGGGGTGTTGTGTGTTGAATTCTGAGGAAAAAAATGAATTTAATCCATTTTGGAATAAGGCTGTAACATAACAGGATGTGGAAAAAGTGATGCGCTGTGAATACTTTCCGGATGCACTGTATCTATATCCCTCCACCAAACTAATAACGTGACACCATATATACAATAACAAAACCCTCCCTTGTCCCAGTAACATATAACAAACACAAAACACGAATAAAGATAAATGGATACGGAAATGCCAATGATCATGAATTTGAGTCCGAGTATAAAACTGTCCTGAATACGGATGACTGTTCGACAGATAAGCGATTTGTTTGAATTTCCCGGAAAAATATGAAGTAACCTCACCGTGAATCCTCGGCGGATGGTAGACAATGAAGTTCAACCCCGGGGTCTCTGGCGATGATTGAATCGATGTAAGTCCGTCAGAATGAAAAACAAACAGGATCCCAAAGCGCGATATAGAAAAATAGCAGGTACTGGCGGTTTGTGGTAAATAATTGTGATCTCTTTCTTTCTCCTTTTCCCCCTTCTCTTCCCTCCTGATTGGTTATATAGTGATGAGCTGGCTGTACTTGATTAATTGTGAACAAGTGCTTTCCATCTAGGGGCTGCGGTCTCCCTCAATCATCTGTCATCTCTGTACTTATGGGGACGACATTCACTGACACACACATGATAGACCGCAAATAGAACGATGGAAACAAAGCGTACTCGGTACAAACATTGAAAACACTATTGCTATGTAGCCCCGCTACAACCTTAGCAGTTGTTGACCCCGCTCTGTGACTTTAGATGGTCTTCCGTTGCTTGGCTCAGTTGCTGTTGTTCCTAAATGGATCCACTTTCCAAAAACACTTCTACTTTCCAATAACACCACTTACAGTTGACCACAGAAAATCCAGCAGGGATGGCCTTTCACAAATTGTCTTATTGCAAAGGTGGCATCCTATCCCCAGTACCACTGAGCTCTTCAGAACGACCCGTTTTGTTTCACAGATGTTTGTAAATGGAGACCTGTGTGGCCAGATACTTGAGGTTATACACCTGTGACAAAGGGTCTGATTGAAACACCTGAATACTCTGATGTCCAATATCCCATATTCAGTAATTAGCAAGTGTGTCACTATATGTTTGTCCATATAGTGTAACCATATGCAGGTGTATCTCAATAAATTAGAATACAATACAATACTATTATTTTTGTATAGCCCAAAATCACACAGGAAGTGCCGCAATGGGCTTTAACAGGCCCTGCCTCTTGACAGCCCCCCAGCCTTGACTCTCTGAGAAGACAAGAAAAATGGAAGAAACCTTGGGAAAGGCAGTTCAAAGAGAAACCCCTTTCCAGGTAGGTTGGGCGTGCAGTGGGTGTCAAAAGTAGGGGGTCAATACAATACAATACACAGAACAGAACAAATCCTTAATACAGCATAATAATACAAATTTTAGAAGCACGGAGCAGATTTTAACTGTAGATGATATCCCATAATAAGATTTGGATATTTTTAGAGTCCTGGAGACCTCATCCGTCAAGCTGCCTCCCCATTTGGCCATTCCACGGCTGAAACGTTGCTCGGCCAGCCAATCCAATGAAAGGACCCCTCTTTCCCATGATTCCTGCGATCCTCAATAAGGGATGACTTTACCATAGGCAGGCAACAACTTGGCAGGTGGGTCGTGGCACCAATTGCCACATTTGAGTACTGAGAACAGAAACAGAATAGGTGAGGGTTAGTAACAAATTATAACAATCATGTTACTTATGTTTTAGTGCTAATGACTAACAACAGAGATGCAGTCTATACAGTTAATCAGCAGCTCTAGTCAGGATGTGCTAAACTGAAGTAGTGAGTCTTCAGCCGGGATTTAAAGGCTGAGACCGAGAGGGCATCTCTTATAGAAGCAGGAAGACCATTCCACAGTTTAGGGGCCCTGTAACTAAAAGCTCGACCTCCCACTGTTTTTTTATTAATCCTTGGAATCATAAGCAGACCGGCATCTTGAGATCTTAATGTGCGCTCAGGCTTCATTTTAGTAATTAAAGTTAAGACTTCCTGCTCAGTTACAGGATTAAAATTATTAAAGTGCTGAATGCAATGTGAGACAGGGTCTGCTAAGCTAGCATTTGGTTTGTACTGTGATGCTGAGATCTGGAATCTTATATTTTTAATTTTCTCATTGAAGAAGTTCATAAAGTCTGTACTGCTAATATCTGTTGGTATTTTGCACTGTTGATCTGAATTCCCATTTTTTAATTTAGCCACTATTCTAAACATTACCCGAGGATTTTTATTATTGCTATCTATTAATGTAGAATAGTATTCTGAGCGAGTTTTAAAGAGGGCTTTTTTATATTTATTAACACTCTCTGTCCATGCAATTTGAAAGACATGTAGCTTTGTTGTTCTCCATCTGCGCTCCAGTTTTCGACACTCTAATTTAAGAGCTCGAGTATTTTCATTAAACCAGGGAGAGTTTCTATGTGCTTTGATCACTTTTGTTTTAAGGGGAGCCACTGTGTCCAGAGCATCTCCCAAGATCACATCATAATGTGATTTTAACTGATCTAAATGGTTTTCCACATTTACACTCGACTTACTCAAGGTATCTATAAATTTTGAAGCAGAATTACAATCTAGATGTCGCACTGTCTTTGTTTTAATCTGTGAGTGCGTTGGCATGGGCAGAACTAAATCTAATGTAATTAAGAAGTGATCAGAAATGACTTCATTTAATGGAGTGATATTTAAATTTTGAATTTCAACTTTGTAAGTTATAATTAAATCTAATGTGTGGTTATGATTATGAGTTGGACCTTTGACAATCTGACAAAATCCTACTGAATTTAACAAATAAGTAAAACATTTGCTAAAAGTGTCAGTTTCCACATCAATGTGTACATTAAAATCCCCCATCAGTACTATGTGATCATAATTTATAGCCAAATCAGACAGAAGGTTGCTAAATTCAGTCATGAACAATGAATATGGCCCTGGTGGTCTGTAGACTAGCACTATAATTGTGTTGGAATCTGTTTTAATATTTAAAATGAATGCCTCAAAGGATGTAAAGTTGCCTAAATTTTTAGAAGTGATTTGCATTTTGTTACAATGAATTATTCCAAGGCCTCCTCCTCGACCAGAATCTCTAGACTTATGAAGGAACGAGTATCCATCTGGTGACGCCTCAGCTAGGGGGACAGTGTCACATTTACTAAGCCAGGTTTCAGTAAGAAGACACAGATCAGATTTTGTACTTAATATAATATCATTTACCAAAATAGCTTTAGTGCCAAGAGAGCGAATGTTCAATAAACAGCATTTAAAACTGCATGGTTTTTTCTGAACATGTGATATATTTTTTGTTTTAATTTGAAGTAAATTTCTATTACAGATGCCCCTGGTGGAGGGTCTGGTTTTATCCCTTGGTCTAATTATACACCTTATTTTTTGGTTATCAATTAATTTAAGGTTTGTATTAAGACTAAATTTACTGGATGCCCCACAACAGGGATTATGGGTAACAGCTTCAGGAAAATAACAGGTGGGATAAACAACAGCCTGTGATTTAAGATCACATGACTGCGGCCTGGATGGTGCTCAAATCAGTCAACCAGGCAGTTTTGCTGCCATATTTTGGGATAATACATAAGATCCCCTCCAGTTAGGATGAAGACCATCTCTTCTGAAAAATCCAGGCCTTTCCCTAAAATCATCCCAATTGTTCACAAATGCTATGCTTTTATTTGCACACCAGGTTTCTAGCCAGCAGTGAAAGGAATACAATCTACTATAAATCACATCCCCTCTGTATAATCTTGGTAAGGGACCAGATACAATTAAATTCCGACATTTTCTTTTAGCTTTGGTGTATAGAGAGATGAAGTTCCACTTTAATACCTCAGATTGCTGTAAATAAATATCATTAGTGCCAACATGCAGCAATAAGGTAGATACTTCATCGTCGGTGACATGGTCCAATGTGGCCTCTATGCCAGAAATCTTGGCCCCTGCGAGGCACTTAACATTAACTGCTGGTTTAACATAGTTTGGAATTCTAACATTCCGCACTATGGAATCGCCAATTATGAGCACTTTCTTATTCTCAGTTTCCACAGGCGCGCTGCGGAGAGCTGAGAATCTGTTCTGGGTCCGAATTGGTGACCTGGGTGCCGGGGGACTACATTTTGGATTCTTAGTTCCCCGTCTTACTGTTACCCACTCGCCCTGTGGCTGAATTGGTGCTGCTGATTTCGGCCGCGCACTGACTACAGTGGGACCTGGAGAGACTGAAGCCGAATCAGACGTAGCCGAATTGTCTAAACAAACCGAGTCGATCTAATTTTCGGTTTGCCTAATCGCTATCAGATTCCTAACGCGGTCCTCCAATTCGCGTATTTTCCCGACCAACTCTAAATTAACTAAACACTTTTAGCAGGTGGAGCTATCTACACTGTCGGCCGGAAAACCTGAACTGTACATACTGCAGGACACACAACCTATAAACGCACCCTCGACGGGCAGAGAGCAGATAGAACTTACGTTAAATGTTGAAGTCATCTTTGCCGTTTTATAGGTGCATCAAAAGTTAATTTGTCTCAGTAATTCAATTCAAAAAGTAAAACTCCTATATGATATTGATTCATTATACACAGAGTGATATATTTCACCTGTGTTGTTCTTTTCATTTTGACGATTATGGCCTATAGATAATGAAAACTCAAAATTCAGTATCTCAGAAAGTTAGAATATTGTGGCAAAGTTCAATCTTGTAGACTCCTGGGGCCTCATGCATAACAGCATGCGTAGAATTCGCACTATAACATGGCGTAAGTACAAAAGCGGAAATGTGCGTACACACAAAAAAATCCAGATGCATAAATCTGTGTGTTCACCCACTTCCACGTTCTTCCATTCCATAAATCCCGGTCAGCGTGAAAAGTAACACACATGCACGCTCCTGCTGTCCCGCCCCGTCTCCTCCCAGAATTACACCTCTTTGAGTATGCAAATCAATATAAATAGCCCTTAAGCTCCACGTTCCGTGAAAAGGCAATGGCAAAAGCACGGGGGGAAAATAGAAGAATTTCAGCGAATACCAAGTGGAGGCAAAGAAAAACGTACTATTTGTTGGTTTAAACAGTGGTATTAACAACAAAAGGAAGTTGATTGAGTGACATAGCATGTCGGAGAAACTTGAAAGCTCAAGTTCACCAAGTCGCACAGTGCCAGTAAAAAAGAAGTTGTCAGATATCAAAGTCGCCATGAAAAGGCGAGTCGTAACCCACCGTCTGAGTGTCATATGAAAGCTTATTAGGGTACAGAGAAAAAAAAATAGGCACACAGTGGGGGAAAAAAGCACGAAATGTCAACTTTAATCTCGAAATGTCCACTTTAATCACGTAGTTTATTTTGTCATTAAAGTAGAACATCATAAATTTCATCTTAAAATCATTTAATTTACTAGTTTCTCAGATCCCATCGTAACTAAAGTAGCACGTTAAATGCTTTGTTTTGTATTTGATCTTCTATGTGTTCTATGTGTGTGAATCACTACGTGCTTCCGGGCTTTCTCTTCCTCCTATAGGACACAGAATCCATTACATTCATAATATTACAGCTCTCTCAAATAATTAAAATACTGAGATGTATATGTGATATCATTTTCATGATGATAGGAGTTAAAGTACGTTATTAAACATGAGAACACGGTGGCGAAGTGATTGTGCGCGACCTTCGATAAAATCATTTATTGCAGCAGTACTGTCTCTTTCAAACGTACTAACCTCCTATTCCTGTCCTTACTTTTCTTTCTCAAAATACCCAATCGCCACACAATCAGCTCTGTAATAGACATTAAGCCATCTATAAACTTAGAACAGCAATTCTTCAAAACTTTTAAGGAACACTGAAATATTTTTTAGTACGTGTTTAATTATTCTGTCCTTCCAGTGTCGTGCCAACCCCAGCAAGAATACAACGCGAGGCAGGAACAATCCGTGAATGAGGCACCAGCTCCTCGCTAGTGCTGCGGCACCGCATCCTCAAATGTTTAATTATTAACAATATTGATTATTTAAATGAAGTTTAAGTTTTATCTGTATAATATAATAAACATATTTTGCTGCATTTTATCTTAAAAATGATATCATCATCATATGTAAATACGCGCTTTATAAAGTGGCTCAGGTTCAATATTATAACTGTAGTGCAAGTTTACAATGAGGTGATTATACTAATAAGTATAAACAGTTCTACAAGGAGCACTTGATGACTGATTGAGTGCGTTTAGAGTTCTTGGGATGAAACTGTTTTTGAGCCGTGAGGTCCGTACAGAAAGGCTCTGAATTGTTTGTCGTATGGGAGCAGTTGAAATAGACTGTGCGCATGGCTGAGGCAGCGTGTGCTTGATGCTGTATACCGGTAATTCTCTTTCCGATCAGCTGCTGTACAGCTGTGATTCTCACTCAGATACAGTGATATGAATACTCTGAGAGGTGCAGTGAGAGTAATATGGAAAAAGATGATCCGCTGTGGCAGCCCCTAACGGGAGCAGCTGAAAGAAGAAAAAGAAGGTACAGTGAGAGTAACAACGCTAAAACAGTTATGGTATTTAGAATAGTTTGACCATTCCGTGGACCATTATATTGTTACTGGTTAATTACAATCAGATGCATTACACTAATAAACAAAATGCGGTCAATTTCTGTGTATTTATAAAGCAGTGTCAGGGATGTGGATCTAAAAAAGAAAGGGCAACCACACATGAACAGTAGCACTGCTTTGACGCTGGGTGCCGCCAGTCTGCAAAACTGCGCGCAGAACTTGCGTATGCCAGGGTATGAGCTACCGTGGAAATATGTGTGGCTTTATGCCAAGTTTAGGTTTTATACATCACGATTTGAACGTGGAAACGGGCTTACGCAACATTTTTGTGCGTACGCACCATTTATACATGACACCCCTGGTGATTCTGAGGTCTATCTACTATTTAAAGAACATGCTACACTGATAGATATTTCACCACTGTTAGGAAAGGTAACCAGTGCTGCATTTAAATTTGATTTAGGACAAAGAAATCAGAATGCCTGACTGCATTGTGCCAACTAGAGAATGAGAGAATGGTGTGGGGCTGTTTTTTCAGGGAATGGCGTAGATCCTGTACTTCCGGTTGAAGGGTAATCTTAATGCTTCAGCATACCAAGACATTTTGGACAACGCTATGCTTCCAACTTTGTGGAAACAGTTTTGGGGAAGCCCTTTTTCCATTCCACCCTGACTGTGCCCCAGTGCACAAAGTGAGGTCCATAAAGACCTGGTGGGATGGGTTCAGTGTGGAAGAACTTGACTGGCACATACAGAGCCCTGACCTATGGGATGAACTGGAATGGAGATTGTGAGGCAGGCCTTCTCATTCAACATCCAGTGCCTGACCCCATAAATTCTCTACAGAATGAATGGGCACAAATTACCACAGATACACTCGGAAAATCTATTGGAAAGCCTTCCAAGAAGCTGTTAGAGCTGCAAAACCGGGTGGTGGGTCAACTCCATTTTAAAGCCTATAGATTTGAATGTGGTGTCATTAAACTCCCTGTTGGTCTGATGGTCAGGCATCCCAATACTTTTGTCCATAGAGTGTACTAGCCGTCACCTACGGCTCTGCCCGCGTAGTAGTGAAACAGGACAGTGAGCAGCTCCCCACTCCCCTCGGCTGTGATACTTATTGTGATAAGAGAAGTCTCAAAATCAACTGGAATGTTCCAGCAAATTCTAGAAAAATAAAACGATGTAAATCCTTGAAGTAGTTCTCTCGCTCGTTTGCTAGCTAAGCAGATTTAAGACAAACCCTGATGCTGGCGCGCGAGTGAGGAGGATTTCAGCCCGCTGTATTTCTCTCGGATTTGCGCAAATAAATCAGTGCCGCAAGTGAACTATGATACATAGCGCAATGAGATAAGTAACAAAATCAACCGGAATGTTCCAGCAAATTCTAGAAAAATAAAACGATCTAAATCCGTGAAGTAGTTCTCTCGCTCGTTTGCTAGCTAAGTGAATGTAAGACAAACCCTGATGCTGGCGCGCGAGTGAGGAGGATTTCAGCCCGCTGTATCTCTCTCGGATTTGCACAAATAAATCAGTGCCGCAAGTGAACTGTGATACAATGTGATACAACTGTGATACAAGTGAATGATGAGATAAGTAACAAAATCAACCAGAATGTTCCAACAAATTGTAGAAAAAACGATCTAAATCCGTGAAATAGTTCTCTCGCTCGTTTGCTAGCTAAGCGAATGTAAGACAAACCCTGAGGCTGGTGCACAAGTGAGAAGGGTTTCAGCCCGCTGTATCTCTGTCAGATTTGCACAAATAAATCAGTGCCGCAAGTGAACTGTGATACAAGTGAACAATGAGATAAGTAACAAAATCAGCCGGAATGTTCCAGCAAATTCTAGAAAAATAAAATGATCTAAATCCGTGAAGTAGTTCTCTCATTTGCTAGCGAAGTGGATGTAAGACACACCCTGAGGCTGGCGCGCGAGTGAGGAGGGTTTCAGCCCGCTGTGTCACTCTTGGATTTGCGCAAATAAATCAGTACCGCAAGTGAACTATGATACCTAGCGAAATGAGAGAAGTCGCAAAATCAACTGGAATGTTCAAGCACATTTTAGAAAGAAAAAAAAAAAAACACAGATCTAAATCCGTAAAAGTAGTTCAATAGCTAAGCGGAGGCGTGGTACATGTCCCAAGGCTGCCACGCGAGTGAGGAGGGTCCCGTCCCCTCCCTTCGGCCCGCTGCGTGTCCCTTGGATTCGCACAAATAAATCGCTCTTGCAAGTGAACTATGATACTTAGTGCGAAATGAACCAGAATGTTCCAGCAAATCTCTCAATTATAAAAAAAAAAAATCTTGGGGCGGCAGACTAGGGAGATGAGACGTGACCTTCTCAGAAGACAATTTGAAGTCCCGCGAGAGACACTTGAACTTGCTCCCAGCTCTTAAAGCAAAACACGCAGCTCGCAGCAGATGATCCGACCACATCTCCTTGAGTGCGTTCACCCAACCTAACCCCCCCTTCTTCACAACGCGAGCAGCGTTATACGTCCTGCGAGAAAGAGATGTAACCATGCCCGGGGCCGGAAATAAAGGACAAGTATTGTTTTTACAGAAGTTTTTAAAGTAAAAGTGAAAATAATGCATATGTAACAATTCCCATGAAAATAACAATCTCTTTAAATTGTATATCCGGTAAACCAAACACGGGGGTAGGCGAGCAGGGGGCGGAGCCCCCTAGTTATAGAACTATAAAACGATCTAAATCTGTTAAGTAGTTCTCTCATTCGCTAGCTAAGTGGAGGTATGGTACACGCCCCGAGGCTGGCGCATGAGTGAGTGAGGAGAGCCCCGCCCCCCTCCCTGCAGTCTGCTGCGTCGCTCTCGGATTTGCGCAAATAAATCACTCCTGCAAGTGAACTATGATACATAGTGCAATGAGAGAAGTCGCAACATTAACCGGAATGTTCCCGCAAATTATAGAAAAAAAACCTGACCTAAATCCGTTAAGTAGTTCTCTCGTGAAAAGCGGACAGACAGACAGACGTTTATGGTACTCTGATGTCCAATATCCCATAATTCTCCTTTCTTTAGTAGTGAGTTATGGTTATTGTTTATTCTCTTCTATGCGATTGTCTCCATGATGTTTATATACTCTGCCTCGGTGCCCACTGCCCTTCTCCATCTTGTCGTCAGTTGTGTTGGCTGTCTTTCTATTTGTGATCATTTTATTTTTTTAACTGTCCCAAGTTGTGCCGTGACTTGGGGTATTTTTTCCTGTCGGACATGTTGTCCTTTTACACTGAGCAGAGTACTGGGGTAAAAGTAAAAAAGTGACACGGGATGGAAACTGTGGTCTCTGTATGAAGTGGCATTTGCCTGTAACATTAAAGGGACATTGGGACGAAGTTACTGAGATAAAATAAAAAGTGGCACCTACAACACTGGCAGCTACACCCTCAGGGCAAAAGACGCTTGAGATGCCAGCCTAGGTTTTTGTGGCAAAAATGCTCATTCCAGAAGGGCTTGGCCTGCAGGTGCTAAGGCCTCCCACTTATAATTATCCATAAATAAGAATCTGCTTAACTGTGCCCCCTGTCACTGGGTGCCATGTATTGTCAGGTGTTGTGGCACAAGTGAATTTTACTATTTTGACTTAGAAATTGAGACACGCTGTATGAGGATGAATTGAAGGGAAAAGTCCACTGGGAAATGAATCGCAATGGTGAGGAGGCTTTGAGACTGGGCGATATGTGACTTGGCATCAAACCTCTGCCAATGTCTCTGTTGTAGCTGCTTGAGAAGGCTGAGGCCAGAGAGAAGGAGAGGGAGAAGGAGGAGTCCCGCAAGCTGCGCAGGAAGGAGGCCGCCTTCAAGAGCATGCTGAAGCAGGCAACACCACCCCTTGAGCCGAGTTCTGTCTGGGAGGAGGTGAGTGCCACACTCGTCCCGTAACGGGCACCCCACTACGCCGCCAACAACCACTGGCATCCCTGCTTCTCTCTCACAGGTACGGGAGCGGTTCCTGTGCGATGGCGCCTTCGAGCAGATCACGCTGGAGTCGGAAAGAATTCGGCTCTTTAAAGAATTCATCCAGGTGCTGGAGGTGCGGGCTTGGAGAACATGCTGGATGGGGTGGCAGGGCGAGTTCAGGAAAGACTTGGAAATGAAGTGCTCTCTGTCTTTTGTCTTTAGAATGAGTGCCAGCATTACCACTCCAAGAGCAAGAAGCACTCCAAGAAAACCAAGAAGCACCACCGCAAGAAGTCTCACTCCCACTCGGTAGGTGCCTGCCAGGGCCTGATTAACGCATGGGCTTAGACCCTGGGGCCCAAGAGAGTGGGTGGCACAGGGCTATTGCATAAACGGAAAACGTGACTTTATTTTTATAATAGATTTCCAGGTGTTTAAAATAAAAACCAAACAGAAGTGTCCCACTTTCATTTGAAAAAGCCGATACAAATGTCTGGAACTTCTAGTTTAACTTGGTTCTCAAAGTGGGGGGCACCTGAAGTGGCTCATCCCCTCTGTAAAACTGGATGGAGTGGCAGAGTGTAACGGCAGTAGTTCTGTTGTGAAAAGCAGACAGATAGACAGACACTGGATTATATATATCTATAGTGCCTTTTCACATCTATCTATTTATCATATAGTATCTATCTATCTATCATATAGTGCCTTTCATATCTATCTATCTATCTATCTATCATATAGTGCCTTAAAGTATTCACAGTGCATCCGGAAAGTATTCACAGCGCATCACTTTTTCCACATTTTGTTATGTTACAGCCTTATTCCAAAATGGATTAAATTCATTTTTTTCCTCAGAATTCTACACACAACACCCCATAATGACGTGAAAAAAGTTTACTTGAGGTTTTTTCAAATTTATTAAAAATAAAAAACTGAGAAATCCCATGTCCATAAGTATTCACAGCCTTTGCTCAAAACTTTGTCGATGCACCTTTGGCAGCAATTCCAGCCTCAAGTCTTTTTGAATATGATGCCACAAGCTTGGCACACCTATCCTTGGCCAGTTTCGCCCATTCCTCTTTGCAGCACCTCTCAAGCTCCATCAGGTTGGATGGGAAGCGTCGGTGCACAGCCATTTTAAGATCTCTCCAGAGATGTTCAATCGGATTCAAGTCTGGGCTC
>JANRMT010062791.1:174782890-174797401 GCA_026402145.1 Polypterus bichir lapradei | reverse complement strand
TCTATCTATCTATCTATCTATCTATCTATCTATCTATCTATCTATCTATCTATCACACTCTCTTCACTTTTTCTCCCCTTTGCTCAGATCGCAGCTCCAGGAAGTCCAGGAAGCAGAAAAAGAGCAAGAAAAGGCATCGGAAATCAGTGAGTCTGCCAAGTCTGCTCCCTGTATTTACAGTGGGTATAGAAAAGAACCCCTCCCCTTGAAATATTCCCATTTTGTTTTGCTTTACACCCTTAAATGAACACACAAACTAATATTTCTTCCCAGCTTTACTTACTCAATGCCACCTCAAACATCCAAGTGAAAGACATCACAGCTACAGTTTAGAAGAATTTAAAAAAATCAAACACAAGACCTACTAAGATTAATAAAGGATCCCCCCAATGTCAATGTCATTTTATTGACCCCCCTTTTGCTTTAATGACAGCCTTGAGTCTGTTGATTCTTCTTTATCAGCTTTGCACATCTAAACTGAGCCCACTCAATATTTGCCCCCCACTCTTCTTTACAGTTTAACTTTTCAAGTTCGCTCATATCGGATGGTGAGTGTTGGTGGTCTGCTATCTTCAGATCTTTCCACAGATTTTCACTGTGATTTAGGTGTGGGCTCTGACTGGCCACACCAGGACATTCACTTTTTTCTCCTTCAGCCACTGTGTGGTCCATGTTGATGTGTTCTTTGGGTCGTTGTGTTGAAAGGTGAACATTCTGCTCATCTTCAACTTTCTGGCAGAGGGTAGCAGGTTTTCCTCCAGAATTTGATGGTATTTTCCTCCATCCATTTTTCCTTCTGCCCTTACGAGAGCCCCAGGCCCCCCATAACAGGATGTTGCCCCCTCCATGCTTTACTGTAGGTATGGTGTGTTGTGGATGGTGAGCTGCATTGGTGGACCGTTTGTTGTTGAGGCCAAATAGTTTGATTTTGGTCTCCTCTGACCATAAGACTTTTTTCCACTTGGCATCAGAATCTTCAAGGTGCATTCTGGGAAAGCTCTAACAAGCCTTAATGCGGCCTTTCTTGAGAAGTGCGACCCTCCTGAACAAACCACCATTGTGGAGCGCTTGTGAAATTGTTGTCACCTGCACACCATTAATGACCATTCTGTGCCATCAAATCCTGTAACTCCTTCAAAGTGGCCATTGGCCTCTCGGTCGCCTCTCTTACCAGTGACCTCCTTGCTCTTCCATCCAGTTTGGAGGATCCAGGGAGGGTCCTAGTAGTGCGAAACACTTCTTTATGATGGACTTTACTGAGCTCCTTGGGATTGATAAAGGCTTTGAGATGTTTTTGTCTCCATCTCCTGCCTTATGTCCGTCCACAACTCATACCTGAGATCTTTTCAAAGTGACTTGTCACCCACAGTCAGGTGTTTGCTGTCAGTTGCTCTGCCAAGCAAGGGAATGAATAGACCAGGAACAGCTTCACTAATCACACTCGTTACAACTGATCACTGGTGGGAGGAAGACAGTAACTGCAATGGGAATGGTGGGCTCTGACACCTGAGTGAGTTTATGGAGGGGGGGTCCTTTATTAATCTCAGGATTTCTTGTTTTTGATTTTTTTAAAATTCTTCTGAACTGTAGCTGTGATTTCTTTCATTAGGATGTTATCGGTGGCATTGAGTAAGTAAAGCTGGGAAGAAATATTTTTAGTGTGTGTTTTCATTTAAGGGTGTAAAGCAAAACAAATGGGAATATTTCAAAGGGGGGATTGTTTTTCTATACCCACAGTATTTCTTACATGCCAGGCCTCGTGCCATCACCTGCTCCTGTTCTAATCTGATATCCTATGTCTAGGGCTCTCCAGACAGCGAAAGAGAGGCAAACAAGGAGAAGGGCAAAAAGGAGAAGGAGTGGGCTGAGGGCCATGGCCGGTCCCCCAAAAATCCTTCAAGGAAGGAGAAGGTAAGCAGAGCGCCCCACCATTCTCAGGCACTTCAGAATGAATGCCATTGGCATAGAACCTTATCTTGCTGTTGTATTGACAGCTTGACTTCCTCCCCTGGTCATTGCAGGCAGATTTGTTTATTTAATTACGTATCTGAGAAAAGGATTAGGGCCCTAATTTGGGGGGGGCAGTACCTGAAATGCCATCAAAGCAGAGTCTGAATGGGCTAGTTGGCACCAAAGCTAAAAGGAAAGTGAGTGATCTGAGGTCTTCAGCTGATCTTCCTGACATCCGTTGGGGAAGGAGAAGGTTAGCAGACACCCCACCATACTCAATAAATTAGCATTTGATAAGGTGCCACATGAGAGGTGGGCATCAAACTGGAAGAAGTGGCAGTTCAGGGTGTGGGGTATAGATGTGTGCGGAATTGGCTCAAACACAAGAAGCAGAGTGTGGTGGTGTGAGGATCCAAATCAGAACTGGGGGATGTTAAGTGTGATGACCAGCAGGGGGCAGTGATGGGGCCGCTGCTATTTTTAATAAATAGAAATAATTTAGATAGGGATATAAATAACAAGCTGGTTAAGTGTGCAGGTGATACCAAGATAGGTGGATTGGCAGGTCATTCAGAATCTGTTATATCATCACAGAAGGACTTGGACTGCAGACTGGCTTGGGCAGATTTGTGGACGATGAAATTTACACATAGGAAGTAAAAATGGGAGGTCTGGAAATCAAGAGACCACCTTATGTGAAAGGTTTAGGAGTCACAGAGGACTCTAAGCTATCGACTGTCAGTCAGTGTTCAGAGAGCATTAAGAAGGCTAGCAGAATGTCAGGTTATATAGCGCCTTGACGTGTGGAGTACAAGTCACAGGAGGCTTTAATACACACTGGTGAGGCCTCAGCTGGAGTCCTGTGGTCAGTTTATGACTCCATAAAGACACAGCAGCACTGGAGAAAGTCCAGAGAAGAGCGACGAGGCAGATTGAGGGCTACAGGGGGTGAGTTATGAAGATTAAAAGACCTGAGCATTTATAGTGATGACGAGGAGACCTGACTGAAGTGTTTAAAATGATGAAGGGAATCAGTGCAGTGGATCAGACGGTGACTTTTTAAAATGAGTTCATCAAGAACACGGAGACACAGTTGGACACTTGTGAAGGGTGAATGTCCCACAAACGTTAGGAAACAGGGAACCATAGACATGTGGAGTAAGTGACCAAGTAGTGTGGTGGGCAGGAGAACTTTAGGGACCTATAAAACGTGACTAGATTTTTTTAGAAGAACTACGTGGTAGACTGGTGGGCTGAATGGCCAGTTCTCGTCTAGATTGTTCTAATGTTCTAAAATGCCATCTTGCTGTAATATTGGCAACTTGACTCTCTACACAGGTAATGCCAGGCTCTTATTTCATTACATATTTCTGAAAACAATTCGGACCCTATAAGGGGTGGAGGTTGTAACCAGTACCTGAAGTGCCATCTCAAGCCAGAGGCTGAATAGACTAGGTGGCACCAAAGTATAAAGGAGAGGGGGTGGGCTGAGGTCCACAGCTGGTCTCCCAAAACCTTTAAGGAAGGAGAAGGCAAGCAGAGCACCCTGCCATACTTGCAGACTTGACGATGAAAGCCATTGATGGAGAACTTCGTCTTCTTCTATTGGGATCTTGGCTTTCTACCCGGGCAATTCCAGGTTTGGGGTTGTGCTGCAGACTGATTTATTTTGGAACGTATTTGAGAAAGTGATGGGGAAAATAAGGGGGGGGGGGGCAGGGGGTGCGGCGGGGTTTATAAATCCAATGTCTGTCCCGATTTAGATCGGGATTTTTTCTATAATTTGCTGGAACATTCTGGTTGATTTTGCGACTCTCTCATCGCACTATGTATCATAGTTCACTTGCAGGAGTGATTTATTCGCACAAATCCGAGAGAGACGCAGCAGACTGCAGGGATGGGATATATAGGGGATATATATATAGATATAATTTGCTTGAACGTTCTGGTTGATGTTGCGACTTTTCTCATTGCGCTAAGTATTATATACTCAGCATAAAAAGAAACGTCCCTTTTTCAGGACTGTGTATTTCAACAATAATGTTTTAAAAATCCAAATAACTTTACAGATCTTCATTGTAAATTGTTTAAACAATGTTTTCCATGCATGTTCAATTAACCATAATCAATTAATTAACATGCACCTGTGGAATGGTCGTTAAGACCTTAATAGCTTACAGAAAGTAGGCATTTAAGGTCACAGTTCTAAAAACGCAGGACACTAAAGAGACTTGTCTACCGACTGTGAAAAACACCCAAAGAAAGATGCCCAGGGTCCCTGCTCATCTGCGTGAACGTGCATTAGGCATGCTGCAGGGAGGCATGAGGACTGCTGATGTGGCTAGGGCAATAAATTACCATGTCCACACTGTGAGACGCCTAAGACAGCGCTACAGGGAGACAGGAAGGACAGCTGATCATCCTCGCAGTGGAAGACCACGTGTAACAACACCTGCACAGGATCGGTACATCCGAATATCACACCTGCGTGACAGGTACAGGATGGCCACAACAACTGCCCGAGTCACACCAGGAACACACAATCCCTCCATCAGTGCTCAGACTGTCCGCAATAGGCTGAGAGAGGCTGGACTGAGGGCTTGCAGGCCTGTTGTAAGGCAGGTCCTTACCAGACATCACCAGCAACAACGCCGCCTATGGGCACAAACCCACCTTCGCTGGACCAGACAGGAGTGGCAAAAAGTTTCTGCATGACAGCAATGTCAGTGTTCTGCCATGGCCAGCGAAGAGCCCAGATCTCAATCCCATTGAGCACGTCTGGGACCTGTTGGATCGCAGGGTGAGGGCTAGGGCCATTCCCCCCAGAAATGTCCAGGAACTTGCAGGTGCCTTGGTGGAAGAGTGGGGTAACATCTCACAGCAAGAACTGACAAATCTGGTCCAGTCCATGAGGAGGAGATGCACTGCAGTACTTCAAGCAGCTGGTGGCCACACCAGATACTGACTGGTACTTTTGATTTTGAGCCTCCCTTCATTCAGGGACACATTGTGAAACATTTTTAGTTTATGTCTTATGGTGTTGACTCTTTTAGTGTTCATACCAATATTTACACATTAAGTCTACTGAAAGTAAAAACAGTTGAAAGTCAGGGGACGTTTCTTTTTTTGCTGAGTATAGTTCGGTTACGGCATTGATTTATTCACACAAATTCGATAGACAGGCTAAGGGGAGTGGTAGGTGGGTGGGACCTCAGGTGTAGGGGAGGTGGGCGTTGACCTCAGGTTTAGGGGAGGTGGGTGTAGACCTCAGGTGTAGGGAGGTGGGCGGGACCTCAGGTGTAGGGAGGTGGGTGTAGACCTTAGGTGTAGGGAGGTGGGCGTGGACCTCAGGTGTAGGGAGGTGGGCGGGACCTCAGGTTTAGGGATAGGTGTGCGCAGACCTCAGGTTTAAGGAAGGTGGGTGGGGCCCTCCTCCTCCTCACTCACTGACACGCCAGCCTCCATTCGAGTCGCTGTACGTCTCGCCACGTGTTGCCTCTGCATGGCTAGCGCTGCCTGTTTGTTTAGCAGACGTTATCATTTACAGATTGCTAAGGAGTAATGTTTGTCGTTTTTGAGAGAGAGCGAGAGAGATCAGAGCTCCTTGTGTTTTACAGGGTAGCTGCTCGTTGGCCACGTGCTCTTCTCCCCATGAGGGGAACGCTTTCCCATCAGAGTTGAACACGATCAGATACGGTGCCAACGTTTGACGTTAGAGTGTACTGACCTTCTGCTTGGCCAGAGATACCATGCCAACTTTTTACACTTCTGGCAAAGAGATCACAGCTACATTCTCGGCCCCAATAGCAAAACCAAAAATATTGTATATTGAGGCCCTCGGATACGAAAGCTATCAATAGAAATTCTTCTCAATACAATTATACAATTTTTTTTTTTTTTTTATTGATTTTTAAAGTTTGTCCTGTTTCACTACTACCCGGGCAGAGCCAAGGGGGGACAGCTAGTTTTAAATAAACAATCGCACCCCAAGAAGTGCAGGTGGGGGGTACAGAGTACCTGAGATGCCATCAAGCTAGGTGGCACCAGACCAAAAGGGGTGAAGGAGTGGGCTGGGGTCCACAACTGATCTCCCAAAAACCCTTAGAGGAAGGAGAGGTTAAGCAGAGAGCCTTCGGATTTGGGGGGTGAAAGCCGTCGAGGAATCCACTTTCTACTGCCAGCTTTGCTTTCTAGACAGGTAATTCCGGATTTGTGTGCTGCTGCGGATTCATTTATTTCATAACATAACGCCATCACAATAGACTCGGTGGCTTCAAAGAATTTGGACTTGACTGGTAAAACGTTAAACCATTTCAGGAGCTCATCTGGCAGCAGCGGGTGGGAGGTGGAACCCGACATGGCCAACCTCCTGCAGAGTCTTCAGTCACTCAAAGCACATGTAATAAAAACACAAGGAGAACACACAGGCTTCACACAGTAGACCCCCGACCTGAAAATGAACTCGGGTGCAAGTGCCGGGAAGCAGGGTGGGGGGGACTAGTCACTGTGCCTTAGGGGTCATTTTTAGGTTCCTCCAGTCACACAGAGGGACAAAGCAAGACAGGTGAAAGTTTGAACCAGTTACCTGTTCTCAGTTTTATATTTTTATTATTTACAGTGGTTATAGAAAAGAATCCCCCCTTTGAAATATTCCCATTTTTATTGCTTTACAGCCTTAAATAAAAACACACAAACTAATATTTCTTCCCAGTTTTACTTACTCAATGCCACCTCTAACATCCTAGTAAAAGAAATCACAGCTACAGTTCAGAAAAATTTAAAAAAATCAAAAACAAGAAATCCCGAGATTAATAAAGGACCCCCACCAAACTCAATCAGGTGTCAGTGCCCACCATTTCCATTGCGGTTACTGGCTGTGATCAGTTGTAACGAGTGTGATTAGTGAAGCTGTTCCTGGTCCATTCATTCCCTCGCTTGGCAGAGCAACTGACAGCAAACAACTGACTGTGGGTGACAAGTCACTTTGAAAAGATCTCAGGTATGAGTTATAGACGGACAGAAGGCAGGAGATGGAGACACAAAAATCTCAAAGGCTTTATCAATCCCAAGGAGCCCAGTAAAGTCCATCATAAAGAAGTGTTTGGCACTATTAGGACCCTCCCTGGATCCTCCAAACTGGATGGAAGAGCAAGGAGGAAACTGGTAGGAGAGGCGACCGAGAGGCCAATGGCCACTTTGAAGGAGTTACAGGATTTGATGGCACAGAGTGGTCATTAATGGTGTGCAGGTGACAACAACTTCACAAGCACTCCGTGGTTTGTTCAGGAGGGTCGCACTTCTCAAGAAAGGCCACATTAAGGCTCGTTTGAGCTTTCCCAGAATGCACTTTGAAGATTCTGATGTCAAGTGGAAAAAAGTCTTCTGGTCAGAGGAGACCAAAATCAAACTATTTGGCCTCAACACCAATGCAGCTCACCATCCACAACACACCATACCTACAGTAAAGCATGGAGGGGGCAGCATCCTGTCGTGGGGGGCCTGGGGCTCTCGTTAGGAGAGAAGGAAAAATGGATGGAGGAAAATACCATCAAATTCTGGAGGAAAACCTGCTACCCTCTGCCAGAAAGTTGAAGATGGGCAGAATGCTCACCTTTCAACACAACGACGACCCGAAGAACACCGCAAAATAGACCACCCAGTGGCTGAAGGAGAAAAAAGTGAATGTCCTGGTGTGGCCAGTCAGAGCCCAGACCTAAATCACAGTGAAAATCTGTGGAAAGATCTGAAGATAGCAGACCACCAACGCACACCATCCGATATGAGCAAACTTGAACAGTTAAACTGTAAAGAAGAGTGGGGGGCAAATATTGAGTGGGCTCCATCTAGGTGGGCAAAGCTGATAGAGAAGAATCAACAGACTCAAGGCTGGCATTAAAGCAAAAGGGGGGTCAACAAAATGGCACTGACATTGGGGGGGTCCTTTATTAATCTCAGTAGGTCTTGTGTTTGATTTTTTAAATTTTTCTGAACTGTAGCTGTGATTTCTTTCACTAGGATGTTATCGGTGGCATTGAGTAAGTAAATCTGGGAAGAAATATTAGTTTGTGTGTTCATTTAAGGGTGTAAAGCAAAACAAAATGGGAATATTTCAAAGGGGGGGATTCTTTTCTTTACTCACTGTATTGTAGATGCCACATGGGCTGGATGGGCATCCCAGCCAGAAGAAGTGATGATTTGTTACCTTGACAGGGGCGCCTAATAGGCAGATGGGCATCTCAGCTGGGTAGGAAAAAGGCATCAGACCCTGAAGGAAGGGAACAACAGCATTTTACCCCCCTTAGCATGCTAGATGGCAGCAGCCGTGGATATTGGTGCCCAGTGAGAATCCAGCAGGGCATGCTGGGAAATGTAGTCTGGCAGAGCAGCCCTGCGGGGGCACACTGGGTGCCACAAGAGTGTGCTGCGGTTATGGACTTTCAGTGCTTGCAGTGGCCCTGGCACCAGAAGTACTCCGAGGTCCTTAATAAAAGGGACCGCACTCCCTTACCCAGGAGAGTCAGAGCGGGGAAGACGAAGAAGAAGAAGAAGGGTAACACTCAACTGGAGGAGGGCAGGGTGGTGAGAAGAGTTGGAAGGAGAGTGAGATTTTTATGTATATTGCTTCGTGCTTTTTGTTACTTACTGGAAGAGTCGGGTTAATAAACGGACCTTTATTTGAATCCGGGACAGTGCTTGTGTGTTTATGTCGGGGTTTTGGGACTCTCTGACACTCGGTTTCCATCACCTATCTGTGTATATATATATATATATATATATATATAGTGACCAGTTGGGGGTGCTAATGATCTTCCACACACAAATGACCCACCACAACTTCCGGGTAAAATAAACAAATATTTACTTCCAACAGCTCTACAAAGGCAAAGAACATCCAAAGGATACACAAAACAGCCCATTAATCAGAATCCAAGACAAAAACACTTTTTCTTCTATCCTCCTTCTCATCCAAGGTTGAGGTATCACCTGCTTCCTCCTGACTCGGACTGCCCCCGTGTCTTTGCAGTGGGCTCCTTTCATGGTGGACCTAGCAGTACTTCGAGAATTGTAGCATAGCTTGTTGGGAACATTTCCAGGTCATATGGAAGCCATGGAGGTCCTTCCCCCTAGCAGCACCTTCTATCGTTCCCCACTGGACCTGTAGGGGTCCAAACTGGGACCATATGCGAGGGATGCCGTCAGCTAGTATTGAGGCACTACTGCCTGCCTTTTCAGTTCTTGTCAATCTATTGGTTCTATGGGCATCCCACTCAGGATGGGCATTATAGGGCATCGCAGCTGGGTAATGTCTGTAAGTGTGCCATCCCTCAGCCGAGGAAGGGCTTTTCTACCATCCTGAGTGGGACGCCTGTCCATTCTCTGGGCCATCCACACTATATATATATATATATATATATATATAACACAGGTGGAGGGAGGCCGCTAACATTTTTCCCTCCTCATCTGTTTTGTCACTTGTTTTTGCATTTGGCTACGGTCAGTGTCACTACTGGTAGCATGAGACCATACCTGGACCCTACAGAGGTAGCACAGGTAGTCCAACTTCTCCAGGATGGCAGGCACATCAGTATGTTGCATTGCCAGATGGTTTGCTGTGTCTCGCAGCACAGTCTCAATGGCATGGAGGAGATTCCAGGAGTTACTCTAGGAGAGCTGGACAGGGCCCCTCGTAGAAGGTCCTTAACCCATCAGCAGGACCCACTGGTATCTGCTCCTTTGGGCAACGAGGAACAGGATGAGCACTGGCAGAGTCTACAAAATGACCTGTAGCAGGCAGGAAGGCCACTGGTGTGAATGTCTCTGAGCAAACAATCAGAAACAGACTTCATGAGGGTGGCCTGGGAGCCCGACAATGTCCTCTAGTGGGTACTGTGGAGCTCGATTGGCATTTGCCGTAGAATAGCAGAATTGGCAGGTCCACCACTGGCGGGCACCCTGTATTTTTTCCAGATGAGAGCAGGTTCACCCTGAGCACATGTGACAGACGTGAAAGGGTCTGGAGACGCCATGGAGAACGTTATGCTGCCTGTAACATCGTTTAGCATGACCAGTTTGGTGGTGGGTCAGTGATGGTATATCTGGGGAGGCATATCTATGGAGGGACACACAGACCTCTACAGGCTAGACAACAGCACCTTGACTGCCATTAGGTATCGGGATGAAATCCTAGGACCCATTGTCAGACCCTGTGCTGGTTCCTCCTGGTGCACCACAATGCCCGGCCTCATTTGGAGAGAGGATGAAGGAATGGATCCCATTGACTTACCCCCCCGCTCACTCGCCTGACCTCAATCCAATAGAGCACCTCGAGGTGGGACATTATGTTTGGGTCCATCCGACACCTCAGACTGTCCAGGAGCTCAGTGATGCCCTGGTCTAGATCTGAGAGGAGATCCCCCCAGGACACCATCTGTTGTCTCATTAGGACGTTGTCAGGTGGGGGGGGGATTACAAACTGCCGAGTATGATTTGGAGTTGCTGCAATTAAATTTCAACAAAATAGACCCTCCTGCCTGCCCTTACATTCCTCACACGTCACCATATCAGTCCATAGCAGTAGAGAGAGCCAGCATTGAGATCGGATGTGTTTTCAAAGTGGTCCTTTCATTTTTTTGGACACTTTATATATAACGTAGATATTGGGACCAGTGATAGGAAAACAGGGTAAAGCAGCAACAAGCGTTGGCTACCAACCTGCCAGCCCCTTTTAATTTTTTAAACAAAAAAAGCAGAAGGCTACACAAAGGTACAACATAAAGGACGCTGACCCCAAAACGAGTCCTTACAGAGTCTCGGCTTTGCCACGGGAGCTCATTCATCGAATAAAACGCCACCTTCCGCGGTCGTCCCTTGTTTTGTCTTGGTAGAGTATTATATTCCTCTACTTTCCCCTTTTGTATTATTAATGTGTAGCCTTTGTCAGAATGTCTCAGATCTCCCAGACTTACCACCGTTTATAAGGTATTATAGTATTTAACTTCTCTCCACCTTCCCTCCTCCATCTCTAACCTCAATTAGGTGTAGTAAAAGACAAGCAGGAGTTTAGTTACAATTTAAACAATGTATGATTGATAATAGTCATAAATAATAACAATATGCAAAGCACATTTGAATATTGGCACCCATACATCCTGATAAATGGTGATGTGTAGTTTCAGGTGGCACACAGACTTGTTAGTTATTTAAAATGTTTCTAGTTAAGGCATCACGTGTGGTCAGCTTTCTTCAGAACAGGCTGCATGCCCGTCTCAAAATGGCTGCCGAGCTGTGCTCTCCATTGTGTTGTTGTCAGTTCACGCATCAGTTTGGTAATAGAGAGAGAGTGAGGTTAAGCAAGCAGATTTATAGATGTTCTGTCCAACCCCTAGAGCCAATAGGACGTCATGGTACTTAAAGGCCTCTGATACAAGCCAGTTCCAAACAGCCATACTTCAGACCAATGGGGGAATAGAACATCTTCACGCCTGCCACTCCCCAAGACCATATGTTAAGGTAAAGCTTGGCAATTAGGCAGCCTGGCTTTCCTATGGGGGTTGACCGAGAAACACTTGCCAAACTGGTTGAGGCACATCCCCCAAATCCTGTCGTAAAATTCAAAGGGGTTCTTAAACCATCAAACCATTGCTGTTATTATCAAAAATGTAACACTAATAATACATTGCTTTCCCTAAGTTACAAATAAAGACATACAAAATATTTATCAATTTATATGCAAAATCTCACATCACAACACTTGTTATGGTGTCCTGACCTTTGGGATGGGGGGGGAAGGGTTGTTCTGCTCTGGGCATCATACCCTCGCTGGGTGTCGTCTCTGAGCTATGGGAATAGAAGATACTGTTAGCCACAGAGAGCCCCCCCCCCCCCCTTGTCCCAGAGTGGTTACCTCAGTTGAGCCTGAAAGACGGCGCTCTCAGCTCTTATAAATTTTAACATTTTCGTCACTTTAAGTTCCCAATAAAAGAAGGCGTAGTATGTCCAAATCTTATTGAAGAATTTCAAAAGGAAAGGAAATATCAACAGAAGTAATGAGTACACAGGCAATCCTAGCACCGAGAAACGATGAAGTCAACCGAATTAATGGGAAAATTGTCGATCGGTTACACGGCAGATTGGTTAAATGCGTATCAATAGACTCTACTGAAACAGTTGGTGGTGATGGTGTGGAAGATGAAAAACAACAAGTTGAAAATATCACGAAGAATATCTACAACCGTTAACACCGTCTGGTCTTCCACCGCATGAATTACTGTTTAAAGAAGGACGTATCGTAATGTAATTGCGTAATTGATGTCTGAGTGATGGGCTATGCAATACGACAAGATTAGTTGTGTTCAAAATTGGTCGAACAATTCTGACATGTCAAATTTTAACAGGTGACAAGAAAGGTAATGTAGTCCATCTAACATGAGACACCAAAGGAGATCTTGATACGCCATTCGTATTAAAACGTTTGCAGTTTCCCGTTAGAATAGCTTTTGCTATGACAATTAACAAAATCACAGGGACAAACATTTGAAAAAGTCGGTTTATTTATTAGAGAGAGAGAAACGAAATTTACTCACGGGCAGTTATACACTGCGTTCTCACGATGCGTCTCCAAAAATGGAATCAAAATTCAATGCAATATTGAAGAAAAGGTAATTCCAAATATTGTTTTTAATGAAGCTTTAAAGTAAAAGTACAAATAATGAAATTGAAACAATTCCAAAGAAAAAAAAAAGTTTTAAAATTGTATATCTGATTAACCAAACACAGGGGTTGGTGAGCGAAGTGAGCAGGGGGCAGAGCTCCCTAGTAAAAAAAAAAAACCTCACAGGGTTCAGTGTGGCGCTGAGGGGTCACCCGCTGCACTCGGGTCCCAATCTGGGTGGTTTGTCGTGTGGTGGGCGCTGTATATCAGATAAAAGTACTGTGGAAAAGTCGTAGGGGCGTATAAACAAATCAATGAAGCAAAAGTGCTGTCAAAACTCTCAAATATCAAAAATATAAAGAGCTAAAAACTGTAAAAATTCAAAATCGGGAGTGATCTCCCCTCGACTCTCTCGTACACTCAGATATTTGAGGAGTAAACCACAAGACAATGATTATATTTTTTATATTCTGTACATTAAAGAACCATCAACAACAAATCCAGTTAATGATATATTGAACAATTATTAGAAAAGTAAATTTGAATAAATCGGACTCTGCTGCTGCTTGAATAAAAGGTAAAGTGCCACTTCCGGTTAGCAGGAATAGCTCAAAAGTTGATAGAAATCTACGTTTTGTACTGAATACTTGTATGCAAAATTTCATTGACCCAAGTGACAGTGCAATCGGGTTATCGTGTTTACACACACACACACACACACACAGACAGACAATTCCAAAAGTGGTATTTTCGGACTCGGGCGGTTGGCCTAAAACGTCGAGATTCATCCAAATCTTGAAATGGAATTTTTGGACGATTACAATACTTTGTATACAAGTCAGTCAGGGAGGTCTAAAACGAATCTCAATATCGAAACCTTTGGACAATTCTAATACTTTTCCTGTACTTCGTATACGAACGAGAAAGTCAATGTCCAATGTGCCCCCAACCCTTTGCTCTTCTGGTATCTCCGGTTCCCAGTCTTCCTGCCGTCGTTCCTTTCACTCGCCCCACTCCTCCATTTCAGTTGTCGTCTCACTCGCTTCTGTCGTTCCAGGGCGTCCCAGACAGTCTCAGCAACTCAGTGGAGGCCATATTCTCTGTGCTGCAGAGCTTCGACGTCTTCTCTTTTAACAAACACGGCTCTTTGGGACCTCAGCTTGATGGTACTTGATTTACTTCTCCATTTCAGTTGTCGTCTCACTCGCTTCTGTTGTTCCAGGGCATCCCAGACAGCCATGACGACATTCAGAGTGAGGGCTCAGTGGAGGCCATTCTGTCTCTTCTCTTTTAACAAACGCAGACCTCAGCTTGATGGAACTGCTGGTAGAAGTTGACCTGCTCGTACTTGTCAGCGCCGAGTCATCCCCTCATTCTGACCAAATGACCAACTCTGTTTGGCCCCAGATATACAGCATACCCGCGGCTTGCTCCATTGTTGAATTGTATTACTTATTCATTGTTATTCTTACCTAATTTAATTAGTTTTTCTTTTCCGGTGACTATTTCTTTAACATCTTGCAAAGCGCTTTCAGCACATATCCTGTGTTAGAAAATGTGTTATAGAAAGAAGTAATTGTTAGTAATCTGAAAAATAGCTCTGTTCTACGGACACACAAATGCAGAAGACAAAAAATACAAATCTGAGGTTAAAAAAAAAAAAAAAAGCCTGGGGCGACCTCTAACTTGGGGGCCAGGAGTTTCACAAAGAGCTGTGGCTTGGGGGGCTAAGACTTTTGCACGGCACTGAGAGTTTTAAACAGAGCTGTAGCTCATAGGCCAAGTCTTTCTCACAGAGCCACAGCTCGGGGGCCATGAATTTTGCACAGTGCCGTAGTTCTGAGGGTGAAGACCTTTGTATCGAATTGTATTTGGGGGGCCGAGACCTTCACGCAATGCTCCAGCTCAGT
>JANRMT010062791.1:174733631-174756271 GCA_026402145.1 Polypterus bichir lapradei | reverse complement strand
AATGCCCATTGAATTGTAGGACTGGGGAGTAGACAGCCCAAGCAGAAACCAGTGCATTGTGGGATGGTGAGTGGACAGTTCAACACCCAGTGCATTGTGGGACTAGGCACTACACAACTCTGCCTCCCAGTCCATCCAGTTTACCAAGAGGCTGTTTAGTCCATCACATAACGTGCCTTTCACGGAAGGCTCCAGAACGAGGAAGTGGTACGGACCACGCACAAGAGACCCCGTGGAGCACTTCAGTAAAAATATAGCGCCTTTCAGGTAAAGCAGAATCGTAAGTCAGTCAGTCAAGTCACTAAGATTGTGTCTTAATGAAAAGCCATTTTAGAGTTCAGCCTTTGACACGACTTTCACTACTTGGGATGCTCTATATAGCGCCTTTCACAAAGACAACCAGCCCTATACAAAGCCCTGCCCATTAAACCTGAAGGGGTACCAGTCGGGCAGATGGGCGCACACCCAGAATGATTCAGAAAGGAGACGCAGACAGATGAAGTAAAATGGTGCCTCCACCTATATAGTGCCTTTCATACAGAATGCCCTAAATAATGAGAGCTATCTGCCTTTACTGAGCAGGTAACACTCCTCAGGTATCAAGTCATATAGCGCCTTTCACTGGCACTTTTAATAGAGCACATGACAAACTGTGACTCATCACTGAATTCTACGAAGGCCCCCTTGTGTTGTTACCATCCACCATTTAATTATTAAGACAGAACGTGATACGCATTGTGGGCGACAGATGGCGCTCTCAAACCAAGAGGTCACATACACCAGAAATAAGAAGGAGAAGAAGGAGGGAGGAGCACAGGGAACAAAGGCAATAGCAAGAAACAAAAACCAAAGACAACAAGCAGCCGCTTCCCTCTGGGTTTACCTGACCAGGTGAGCCCCCATCTGCTCTCTGGGGTGGCGGCCCCCCAACTCCAAAGATGAAGTTTGAAACTGCCCCATTAGAGGTCCCTCTAGTGGCCCCAGGCTCTTATTTATAGGTACAGGTGCCCGCCTCCCCCGACATACTAATGCGGGTGGGGGGCTTCTGTAAAAACATTTTATAGTGCCCTTCAGGCCAGTGCCTCTCACAGGGTGCATACTGACTTTATTATATTTAGGGAATGACTTGGGAAATCAAACCCCCAAATCCCTCCTATTTAGGGTGCCACACCTCATTCAGCTGCATATAGCGCCTTTCAATAGAAGAAGCCCAACGTCAGGACTAGTTGTTGGCAGTGTTGATTTGAACTCTTGAGATGCAGACACACACACTGTGACGGGGTGCCCACACCCGAGTATCATGCCCACTCACTGTGCCGGCTGTGGGCCAGCAGGAGGGGTCAGCGTTGTCAGCGGGAGCGGTCATTAGCTGTCAGCAGAAATGGCGACTCGCCCACTCACGGCTTCCTGCTGAGCGAACGAGTCAGCAAATCTGAGGCGTGACAGCGGGGTGAGGAGCTGAAGGCACCAAGCGTGCAAGACGGCAGCTGAAGGGTTAATGATACAACATGACCGGACCACCCGGACGTGCAGGGGTCTTACAGTACCTGTGGTGCCCTCTGCTGGAGGAGATGTAGGCATTCAGTCCACAGATAGGGGGCGCCCTCCTATTTGTATACCGATCATCACCCCCCAAATGCTTCCTAGTCATCCAGAGGGTTCCTTGATGACCAGACCACCTGGAGGTGCAGGGGTCTTACAATATAGGGTGCCATGTGCTGGAGGACAGGTGGTCTCCAGACAGGCAATGTTCCCTTTTTTGTTCCCCTATCATCCCACCCCAGATCGAGGGTGCCATTAGGCCCCTGGTGCCACGTTCCTCTGAATATGATTTGGACAGACAGGCTAGTGAGTGCCCACACTGCCCGCCAAGTGCCACCCAACCACTCCAGCTCACCAAAGGTAAAAGAGAGGCAGCGCTGCTTAATTGATGGTTAGCCCGCTCTAATTATAGCGCTCTTCATCTTCGGCTCTCTCATTACACCCCCGCCCAACAGTGAGGATGGCAACACTGACTCGTGCCAGGCCTTGAGGGCACCACCATCAATCAAGCTTTGGGCCAAATGACAATTGTGACTGACGCTGGAGTAAGCTGTCCAGTCCAAGGTCAACAATGTGGACCCCCTGTGTGGCACAAATGAGCAGGGCAGGAAAGAAGATGCCAGGGAGATGCCCACCTGCCCACTACAGTCAATGGGCATGATAGACTAGGAGAGAACAAATTTAGCTTGGCAGAGAAGAAAACCAAAAAGAGGACAGGATGGGCACAAAAAGACAAAGAAACTGAACTTGAGTGACATGGACAGACAGACTGGCACAGTGGGCAGCTGCTCATTTTCTGACTTTTGTAATAGGGTGGCATTAATCACAGCCTCCTCATTTTCCATCAGGCAGGCATGACAGAAAGTCCCTCATTTTCTAATAGGTTGGCACAACAGTCCCTCGCTTTCCAAAAGGGTGGTGTAACGGGCAACCCATTGTTTTCCAACAGGCTGGTACAAACAAAGCTGCTCATTTTCTAATGGGTGGGCACAAAAAAAATTATTTTTTCAAAGTTTCTCAAAGGATGGATCCTCATTTTCTACCAGGCTGACACAATGGACAACCCCTCATCTTCCACTGCAGGGTGGCACAGTGGGCACCCCCTCATTTTCCAGCTATATTCCTACTGTCTTCCTACTGTTTCTCCTCTTCCACTGCAGGGTGGATGCTGCATGCCCAGTGCTCCCAGTTATGAGGGTACCTTGTACTGTTTGGAGATCCAGGTCTGGGGTTCCACAGAGGCTGCTGCACCCCCCCGTATAGTGATACAGTATATAGCTCCTTTCATACCGTGTTCAACAAGTGGCTTAATAAGATATGACAGTCACCAATTAAGTCCTCCAAGTAAAATGACCAAATCAGTGGCGCCCCCTTGTGGCTAATATGTGTTATCTGATTGAGAGCCACAGCCTGTCCTCCTGTCCTCTGTGCCCTGTGGTACCAGCCAATCCTGGACGGGGCACCACATTGGAATGGGGGCATGTGAAATGAAGAAAAAAAGAAAAATCCACATGGAGACAGCGAGGACAAGCAAATCCCACACCAGCCGCGACCGAGCCTGGACCATGGAGCACCGAGGACCTCACGCCGCCCACTCGGCCCACTTCTAAATCTGTACTGGGGTGAAGTTTGGACCTCTGAACAAAGCAGGGACCAGAGCTGCTCCACTGTCACAACTCAACTGTCACACAGGGAGCGGGACAGCACAGGGGGCTTAGTGTAGGTTGAGTGGAGGACCAGAACTAAAAGAGAGAGAGAGAGAGAGAGAGAGAGACCCCATTTTATAAAGAGGACTAGGCCAGCATTGGGCACAAGGCGGACATCCGACTGCCAGGGCATGATGTGGGGGGGATGAGGAGGGAGACAACAGAATAAACTTCAGGGGGCAACACACCTTATGGCCCACCTCAGGAAACCTTAAGAACTCCCAAAGCCATCACTTTAGTAAAAAACTGAAACTGCATCCATCCAAGTAACTTCAAGGCACTATATGATAGACAGATAGATAGATAGATAGATAGATGTGAAATGCACTGTATAACAGATAGATAGAACCTTTACTATCTACCTACCTATCTATCTATTATATAGTGCCTTTCACATCTATCTATCTATCTATTTATTTATATGATATGAAAGGTGCTATAAAAAAGACTGACAGGTAGATGCTGTTCATATCTGACTACTGTACTAGACAGACAGAAAGGCACACAGTATATTTTTTATATTTATATACAATTCTTTTTTTTTGCTCACTTTGGGACTTTTGTTGATTATTTGCGGTCTTCCTACTTTTTTGCATTGTCTGCGTAGGTCAGCCTTTCTTATGTGCCTTGTGTTTTAGGGGTGGTTCCCCAGGGGGCGGAGCCACCTGCACCTCATTGCCAGGGACCGCCCTCAGCCCTATAAAGGTGGAGGATTTCCCACAGTTCTGGGCGGTTTATTCGAATGCCCTTGGGAGTTGGTGAGTTGCTGTGTCTGAAGTGTGGGGTGCTGCAGCACCCCCTACTGGTCACACTGTGCTGAATGGTATAACGGTTCCAACTGGTCGTCCCCCAAGTCAAAGCAACTTGTAGTTTTTTTTTTTTTCTTTACTTCCTTGTTGTTAACCACGTGTGTGACCCGCGCTAGGGTCAGGGTCAGACTCAGGGTGACAGTTAATGGTCCGCTTTATGGTGTAAAGCCCGGGTCAGTACTCTGCTGCCATCTTGTGGGTGAAACAACAACACACTGCAACAAAGCTGGAATATTTCTGTGTGTTTTGCCACAGTTAGGTAACTCATCAATATTTATGAGTGGGGCGGAGCTTTCAACCAAACCACATCATCATGTAAAGCAGTAAAGGGAGTTCTAGATCAAAGTGAAACCGAAGCATTTAGTTGAATCAAGTGACAGTAATGACAATGTGACATGGACACGGATAGACAAACTGATGCATGACATGGCACTTGATGAGTGGACCGCTATGACACGCCTGGTGACTTCAGGTGCGTAACTGCAGTGGGGAGCAAGTTTGTGTGTGGCCAATAGGCAAAATAGTTGCTATCGAGTACAAGGACATGAGCCCCCTAGGCACTGTTTACAATGTGGCCTGGCGCTGTGGTGGTCTATAAAAACGCAAGGGGGCACATCAGTTGTGCAGATCAGGCACAGACATTCTACCTTTCATGAAAATGCGTGCAGTATGGGGGGGCGGGATGGAGCTTCACACTGACCACCAGAAGGCAGCCAAGAGCTTCGCCCACTAATCTCAGGATGTGAATCTCACCTTCTTTCTGCTTCTCTGTAACCAGTGAAGGCCATGCAGACACCCACACCATGGTGGGGCAAATGAGTGACCTGCCTACTAATTTCTAGGGGTACGGTAATGGGGTGGAGTTTCACACTGTGGGGGGGCAGCTGAGTAACCCGCCCACTAATCTCTAGGGGTACAGTAATGGGGTGGAGCTTCACACTGTGGGGGGGGCAGATGAGTGACCCGCCCACTAATCTCTAGGTATACAGTAATTGGGTGGAGCTTCACACTGTTAGAGGGGGGCAAATGAGTGACCCACCCACTAATCTCTAGGTGTAGAGTGATGGGGTGGAGCTTCACACTGACCACCAGAAGGCAGCCAAGAGCTCCGCCCACTAATCTCAGGATGTGAATCTCACCTTATTTCTGCTTCTCCGTAACCAGTGGAGGCCATGCAGACACCCACACCAGGGCTCCACACTGTCAATCAGAAGAGTGACCCGCCCACTAATCTCCAAGTGTACAGTGAAGGGGTGGAGCTTCACACTTTCAGGGAGGCAGCAAAGTGACCCACCCACTAATCTCTAGGGGTACAGTAATGGGGTGGAGCTTCACACTGTGGGGGGGGGGGGAGGGGGGCAAATGAGTGACCCGCCCACTAATCTCTAGGTGTACGGTAATGGGGTGGAGCTTCACACTGACTACCTAAGGCTATCTAAGAGACCTGCTCACTAATGTCAGGGTGTGAGGCCCGGACCCTGGGAGTGAAGGGGGCCCCCCCCCCCCGTGCTGGTTAGAAGCATCACACAGGCCACCTTGAGGCAGCCCTCCCACCAGTCTCACAGTATAAAGCTCATCTTCAGTCTCTGCTTCTCCGTATCCAGCGGAGGCCGCGCCGACACCCACGCCTTCAGAACACAAAGTGTAAAGCGGAGAATCTGATCAGGGCCGTGAGGAGAAACCGGAGCCGGAGAGGAGAGCAAACCACAAAGGGGCTTTTGTGTGACTAGCAAGCCATTATCAGAGCAAAGGCACGGAATAGGCAACCTGCCGCAGCCCCCACCCCAAACAAACACACGGAGACATCCAAAGACGACTCTCAGACCACAGCGTGAGAAAAAAAGCATTCGAGTGCCACCGAGTCAGCAGCAGCATCTCATGAAGCGTTTCTCTTATATAGCGCCTTTCCATCACAGTTACTGAACGCTTCTAACAACCAGACTGTTAAAGGAGATCTTGGAGGAAAGCAAGCCTAGGGATACAGTATACACGCTGAGTGTATAGCGCCTTTCATGCTGAATGTCATCACAAGGCAATTAGTTATGTGGAGTGACACACTCGGGGTCACACTGGGAGCCACTGAGACAGAATGAATGGGTGACAATCTGATTCTGTATCTTTTTACTGGAAACCATTGCAGCGTAGCTGAAACCGGACTTCAAAGTGACAGCCTTGGGACAACTAAAGGGGACATCCCATTACGTGACGTCTAGTCATAGGGGGTCTCGGACTTGTGGACTGCAGTCACCGGGCAGGTCACATTTAGGGACTGCCTGACGACTTTCCAGCACAGCCATGCTGGCCCCTCTTCCTGGCAGCCAATGGCGTCCTGGTGTTGTATGGGGAGTTCAGTCGGAGCCTCAATGCCCTTTTTTTCTTTGGCCATTCTGTCGTGGGACGTAAAACCCAAATCATCAGGCCGGCGAGATTCTCCTCTTTTTATGAGGTCCACACCCCCCCCCCCCGAAGTGGGCTAGAAGAGCATTCATTCGCTGTCAGCACTCACAGAGCCCACCCTACTACTAATCACAAACCTGTCGGAGGGGTGCAGACCCTGGTGGGACCGAGTTGCTGGGGGTGTCAGACTCCACGACTGCACTTCATGAACTCGCCATGCCAGCCGCTAAGATTATGCAAATGAAGGCAACAACAGAAACGTCACGTAACGGGAAGAGGCCTTTAGCTTTACATGTAACTAAACAAAGCTCACCAGACGGAGCGGTCAGACATCTCGTGTTCTTATTATGGACCAGAAGTGCTGTGAAAAAGTATTTGCCCCCCTTTCTAAGTTCCTCACACTTCCTTCCATTCCCAAAAAAAAAAATAATGATATAAGCAAGACAGCGGCAGTTGTTCACTCAGGATTTCCCCTCATCTAAGGTTACATTTCTGGCTGAAGACCTGAACACGTTTGGAGTGTCAAAGATGGGAACGATAAGAGCAAACCCGGAAGGGGGCAAATACTTTTACACAGCACGGGACATTTTATTATTTGAGGCAAAATCCGACACCAAGATGGGTTACAATCTGAGATGCTGGGCTTGAATTTCACTTGCGACAGAAACAAGGAGACCCCCCCTCCCCCCAATTAAACAGGGGGCTGGGGGGGGGGGGGGTTTCAAAATAGGGGTTTAGAAAGAAATAAAAAAAAATCACTGGACCCCGACGGACAATCTGATGCACCTTCATGTGTGCATAATGGCAAAATAAAATGAATATATAAAAATAAAATAAACAAGTCAAACAACATAACTATCAGGGTGTGTGTACAGACAGCCGTGTGAAAAAGTAAGTGCACCCCATGAGGAGGTGTGTGTGTGTGTGTGTGTGTGTTTCACACATTGAGACTCGGCCTTCAGCTGGTAAAGGTGACAACACCACACACCTCGGGTCACACTCCGTGTGTTCACATGTGACGTTATGAGCTTCCAAAGTGTGCCAAGCAAACCGTACACCAGTTAGAGAAGCTGGCATACTGGCATCGGAGAAGCCGTTTTAACATCAGAACACACTGGCCGTACAGCCCACCAAAGCCCGCCAGTCCCGTCCACTTCACTCTTCTAAAATGACATCAGGATGAGTTCTGAAGGCCCCTGAAGTCTTTCTGTCTACCAGTGAGGAGCGAATGCCAGGGTGTTCACTTCGCCTCGACTTTGGAGAAATCACAGAAGGGTTTGTGAAAAATCACCAAACTTGCCAACGTGCATTGAAGTCAACGGGGAAGGAGTAACTGAAGGGGATCTGACTGAACTATACTGGGGCCGCCATCTTTAAATTGACCCTGCGGGCTATGAAAACGTCTGCCAATCTTACTGAGGCTAAAAAGGCAACCTGAGTAGCACGGCGGCAGTGCCAACCACTGCACCAGTGTGAGATCACAGAAGAACAAACGCAGTCAGAGACGCACAGTCAGAGAGTTCATCGAAACAAAGTGGGAAGGCCGAAATCAACGACACAGACGCAGGCCTTTTAAAGGCGGAAAATTCAAAGTGGCGGGTCACGACGGAGGCCGGGGGGCTCGTTTCGTTTTGTGAAGTCGTGCTGAAGGCTCTCCAAACCGTCTGTGCTGACGCTTGCCACTTTTTCTTCTATCAAAAAGATAGAAACATCTTGTAAATAGCAAGACATCTTTTGTTATTATCATCATTGTTATTACTATTATAATTATTACTTGACAGAGCCTCCTGTGTTCTGGGGGTGCATCAGGCTCCTTTCAAGGTTCATTTTTTTTTATCTCCATGTGGCTCAACACGCAGGCAGAGGGCACACGTCTCCTTCTCTCATACTGACGTGGCACTCAGAGATCGACCTGCACATTTGGTGACAAGCAGAGGTGACGCGATATTTAGGTGTCATAAAAAGAACAAATCTGAGAACCTCCATTATTGAGTTAACTGCTAGGAGGCTGTAATGCAAATGAACACCACTCCGTACCCGGGTTGGGGGTCCCGTCCAATGTTGGCTATTACAGCTCCAAAACATTATGGGGCACCAGGGTTCTCCTAAACCCACCAAACTATTAGTAAATCATTCAACGAGCAAAAGTGAACACAAACACAGCAAGTTCACCGCGAAGAGCACTGATCAACACTGCGGCCCACCGCACTACTGGGTCACTCACTCCAAGTGTCTGTGGCTCTCTGTGTGAGACGTCCTGATGTTCATGTGACATTCACCCTCCACAAGTTTCCAGCTGTGTCCCCATTGAATTCATTTTAAAGTCACCGTCTGATCCACTGCACTGATTCCCTTCATCATTTTAAACACTTCAGTCAGATCTCCTCTTCCTCACTGTGAAGGCTCAGCTCTTTTCATCTTCATAACTCACCCCCTGTAGCCCCTCAATCAGCCTCGTCGCTCTTCTCTGGACTTTCTCCAGTACTGCTGTGTCTTTATGGAGTCATAAACTGACCACAGGACTCCAGATGAGGCCTCACCAGTGTGTTATAAAGCCTCCTGTGACTTGTACTCCACATGTCAAGGCGCTATATAACCTGACATTCTGTTCGCCTTCTTAATGGCTTCTGAACACTGACTGACAGTTGATAGCTTAGAGTCCTCTGTGACTCCTAAATCGTTCTCATAAGATGGACTCTCGATGCTCAGAACTCCCATTGTGTATTCAGACCTAAACCTGGAGACCACAACTGTACCCAGGACTCCAGACGAGGCCTCACCAGTGTGTTATAAAGCCTGAGCAGAACCTCCTGTGACTTGAACTCCACATATCAGGGCGCTATATAAACCAATAGCCTCCATGGTCACTTTAGTCCACTTTAATCATGTCACCTATTAATCGCCATTTGGTTCTGTGACTCCAGTTTTCCCTCCATTGTTGGTCTCTGTGGTCCAGGATCAGCCTTGTTACTTGCCTCTGCTGTGTCCTTTTTGTAGCCCGGAGACCCAAACTGCACTCAGTACTCCAGATGAGGCCTCACCAGTGTGTTATAAAGCTTGAGGAGAACCTCCTGTGACTTGTACTCCACACAGCAAGGCGCTATATAACCTGACATTCTGTTTGCGTTCTTAATGACTTCTGAACACTGACTGGCAGTCGATAGCTCAACAACGTGATGACTCGTCCATTATGTAAATGCCTCAACAGACGTCAATTTCTCGGTGAGTAACCCGGGTATGTGGCCATGTAAACCCTGAAGCGGCTCACAGTTGAGGATTTCGTGGCCTGCGCTCGTCTGTTCCGCTCGGTTAGCTTTCAGTAGCCACAGGTAGAAAACGGCAGAGGCGTCCGCAGGACTCAACACGTTTGTAAAAGACAAGAGGACGATCCCATCAGGTGGCGTCTTCATGAGGGGTCATTTATAGGCTTTGCATTGCTTAATATTCTGTTCTGCACTGCGGTAAGACAAGCTCTTATCACAGAGAGACTTTAGTGTAATTCCCTAATAATTCTTTACATTTCTATCGCACTGTCCAAGGTACTCCAAGTGCTCCAGAGAGTGGGGAGCCCATTCACCCACCACGAATGGGTAGCACCCACCTGGATGATGCGATGGCAACCATTTTTGCACCAGCACACTCACCACACACGAGCTGTTAGGTGGTGAAGTTGTGATAGAAACGGCTAATTAGAGACAGGGGACCATTAGGGGGGCATAATAACCAGACTCTGGTGGGCAATTTAGCCAGGACATCAGGGTACCCAGGGATCTTTAGTGACCACAGAGAGTCAGGACCTGGGGCATTACACATCATCTGAAGGATGGCACCATTTTTACAGCACTGTGTCCCCCATCACTGCACTGGGGACATTGGCATCCACATTCAGATCACAGGGTAGGTGCCCCCCCCCGTTGGCCTCACCCAGCAGCACCCCCAGCTTTTTCCTGGTTGGTCTGCAACCCCAGTACTGGCCTCGTCTGACCCGTTCTGAAGTGCGGCGGCTGTTGGCCAGTCAAGTGTGCAGCTCTTCATACAAAAGAAGAAAAAGTAAAATAAATACGTGAGGCACCGTGTGTGTGTGTGTGTAACACTCGAGAAGGATCAACGATACAACTTATCTAGTGTGTCAGTAACGAGTAATCAAACTAAATTACTTTTAAAAATGACATTCACTGGGAGACGCAGACTCCGCGCTGGTTTAACCTTCAAAGGAGATCTCCACGAGCGGACTGACACGTATAAATATGGAGCTTGAAGAAACCAGGACCAGGAATTGCACTAAAGCCGCTCTGTGAGAAGAGCTTGTCCTACCACAGAGCAGAACATGAGAAGACCTTACAGAGGGTCCAATCCCAGAGCCAGCGGAGAGAAGGAGAGACGGCACAATGGTATGGCGCCACGCATCCCAAATTGACATCCATGATAAGGTTTGTAGTTTCTAAAACTAATGAAGCCAGGAATGGGAAGAACAAGAACAAGAAGAGGAGGAACAAAAGAGCAAGACAAAGAACAAGACGAAGGACAAGAAGAAGATCAAGAACAATAAGAACAAGAAGAACAAGTAGAATGACAAGAAGAACGAGAAGAAGAACAATGAGAAACAACAAGAACGACAAGAACAACAAGAAGAACATGAAGAACAAGAACAACAAGAAAGAGAAGATGAACAACGAGAACAAGAACAACAAGAAGAGGAACAAGCGCAAGACAAAGAACAAGACGAAGAACAACAAGAAGATCAAGAACAATAAGAAGGAGAAGAGGAACAAGATCAAGAATGATGATAAGAACAAGAACAACAAGAACAACGGGAACAAGAAGAATGAGAAGAACAACAAGATCAAGAAAGATGAGAACAATAAGAATGAGAAGAAGAGTGATGAGAATGACAAGAACGAGAACAAGAAGAAGCCGAAGAAGAGCCTAATCATGTAGGATATGGCACTAATCGGCCCCACTTTGCCACATGATGAATGTCGGGACACACACAGACACACCGATGGTGGACACGTGGCTGCTCCTGCCTTACACCTTACGCTTGCTGTCCACCCTGCTCAATATAAAGTGCTTTCTGAAGATGGATGGATGGAGGATCCACGGCCTTACTTTCTGATGAGTCCCCTCCCTGCTGTTATGCCAACAGAAAACGCCTCGTAAAGTGACAGTTTTCCTGAAACCGGCCACCGCTCTCCTTGTGCTGTTTGTCCTCTCATTGAAACCGCAGACATTTCGTTTGGTTTGAAGTGTGTGCTGCCATCATGTTGAGATCTAACGAACTCTCTGAGGCCTTCAGAAAACAGGAAGGTTCTGGATGCCATTGAGTCTGCGAGTGATTTCCAAAGACCTCCAAACAACTGGACATCAAGCACTCCACAGCTCAGAAGATGGTCAAACAAGAGCCAACGCGTCCAAGTCAGGCCACCCCAAGAAGTTCAGAGCGAGAGCAGAACACAAATCTCTGAGAACCCAACAGTTTCATCCCAGGACCTTCAGGCATTTCTTGCCACTGTTGATGTCAAAGAGGCTGCACACATGAGGAGTGCCAGGAGGAAATCCTCAAAACTCAAGAAAGGCCTCCATTAGCCTTGGGCTAATAAAACTAAAAAAGTTACTTTATGAGAAAATTCTCAGAACACAACGAGAGTCTAAAAAAAGGGAATCTAAATTCATAAAACGGCAGCCTGAAAAAAAAGACGACAAACAGAAGATCGAAAGAAAACATAAAAAGTAAAGCAGAGAGCCGGAGAACAATAAACGGGTTTTCGTGGCCAGCATTGGGCATTTCGATTGATCTTTGTGATGTGATTCTTTCCACCTAATCATTTTGGCTAAATTGATTAATATGATTTATCAATAGGGTACAGGACTGGTGGCAGAAAAAAAAAAATTAAAAAATGCTGATAATTCATATTGTGTAACGTTGTCATGTTTGAAAGCACGAAGCCTCAATCAGTGAACGAGATCTGCTCCGCTCCATCGATGAGCCACAGAAGTGAGCATTAAAGTAAAGTGGAAAGCAAATAGTTGTTAGTGTGTTAATATATAGCAGATTGTCATTTCTAAGGATTAGGGGTTGGCTTAGGGTGGGTGCGTGTGTGAGGCCCCTCGACGCAGTTTGATTGGTCAGTTTGGCTTTGCTCCGACTCTCCGCTCTTATGGCGGTTGCTCAATCAAATGCAGTTGAGACAGGAAGCGCCGGACAATGAAAGGCGTAGGAGGAACGCTGAGAGTTGCCTTCGAAGATGGAAGCCGTTCACAAAAATACGAATGAGGGGTTCATCTACCATTGATGGTAGAATAAAAAATGGACAGAAGGCAAGAAAAGTACCTCAAAATTACTGAGGGTGAGGATCATGGGTTACAGAAAGAGGAAAAGTTGGACATGACAGGCTGAAACACACAAGGATACCAAAGAAAGGGGTAGGAGGAACACTGAGAGTCGCCATCAGAGATGGGAAGAGTCTGCAAGGACACGAATGGTGTTGACACAGCAGGTAATGGGGGGGAGGGGGGGGGGGGTCCGCGTACCACTGTAGTTAAAAAACAGACAGGATGTGAAATGCAGGCTTTATGGGAATGCAATTAAAAAAGGAAGAAACGGGAAAGAGAGGTTGAGACACACAAAGATATTGAAAGAAAGGTGTAGGAGGAACGCTGAAAGTAGCCTTCAAAGATGGAAGCCGTTCACAAAGATACGAATGAGGGGTTCTTCTAACATTGATGGTAGAATAAAAAATGGACAGAAGGCAAGAAAAGTACCTCAAAACGACCAAGGGTGAGGATCATGGGTTACAGAAAGAGGAACAGTTGGACAAGACAGGCCGAGACACACAAGGATACCGAAGAAAGGAGTTGGAGGAACGCTGGGAGTCGCCGTCAGAAATGGGAAGAGTCTGCAAGAACACAGAGTGCTGACACAACAGATAGTGTATTGGGGGGTCCGCGTACCACTGTAGTTAAAAAACGGATAGAATGTATTACCATTGAGCCGGCATTTCACAATCGAAAAAGGAAGCAACAGGCAAGATAGGTCGAGACACACAAAGATACCGAAGAAAGGAGTTGGAGGAATGCTGGGAGTCACCTTCAAAAGATGGAAACTGTTCACAAGGATATGAATGAAGGGTTCATCTACTATTGATGGTAGAATAAAAAATGGACAGAAGGCAAGCAAAGTACCTCAAAATGACCGAGGGTGAGGATCATGGGATACAGAAAGAGGAACAGTTGGACAAGACAGGCTGAGACACACAAGGATACCAAAGAAAGGAGTTGGAGGAACGCTGGGAGTGACCTTCAGTAATGGGAAGAGTCTGCAGGCACACAAATGGTGTAGACACAGCAGGTAATGGGGGGGTCTGTCTACCACTGTAGTTTAAAGAAAAACAGACAGGATGTGAAATGGCGGCTCTGTGGTAATGCAATCGAAAGAGAGGAATTAACGAGCAAGACAGGTCAAGACACACAAAGATACCGAAGAAAGGAGTTGGAGGAACGCTGGGAGTCACCTTCAAAGATGGAAGCCGTCCAGAAGGATATGAATGAGGGGTTCATCTACCATTGATGATAGAATAAAAATGGACAGACGGCAAGCAAAGTATCTTAAAATGACCGAGAGTGAGGATCATGGACAGAAAGAGGAAAAGTTGGACGAGACAGGCTGAGACACACAAGGATACCAAAGAAAGGCGTAGGAGGAACGCTGGGAGTCACCTTCAAAGACGGAAGCCGTTTACAAGAATACAAATGAGGGGCTCGTCTACCTTCTGGGGGGGGTGGTATAAAAACGGGAAGCAACCCGCCTCAAAAATGACCGAGTCCAAGCAGCAGGCTTTAAAGGAACGCAATTAAAAGAGATGGAGGCACACGAGGATACCGAAGAAAGGCATAGGAGGACTGCTAAGAGTCACCTTCACAGATGGGAATTTTTTCATAAGAATACGAATGACGCTTACACAGCAGGTAAAATGGGCCCATCTACTACTGGAAGTAGACAGGAGGCGAGCGACGCGCCTCGAAATGAGCAAGTGTGACAAGCGGGCTTTACGGGAACGCAATTGAAAGAGGAAGCGTCGGGTAAGGGAGATCAAGACACACGAGGACACTGAAGAAAGGCATCGGAGAAACGCTGAGGGTACACATAGGCCGAGATATCAAACGTCAAATACATTTACATTTCATCCCCTGCGGGTATTTTTACAAGTTGTTCCCACAAAAGGACGCAATATATAAACGTAGCATTAAATGGGGTACGTTTCTGTTAAAAACAATTCCAATAACGGGACTGTACAAAAAACAATTCATAATTCTAATCTAAATGTGCCGTGACCATATTGTATTCATTTAACGAACAAGAGAGTCACCCGTGACAGAGTTCTTGTTTGCCGGTAAGGATTCAGTTCCAAGTCGAAAGAATAAAAAGTGAACGAGAATCGGGGGAAATCAGACGGGCGCTCTAAACACCCACCCGGGAAACGAAGATGCCGGCGACATCAGCACCCCCCCCCCCCCTTCAATCCGCTGAATCGATTCATTTGTGCTCACAAATCATTTCATGAGTTATTGACAAAGAGTTCACAAATCAGCCATCAGGGAAAGCTCTGCCAACAGAGTGTAACTGCAGATCGCATGCGACGCCCCGACATCACGGAAGGCCCAACGCGATAAGACTACGGTTAACATTAGGGCCCTGTTAAATGGTGCTTAAGATTAGGGTAGTGGGAGGGCTACCCGACTCGAAGGGCGTTTTGTGATTGGCGTAGTCGCCGTCACCTGGCAGGCTGCAGTTAGACCCTTCTCTGATCTGCTCAATGTGAACTAAATTCTACATTTTGCCACTTACATTACACTTTAAAAAATATATATATATATTTTTAAATATGACATGAGAATATCGTGCCAAAATTACCGTATTGTACACACTGGAGTGCATTCAAATTTTGGCTACAGTTGGTCTTCAATACGAGGCGGCCGGGCGCCGAGACGGAGCGGTGGAATTCAAGCTGCTTCTCTTAACCCGCGAGCAGCAACATTCTATTAACGCAGGAGTCACCTGGGACGCCAACATAACACATTTTAGTTCTATATTATATAGTGCCTTTGCCATGCTCAAGATGAGGCTGTGACTCGGTAGCCTGGGTCAGCCCGTGATTCATTTAAATTTTGAGGCAAAGTAGCATTGGTGCTGGACGTGGTGGCCTGGCTTCTTGGCAAGATAACTGGCTGACCGCCCTGAAGGTTTCATATGACCCGAACTATTCATTGTGACAGCAATCATGTGACTGCATATGCCAGGTGATGACAGCTACCCGCTCAGACGCTGGCACCTTACCCCTTTCCCCAGAACACAGAGGAGAGGGCACTGTAGTGCCCAGCCTGATTTTGGCGCTCTCAGTTGTGGAGTGCAGCCTCTTTAGCACAGGGGGCGGAGTCTCAATGCATTGGGGGTGGGAGGGGAGTTTTGCAGCATCGAGATTGCATATGTATGAGACTGATTAGCATAATTCATGTATGGGCATTTCAGGGTGGCATTGGAGGCGTGTTCACATTTGCATATTTATTAGGTGATTGTGACTCATAAAAGTAAATTGCATTAAAATGCAAGTACGCCAAGTTTAATATTTAATTTTTTTTATGTGCACCCATTTTTCGCCGTTTGAATATTTTCAAACTTGATTCCATGACAATTTTATTAACGAGACCCCCAAAATCTAAACAAAACATTTGTTTTAAATTTTTAATATCATTTAAATAACCAAAGTTTATTACACTGGCTTTATATTTAAACTTTAATCGGTAGCCACCCACATCGAAATAAACTGGTCAATGGCGTTCAAGTCCTAGAGTTGTGGGAGGGAAGGCCAAGGTAAAGATGGAAGGTTGTGTGACAAATCGAACGGGGAAGTGCGGTGACGAGGACAAAGACGAAGAGACTGGAAACTCCACTGAGCGTGTGAGGCACAGAGTGGGAGCAACACTCATTTGTAAGTGCAGATGTACGAGTTTCGAATGAACTCGAGATGCCCCGTGCTTGAGCATTCTCCGATACGGCAGTGAAGTGTGGACCCTCAATGGACACAACAAACTGCCACCAAATCAGGCAGAGAATAAAACATTGTGGACTCATCTCGGTAGTCGGGGAAGGTTGGGAAGCAGGCATTGGTACAACACCCACCACACGACGAAACAGCTCGGGATCCAGAGCACTCCCAGTACCAGTGGACAGGCTGGCTGTGATATCCAGCAACCTCGAGGGGATCCCACAAATCCTCAGGATGTCCCACAGGGCGGCTTGGTCAACAGAGTCGAACGCTTTACGAGAATCAACAAAGGCTGCAAAGAAACTCTACCGATATTCACATTCGCGCTCCATGAGAACACCTCAGTGCCAGGATGCTGTGGATGGTGGACTTCTTAGGCATAAAACCAGACTGCTCCGGTCGCTAGTAGGTGAGCAAGTGATCACGGATCCTACTGAGGACCACCCTAGCGAGGACCTTACCCGGCACCGAGAGCAGTGTTATCCCCCTGTAGTTGCCCCAACCCAGGCAATCACCCTTCCCTTTCAAGATAGGGACTACAAGTCCCGTTCACCAGTCAGTTGGGATGATGCCCGTCTCCCAAATGTAATCAGATTGTTTGCAATACCACAAACGAAACAATATACAAGCAAGTCAAGCAGGAGCCAGTCTTGAAAATTATCATCGCAAGACATGGTAGGAAGTAAGAGACCCAAAAGAACCCATTAGAAAATACGCACAGCACGAGCCGTCAGAGAGGTCATCCAATAAAACGAGACTGGCAACACATCACTGACACAATCTGCACCACAATCTGAGAAAAAGGTGCGCCAGTTTGGGGGAAGTGGCGGACACTTGTTCACAATCACATAAAGTCTGCCACTTAACAGACAGCCAATCGTGTGACTGACCAACGAGGATGAAGTGTACGTGTTAACAGCCCTGGATTTCATGTACTTATTAGGCCTATTATGGACAGTGCCGTGCACCGGTGCCCACTGGTTGAAAACCCCCAGATTCTCATTAAGAGCTCTGGCACCCCATTGTACTGGCAGAAAAACTACAGTGAGATTTATAAAATTTACAAGCAAGGACCAGGAGGAAGAATAAGGTCAAAAAACTAAGAAAGCATCAAAAGGAAGGTCGTCAAAGCCAAAAGGCTCACCGAAAAACAAGTCAGAGTAAATATCATAACACCGGAGTCACCAAATCATTTGCAAGGACTGCCAAGTTTATCCGTTCTTCTAGCGCTTGTTTTATTGCCCAGAAGCTCACATTTACCTAAACTGTAATTCTGTTCAGCAGTAGAGTATGAAAGGTGCATGGGTGAACGTGGTCTCGAGCGGAGGGTTTCTGTGCCAGTGCCACCTCCACCCCAATACTGTCACCACCCAGAATGGATTCCAATGGGGTGTTACACCATCCTCAGTTGAGAGCGTTAGGAAAAATGGGTACTTGCTGTGCTTCAGAAGTCCATGCTAATTTTTTTTTTTGGAATTTTTGTTAGGAGCGACTACCGTAACTAAAACTCTTTATGAATTTTCCACAGAGATTTGTAGATCCTACAAAGTGTTGGATCGACTTTAACACTTTCTGATGTTTTCCACTTTTAACATCACAGGCACCTTTGACCATGGCGTCTGTCCAGGGTTTGTTCCTGCCTTGTGCCCTGTGCTAGCTGGGATTGGCACCAGCAGGCCCTCATGACCCTCTTCAGGATTGAACGGGTTTGAAAGTAATTGACTGGCCTTAGACTGACCGTGGCCAGACCCCCAATTTTGTGTAATTTCATATTGTAAGAATAATACCGACCTGCAGGTGATTCACATTTCTGTTTCTCATTTTTGAAAGAGATGATTAGCCGGGAGGCGTGTCGGTACGTCAGACGTGCTAAACACGAGTGTCCGTGGCTGAAGTAAAAAAAGATTGGAATGTCATCAATATAAGTGAACGGAAATCTTTAAATCTCAAATGACTGAAAGGCTGGTGGTGCGTTCTTAAACCCAAAGGGACATCACCCCAATATACATGCAGTCCTGTGCTGGTGTTAAATAATAATAATAAATACATTTTATTTATATAGTGCCTTTCTCATACAGTCCTCTGATGGTGTAAATAATAACAACAATAATACATACTAATAAGTACAGTAATAATACACTTATTTAAACATGGCCCTACTTGTACAGTCCTGTGCTGGTGTTAAATAATAATAATACATAATACAGTAATAATACACTTATTTATATATTGCCTCTCTTATACAGTCCTGTGCTTGTGTTAAATGATGATGATGATGATGATGATAATGCATTTTATTTATATATTGCCTTTCTTATGTAGTCCTATGCTGGTGTTAAATATTAATAATAATAATAATAATGTTTTATTGATATGGCTCTTTTCTCATACAGTCCTGTACTTGTGTTCAATAATAATAATACTACATTGTATTCATATAGCGCCTGTCCTGCGCTGGGGTTGAGGACAGTAGTTTTCCATTCCGTTTCTCTTTCCGTATTCTAATTAAACCCTAAAATTAAACCCTAATTTAGAGAAAAATTTTTTGGGGGGGGTTAGGGGGGTATGACTTGATTAAGAAGGAAAAGACAATAAAGAAGACGGTCAGTCAGTCAGCCAGCCATTTTCTAACCTGCTTTGTCCTGAAGAGGGTCTTGGGGGGTCTGCTGCAGTCTGTCCCAGCAAGCGTAGGGCACAAGACAGGAGCAAACCCCCGGCCAGATGCCAGCCCATTGCAGGGCACACTCACACCATCACGCACACACCAGTGCCAATTTAGGATGGTCAATTCACCTCCGGTGTGAGGAGACCACACAGACACGGGGGAGAACACGCAGACTCCATGCAGGGAGGGCCTGGGAAGTGAACGCTGGTCTCCTTACTGTGAGGCAGCAGCACTGCCACTGCGCCACCCTGTCACCAGTAGTAGATGGTATTTGTTAGTAACAGTTATTGGATTTAGATCTCCGATAAGCAAAAATGATTTGTTGGCGGACAGGAAACCCCAAGAAAAATGAAACTAAAAAGGGCGAGTTTGAAATCAGGAGCAGGACAGGACAAGCGCAGAGCGCGGTGAGGGAAGTTCATTTAAAGTCTGTGAGGCAATTTAAAGACCATCTTTACTGAACTGAATTGATCGTCAGCCTCACCAAAACTGAAGCAATGCACCCCTCCCACCATTTGGAAAAATCACTGCCATAACATAACAGAAAACTATTAAAAAGAAAGACAACGAAAAAGAAGAAGAAGAAATGAAAAAAAAAAAAAAAAAGTGTTGTGAGAACCACATGGATAAAAATACCCGCTCGCTACACGTCACCCCAAAAGGAAACCACAGACTGCGGTGTGCTGCTGCCATCATGACGAGAGCTGAAAGAAGCCAACGAATGGAACGGGGGGGGGGGGGGGGGGGGGCTCTGCTGCGCTCTGGTGTGTGTGTGTGTGTGTGTGTGTGTGTGTGTGTGTACACAATTAACCACAAAACCAGAAAAAAAAAAAAATATGAGCTGGAGGGCACCAACACGAGCTGGCCAATCTCAGACAATCTGCCCACCTTCATCATCTCTCATATTCCACTTTACTGTAGAGCTTCCACTCCATTGATGCCCCCTCAGTCCACCAGCCATTTTCTTTAACTTGAGGGTTAGGGTCGCAGGGCAGCAGTCATTGTGCTTAAGGCAGGAAGGACACCTGGACGGGGTGGCAGCCCACCACACGGCCCAATTCAGCACCCCCAGTCCACCCAAACTGCATGTCTTTGGACTGTGGAATTAAACCGGGGGCACCGATACTCACAAGGACAGATGTGGAGGAGAAGATGCCAACTCCGCACAGGGCACGTGAACGCAGGTCTCTTTGTTATGAGGTTGCAGCACTACCACCACTGTGCCACCCGCACCTTAGCGTCCCCCTCTAAAACCCCCACAAACTCAATGACAGGAGACACCCAGGCTTGGTTTTTACATTATATAGCGCCTTTCACATGGTGCTGCACAGGGTGGGCATTTCCATACCCAGAAGTCCAACCATCTCATTTAGTCCTTCTGATGGCCACTAGGGGGCACTCAGACTGAGGCTGCCAGTTCGGTGCTCCTTTACTGGCAGGACGAGCCCCCCACGTTAATATTCTTACTGATGGGCTTATTTATAGCCTCAAATGGGATTTGGCCATTACGCAAGCCACAACGCGCTGAGCTGGGCAGTGAGTGGCAAGGAGCGAGCTGCCAAAATCCAATTGCTGGGCTTCCTGACGCGAAGAATCAAAGGAAATGGGTGGGGGGGGGGGGGGTTGTGGAGCTGCACGCACCTGGCCGCCGTCTGGGGGGAGCGTGGCAGGCTGTCCAGCTCCATGTGCCGATGCCCATATGGGATGTGTGGAGGAGGCAGGCTGGCATGGGGCGGGCCGCACTGCTGCTCACCCCTGGACGACTCTTTCCTGCCTGAGGGGGCCCAGCTGCCTTCTGCGCCAATCAAAGTAAATTGCCTTTGACGGGCCACACAAGCCGAGGCCCGGATTAGCCCTGCAGCTCAGCGGCCACCCGGCGTGAAGGCACAGCGAGTGACGCCCCTCTGGAAACCTCGCTAGTGGCGAGACCAACTAATCCAGCATGGCATCACCCGAGAGGTCAATGGAGATCTGCGCCCCCGCCAGCAACACCTTTCATTCAAACAAAAGGAAACGAGGAGCATTATGGGCTGGCAGGGTAGTCTAACATCAATGGCCTGCCATGAAAGGGGCAACCAATGCACCTGTAAATGAACCTTCTCTGTGGCCCAACCCACAAGTCCGGAGCCACCAATCAGAACGCGTCAGCAGCCCCATCTGGCAATGGTGGCATCACATTAACCGCCCTGCAGGCCCACTGAAGAACTTCCTCAACAAGCCGGGTGGTGGGCTGCTCTGCGTTCTTTCAGATGACGACAGTCCACCTTCAGTCCTCAGGGACCTGAACATCCAACCTGGACAGGCCTTCCTCTACAACCTGACGCAGCTCCACTCATAAAGCTGGCAAACTTCAGGATGTCGCGCTACCAAGGAAGGGCACATCCACCAACATAACTGCCACCCCACAACACACAGTTGACCACACCGGTCATTCAGCTGTCTCACCATCGCCAACACTCCATCGCTCCCACCCGTTTCTCTTGCCTGGTCTCCAATGCTCTCCTAGCACCAGTGCTGACAACACTTCAGTCCTGACCCTCACCATGACAGTGACGTCGTCACCACGAGACCACAACATCATCAAAAGGAAATGAGAGATGAGACGAGGAAGAACTTGGCTGAAACGTCCCAATCAGAAGAGGGTGACTATGGCATTTCGAATTCTCTGGGACTCCATGGCACCACAGTGAGAGACTGTGACTCAAACGGAGGGCATTTGGAACGGGACGGGACGGGTCAGGCTGCTCAAGTGACGCCAGGGGCACAGTGATGACTCAGTGAAGAAGTCACAGAGGATCTCGGAAGAACATCTGAGGAAATGAAGGCCTTTCCAGCCCCAGATAAGATAGACAGATAGATACTGTAGATATGAAAGGCACTATATGAGAGACCGACAGACTGACAGCCACACAAAGGGTACTAAAGGACAGACAGACAGAGAGACACTTGAAGGGCACTATAGGGTAGACAGACACAAAGGGCACTAAATGACAGCCAGACACACAAATGGCACTAAAGGACAGACAGACACACAAAGGGCACTATAGGACAGACAGACAGACAGAGACACAGGCCGATGGAACGACTTTGTCCCCAAAGGTAAACCACACTTTAGCGAAGCTCAATTTGAGAATTGTGCACACCGGTGCTCGGGACTCAACGACACTTTAAAGAGACGGAGAAGAAACAGGACGAGGGGTGCACAGCGGGCTCACCTCTTGGTATCCAAGAAGAACATCAGTGCTCAGCTGGCACTGGCAAAGGAAACGCGCGGATGGAGCCTTCTGGAATAACGAAGTCAAGCTCTCAGGAGGACACAAGGCCCTCGAGGTCTGGCGGGTGACGGTGGGCACATCAGGCCCACAGCCCATTTCTGGTTGCACTTTCGTGAATCCCAGTGGATCGAGTTTTGATTTTTTTGAACACCAGCAGAGAAAGACTCTTTAAAGTCAAAGTGAAAACAGATCTCTGCAGGGGG
>JANRMT010062791.1:174672928-174702723 GCA_026402145.1 Polypterus bichir lapradei | reverse complement strand
GTGGGCGGGGCCTGCGCAGGCGCCGCCACTCACTACGCGCTTTTTAAGTGTGTTCTCGTCTGGCCTCGCGAGACTAGCCTGGATCTGGACGGACGAAATCAGTAAATCTAAATGACGCTGAGTCCAACTATAACTTAATGACACCGCATAAAAAGACGATACTTCGGTGCTTTTTCATGATGGCAGGATTGTGCTTTTTAAATTTAAATCGGCTGCCCAGCTCAGACTGAAATGACATTTTCTGACATAATTGTATGTTGGAAATATGCTACATAAATGAAACGTATTATTTGCAGTCAACATTTAATTTAAAAATAGTATTTAAAATAGGTACATAAGATATGGCAGTTTAGAAAATGCTTATTCAACAGGCCATAGATCAACATCTTAATTTTTGCACAGATATTGCAGCATCTGCGGTGGGCTGGCGCCCTGCCCAGGGTTTGTTTCCTGCCTTGCGCCCTGTGTTGGCTGGGATTGGCTCCAGCAGACCCCCGTTACCCTGTACTTAGAATATAGCGGGTTGGATAATGGATGGATGGATGTGAATTTCTTGTCGATGTGAACAAATCTTGAGTCTTTTTGTAGATGCATTATGTAAAGTTTGTAATTGAATTTACCTGTGAACTTGGCACAGCTCTCTGAACGTGCGCTCCGTGAGAGGCGCTATAGAAACAAACTGAACTGAAGTGACTCGAATCCGAATTTGCGCTTCTCTGGAAAAAAACAGAAACGCGTCATTTGCTCCTCATCTTGTAAGGGGATCAAGAGAAGAACAAACACTTCAGTTGGAGTTGAATCAGATAAATAATACTCGAGGTTTTATGATTTTCTTAGGTAGCTTGAGTCCTTAACGTTAGAGTGCCGTTCTATCCGCCGTCCAAACAATCGTCTCCTATTTTTAGTTAAAATCCCGACGTTACCTCACAGTCTGTTTTTGGTTCCCAAAGTCCGCCCGCGGTTTATTGTTTCGTACTTCAGCCTGACATTCTCATTATTCAAATGTATAAAGGTCAGTTGATTATTTAGTTGAAGTAAATCGCGCATGTGAAGCTATTTTGTTTAATATCTGATATCGCCAGGCGGCACGGAGACCCCCGTGCGACACACTCAGTGCCCCTCGAAGTTCAGGAGTTCAGTGATCGGCGATTTACTCTTCGGTAAACCGGACAGAAGTGACGTCATCCTCTCGGTGGTAGTTGTAAGGGATGGACAACAGTTTGTGCCTGTAAATCATTTAACTTCTCCGCTCCTAATGTCACTCCGCTCAAGCTTTGCCCTCTGTTGGCTTCTACACTCAGTTTGCTGAAGGGTGCCATCTTGTGACTCCCACTGCCCCCCTGCTGAAGGGCATCCACCGTTGGCCCCCACACTCAGCCTGCTGTTGTCTCCTATTGAGCATGGGAAAGGCGCTATATAAATAAAATGTATTATTATTATTATTGTCACCCTGCTGGAGAGTGCCCTCTTTCAGATCCAGTGGCTGCAGGGTAATCTCCGTTGGCTCCCACACTCATTCTACAAAAGGGGGCCCTCTACTGTTTCTCACATGCTGAAGGGTGTCCTCCATTGGCTTTCACTGTAACTCTGCTGAAGGGTGCCCTCTAAATTGGCTCCCATGGCTAAAGGCGCCCACTATGGGCACCCCATACTCACCTTGCTCATGGGTGCCCCTGTATTGGCTCCTATGGCTGAAGGGTGCCCTTTGTTGTTGCCCCCTGTGATCCTACTGAAGGGTGGCCTCTGCTGGCTGCTCAAAGTCGCTCTCCATTGTCTCCTACATTTGCCGTGCTGAAAGGTGGTCTCTGTGGTCACCCATGGCTAAGTCACCCTATGTTGTCTCCTAGCATTCTGCTCAGTGTCGTAATCCATTGCCTCCCACACTTGCCCTGCTGAAGGGCACCCCCTATTGGCTCCACCATCACTCACCTGAAGGGCACCCTCAATTGGCTCCCACACTCACCCTATTGAAGGGTGCCCTTGGTTGGCTCCCATTGTCATTCTGAAACCCCTGCAGATTTTATTTTTTCCTCCAGTTGTCTGGAGTTTTTTTTTTGTTTTGTTTTTTTCTGTCCTCCCTGGCCTTTGGACCTTAGTTTTATTCTATGTTAATTAGTCTTCTCTAACTTTAATTATTTATTCTGTCTTTTTTTCTCTTTTCTTCATCATGTAAAGCACTTTGAGCTACATTGTTTGTATGCAAATGTGCTACAGAAATAAATGTTGTTGTTGTTGTTCTGCACAAAGGTCACTCTCATACTTGCCTCGTCCTGCTACAAGGTGCCCTCTGTTGGCATAGACTACCACTCTGCAGAAGGGTATCCTCCGTTGGCTTTCATTGTCACTTTGCTCAAGGTGGCTCTCCATTGTCTCCTACTTTTGCCCCATTGAAAGGCACCCTCTGTTGGCTCCCACCCTCACGCTGCTAAAGGGCGCCCTCTACTGCCCACCATTGCACTTGCCCATAATAACCTAATCCTTCACATGCTCGGTTGGGGAGGTTATACAGATGGTCACACTGGTGACTGGTGCATGTCTTTGGACTGTGGGAGGAAACCAGAGCACCACGTAGACACGGGGAGAACATGCAGACTCCACGCAGGGAGGACCCGGGAAGCAAACCCGGGTCTCCTAACTGTGAGGCAGCAGCGCCACCCAATGGGCCACCGTGCCGCCCCACAATACTAAATACAAAGGTAAAAAAGAAGTCCAAATACTAACTCGAATAAACCAGGCGTTGATTTGGACTCGCTCTGCGTGCTTTAAAACAAAACATAATTAGCGTTAAACCGAACTTGTCAGGGGCGGTACGGTGGAGAAGTGGTAGTTCTACTGCCATCGCAGTAAGAAGACCTGGGTTCGCTTTGTGGAGTTTGCATGTTCTCCCTGTTCTCCGGGTGCTCCGGTTTCCTCCCACAGTCCAAAGACATGCAGGTTCGGTGCATTGGCGATTCTAAATTGTCCCTGGTGTGTGCTTGGCATGTGCCCTGCGGTGGGCTGGCACCCTGCCCGGGATTTGCTCCTGGCTTGCGCCCTCTGTGTTGGCCGAGATTGGCTCCAGCAGACCTCCGTTAGAATATAGCAATAGATAGATGGATGGATGGAACGTAGTTAGTGCGAATTTGCTAGTAATGCTTCCAAACTCATCTGGTTTCGCACTCAAGTCATCTCAGTCAACAACTGTGCGACATTTCAAAGCTAATTAGAGTGATAACAGTTAATAGAAAGTCATTATTTAATAGAAACTGTTTTGAGAGTGATATATTGTTTGTAAGGTAACAAAAGGTTGTCAGAAAGAAATCTTCTAGATTATATGTCCTTTTTGAAGAAATTTAAATTAGGTTGTACTCAAAAAGAAGACAAGCAAGAATGTCATGCAATCCCATTGGCATTAAGGCAGTTACTCTACAACATCATGTTATATTCAGAAGTCAAGCCAGCGTTGCCAAACTTAAAAATTGGAAATTGTAATCTAAATGATAGTAAATGTAATAATAAGGCTATTAGTGCATATTTTAAATCCATTCTTTTCCTTGATTTTAACTCAGGAAAGCATTTGCAAGTTTTTAATGGGGATCATTCGATTATGGAAAAGGCTTTTTGTAAATTTGTTAAGTGGCCTGTTTTCCCCAAAAATTAAAGAAACTCATTTCAAGATAATTAATAATATATACCCGGTGGCAAAATTTCTAAAAAGAAGATTTAAATTTGAGGTGGGCCTGTGTTCTTTTTGTGATTCATCTTGTGAAACATTACAACGATTGTTCTTTTCATGTCCTGTTTCGGCTAATTTCTGGTTAGAAATACACAGCTGGTTATCATTCAAGGTTAATGATATCCCACAGTTTGACTTCTCATATTATGTTCTACATGGATAACCGATATCCATCTGTCTCTGATATGATTAACATTGTCATCCAATACCATATACACTGTAGTAAGTAGAGAAATAGCCAACCATCTTTTACATGGTTCATTAATGATTTTAAACAATACTTCATATCACTTAAGAAACTGAAATCCAGCAGATCTGGAAGGATTTATGATAACATGTCTCATTTATTACCGTTTTGATTTATGCCTCCTGTGTCTTTTGGGCTGTGCTCCCTATTTGTTATCTTGCACTATTTTGTATACTGTAAAATATATCCGTACTTTGAATGTTGTTAATAATTTTTTGAATGTTGAATTTATATCCTCTACGAGAGTTTTGTATTGTATTGTGTTTTCATTTGGTAATAAAAAACAAATTCTCTAACTTCTGAAAGAAAAACATTTCAAAGCTAAAGTGGTCAAGTAATCAGTGGTGGTCTATTACAATGTGACGTTGATTTGAATTAATTACTCCTCTAGTTGAAAGTAGTTAAGTATACCTTTTCAACGTGTTTGAAACCATAAATACAAATATGCACTGGTGCTGCGTGTGTTTTTAGTTTTATGACCCCCTTTTTTTTGGTGCCATCTTCTTCACTCCTGCCTTCTGCGCTCTTCCGAGTCGAGGGGTTGAGGTTCGCCTGGCAGGAATGACAGGGGCTTCCTAACCGCTGGGTTTCCTCTTTTATTTCACCAGGTAATCCAACATTTTTGGAAAATCATCTCCAGACATCGAGACGTTCTTCAAGCAGCAGAACTGACCAGAACAGCATCTAGCAGCTGGATGACCACGGGATGAGAGTCCCTGCCTCTTCGCTGACCGCCACTCTTCCAATGACCAGAAACTGACCGAGCTCTGTGAGTGTTGCTGCTGACGAGTTTTTGCGCCTTCTCCTGTCCGAATGGTCGTCTATGATTTGCCCCTCCAACTTGCGAGAACTAAAGCTCTGCGGCTGCTTGGTTTGTCATCGACACGACGCACAGTGGCTGTTGACTGGAGACTCGTCCTCCGCCTTGGCTTAACTTTGAGAACTGTAGACCAGCGTACACATCGTCTTCTTTATAGCGCCTTTCACAAAGGATTTAAGCGACACGAGTGCAGTCCTTCGCTAACTTGTCCCGCTTGAAGGCGGACCGTCGTGAAAGGTTCCTTCTGCTGATACGCTGCCCTCTGCTGGCCACTCACCCAGCAGGAATACAGACGGCGGTAGCTGCCTCTCCCTGAACGGCTCAACGTGGATCCTCGCGAACGTCTGCCCAGCAGCTGAGGTCCTCCTCAGGGGTCACTTAGGTCAGTATTTTGGTTTCATTTCCTTTTCTGTTTCATGCTCACAGTATTGTCACGTTTCATTTGGGCAGCAATGCCACGGTATGTTGAGTTTGGGGTGATGGCATATTTGAGGATGCCTCTCAATGCCACAATAACAAAAATAAGTGAAGCCTTTGATTCTAACACCTTGGGATTAATAAAGTATCTATCTATCTATCTATCTATCTAAGTGTGCGAACTGACGACATGAAGAATTGTCTTTGCAACGAACTGGAATCGTCCCCGCATAAATCAAAGTGATCCAGACAATCTGGATCTGCATAATTAGATCTGGACCACCCTGTATAACAGACAGATAGATATGAAAGGTGCTATAAAACAGATAGATGAAAGGCACTATATAATAGATAGAAAGCTAGGAAAGGCACTCTATAATAAATAGAGAGATAGATATGAAAGATGCTATATAACAGATAGATGACAGGCACTATAAGATAGATAGATAGATAGATAGATAGATAGATAAGGTGCTATATAATAAATAGATAGAAATGAAAGGTACTATATAACAGATAGATAGACATGAAAGGTGCTATATAACAGATAGATAGATGAAAGGCACTATATAATAGATTGACACATAGAAATGAAAGGCACTATATAACAGATAAATAGATGAAAGGCACTATATAATAGAAAGCTAGGAAAGGCACTCTATAATAAATAGATAGATATGAAAGAAGCTATATAACAGACAGATAGATGACAGGCACTATATAATAAATAGATAGATATATATTAAAGGTGCTATATAACAGATAGATAGATGACAGGCACTCTATAATAGATAGATGGAAATGAAAGACACTATATTAAAGGTAGATAGATGAAAAGATCGATAGATATGAAAGGTGCTATATAACAGATAGATGAAAGGCACTATATAATGGATACATAGAATTGAAAGGCACTTTATAATAGATAGATCGATAGATATTAATGGCCCCTTTTAATAGATAGACAGATAGATGGCCAGCACCCACACCACACACAATTCATAACAGGTCATCCATCTGAAGCTGAGCATTTTCAGGCCTTGCCAGTACTGGGTTGGGAGACCATCCAGGAAAAAGCTTGGGTTTCTGCTACAAGAGGTGTTGGTGAGGCCAGCAGGGGCTGCTTACCCTGTGGTCTGTGTGTGGATCCCAATGCCCCCGTGCAGTGACAGTGACACTGTGTGGTAAAGACTGGTGCTGATCTTCAGTGGAGGTGTAAAGCCCAAGGTCCTGACACTCTGTAGTGCATCCTCTGATCTCCAGGCCAAATCGGCCACCATGGTCTGGTCATTGTGGCCCTCTAATAATCCCCTGTCTCTAACTGACTACCTGTCTCATCCCCTCATCACCTAACAGCTCATGTGTGGTGAGCGTATGAGCACACAAATGGCTGCCATCACATCATCCAGCTGGCTGCTGCACATTAGTGGTGGTTGAAGTGCCACCCCGTGTGTAAAGCGTTTTGAGTAGAAAGAAAATGCACTATATGAATGTAAAGAATTGTTATTATTATATGAAAGGCGCTATATGCTAGATAGATCACATTAAAGCAGCGCAGTTTGCTTTGAAAAATCTCCTAAGTTAAACCCTATCTCAAATCATGATGAGTTTCTCTGGCCTCCATTAGCAGCTCACAATCAGTTTCTCTGGAACTAAAGCACTGCTTTCATATTTCAGTAAATCTTAATGAGTTTTTTCTCTGTAATTAAAGCACTATACTAATGTTGCACCAAATCATGAAAAGATTTTTTGTGATTATAGGCGCTATATTAATGTATCAGCAAATCATAATGAGCTTCTCTGGAACTGAAGGAATATATAGTTAGTGAATTAGCAAATCTTGATCTTATTCACATTTTAATAATCCTAATTAGTTTCTCTAGAATTAGAGACGCTCATGAGTGGGGGTTGATTTGAAATTAGTTTTGTGAAGTTTGACTTGAATGTTACATGCGTTTAATAAAATCAATAAAAGATTAAAAAAAAAAAATTAGAGACGCTCTATTAATGCATTAGAATATCATGGTGAGATTCTCTGGAACTAAAGGCACTATATTAATTTTTTCCGTAATCAGTTATTTTGGGACTCAGGGCACTTCATTCATGTTCTTGCAAATTATAATGAGCTTCTCTGGAATTAAAGGCACTATATTAATGTTTTAGTAAGTTTCTGAGAAACTAAAGGCACTATATTAATGTATTGGCCAAAATACCCAACATTCTCTGGGTATCAATAAATGGGAGGAAAATTGTCCTTTGGAATTCAGCTTGGCTAGACATAAGGCGCGACGAGACAAGACGACTCATTCTGACAAAAACCGTAATCCAGTGAGACGTTACCAAATTAATTGATTAGTAAACGGTGTAATCACCTGCTGGGATTCTGCTTTGGCTGTTGCAAAACTTTGTATGCACTGATGATGGTGTCCTCCCATCAACCTCGTAGTCCCTGAATCAGTTTATTTTTTTGGGTTGCCCCCTCTCTTATTGTCAACATATAGCTAGTATTTTAATTGGCCTTAGGTCAAGGCACTGTATCCAGCAGGGGGCGCAAGCTCCCTGGGAATAGGCTAGTGACTGCAGCTTTTTACTGAACCAAAATCTATTTAGAAATACCTAAAATTGTAAAGGCCGACCCCTTTACCCAGACCGGCCACTACACTACCAAGACTATTCCTTGGATTACCTGAGGCTTTGTGCTCTAATAACAAGCCGTACTCCTTACAAGTTGTCTTACTTTTCCCGACATGACGAAATAACCAGTAAACAGTAACAGATATGTAAAATCAAACACGGATATCTCTCTATTATAAAAAAAAATCTTGGGAGGGAGATTATGGAGACAAGACGTGATCTCCTCGGAAGGCAATTTGACTTCCCGCGAGAGACACTTTAACGTCACGCGAGACAAGGCAGTGAGACAACATTTGAAACAAGTTCGTGGACATCTAACTTAGCAGTTGTTGGAATGCTTTTGGTAGACACGCTTCATGTGCTCCCAGCTCTTAAAACAACGACAAGCAGAATACGCCGCTCGCCAGAAGCAGCAAGCTAGCAGATGATCCGACTGCTTCTCCTTAGCATGTTTTTAGCACCCGTCGCCCCTTCACAATACAAGCGGCTGAGACACGAAGTGACAAAAAAAACAGCTGCTGTACAGGCTTTGAAATGATCGACACACAGCGCGACAAGCAAAATACACAGCTTGCCAGCAGCAGCAGCAACAAGCCAGCAGATGATCCGACCACTTCTCCTTAGCGTGCGTTCAGGCCCTTCAAAACGCGAGTAGCGTTATACGTCTGCGAGAAAGAGATTTAACCTTGCCCGGGGTTGGAAATAAAGGACAAGTATTGTTTTTACAAAAGTTTTAAAGTAAAAGTGAAAATAATGTATATGTAACAATTCCCATGAAAATAACAATCTCTTTAAATTTGTATATCCGGTAAACCAAACCCAGGGGTGGGCGAGCAAAGCGAGCAGGGGGCAGAGCCCCCTAGTATTGTAAATAGATCGATAGATAGATAGATACTTTATTAATCCCAAGGGGAAACTCCCATACTCCAGCAGCAGCATACTGATAAAAAACAATATTAAATTAAAGAGTGATAACAATGCAGGTATAACAGACAATAACTTTGTATAATGTTAACGTTTACCCCCCCCCGGGTGGAATTGAAGAGTCGCATAGTGTGGGGTCTCCTCAGTCTGTCAGTGGAGCAGGACGGTGACAGCAGTCTGTCTGTCGCTGAAGCTGCTCCTCTGTCTGGAGATGATCCTGTTCAGTGGATGCAGTGGATTCTCCATGATTGACAGGAGCCTGCTCAGCGCCCGTCGCTCTGCCACGGATGTCACACTGTCCAGCTCCGTGCCTACAATAGAGCCTGCCTTCCTCACCAGTTTATCCAGGCGTGAGGCGTCCCTCTTCTTTATGGAAAAGGCAAACAAATATTCAATAATATATATATATATATATATATATATATATGTGTTCACAAAAACACCACTATCCCAAAACTACCAGTGACTAATTACTATATAAAAACACGAATATACAAATATTTACATTGAACCCTCCGTTGCCCCTAAACAATAAATAAAAACACGTACCACAAACACAGATTAGTTAAACACAGCAATTGAAATGTGGTGAAAAAGGAGTCCAAAATAAAGTCGGGCGGTATTGATACTGGCTGTAGTGTTATTGTGCTCCTTCCCGAAAACAAAACAACCTCGCAGTGAAAAGTCCTGGCAATGGCTGGGATGAATCCGAACCCCAGGGTTCCTAAGCTCTGGCTGTCGTGATGTTGAATCGGTTGTTGAAAAAGCAAGCAGTGGAATGATGCAATAAATGGCAGTGATGAGTCTGTAAATGATTGGGTAAATTGTCTCCTTTCTCCTCCTCTCTTCTCACCGTCGCTCCTCTTTTTTAAATACAGAATGTCCTGGATGAGTTTAACAGGTGATTTCCGTCTCGGCGCTGCGGTCTCTCTCTCCATCATCCTTCCCCTCTTCGCTTACGGGGACAACATTTACTGACGCACATATAACGGACATTAAACGGGATGATGAAAAGAAACACACTCAGCACAGACAAAAACAAATACTTATTATTATGTAGCCCCGCTACAAAATAAAATGCTATGTCCCTCCTAGTGATGAGGTGATAATTTTATGATGAAGAAGAATATAAACACTTCTGTTTAACGTCGTTTCACACTGTAGATAAAAACCTGAAGGAAGGTCCCTGGAAGAGCAACTTCAGCAGTGCTGGGGGCATTTTCTAGGCACAGGTAGCAACGATATTGTTCATCTGGTCTGTAAAAGAGCTTCAGCGTTGGAAAATTTCATAGAAAGTGGTCCATCTGACTTTGATGAACAAACAGAAACAAATAGACAAGATTCTCTGGGACTCAGGGCGCTAAATTTATGTTGTTGGAAACCATAATGAGTTTTTTTCAGGTACTAATGGCACTATATTAATGTATTAGCAAACCCACCACCCCTGGTATTTTATTCCAGAAGTCTCTGACCCGCCACACACAAGGCAGCCTTTCACCTGTGACTTTGGACTGCCATGGGTGGCCTTCTAATGACACAAGCACTCGACATGTTAATTGCACTGCTCTTCTTGCTTGTTAAGTAACACACACACTGAGAAGATCCACGAGGGACCACAACATCCAGGCCCAGCCTGTGCAACACTCCCTCAATAGTGTCATCATTCGTTTTGCCCCCTTGGGGGCCCCATAGAGAGTCCATCAGGGTGCCCCCTAGGGGAGGGCGACACGTGTGTGTGCAATCAGAAGTCCTGACACTCAGTGACACACTCAAGTAGTCAGTTGCATCATCAGCCTGCTAACATGCCGCACTCCAGCTCAGCAGCTGTGTGTGCCCAGTCATGTTGCCATCCCTAAACTGTGCCCACAAAGTTGTCCAAAATGGCTTTTTATGCTGAAACATTGAGTTCCTTTCACTGGAACTAAAGGGCCAAGCCAACCCCGCACCATAATCCCCCCTCCACCAAATTTCACACTTGGCACAATGCAGTCAGGCGAGTCCCGTTCTCCTGGTCAGACTCGTCCATCAGATTGCGTGATTCGTCACTCCAGAGGACACGTCTGCACTGCTCTAGAGCCCAGTGGCGGGTGGTGGGCTTTACACCAGTGTGTCTGACGCTTTGCATTACACTTGGTGACATCAGGCTTGGCTGCAGCTGCTCGGCCATGGAGATCCATTCATTCCATGAAGTTCTCTCTCTACGCTGCACTGTTCTTGAGCTTTTCGGGGTCTGTAGCTATAAAGTTGGCGACTTCTGCACACCTCAGCATGCGCTGTCCCTGCTCTGTGATTTGACGTGGCCTACCTCTGAGTTGCTGTTGTTCCCAGTTGCTTCCACTTTGTTATAATACCACGGACAGCTGACTGTGGAGTATTTAGTAGCGAGGACATTTCACAAATGGACTAACTGCACAGGTGGCATCCTATCAGGGTACCAGACTTGAACTCGCTGAGCTCCTGAGAGCGACCCATTCTGTCACAAATGTTTGTAGAAGCCGTCTGCATGCCGAGGTGGTCGGTGTTAATAATAATTAATAATTTTCTCACTACTCAAAGCGCTCAGCAACTTCCATGAGAAGTTGTACTTGTTCTGTCTGTGAACTGGCAGATAAACCTGTTTGAGCAAAAACCAGGAGATGCGCGTAAAAAAACAAAACAAAACAAAAAAACAAGTTGAAAGTGAATCGAAACCGACTGCGGTCGAGAGAACAAGAGGGTCAAAAAAGCAAAAACGCTCATGAGAAAAGAACTCTGAGCTCTTGAGAGATTCTGTATTCGCTGATCAGATTAAGATTTGCACTCATCACTGTCCTTTGATCCTGTCACATTGATTATGCATGGGTCACACCCTTAGAGGCCACGCCCCCTAGCAATGCTGGAAGTGGACCTAACGACGGAAATAAACAATGGTGGCATTTGAGAACCCAAAATCAAACAAATTCGAGATGCGTCCAGCTGCCGACCTCCACGATTCAATAGCTCTGCTGGATAGCCAATTGGATTGCAGGCTTTGGTCACTTGATTTACTTGACTTGAATCGGATAACTTCTCTCCCAACCCTAGACTTAACCAAAGTGTAATCAGCTGTTACCACTGACATCTCTCTATATATACTAGGAGGCCTTGCCCTCCAACCCCTGGGCCTACGCCACACTCTAGCCTCTTTGTGGTTCTGCCGCTCACGTACAGGGATCCAGATGTACAATTTAAACAGATTTTTATTTTCATGGGAATTGTTACATATGCATCAACGCAACTTATAACTGCCCATGATTGAATTTTGTTTCTCTCTCTCCATTAAATAAAACGACTTCTTCGAATGTTTGGCTCTGAGATTTGTTAAATGTCTTTGCAACAGCTATTCTAACCAGAAACTGTAAACATTTTAATACGAATGGCATATCAAGATCTCCTTTGGTGTCTAATGTTATCCCCTGAAGATGTACTACATTACCTTTCTTGGATAAATCCTTCTTTCTACAGTAATTCGTGCATTGGAAGTCCAGACAGTGTTAACGGTTGTAGATATTCTTTGTGATATTTTAAGTTGTTGTTTTCATCTTCCACACCATCACCACCAACTGTTTCAGCAGAGTCTATTGCTTCACATTTAACCAATTTGTTGTGTAACCGATTGAAAATTTTCACATTAATTCATTTGACTTCATCGTTTCTCAGTGCTAGGATTGCGCATGTACTCATTTCTTCTGTTGATAATCCTTCAGGATGAAATTCTTAAATAACATTTGGACATAATACGTCTTCTTTAACTGGGACCTTAAAGTGAGGAAAACGTTAAAATGTGTAAAAGCTGAGCGTGCAGGAAGTGTGTCTGACAAAAGCATTCACATGAATGACAGTTGAGAGGAACGTGGTCTTGTTTGAAAATAATTGAGAGGAGGGTGTGACTTAAAAAAATCACAAGGCAAAAGTCTTGTCTCGTCAAAGGACTTTTTTTATATAATATATATGTATATATATACTAGGCATGTGCACCCAACTACATTGCGCGTGTTAAAGTTGTCTGTGAAGGGCTCCCTGTTTAAATGCGGCTGCCAGTCGTGAACTGGGCCCTTCGTCGCACAGCATTACAGTATGATTTTTTATAAGGGAAACAAAATTACAAAAGAAAACCTTTGGATATTGATTCGATAGGAACGGCCTACTCGGAATCACTGTCCGAATCGTAATTATGTGGTGGTGTAGGAGCATTTCTGCTTCTGTCCGTTCACAGTCCGTCTTGTTTTCATGACGCTGTTGTTTCCTGTCACGATCTCTTCTCAACCTTTCTCCAATCTCGCAGGTTGCTTTGTGGCAATCCAAAGAGTAAGGCAATATACACGGAGCAATGGTTATAAAAGTGGGACACATAGGTATCCAGGCTCTTTAAAGTATAAATAGGGATCACTTCACTGACATGTGAGCAAGCCACGGTACAACTGTAAGACGCGCAGCACTCGCCGGCTACAACATAACAATAATAATTTCCGGAACGTGCTGTTACGCTGTCATTCATTTTACCCCCTGTCTTTCTTTCATTTATATGTTACGTAGGCACGTACCTTTTATCTTTGGCAATCTCGTTCTCTAACCAGGCCTCAGGAGCTAACCAGCGTAACACTGTCCACCACCCCTTTCGTTATTCCTGCACATTGTTGACATCCGTGAGTAACAACAATGTACTAAACTTCACGGACAAACAAAGATCAAGATCTAAATGAAGATCTCTTTAGTTAATTTAAAGCACAACAATTTGTTTAGTTTGAATGTCTGTGTTTTGAGGTGTGACTGGAGTACTACAGTTTTCAGTAGTATAAGCCTGGAGGAGATTCTTAATGCAATGCCTATGTTTTAGCTGTCTCTCTACTGCCATCTAGTGCTTGTTTTTCTAATTCATTCGCGGACAAACAAAGATCAAGATCCAAATGAAGATTATATATAGAGATATACATATATAAAATCTAACGTCTGTCTGTCTGTCCGCTTTTCACGAGAGAAGGCATTGATTTATTTGCACGAATCCAAGCCGAGGGGAGAGGGAGGCTGGACCTCAGGAGTAGGGAGCTGGGTGGGGCTCTTCTCACTCACGTGCCAGCCTCCGTTTGAGTTGCTCTATCTCTTGCCATATGTTGAAGCGTACCTTGTCTCCACTTAGCTGGCGATACCCGTTTTTTCTGCAGACATTATCATCTAGTGATTGTTAAGGATTAACATTTGACGTTCATAAGAGAGAGAGAGAGATATCAGAGCTGTGTGTGTTTTAGAGAGTACCTGCTCATTGACCACGTGCACTTCTCCTCACGCGGGTGACACTCTCCCATCAGAGCTGAACACGATCAGATACAGTGCTAACGTTTGACATTAGAGTGTACCTACCATCCGCTTGGCCAGAGATACCTTGCCAACTTTTTACATTTTTGGCAAAGAGATCACAGCTACATTCTCAACCCTGATAGCAAAACCAAAAATATTGTATATCAAGAGGCCCTTGCATACAATAGCTATCAATATAAATTCTTCTCAATACAAACTATTACATTTTTTTTTATTTTAATGATTTTTAAAGTTTGTCCCGTTTCCGTACTACACAGTCAGAGCCGCAGGGGACAACTAGTATATTATAAAGAGACAACATCCTCAAAGGAGTGCAGCTCTGGAGGTCCACAGGTTGGGCCTATTGACCAAATCAGGAGAGTTATGAAGTATCCTACACCGACACCCAGCAAGTAGGAAGAGTTTAATATTTGAGAATGAATGATGTTGTGGTTTTATGGCACCCCGAGCCACAATTATGAAGGCATTTTGTTGTTTTCTGATACTAACCCTAAGGCTGCGCAACAAAGTAGGTAGTAATAATAATGATAAATGATATTGAAAGTAGTACCAGAAGAAGTAAAACATAATATGGTAGGATATTGCACGAAGCTGCCAGTAATTGTTGCCAATTCCCAAAAACATCAAGAATAACATCAAGAATAAGACTGTGACAAGCACTGATGGAAAGAACAAAACAGAAACTCCAAATGAGAGTCAACTCCGTGTGGAAAGATTGGACAGACTCAGGAAGAGTTTTGGGGGCAGCCACCTGTATACGTGAATTAGGCTGCCAAAATTGAAAGGTTGGTTCCATAGAACAGGTCTCAACAGACTTCATTCCAACCATAGAACAATCATAACAGGCAAAGATGGCAATTTTAAACCCAGGCAGGGGAAGTGACTTCATCGGGCCCAAAAAAACGGAAGTGATGTCATTGGACCCGGAAGTGACATTCTCGAGTCCAGGTCAAATTTCCCGTGATTGGTCTGCTGATGAAAAAAAAAAAAGGAGGATTAGTGCACCTTGCCACCCCCTGGTCTGGCATAGAATTATGCCTTTGTGAGCCCTTCAGTTGCCTCCCATGCACACGTGTGCGACACCCGATAACCGGCACGTTTATTTAACACTGAATGAACCACAGCCGTAATGCAGAAGAATCACGTTCCCACTGTTATGGCCATGGGAAACACCTTTGTAAAAGAACAGTTACTGTAAAAAGCCATGGCTGTTCCTAAAGTCACGTTCATTGTTCCAGTGCTCACAGTCGTTTTCCACAATCATGCGCCATGTCTCTCTCCATGATCCCCCGCTTATTTTCTGCAAGACTCCATTTATCTGCCTGCCTTCTTAAACCTTCTTGTGCCTGCAAATGTTCTGGGGGATCGTGGAATGCAGAGCTCAGCGTACCCATATGACATTTCACCATCAATCACTCAGCCAGCCCTTCCTAAATTCCAGGTAATATGCTAGCTACTCTAGCAGAGTTTGCACCCATGACCACTTCTGTGTTGATACTGTCTTATCGCTTGCAGTTCACATATGCGTGCTCATCCAACACTTGGGCCAGTGATCTGGATGTGTGTGCCGTTTTGCACAAAGGCAGCTTGCTTTAACATTACCTCACATGGAAAAGCTTGAAGCTTAGTAAGGCCGTACATGTTCTGGTTCAAAACTTGAGCAATGGTTGATTGTGACATTCACAAATCACATGGACCAGAGAAAGCAAAAGGAGAGAGTTGTCTGTGGAGATCAGAAAAGAAAATTATAGACCAGCATGTTAAAGGCAAAGGCTAGAAGACCACAATTTCCAAGCAGCTTGATGTTCCCATAACAACAGTTGCAAATATTATGAAGTTTAAGGTCTGTGGGACTGAAGCCAATCTTCCTAGACGCGACCGCAAGAGGAAAATTGACCTCAGAATGGGTAGGAGGACAGCAAGAATGGCAGACAAAAAGCCAAGGACAACTTCTACTGAGCTGAACTCCAAGGTCAAGAACCATCAGTATCTGCTCACACCATCCATCACTTTCTGAGTGACAGTGGGCTCAATAGAAGAAGACCCAGTAGGACTTCACATAAAAAGGCCAGACTGGAATTCGCCAAAATGCATCGTGGCACACCATGATACTTCTGGGAGAATGTACTTTGGACCGATGAGACAGAACTAGAGCTTTTTGGCAAGTCACAGCAGCTATGTTTCCACAGATGAAAATATCAAGCTTTCAAAGAAAAGAACAACAGAGCTATTATGAAACATGGAGGAGGATTGGTTATGTCTGGGGCTGCTTTGCTGCATCTGGCACAGGGTGCCTTGAGTCTGTGCTGGGAACAATGAAATTTCAAGACCATCAGAACATTCTGGAGCGAAACACACTGCCCAGTGTCAGAAAGCTCTGTCTCGGTCACAAATCAAGGATCTTCCAATAAGATAATGAGTCAAAACACACAGCTAAAAGAATCAAGAATAGCTAAGAACAAAATATTGAACTATTCTGAAGTGGCCTTCTATAAGCCCTGATTCGAATCCTATCAAACACCTATGGAAAGAACTTAAACTTGCTGACTGAATAAGACACCTCTTCAAACCTGACACAGCTGGAGCGGGTAACTCAGAACTAGTGGGCCAAATGACCTGTGGACAGGTGCAGACATCTCATCAAGAGCTGCAGAAATCACTTGTTTGCACTGACCGCAAACTCTAAGGGTTGTGCAACCAAATTTTAGGTTATGGGTCCCATTATTTTCGACCATGCCATTTTCATGTTTGTTCTTATTTGAAATATTCTATTGAATCAAACCTCTAAAGCACGGGTGTCAAACTCCTGTCCTGGAGGGCCGCAGTGGCTGCAGGTGTTCATTCTAACCATCTTCTTCATTAGTGACCAGAAGAATGAGAGCAACAGCAGGCAATGGAATTAAGTAACAAGTTTAACAGCAAGAATCAGCGTCTCATTAAGAAACTGATTGGAGTGAAATTGGTTGGATTTTGAAGCCCCGATTTAGCTGGTCATCTGTTAGCTCGTTTCACTCTGATTTCGTTTTGGCTTTTATTTAATGAAGAAAAGAATCAATTCAGAGGACTGAATCCTTAAAAACAGGGTTATTAAAATGAAGGGAAAAAGAAATTAATTAGTAGAGAAAACTGGTCAGTGATTAGGTAAAGGGTTAGAATGAAAATCTGCAGCCCTCCAGGCCTGGAATTCGACACCCCTGCTCTAAAGGAAAGTCTCATTTTTAACGAATACAGAATAAACAATGATGGTTAACTTCAAGTTATTTCAAAGACAGTATGTAACAACGTTCAAGGACTACCTTTCTACTAATTCTTTTCATCAGGTTTAGGAAAATATCTAACCAAAAGCAGCTGACAAATAAAATCATGAAAAAATAAATGTTCAGTAGAATCCTTTGCAGAACATACAAACATCACTTACATCATGGAACATTTTATTAAATAAGTAATATTGGTGCAATATTTTAAACAGCAATTTTCTAATTTTGTTATTAGTTTAAACAAAAAAAAACTTACAAGAACCGTAATCATTTCTGCACAGATGCACAAGTACACGGCACGCACCGCCCATTTAACGACACCTTGCGCTTCGTCCCGTGCGATCCCTGCTTACGTCAGTACGTCACGACGTTCGGGGGAGGGGTGCCAATAAGCACGTACAACGTTGAGCGAGCGAGCAAAAAAAAGAAAGCTCGAGACGGAAAGAGTGAAGCGTTCGAGGATCGTCTACGTCGGAAAAGTAGAAAGTAAGTGAGCCGTGGTGTCGTTACCGAATGCCCGAGAAACTGTCGTAGGAATTCGCGGTTGTTTGTACCTAAATTAGGAGGCAAATTACAGCTGTCTGTAGTAACTACGCTGCTGGCCCGTAGCGAACTGCGCAACACCTTTCTGGCGTCCTCCTCTCCCTGGCCAGTGCGTGTGTATGCGGCCTTTGACGACTTTCTTCGAACGGTCATAAAATTCAAAAGGAGCGCGTTGACGGAGTGACAAATCGCAATCATTGCAAAATTGAATGCTGTAGGTGTTTTTTTGAAAGTGCACCGAGAGGCATTACAACGATGGGGTTGTCGTGACGGCGTGTATACGTCCAGCTGTCTTGATCAAGTGTGTGGGTGGGGGGCGGAGGCGTCTGCGTGTGCCTGTCCCAAGTCCATCACACTCAGGTGTGTGTACGTTGGCTTTTTTTAATTTGTGGGGTTTCCCTCCTAAATGACATCGTGTTACTCTACATTTCGAGGTTGATGGTATAATTTTGAACATTTCGCTTTCGAATGCTCGACGAAAAGGGGAGTGTTGCTGTCTGCAAGCGTGGGAGTCGCACAAATTCTGATCACGCACTTTACTCGGTACGTGTCCCCGCTGCCCTGACAACGTCCCGCCCCTCCGGTCCCCAGTGACGTAGTCATCACGCTATTGTGTGTTTCCATTTGTTTCATCATGCAGGCCTTGCACCAGAGGCTCTGAGCCAAAGGGAGGCGGGGCCTTCTAGTCCCCTGGACGGCTATTAATTAGGCTGTCATGTGTGGATAGTGACCCTCGAGCAGCCAAACAGGAGCAGGCCAACTCGCGCAAAACCGATTAGTATCACATGTCTGTGCCAAATGGAATGCTGTTCCGTTCACTTCGCTTTGTAGCTTGTCTGGATCTTTAGTTTGAATGTTCCAGTTGTCACTTTAAACTGGATTAATCGGGTTTAAGACTGTTGTAGTGTGTTTTTCACAGCAAGGGTAGTCGAATTTGTTGGAGAGCAACACACAAGGATAATGTTTGAAAAATATTTAACTATATGTATTTTTGTGTGGAGGTGTCTTCCAAATGTCTATATTATAGATGTTTCAATTTTTCTGACATAGCAATGCCACTTGATCCTGCAGTGTTATACTGTTCACAGTATATTAGTCAAGCCTTACAATGAGAACCAAGTTCCTTATTTAATCTGAGTTTCTTTCTTATTGAATGTTCCCTGTGAATTCAAATTAGTCTCTTTTTTTTCGGGAGGGGTGCTTGGAAGCTTTGTGCTTAATTTTTGTTTTTTGAGTATTATGGACTTAAATTATATTATGATTTTTTTCAATGTGTACTCGGAACACCTTAAAGATTGAAGATCTGCACCATATAGATGTGTGTGTGTATATATACCAGTTTTCTATGCACTTTCTATACAAAGTCCAAAACCTGAGATTTCTCACATTAATAGTATATAATATTAGCAAAGGAACCAGGTTTTTTTTTTTTTTTTATTCCACACTTATTACATTTTCATTTAAAATTGAGTTTTTTAGTAAGACCAGTCTCCCATCCACCCTAGTTTATTTCACATTGTTTCTGAAAATATTCTTGTCCATAGCAAATTGAGTGAAAACACATGTAACTTAATTGTCTGCCTACACTGGGCATGCACCCAGCATAGGTGTCCTAAATTGGCATACACCATGTGATTTTGACCCAATTTAAGGCTGATTTGCAGTTGCACACTTTGTTTTCTCGATTTGGCTCAAATTTTGGCTTTGTTGGCTGTCATTTTACATGCAGTTTCAGAACCGTATTGGAAGAATTTCTGTTGTATCAGAAATATTAGTTAGTTGTCTTGTAGTGTGAGCAGTCTCTCTAGCCCATTTTCTGATGTCACTATCAAATTTTCCAGAATTTGTGCATCTACTGCAGTGAGTGTGCGTTGTACGTGTATAGTCTAGGTGCCCACATCCTGGCCTGTCAATCAGACCAAATGTCCTTGTGCAGTTTGAGTACACCTGTAACCGACAACTCTTATCGTGCGAAGGGAGTTGTCGGTTGACTACAATTAGAGCTGCTCCAGTTGATCAGCCACAGATCAAAATCAGGCTAGTTTTTCAATAAAAAGAGACTTGATCATTAAATTGCCCAATAACAAAAAACTATCTTTTCAGCCCCTGCTTTTTAGGCTTTAGGGTAATTTAGTTGTAGTGGTCCTTTACAAGGAGGTATTGCGCGTCTCTTTGCGGTGATCTTCCTGCAGTGTAAAACAAAGCAGGTCAAGGCCTGTTTCACAAGAGAGCAGAGACATTGGAACATTAGCCTTTACGTTTATTTAAAAAAAAAAAAAAAAGTGGAGTAAAACTGAGAAAGAGGAATTGGAGAAGTCGTCATGTGCAGTTAAACAAACGGCAAGAGCAGCTACTTCAATGAATTCAGACCTTTTTATTTTGTCCTTTTAATTAAAATTAATACCGTTTGAGTTTGGACTGCAAGCTTGTTTTAAGTGTCTCAGCATTTAAATTGAAAAAATAAAAATTTAATTTGAAATTTATTTAAACAATATTCTTCTTAGCTTAACAGAAAAATGTATCTTTTACTTATCAACCTGTTACACTTGTTAATTCTGGTGTCATCTTGATAAACCAGTTATGAACATTTGATACGTTTTGGTTTGTACAGCTTATTTGTTGCTGTGTCTCATACAGTATGTGTTTTGGTAAGAAAGAAGTACTGCATTATTAAAATGGTAATCCATATTTATAATTCCACCTTAAGAATTATGTCTAACTGATACACTGAAGCAAGAACACACCTGTATAAATACAGTAAGTGTATACTTTAACAGTAAAAAAGGTTGTAGTGCAGTTAATGATTAAAAAATTATAACCTTTAAACACTGCTTAAATGTAAATATACCTGCACTTAATTGACAATACCAATTAAATGATTGTGTAAGTGTGTATTGTATATGATATATGTAAATTGTTAGCGAAATGGTGAAAGACTTCTCGTATAGATACATTGTACAAAAATATACTTTTATGCCATGTGTTATGGATAAATATTTTTGCACAAATTTATTAAAATGTAATTTAAGGAAATTTTTATTTATTATAGTATTTTTATGGTCATTGAATAATAAGGCTGCAGAATTTTATTTTGTTAATGAATAATGAACAGTTAACACCTTTGGTCTATAGTTTACTTAATTATAAAAATACACTTTAATACACCTTGATGTAGGACATAAGGTTTCTTTGTGTCTGGTTACACAGGAGATTCATGCAAAAAGTTTTTTAAAGGGATAAACATGGAAAAAATTGGAATCATCTGATCAAGTAACATGAACTCCAGCAGTGTTTCCCTCAAAAATACCTGATTGTAGCATCTCTAACTAATAGTTTGTAAAAATTAAACAAAAAACAATTTAGATACATACAGGTAAGCATCACAACAAGAACCATGGAAAGCAACTCTTTTATGCCTGCTATGTTGTAATATGTTGTTCTTCAGTGAATGGTGGGTGACCAGTCAGGCAATGAGACATTGTAATGAGCAGGATTCATTCAGGAAAGAGCCAAGTAATAAGCACAGACCAACCAGAGCTCAAAGGATTCTGGTTTTTCAAAGATCTTTGTTTTCACTGATCCACACTGAAATGCGTTGCTGGTGTTCTCAAAAGTCTCCTTCTCTGGACAGTAGTTTCAAAAGTTTTCATTGGTTGAAAATGCCAACGTAGTGTTGACAAAATGTGAAAACTGAGACAATTGTCTGTTTTTATACAGAATTGTTGTAGTGTGGATGGGACCTTAAAGTAACAGCTCTCCTTTTTTCCAACCATTTTTGTTTTGTCTTCTCTGCTTATTTTTGAGTTTCCATTATATGTATTACATTTGACACCTTGCCTACCTTACTGAACTCCGTGTCTGCCTGTCAGTAAATATGGTGCACTCTTTCTCTTTGACTGTTTTAAATAAGTGTGACATGTTATTCATTGTCTTGCACCTGAGAGATTGTCCGGACTCCAAAGGCTTCAAGAAAACCAACTTTGTTCCAATTAACAGGAACAGTCAGGTTCTTTATTCAGACTGGACCTACCACTTTCATACACACAGACAGAGCAAGCGGGGGCCAAGTCAGTGGCCGGGTTAGGCTGTTCCCCTCATCAACCATCAGGTGACCAGCGTGTTATGTGGTGATGCTGTGAACCTATGGTTGTATTGGCAACGAACAAGCGATCCCCACCTGTGTTAACAAAGTTTCCGTGCACAGCACAGCTGGCGGATTATCAGAAATCTCACATAAGGAAATACAAAGCACTAGATTAATTACCGCTCAAATTACAGACCATTCATAATTTTTGTACATGTGTTTTATGCATGTATTTGATTTACATCATGTAATGGTTCCAAATTATGTGTTTGTATATAAGTGCCTATTCTTGCCTGCACCAGTCTTTATGATGCATGCCTATATTTCCATCCATCCATTATCCAACCTGCTATATCCTAACTACAGGGTCACACGGATTGGTCTGCTGGAGCCAATCCCAGGCAACACAGGGCACAAGGCAGGAAACAAACCCCGGGCAGGGCGCCAGCCCACTGCAGTGCATGCCTGTATTTATTTTATAACATTTTGTAGCGTAGTAAGTACCGTATTTCCAGCCAGATAACTTAACTTATATCTTGCATTGCCTGGCCAGCAGCAGGAAAGAATCTGTCCGGGGCTTTTAAATTTCTGACAAGTGCTGTGATTTGTGGTTGTGTGTGGGAACTTGGCCATTTTAACTACCTGAAACACTGCTTTCACTTTCAGCTCTCCCTATTAAAATTTGGCATAATAAAATCACATTGATTTTTATCTAATTGGTACTTTTTGCTCTTGTTAGTAAGGTAATATGGTTGCATATTTGACTTTTTCCAGTAGTCTTAACAGATTCAAAGATCACCAAGTCAAGCAGGCATGCAGTCAGTCATTTTTCAACCCGCTTAGTCCTGATCAGGGTTGTGGGAGTCTGCTGGAGTCTATCTCGGCTGGTATAGGGTGCAAGGCAGGAAACGCACTCTGAACAGGGCACCAGTCCATCATAGGACACACACACACACACTAGGGCCTATTTAGGATCACCAGTTCACCTAACCTGCATGTCTTTCTGACTTGACCACTGCTGTCTTTGGAATGCACACATTAGTAATAAGCATTCTGTCTCAGTAGTCCATCTTCATTACTTCAGTATTTTTTTTTTTTTAGCTGATTTTACTTGTATTCTCTTAAAATGCTTTATAAGGACTCACCAGCAATACTTAAAATGGCTCCTCAATCTCTAGTTCTTTTGTACAAATTTTCAGTAGCTGTAGTTTTCATCCAAGAAATATTGTGCATGTCATTTTAATATTTAACTTATAATGTAGTACTAGGGTGTACCGTGTTAGCCATTATGAATGCAGTGAGAAGTCGAGCAAAATGACCCCTTTTATTGGCTAACTAAAAAGATTACAATATGGAAGCTTTTGAGGCAACTCGGGGCCCCTTGTTCAGGCAAGATGTCATCCAAATTCTTACATGAATTCTCTTACCGGGTAATCGTGTAAGAATACTGATTGCTTCTTACTTGAGGAAGGGGCCTGAGTTGCCCCGAAAGCTTTCATATTGTAATATTTTTAGTTAGTCGATAAAAGGGGTAATTTTGCTTGAACTCTCACTTCTAATGGAAATTCTCAAGTGACAGAGTAAATAGTTTGAAAGGAGAATTGTAGTTTAAAATTGGAAGGTACAATTACTGTTTTATTTGACATATCCTTAAAAACAAAAAGTCAGCATAAATGTAAGAGTTCTGTTTTCTTTTCAGTAACCTCTCTTGACGTTTTTAGTAGCTGTGGATGTTTTTGGATTTCTATGCCCCTGTCCAGGGAAGGGGAAGTTGCGAAAAGTGTGTTTTTTTTTTTTTTGTTTTTTTTTTGTTTTTTTTTTTGGAACATGCAGAACTGCATTGATTGTGCTGAGAAAATGGATGGACACATGCTCGGACAATTCCTGCTTTCTTTGCTCTGTTTAACAAGGCTGCTATGTTTTACTGAGTGAAGTGTGACAAATCTGGATTTTGAACTTTGATTTTGAAACTAATAAGATAAAGGCCATCAGCAAAAAACATTTATGCAAGCCTTATCAGGCGAAACCTGAGTAAGCGTGCAGATTGCCCAGCCAAGATGGCATTATGGGTTCACACTGAGCAATGCATAATATTACAGTTAACATGTTTTGCTGATATTCCATCATTATAAGCAGCTTTTGCATAGCTTAATAAATGATTCAACCCCTCCAAGTTTGTCTCTTTATAAATAATCACATTTGCATAGTTTTATATTCCGGAAAGCATTCAGTGAATTGCACTGTAATATTTTCAGTTGTTTTGAAATGCATTTACTTGCATTTATGCTTGGGGTAAACTTGAAGACAAATCCAAATTCAGTCCTTTTATGTTAATTGCTCGCCTTTTAATGTCAGTCAGGTTTTTGTACCATGCAGCCATTTGCGCCTGTGGTTATTTCAATACATAAATGGATTAACCTTGAGTTTGAGGTTATAGGCGGTGTAGTGGCACTGTAGCTAAGGATCTGCGCTGATATCTGGAAGGTTCTCAGTTCAAGTCCCATTACTACCAGAAGGCATCCTTCTCCATTGGGCCCTTGAGCAATGCCCTTAACCTGAAAATGGCCCCAGTGGTGCTGTACACTGCCTTACCCTGTGTTGTGACCCCCAAAAGTCGTGTGAAAAGACCATTTCCTTTGGGGGATTTAAAAAAAAAAAAAAAAAAAAAAAAAAAAAAAAAAAAAAAACCAGTCAGCACCTGTAATTGGCAAGCATTTTAGATGGAGCCGACCTTGAACAAGAAGTTCTCCTCCATAATGAATGAAGGCTTCTGGCTACAGTTCTGGTTTGCCTGATCTCCCCTCTGACATGGCCATCTTGCTTTCCTGAATTTCACCCCAAAATTAGTGCTGCCAAAGAATGAACTGGAATTGCAAGGATTAGGCTGTAAGCTATGTTTAGAACTGACCTCTCCCATGTGAGCCACAGGTCATGTAGTCTGTGAGCTGAACTTAAACCTCAAAGGCCGTAGATCATAAAATCAGCCGTGAAGGCCTAGGCAATAATTCCAGGAAGTCTGAAACCAGCTGATCCATAAGAACAAAATTTTTGAAGATCAAAACGTACTCTCTGCTGCCTTGATGTTGGCAACATATTAGAAAAGAGTCCTAGCAGTAGTGAAACTGCTTTCATGCAGCCATTTACTATCGAAGTCAGATTTTATTTTACAAATTGACTTTTAACTGATGTTATAAAACAAAATATTTTAAACTAATTGGAGAATGTTTTGTATCCATATAAATCTGAATCATTCTACTGTCCCCTAACTAGAGAAGTTAAAGAGATTCTTTAAGCACAGAAGATGCCGGTCTGCTCGTTCTTTGTACCTGTGATATCACTTTTTGACGAATTGCCAGCATTGCTGTTTTCATTTTAGCTGTGGGGTGTTTGTTCAGAGTGGTAGTAGCTAACTATCCAGACTAACTGCATGGTTGCTTGTTTTCTTCACAAAGACCTCATTTTGTTCATCTAGCCCAGCTGAACATCATGTCAGTATGATGAATTTCCAGGCCTTGGCTCATTGCAGACAACAAATTTACTAAATGGCCGTCAGCACCAAGCTGCTTTTGGCAGCTAAATGAAGCAAGCATGGTTTTTTAGGCTACAGAGGGGAAAAAAAATTGTGTTGCCTTTATTTGTTCCTAGATTTTTCTGTTTAGCTATCCTATCTTCTAACGTAAATAAATACATAATGAAATCCATTGATCTTGTACTTAATGCAGTGCTAATATGAATCATGTTAAACAGTTATCACCGAAGATCAAAAAATGTGCTTGTTTTAAATCCTTTACCTTCCTTTCAGATGCCTCTGCCACAATGGGGGGTGGGTAGTTAGTTGTCTAAGTTTGAGAGTTAGTTTTGAATATTGATAATAAGAAAATAAGTCTAAATCAGGGTTTGAACTAAGGTTGGGGGTATTTTTAGACCTGTGCTTGAAAAATATATATATATATATATTTTGTGACTTCTCTTATCGCACTAAGTTTCATAGTTCATTTGTAGGAGTGAAATATTCGCACAAATCCGAGTGTCAGGCTGTGGGCCGAGGGGCGGGGGCAGCGTGACGTCACGTCAGGAGTGGGGAGCCTGGAAGGGCCCTTGCTCGCTCACTCACTCGCAAGTCTCCGTTCAAATCAGTCTATCTGTTGTCTCACTCGCAAGTCTCCGTTCAAATCGGTCTATCTGTTGTCAAGTTTTGGAACGTACCTTGCCTCCACTTAGCTAGCGATACCAGTTTATTTATTTAAAAAATAAATAAATAAATAAAAATTTGTCCTGTTTCACTACTATGCGGGCGGAGCCACGGGGGACAGCTAGTTATAAATAAGGGAGTGCTTACTGTCAACCTCCAGTGATATGTGATATTTTTATTATGTCAAGCTTTTCTTTTTGTAGCTATGTACAGTGCCTTCCATAATGTCTGAGACAAAGACACACTGATCTCCCCTTCTACTCCACAATTTAAAATTGCAAATCAAACAATTCAATGAAAATGCACATTGCAGACTTTCATTTAAGGGAATTTGCATACAAAGTGTGTCTTTGTCCCAAACATTATGGAGGACACTGTACATAATGTCCCAGTTTAACATCAGTGACTCTTTTTAAACAATATACAGTATCTCACAAAAGTGAGTGCACCCCTCACATTTTTGTAAATATTTAATTCTATCTTTTCATGGGACAACACTGAAGATATGACACTTTGATACAATGTAAAGTAGTCAGTGTACAGCTTGTATAACAGTGTAAATTTGCTATCCCTTCAAAATAACTCAACACACAGCCATTAATGTCTAAACTGCTGGCAATAAAAGTGAGTACACCCCTAAGCGAAAAATGTCCAAATTGTGCCCAGTGTGTCAATATTTTGTGTGGCCACCATTATTTTCCAGCACTGCCTTAACTCTCTTGGGCGTGGTGTTCACACGAGCTTCACAGGTTGCCACTGGAATCCTCTTCCACTCCCTCATGACGACATCATTATAAAAAGATATAATAAAATATTTTACAAAAATAAAAATGTGAGGGGTGCACTCACTTTTGTGAGATACTGTATGTTGTATGACATGGCATAAGTCTTTCCATGCCTACCCTTTCCTCTCTTTCATTTGCTTCTACTTTAGTGCTCCACTAAATTCCAGCTATTCTTGAGGAAGCCCAAGCTCTGAGATTAAGATTATGGTGTGATCCGTAATGTTTGCACTATTCAAGGAATCGTTTAATTTTATTTTAATTTTTTTTTTTTTTTTTTTTTTTGTACTGATTCTGCATGCGACTCTTTAAATACAGTGCCCTCCTTGATGATTAGTACAAGAACACAATTTTCCTTTGATTTCTCCCTCTGCTCCTCGGTTTAAAATGACAAACAATTCAGACATGGCTAAAGTGCACATTGCAGATTTCGGTGCCCTTAGTCTAGTTAAAGCCAAGGTCAAATGAACATGGACACTCCCCTGTGGTATTGCACCATTGTTGTGCCATAGTGAGATGTCTTTGGGCAGAGGAAGTGAAATGTGTTCGCTTGTGCAGATCTGTAAATTGTTTGGATACCCATCTTGCACAGACTTTATGGTACGCCAAGTTGTTATACACTATGGTACTATGGTGTGTGCAGATCCACATTAGTGACAAGTTTGACTGGTCTCATAACAAAGAGGAACATATAAGAAAGGGCAGAGCAGGGTTTTTCTTCTTGGGAGACTGCATTCAATTTATGTGGGTACTGACGTTGTTCACATCTTCTGTAACTCTGTGATGGCCAGTGTGGTGTGCTGGGCTCGTAATATCACTTCAGGAGAGAGGCACACCAAACCAACAAGCTAATTAAAAGGGCATGCTCAGTTATTAGAACGTACTAGGGTGTTGCTCAAGGGCCCAACGTTGTTTGTATACATAAATACACACACATCCACCTTAACATACCTGCAGGCATATTATTACTGTCCAGGGCACAAAATAAGGAAAATTGCTTTTCTAACCTCATATTTAGAATTGTTACATACATAAAGGCAAATGAGATCAAAAAGAGTGGAAGACTAGTAGTCTCATTATCACTTTTGTCCTTGATTTCACATTTTTCACCCTGCCCTGAATAATTTTAGTTTGGATTTTTCTTTCCCTTTTTAAAAGTGTATTTGAATTATGAGCTTACATGCATTCAACTCATTGTGTCCATGATTAAGAGAAGTGAAATATACTTGGAAAGTTCTGTGATGTTAATACTTAAGGTATGTTTATTTTGATATGAGTGGTAGCAGGTAGCACAGTGTGTGCTGTGAAAGCACATCAGAATTGCACAGATGGAATGAGTAACTAACCTACCCATAGACTTTAAAAATACAAAAGCCTTTCTGGGAAAACTTTCCTGTTCTAAGAATGCTGTTGCAAGACATTTGTGTAAAGAAAGTAGAAGTGACAGTATGGCAGCAGGCCAGCAATCCTAACTGATATTGGCAGCAGCTTTACCATGGCACATTTCTGAAACTAAGGCTTATAAATTTCTTTAAAATATGAAATGTCAACTGTAATAAAGCAAAAACAGCAAAACCACTTAAGAGTTTAGTAATTTACATCCGGGAGTTTATTAACTCAAAGTGTGGTTTATAAATATTACAAATAGAGAATAGGCAGCTCATAATTCAACAGCCAATCACCTAGTATGCCAAATTCTGTAACCGATTAGCAAAGAATTAAGGTTCAAATATTCATATTAAAAATAAGTAAAATGTATACAATTCTCAAATGCAAGTTAAAAGAGCTAGTTGCTGCATGTATGTTTTATATTTCATTATTATTTTTAATATTTTTACTTTTTGTGGGTATTGTCAACAAACCATGAAGTGCTTATGACTCCTAAGACATAAATGAAATGTGTAACCTTCAAAGAAAGGCGACAGTCAAAAAAAACAGCCCTTCATAAAAACTGGATTCTCTGTATGTGTAAAGTAACATGATCAGACAAAGAGGAACCAGGCACACTTTGCACCGCCTGTAATGCATATATTATACCCAGACAAAATCTCACATGATTGTGTAACCGGCTGGGTTACAATTTAATAAAAATAAGTGTTTAAACATTCAGCCCTGAAAAAAGCGTGATATGGCCTCTGCCTGCAGAATTTAAAGTACAAGCAGTGCATCGTTTGTTATATATATGATCGCTTCATTGAATCCATTGTAATGCAGAATTTTACAGTTCTTGCATCACTTGTTATGGTCATCTTGGAGAACATTTGAAAGGTGTATGTTTCTCACTATATTGAGTTTATATACTTTATTAAAGGTCATTGTGCTTTACGCATTTGTTATCACAGTGGAAAAAATTACTTTTTATAGACCTCCTACTAGGAAATGTAATATGGAGTTTCCAAGTAAAGGAATTAATGCCTGTAAAGATCTAAATGTTGTATATGTGTGTACAGTGTTGCTACTTAAAACAATAAGCTAGTTCAGGGGTTTTCAAACTCGGCCCTGAGGACCCCCTGTGGCCGCAGGTTTTTGTTCTTGCCAGATTCATAATCGGTGACAACACCTGATAACACTTATTTAATTACCTGGTATTTTTTTTCTCTATTTAATCTACAGTTGCACAGCAACATGATTTTTACATTTATAAGACATTTAGAAATATTTCTGCTTTTGCTGTAGATTTAAATGCTTAACTCTCTTTTGTTGATTTCATTCTATTTTGCCCTTTCTCTGTGCAGTTTTTCCCCTTGTTGTATCTTATTGATGACAAAAACTAGATATCTATATCTATATCTATATATCTATCTATATATCTATCTATATATCTATCTATATATCTATCTATATAT
>JANRMT010062791.1:174612558-174672918 GCA_026402145.1 Polypterus bichir lapradei | reverse complement strand
TATCTATATATCTATCTATATATCTATCTATATATCTATCTATATATATATATATATATATATATATATATATATATAATCTCTTAATTAAAGGCAAAGCCCTCACTGACTCATCACTAATTCTCCAACTTCCCGTGTAGGTAGAAGGCTGAAGTTTGGCAGGCTCATTCCTTACAGCTTACTTACAAAAGTTGGGCAGGTTTCATTTCGAAATTCTATGTGTAATGGTCATAACTGGAACCTATTTTTCTCCATATACTGTAATGGACAGTTCAGCTCGATGGCCGTGGGGGGTGGAGTTGCACGTGACATCATCACGCCTCCCACGTAATCGCGTGAAATGACTATGAACGCAATACGTAAAAAACAAGGAAGAGCTCCAAAGAGCGCTGAACAAAAAACGCCATTTCACAATTGAGAAGGCAGCAAAAGATTATGAAGCGAGTGATGCATACAAGCATATTCATAAGTGCAGCTACTGTGGAAACAAAGCACGGTGTGAGCCGTAAGTTTAAATTAAGTTTATAGACACACTCCCGCTGCCGTTTGTCATGCCTACGATGAATATGGTATTCGTGAGATACAAGTTTAATGAGAAGACACGAGGTATAAACGAGACTTTGGATCACTTTGTAACGGAGTTAAAATTGCTGTAGCAAGAAACTTTTAGGTGCCGGGTCTTCGCTAACATTAAATAAAGCCATTGACATCGCGAGATCGCACGAGCACAGCTGAGAAGCTTCGATGCATGTACTCCGAGCGGCTCACGTCAACTGACTTTGCAGGACTGGAAAAGATTAAATTAAGTTCACACACACGCTACCACTAAATTATTAGCAAGCAATTTCCACATCTTAATACCGGGTATGCCTGTTGAACATCTTACATTCACGAGTACCGATTTGGGTGGTGAACACTTCGATGAATGAAACCTGTTATTTTTACAACGGTTGACAAACACGGAATATAACTTGAACACAACGCATCCTCCAAATACGAACCTGATTGAAAGAAATAATGATAATCAAATCCTTGATGACAGCAACACTCATAACGGTCAGAAAACTATTACATTGACAATCATGTTACGTTATTTTTAAAATGTTTCCTTTTCTTAGCACAAGCACAGCTGAGAAGCTTCGATGCATGTACTCCGGGTTAAAAAAAATAACGCATTTAATCACACTTTGCATTCCAAGCAAAGGGGAACATTTTTCAATGCATGATTTCCTGGTACATCGATTACATTGATGCACACATCAGAGCTACAAAAATGTAGGAGTCGGAAGAAAGCGCGTTGCTAGGACTGATCGGAGGCAAATTTCATTTCAAAAGACTACCCGACAGAAGCCTTGATAAAAGCGTGGTTTTGTGAAAACTGCAAAAATGAGTTTGCATACCACCGAGGCACTTCAACCTTACGGTACCATCTAAATGCAAAACATGTTACAGCGAGCACAGAAACTGTGTATGCTGTTAGCACTAGCAATATGAGTTCAAGTACCAACAAAAGGTGTCGGCAGCCCAAGCCTGATTAAATGACTGGCTTCAGGACCAAAATTAGTAAGTCAACATCTGTCAAACTTACAAATTCTCTCGCAAAATGGATTGCTTTGGACTGTAGACCACTAACAGTGGTGGAAGATAGGGGGTTAGAAAATGTGCTACAGTTAGTGTCAGGAGATCCAACTTTACAACTGCCGTGCCGAAAGACTATTTCAAGTAAAATTCAACAGCTTTATGACACTGAAAAGCAAGCAAAATTAGATGCATTACAGAGGACTTTGTGGCTCTTACTGGGGATCATTGGACTTCCATGACCGTTCGTAATTTTAATTACATCTAATTACAAAATGTTCAATGATCACACTGTTTTTGCCTAATGTACAAAATAATTTTGGCTAAGGTTACTCAGAGTTTAAAGGTGAAGCTGGTCAAATTACCTTTTATGTTTCTGCCTTATTTTTTTTAAGAAGAAAAACTGCACTTTATGTTGAAATTTTTGTTATTATTATTTAAAGACAGTACCATTCTGAAAATGTACTTAAAGTACTTAAAATACCACTAAGTCTGCCCAATTTTAGCCAGGTATGATTTTTTTGTTTCTGTTTTAAATTGAAATGCAGTTTAAATGCTTTTTTTTTTTTTTCTTTCAGAAATTAAAAGAGCTTGAGTTTACAATATTCATGTCCATGTCTATTATTTGTTTCTGTCGCCCACTAAAACCCTTTTAAATTAAAAAAAAAACATTTGCGATTTGGGGCAAATTTTCTTGTGCGATTACATACGATTAATCAAGATTAATTAATTACACAGCCTCTAATTAATTAGATTAATTTTTTTAATTGAATCCCACCCCTAATATTAGATATATATTTCTATATCTATCTATATAGATATATCTCTATCTATATGTGTGTGTGTGTGTGTGTGTATGTATATTTATTATTATTATTATTATTATTATTATTATTATTATTATTATTTTTTTATTATTTTTTTTGTAACCCAAACTTAGTTTTCTAATTTATTTATTGTTCCCAAAACACAGAACTTGGGAAGTAACAGTTCTCTTAATTAGCTGAGGAGTCCAATTAACAACAGAAGCTGGTTGGAACAAAAAGTTTCTTTGCAAACATCGGCATGACTTTAATGCTACAGCAGCTAGGTAGCCTGGTGGTTTTAAATAATCTTATATTATCTAATCTAATATATATATAAAACGCTGGGAATAACAGAAGCACACTATACTGATTTTGGCCTTCAAGTGAAATTGTATTTACTAAAATCAAAACTGACAATAGCTAAGGCTCTGATGCAGCAAAGCAGGCCCAAACCATAACATCTCGGCAGCCATGCTCTACAGTTCGTATCAGGTTATTATTGGTCAAGTGCTTTGTTTGCTTTTTGACAAACCTGTTTTCTGGTTCTGTGGCCAAGTAACTCTAATCTTTGCCTCTTCTGTCCAGGGCACGTGGTTCTAGAAGGCCTGGTCTTGGTCCACATGTTCATGGTTAAAGTTTAGACTTGCCCTGATTTTTCAGGTTTCCTCCTTATACACCTCTCATGTATATTTCATTTGTGCAGCCGCTTTCTAATGATAGATTCATGCATTCTGACATCAAAAGTGCCAAAGAGCTCCCTGTCTTATGGTGCTTCGTAGGGGCTTCTCTCTGTAGCTCGCATTCTGATCTTGGGTGAACTTGCTGGAGTAGGCTCGCCTGAACAAGTTGGCAGTTGTCTGAAATCTTCACTTGTAGATGACCCTCTGGACAGTGGAATGGTTGATTACTTTGTTTGGATAATGATAGATTCATTCATTCATTCTGACATGTGTGTCAAGAGATGCCTGTGGCTTCTTGGAGACTTTTTTTTTCCCCCAGCATCTTGCATTCTGTTCTCTTGCTGGACTGCCTAACCTGAACAAGTAGGCAGTTGAAATCTTCTCCACTTGTACATAACCTTTCGGGTAGTGGAATGGTGCATTTCCAGTTGTTCAGACTGCTTTTTAAATCCCTTTCAAGACTTCTAGGCATCTAGAACATTCATTTTGAATTTCCAAGGCCTCTTTCAATGTAGGCATAGTGATAGACTCACTTCAGCAACAAAGAGCAAATCAAATTAAATGTCAGAGCCTTAACTAAAACCAGTTCATCCAAGATCTTCTCTAAAGACCCATTTATACTGTGGCACACACAGCTGCACACTCTGGTCTGTTTATTCTACAAGTGTTCATTGTGCAACACAGTACAGTTGCTGAGTCTCCCAGCTTTTCTGTTTTTTTTTTTTTCTTTGCATTTACTTATTGATCGTGAAGATATTTCCATTTCTGTCTGCACACCTGCTTGTCTTTGCCCAGGGTCCGGGTGATTTTCTTGCCATGAATTTGCGCATATTCCGCCATCTTTCCGTGCTTTCAAGGTTGGGATGTACTCCACATAGCTCTTCCTCGAATGAGTCCATGTTTTAATGAATGACATCTGCATGGTCGATTCACACAGGACTGTACGAATTCTGGAGGTATACAGTCACCAACACGAGGCTCCACGTGCCATGACTGATGAAACTTGCATCTTAGATGACCCTCACTAAGTATAAACCGGCTTTAATGATGTTCTTAGCATTTGTGCATGATTGTAATTTTAAGTATTTCAGGTAGGCTAAAATTAAGCTTGCTTGTTGTGGGCAGCCCTGTTGGCCTCCTTATGTGGTGAAAAACATCATGATGCAGATTTTGCAAGTTCCAGTGTTTCCCAAACTCTGTCCTGGGGACCCCCTGTGGCTGCAGGTTTTTGTTCCGACCAGCTTCTGTTTTTAATTGAACTCCTGAGCTAATTAAGTGAACTGATATTTCCCTAGTTCTGTGTTTAGAGAACAATATAGAAATTAGAAAACTAAGTTTGCATATATATATTAAAATGTACCAAGCAGTTATATAGGAATAATGTATTTTTTTTTTTCTTTTTAACAGTTTTTTCATCTTGATTTTCATTCTACTTTTTCAAGGTGTTCTAATTGTTTGTTTAATCCATTATTTACTAATTAGTGGCTCAACGTAGCTGCAGCCTTTGATTATTCAATGTTGATTGCCAGGGTGTCTGATCTGCTCGTTTTAAATTGTCATTATTAAGATACAACAAAGGGGGGAAAAACTGCACAGAGAAAGGGCAAAGTATAATGAAATCAACAAAAGAGTGTTAAGCATTTAAATCTATAAAAAAATCAGAAATATTTATAAATGTCTTAAATGTAAAGATCACACTGCTATGCTTTTCTGAATGTCGAATAAAAGAAAAGAAAATACCAGCTAATTAAATTAGATCAATGTTACCAGGTGTTGTCACTGATTAGGAATCTGGTTGGAACAAAAACCTGCAGCCACAGTGGTCCACCAGGACAGAGTTTGGGAAACACTGGTTTAAACTTTTATTATGGACAAACAATGGAAGTGCCCTGTTAACCTTACCATGAGTCTTGCTTTCTCTGTCAGGGTGAATTTGGTGCCAGTCATCATTTCCAGTAATGGTTAAAATGTATTTGCTTTTTAGGCTTTCAATGTTCAAGACCTCCTCTAATAAGTGGTGCCCTGGCTAGGGTGCAGTCATAATGCTAAGATAAGGACCAAAGTTTTTGAGTTAACTAATGGAATTTTCATAATTGGTCCTCTGAGATTTTCAAACCAAGGATCTCTTTTTCTAAGGTCAGATGTAGTGCTTTTTCAAGATAGTTTTACAAACCTTTGTGTTTCTTGCCATCTTTTCTTCCAAGACAGCATGAGAGCAAAGCATGCCAACAGCACACCTGACCACAAATACAAACCTAGCACACAAAAGGCTCCATTTTAAGTTGTAAATGGCCGTGTTGTAGAATATGCTTCCATGCCTGACCTGAACCCCAAACCTGCTGAATAGGCCATGAGACACAATCGGAAATTGAATAACCAAAGCATCCTTGGTTCACGAATACAATCATTTTTTTTTAATGCCTTAGTATCTTTTGATTTCTCCTTAAATTTTCTTTGGTTATCTAACTTCCTGCATACTCCTCATGAAATGTTTGCATGTCTGTTTAAAAAAAAAAAAAAAAAAAAAAGGCTGTTTGCAGCTTGTGTTTGTGGAAGCTTCAGGCAGCACTTCAAGGCCTTGTTTGCATAATGTATGAACAAATATTGTCTCGCAGAACATGTGCAGTGTGTGCTGCTGCTTCATTGATATGTTAAATCATGAAAGAAACTGTTTGTCTTCCACATTGCACGTCATACCTTTGCCAGATAAGTTTCAAGCTATAAAATCAGGGTGTTATTTTCCATGATACATTGAAGTATGGACAGCCCTGACAAATTACACTCGGTTGCTTTCACAATGCTGCATCTGTAGAAAGCTGCTGTCAGTAGTCAACACCCACAACTAAAGAGGAAGTGGGACCTTTAAAGGCACACACAAGTAGTAGCAGAGGTAGTCAGACATGTGCATTCTGACATGACACACTGTTTTGTGGTGTAAAAGTGTCCACAAAAAGGCACTTCATACTCTGAGGTTCTTTTTTTATATTGGTGGATAGGTTTATACCAGAAATGCCTAAATAGTTAGCCTAGATTCACACACTGCAAAGCAAACTTACCTATTTAACATTGTCTCCACATGGATAAATACAAAGCAGGAATATCTCCACACAAGCTGAGGCTGGCTACCTCAGCTTCAAGGCCTTGCCAAGGACTAGGAGCTGCTCTGCTCGTGAGGCGTCCCTGCTGGGATTCGCTTCTGTGTCAATCCGTGTACACATTGCTTCACCTGAAAGAGCTACACCTCAGAATATCCCAGTGAAGGCCAAGAGATGTCAGATTTTTGTATCCCAATGGCCTTCTTTGAAAGGGTTACATGATCTAACAGAAGCCAAGGGTTAACTGCTACCCCTGACAGTATGTAACCTAAATGGACATTGTTTGTTTCATTAACAATCATTGGTCATTGCTAAATCTCAGTAAACATTGGAAGAGATTCAGTAAAGCAATACTCAAGCCATTTCAATCATTATGTTTATTTGAAGGAATGTTAGATGTGAAAGTATGCAACCTGAATGATTTAAATCGGTGTCACACAACAAGCTTTGCATCAGGGACTGTAACTTTTTTCTTAAAACTGGTGTGATACTTGAGAGTGGAGGGGGCAAAGTCTGACCGAGTGGTCTTCTCTTTGTCAGTCATTTCTCTCTCTTCCTAATGCTTCTTTTAAAATCCTTTGAATTTATAGTGCCATACTGGCTGCCTTTTATGAAAAATATTGTGGCAGTCTAATATTTGGGACAACCAGTAAGTTCCCATGGTCTGGTTCAAGAGTTCCCAAAGTGGTTGATATGGACCCCCTGGGGTCGATTTGAACTTTCTAGGGGTCGGTAGTTTAAATAAAAAAATTTGGGGGTCGACAACAGCAAAAATAGACCCCCTTACTGCTGCTATTTGTTTTTTACTTCAGAATATCTGATTCCAATATGTACCTAATTAAGAAGTAAAATAATTTAAAAAAAAAAAAAAAACCCACTTTTTTGATAAACACATTACATACCAAACTTGCGAACGAAAAGGTAAAATGTGTCATTAAGAGTCACACTAATAATGCATGAAAATACATGTAGCACAAACATGTCTGTGCATTGTCGTATCGAACGTATCAAAGCAGTTGCGGGCATGAAAAACCGTTGCGTGTGACTAGGGGGTCAACGGTTTTAAAAGTTTTTCGTAAAGGGGTCTGCGGCTGAAAAAAGTTTGGGAACTCTTGGTCTGGTTGATTGTTAATTCATTGTTACTTTTGGCTAGACATGAAACATGATAATCTTGAAGTCCCAAGCCTCCATTTTACATAATCATACAAACACAATGTGTAGTTTATCTAAGTTTGACCATACACATTCTAATAAACAATGACACTCTTTAACAATTTATTCTTATTTTCCCATAATTCCCGTTTCTTCCATGCCTATGTTGCATATACCCCAGAATTGTATCTACTTCCTGGAGAACAATCTCCTGAATATTAACTGAGCTATTCTAATGAGCTCATCTGCACCTGCCAGCTATTTTCAGTTACAGAACATTTCCCACATGTGCTCTTAGCCCTCAAGTTAGGAGTCATTATCTTAATTCTAAAATAAAAACGGGCAAAATAAATGTTATGAGTCGTATTTAGCATACAGAATTTTTCAACAGCATTATATACACACAAAATAAAGGTATACTATATAAAGATAACTCTTCTTGCACTTGTTCAATAGCCTGTGAGATTGGCAGCCATTCAAAAGTCAAAATGTGTGTCTTTAAGGGTGGTGCAACTGTGTGCAAGCACTGAAATGTCGTAGTAGTTTAAAAGTAATTACACTTTTTGTAGATAGTGTGCTTGTTCTCAATCTTCTGCCATTGCTGCATTTTCCTAAGACCGTCAAATAACATGTAGCACAGATTACTGTGGCCTCAAACTGGCCTTTCTAAACATTTTCAAAGGTAACTCGCCACCACATGCCCTGATACCCTACCCCTTAAATGTTCATAATTATGCTCAACACCCAATATATTAGGTAGGGGGAAACTACCTAAGTAAATGTTTTAAGGTCAACGAAGAGTGGATGATTACATTTATTTTAGAGGTATAGTCATTCAGATGTCTTTGTACAAAGTTCTTATAGTGGGGGAATAATTACCTGATCTCTGCTGAATTTGTACGTTTGCTCACTTACAAACAAATGAGCAGTCTGTCATTTTTTATGGTAGTTTCATTTTAATGGAAAGAGGCAGATTATCAACCAAAAATCCAGAAAAAAACTCATTACATAGAAGTTATAAACTGATTTGCATGTCATTGAGAGAAATAAGGATTTGATATCCAAGCAAAACATGATTTTGTACTTGGTGTGGAGAAACCCTTGTTGGCAAGCACAGCGGGAAGACGTTTCTTGTAGTTGGTCACCAGGTTTGCCTGCATCTCAGGAGGAATTCCTTCAAGTTTCTTGGCTGCCACTTGGCAACTTAAAGCATCAGCTCCCTCCACAGATTTTCTATAGGATTGAGGTCTGGACACTGGCTAGGCCACTCCATAACCTTAATGTGCTTTTTTAGCCGCTCCTTTGTTGCCTTGGCGGTGTGTTTTGGGTCATTGTCATGCTGGAAGGCCCATCTTCACTGTTCTGGCTGAGTGAAGGAGTTTTTCATCCAAAATTTTACATGGCTCCGTCCGAAAAACAGCCCCAAAGCCTAATGTTTCCACTTCTGTGCTCGACTGTGGGGATGGTGTTCATGGGGTCATATTCAGCATTTCTCTTCTTCTAAACATGGTGGGTCGAGTTGATGCCAAAGAGCTCGATTTTGGTTTCATCTGACCATAGCACTTCCCCAAATGCCTTCTCTGAATAATTTAGATGTTCATTGGCAAGCTTAAGACAAGCCTGTACAGTACATGAGGCTTGAGCTGGGGGACCTTGCGGGCACTGCAAGATGTCAGTCCATTACGTCGTAGTGTGTTACCAATGGTGTTCTTGTGTGTTCTTGGAGACTGGTGGTCCCAACTACCTTCAGATCATTAACAAGCTCCTCCTGTGTAGTTTTGGGCTGATCCCTCACCTTTCTCATGATCATCCTCGCTCCATAAGGCAAGATCTTGCATGGGGCTCCAGTCATTTTATGTTTCTTCCATTTCGAAATAATCGCACCAACAGTCACCTTCTCACCAAGCTTCTTGCTGATGGTCTTCTAGCCCATTCCAGCCTCGTCCCTGACCTCCTTTGACAGCTCTTTGGTCTTTTCATATGGTGGTGGAGAGGCTGAAATGGAAGAAATTGATTCTGTGGACAGGTGTGCTTTATACACATCGTGAGTTGAGATCAGGAGTATCTGTAATTGATTGATTGACTGTAATATGTGTCCCACTTGTGAACACAGACAATCTTTGGGAGCAAGAATTCCGACTGGGTTGTAGGGGATCAAATACTTATTTCATTCAATGACATGCAGATCAATTGATAACTTTTATGTAATGTTTGGTTAATATTCTGTTCCTCTCCATTAAAATTAACTTAAAAATGAGAGGCTGTTCATTTCTTTGGAAGTGAGCAAACTTACAAATTCAGCATGGGATCAAATACTTATTTTCCCCATTGTAGGTGTCAATAAACAAATCTTTATTGCTACTGTTGTACTGCACTTACATTCTATTTTGCAGGTTTCTTTGTTGATATTCTCTTGTTAGAGAATTTAAACAGTATGTGCACCAAAACGGTTAGAAAATGAACATACATCACTCGTAAAATAAAAGGGTGGGTGCCTTTACTAAGATTTTAAGAAGTGTTTTTTGAATGTTGATTGAAACGCGCCCACACTTTTTATTTTACGAGTGATGTATGAGAGACTAATTCTTTACTTTTTAGTACACTTTTTAACTTAATATAAACATGGTTTTTAAAATATTTTTTCAACTTTTTAGTCTTGGGTTTGTTTTAGTATAATTTTGTAATTAATATTTTAACACTTGAACTGTTCTTCATATGAAAATTTCATTTCTTAACATGGATTAATTGGTCAATTAGTGAAACCGATTATTGATTCATGTATTGTCATCGGAAGTGAGTAAGCATGCAAAATTTCAAGTCATTTGGATAATAGGAAGTGGGTTAAATGTCGATTACAAGATTTGTACCAGACAACAAACAGGTGAAGTTTAAATAAGAGTGGTAATTGTAATAAAAATTACACTTTCAGAAAGTGTTTCAATAATTGTTACTGTTCACTTTCAAAAAAGAAAGAACCCTGCTAAAATAAAAGGAACATTTAATACACCTGTGAGCTAATCATGCAGACTTTAGAAGCAAAAAGCAGAGGAAGTGGCTACGCCTGCACATTGATGACGGGCATGACTGTGGCATGGACAAACAGGCGAAGGTATGTGAGTACAAAGGGTAAAGAAACAATCCTACCATAATGTCCCCACACTAATCAAAACCGACTCTGGATTCTACTGAGCGCCAGTATCTTCAGAAACACCTTGTGTGAACTTTTTGTATCTATTTAATGCACATGGAGAGTCCCCAATTTTGTGAATGGTGCCACAGTAGCCTGTAGACTGCTTCCTTTAATCCATCTTTTCACGTGTCATAAGTTGTTCAGTCTTTGAAGATGTACCATGAACAAACAAATATGAAAAGGAAGCAGCAATGCCAGCAAGCACATGTGACATGAACATGCATGAAGCACTCAAAACAATTAAGCTACATTCAGATGTACTAGAATTTGTACTTGTTTTTATTGTTACTATTTGAATCTTCATTTTTATGTAATATAGCAGCTCGTCGATTTGGTTTTATGTTGAAAGTGAAAAGTTTTGAAGAGTAGCACAGTGAATGAGAGGAGATGGGACTGCTGCTCCGTGTGGGGAGTGTGTGTGAGTGTATGTATGCGTTTATGCATATTCGGTAGTAATCTATTTGACTGAACTTGTTGCCAAAAGAATGAACAAACAAGCAGGAAAGTCCATCTGAAATGAATACAATCACAACTACAGAAAGTAAGTTGTATGCTGTTGCCTGATAGACACCAAAGTGCATGGCTGTTTTGATTTACTGGCCAGTCTACGGAGGCTTCCTTTAATTTTAGCGCCATGGCCCAGTATAGTATGGTCTTCCAGCTTCAGTAAAACTTGCATTAGAACAATCTAGATGAGAACAGGCCATTCAGCCCAACAAAGCTTACCAGTCCCATCCACTTATTTCTTCCAGAAAAACATCGTCGAGTTTTGAAAGTCCCTAATGCCTTTCTGTCTACCACACTACTTGGTCGCTTATTCCAAGTGTCTCTTGTTCTTTGTGTAAAGAAAAACTTCCTAATGTTTGTGTGAAATTTACCCTTCAGAAGTTTCCAGCTGTGTCCCCATGTTCTTGATGAACTCATTTTAAAATAACAGTCTCAATCCACTGGACAGATTCCCTTCTTAATTTGAAACACTTCAATCATGTCGCCTCTTCTTTTGCTTAAACTGTAAAGGCTCAGCTCTTTTAATCTCGCCCCATAATTCATCCCATAAAGCCCTGACCGCTGCCTTTTTGCTCTTCTCCAGACCTTTTCTAGTGCTGCTATGTCCTTTTTTGAGCCTGGAGACCCAAACTGCACCCAGGACTCCAGATGAGGCCTCACCAGTGTGTTATAAAGCTTGAGCAGAACCTCCTGTGACTTGTACTCCACACATCAAGGCGCTATATAACCTGACAGTCTGTTAGCCTTCTTGATTCCTTCTGAACACTGTCTGGAAGTCGATAGCTTAGAGTCCACTACAACTCCTAAGTCCTTCTCATAAGGTGGACTCTCGTTTCCCTTCCCCACACACACACACACACACACACACACACACACACACCCCCCCCCCCACCAACTGGCCATTGTGTATTCAAATCTAACATTTTTATTTCATATTTGTAATACTTTACATTTACTGACATTAACTCCTGGTGAACTTGTATCTTGATCTGCCATTGTAAATTTGACTTCCGATTGTGGTGAGCATGTATCGCGCAGGATTACAAGTGATAAGAGCAAGTGTGTTTTCATCCTGTTTTGTGTCAACTTTTTGAGAATAAGGACATGCAGTTACTGAGGTTCATCCAAACTGAAGAAATTTCTTTAGAGGTGAATAATAGTTGAAAACACCAGAACACATGAGTGAACTCTCTAGCTTGCTGATCTATAAACAATTTAAAGAGGTCTAGTTGTTAACTTTTGTTCAGTTGTTTCATTGTCTGTGTAGTAGGAGTGTGCGATATGTATAGTCTCCGACAACAAAGTGCGGACTGAAATTATCAAGTATGTCATTCGCTTTGCAAAAAACAATCAAAAACAAAATCTTCGTTTAATGTTACATCATCCATGTGTGCCTCTCCCAGTGTTTAATTGTTTTAACTGTGAGAGGAAGAATTACCGGTAAAGTCTGAGCACTTAGATGTTTTCTGTGTTAACATTCTAGCCTGTTAATAATAAACATTAACATGTAAAGCATTTCAGTGTGGTTTCATAACCCCTTCATGGTGGTTTGCACAAAGTGGCATATCGTGAGTCACAACGCAGAAGCTCCGGAGGATAACCAGATTCAAAGCCCCAAGCACAGCAGTACAGCACATCCAATAAACACCGGTTACAATGGGATAACTTAAATTCATGTGCGATCGCTTTCACTTTATTTCCTGCCTCATACTGCTTGATCACCTTCATTTTTGTGTCGAGATCAATTACCTTTTATTTCCTGTTATTGTTGAGACAAGTGTAACTTAACGTAGTCGAAACCGCTGCAGGTAATAAACTAAGAAAAATTAGTCCTGGCTTACAAAGCTGGCATGGTGAAAACTGTTGTTCTTCTATGAAATGTAATTTAAGTGAAATTAGCAAAATTACAAATTATGTAATTCGTTCAAATGGATTACATTTATTTCCATAAGAAGCATATTCCTATCTGGCACTTTTTGGTTTCACAAGCTGCCTTGGTTGAGGGTCCTCGATTCCAAAGCACTTTTTTTTTTTTTTTTTTTTTTTTCATTTATTATTTAAAACACGCACAGACACCACCTGCCTCTTCGCCTCGGTTGATTCCTGGTCCTCTGGGTGCAGAAGTTGGAGCAAGTGATGATACGGAGGGAGCAAAAAAGAAAGTCTTAGCTTTTTCTAAAAAAATTTCAGAGAGTTTCTGCACACTAGCAATGAAAAAGAAATTGAGAGCAACTTGATGATACCTGATGTGGACAATGATGTGAACCACTTGAGTGGTGGATAATGTAAAAAAGAAGTAATTTCCCCAAACTGGGGAAACTTGCAAAAAAAAAGTACCTGTTTTTCCCCTGCCTTAAGCAGCCCTTCTGAGGGGGCTTTCAGCACCGGAGGCAATGTTATAACATAATAGGCGGAGTGGTGGCTCTGAGGCAAGGGATCTGCACCATTATTCGGAAGGTTGCCGGTTTGAATGACGTAAATACCATAAAGGGACTCTGCTCTGTTGGGCCCTTGAGCAAGGCCCTTAACCTGCAATTGCTGAGCGCTTTGAGTAGTGAGAAAAAGCGCTATATAAATGCAAAGAATTATTATTAATAACCATGCTGAACTAAAGCCCTGATGCTGTGGACAGTTTCCTCAGTAGAATTTTACAATTTTTATTTTTTATAATATCTGTGTGCAATACTGGTTAAAACATGAAGTTAGTAATATGTTTAAAAATGGTACAGGTTCATCTTTGTGCAATATATGACACAACTGGATTACAAATGCCATAGGTCCCCCGCTCACTACCTCATGCAGTATTTGACGGAACTTTGGATTTGTACACTATAGTGCAGTATGCTAGATTTTTGTTCTTGCTTATCTGTTGCACCATTCACCTTGCAATTATTTTTTCCCTTGATTGTGAAAGTAACATTCAAAGGTTTGCAGTTATGTGATGTATGTAAATTATTGGAACAGGCTAAACCCATGTATTCATTACTCAGATGAAGTTGTTTCAATATGTACTAAAAAATTCCCATTCTGCCAATCATTTTAAGTGCTGGTTATATTTAAATAGAATTACTAAGAATTTATATAGAATTTTTTTATTTTTTGTTCCAACGGGGAGATTTGACTTTTTTAAGAATCTCTTTAAATACCTAAATAGGTAGATAAATATCCACAAACACATACACACTCACTATAGTCTGAACACACACCAGAATAACTTAAAAAGAAAAAGTTAAAAAGAACGAACTTCTGACTTGGCTGCTACAGTCACAGTGAGGCATTATGCAGATGTATTGCTGTTGGTATAAAGGAGCCCCCCGTCATGTTTCTTGACACACTTCTGCTGAATAATTCATTGGCTGAGCATTGTTTGTAATGACAGTCAAGTTTTGTCTTTATGCTCTCCCCCCCACTACTACCTCCAGGGGGTCCAGAGTGTGTCCTATAACTGAGCTTTCCCTTTTAATTGGCTTGCTGATTTGGTGGGCCTCTCAAGTTGATGTTTTCAGCCCAGCACACCACACCACACTGGCCTTCACAGAGTTATAGAAGATACAAAGTTTGTCACTTCCCACATTAAAGAAATGCAGTCTCATAAGATAAAAGAGCCTGCTCTGCAGTTTTATACGTAGTTCCCTGAGTTTCAAGACAAGTCCAACCTGTCATTAATGTGGACCCCCAAGTATTTGTAGGAATGGACCACCTCTACGTCCACATTCATTTCCGCTTATAAAGTAGGTTACGACTGTGAGCTGACAATGTGTGAAAACCAATAAAGGGGTAGCTATGTGTGTTGGTTTTGGTTTCTTATTTAAAACTGTCCACCCTATCAATCTTCCGTGCTTTTGAAAAGGAGATCAGTGGCCAGTGGAATAGGGTTTTAGTTTAGATATTTAGTTTTGATAGTTTAAAAGCTACAGCTACGTATTTGGAAAGACTAATTGATATTTATTCGAATGGTATAAAGCTGTGGAGTGTAAGCTGTCTTAAGAAATTTGCTTTATAAAAGCCTACTGTCCAATTTTATAAAATTTCTCTGTGTTCCTAATTAGCATTACAAGCTTACATTTTCTTTTGTCTTGTAGGCACTTAAAGAAAATACCCAGAAAGAAGGGAGACTGTCACTTAACAAGCAAAGATGAATGTGTTTGACCGGAATATCAACTTTGATGCTTTGATGAAGTTTTCACAAATGTAAGTATTTTTTTCCAGGTTTCATTTAATGAGTTGATATTCACATTAATACTGATGGCTGACCGAGTTTATCAAACCCATTGCAGTTTTCCTGTTTCTGCTGAATGACATCTTAGTTACTGACCACCTCCTTTGTATTATACTTTACATTTGATTTTTTTTTTTTTTTTTTTTTTTTGGCTCTGTTGTGCTTTTTATTACATTTTGCATGGCTTTATTACTTGCATTGTTTTTCAGTCCGACTTTCAATACTTTTATAAAAGTGACAGGCTGAGGGAGCCATGCAGATATTAAAATAGAATCCAAACATGGTGTAGTGTTTCCATATATGCAAATATGTTTTTCCACCAGCCACCTCAGATGTTTGTAGATTTACAGGTTAAGCATAATGTAGTGTTGATGTTAGTAAGCAAGGTAAAATGATATTTTAGTATTAATAAAGGCAATTTAAAATGAGGATTACAGATTCCTGCTATCAGCAAAACAGGTACACACCCTGTCCATGTTTGAGTTTTGCAGTTCTGCAAATGAGTTATGCTTAGCTGTGTCCTCTATTAAAGATGTCCTGGCTATTTCAAATCCTGTTCTGTTAACATATACAGTCGCTTGTCTTTTATATCGTTACTCTTGTAGCTCTCGCTCCACCCAGCAACATCTGAAAAATGTCTACTCCAGTCTGACAATCTGCATGCTGGTGGCCGGAGTTGGAGCCTATGTGCATGTTTTCACAAGGTTACTTCAGGTATGATTTGATTCTAATTGACCATTCATCTGCATTAATCTTGTATTTTAGAAAATGTGACTGGGTTGTATGTTGATTCTCTGACCATTGTATTCTTTTGAAACCCTTGTTTACTATTTAAGGAAAATTGTTCAACACGCATAGCAAGTCAGTAATATCGTGGAACCATCTAGTTCCTTGGCATAAAAATATCAGATGGCATCATCTGGCTTATTGTATGTTGCTCAAGTCTTCCAAGTTAATATTGCAGTCTTTTATATTTTACATTTAATTTCCATACCACAGTTACATTCTTTGGATAAAAAAGATGACTACCTGTGAAACTCTTTAGATTCCAGTTTCATGAAAGTAAAAATATCCTTTAGCTCTTTCAAGAAGATTTTTCAGAAGAAATTGATTTGGTTGCCTTCACAGTTCAGTAGAAAATAATGCCACTTTTCACATGGTTAGATAACGGCACAGAAAAGGAAAATGCAACACTAACTGTGATACAGACATGGAGAAAATTGACCTGAGGCATTAAAGAAGTTTAAATCTCATTTATTGGATATGCATTTACAGTCATTCCCTGCTGATGTGCACACTCCAGCCAAAGTTCTACAGCATTCTTTGCTATTAATGAAACACATCATTTAGTTCTGTTAGTTGCTGCAGCAGATATTTCTGATATTGTGGTGTATAATTAAATTATTGGAAATGTGAACAAAAGGATATTGATTCTTTTTAGTTCCTGAATATTTTTTCGTTATTCCAAACATTGTATTGAAGCAGATGCTTAATTATGAGCTCAAACATGTTAAAATGGGCCAGAATTAGCTTTTGTTTTCCATTATCCTGGATTCAGTTATTTAAGAGTAGCCAGGAAGCACTTTATACAAACAGTTGTGGGACTGTGGAACAAACTACAGAGACATGGAGTTGGACCCGAAACTGACAACCTCTAAGAACAATCTAGATAAGCTGTTGGAATATCATGACTATTAGCTAACTAAATGGGCTGAATTGTTGTTCTTGTTTGTTAAATGTTTTAGTAAACAAAAAAAGATAAAAATACATCATTAATGACAGTAATTGGTTTCTAATCATGAACGCCGTCTAGAAGATAAACAGAAGCTACTGTGTGCCTCTAGAAACTGAAAGTGTCTGTTCTAATCTTTGCATAGCTTTCCAGGAAATTTGAACAGAAATTACAACTTCATTAATCCAGTGAGGAAATTCAGACCTGCAATCTTCAAAGCACTGTAGGCATATGCATAAAACAGTTTCTGCACTTCATAACTATATCGTGAAAGTATGTGAATGTGCATTGTGCAATTCGTGTATGTAATTATAGATGACTTTAAATGACTGCAGGGCTAATAAGGTCACTTGGAAATATTTCAGACATGATGGGCTTTTCGAGCAAAAATAGACATGGCTATAAAACTTGTGAGCAACTTTTATAAGACATAACTTTTACCTTGGCAGGAATGTACAGATGTGGAATAATTTTGGTTGTTCATTACGAAAGTCTTTGTTTGTGTTACAGATCACCTTTTTTCCTATCAGGTATTTGTTTTTCCCATCGTTAACCAATAGTATAGTTTTCTGGTCCTGCTTGAAAACATGACTACCACATTGCAGTCTACACAAGTATAGGTTTGTGTGTGAATCATACTCCACTAAAGTGAATGAATGCCATTTAGCCATTAAGGATTTTGGCTACTCTTTCCAGATAATTGTGTTTGTATTAATCAATTATTTTTCTTGATATTCATTGCGCTGTGTTTAATTTTTGTAGGGTGGCCTACTCTCCTTTTTAGGCTCAATAGGCATGATGATTTGGCTGGCAATGACTCCACACAGTCTTGAAACAGAGAAGAAGAGACTTGCGATCCTTTGTGGGTTTGCATTCTTCACAGGTAAACGGACTTCTGATTGTTCAAACTTAGCTTTGTCTTTATTAAAGGTGTGTCCGTGTTTCAGTTGCATTGGTCCTGTAGGCATGAGTGTGGCATGCTTTAATTCTTTCCCTTGCTTTACACTGAGAGAGAGAGCACTACTACCTACAGCCAGACTGCTCTGTCCCTGGAAGAGGTCTTTTAATAAATGTCAGAGCTAAAGTACTCTTTATCTTGAACTTATTTCTTGTTTATTTATAGGTGTTGGTTTGGGCCCAGCTATGGATTTTGTCATCTCTGTTAATCCAAGGTAAGTATATCATCAGTGTTTATTTTGTAAATTCTGTATTTTGTTCATTTTATTTCTATATACAAAAATTTGTTGGAAATTAACAGTTTAGTGTAGATTCCCATCCTCCCTTCAAATATCTAATTTCACACTGATTCCAAGAACTTTATCATTTAATCCAAAAGGATTATCAGGCTAATATAGGCCTCATCCACACTACTACATTTTCATTTAAAATGTAGACATTTGTCTCCATTTTCACCTTTTATCCACACTAGTGTGTCATTTCCACCCCCCTGAAAACGATTTCTGAAATTACTATGCATTAAGCACGGCGTGAGCGTTCAGGTGAAAACCAAATTCCAAATACCTTACTCTAAATGCTGTCTGACTGGTTCATGCTTATTTTGTGGTCCTTGCCAGATTTGATTCATTTTGGCCCATTCACTGATTGGTCACACTTCATGGAAGATAAACATATTCCAGCGTAGTGGGCATAAAAGAGTTGCTTTTCTTGGTAATTAGTGTGCTGCTTACCAGTGTGCATCTTTTTTGAATACTGCATACATGCACCAAAAGCAAATTTTATTTGAGTTGCTACAGTTTTGCATTAAATCCTCTGGCTGGCGGAGCTACCATTGTAGTGAAAAATTCAGAGCCCCGTGAAAATCTGATTGTAAATAACTCGATTGACAGCCTCTTATCAATGTTTATTGCTTAAACTTAGAAGTTGGATGGGTGTAGAATGTGGCCAATCTCGCAATATTACAGGGCACAGAGAGAGAGACACGAAAGCACAACGCAGTGAAGCGAACATACATATACATTTACTTTCTCTATTGAATAAATTTTACAAATGTTGTTTAGTACAAGATGTCCTCAGATTGCTGTGTATTGCTTATAATCGATCCTCTGGCAAATAAACATAGAGCTAAACACTTTAAGACAAGGTGACAGTTGCCAGTCCTGAAAAAGTGTTACTTTTCAGCTGTAATCTGTGCATTAACATGACATGGGAGCAATTGGCTGCAGCTCCTTTAAGAATTTCTGTGAAGTTATCGCTCTCCATCTCAGACAAACCACTGTAGTGTGAAACAGGACTGTTTAGTCGCTTGTGATTGCAGCACAAGTGTCTAATTTACAGGAGTATTTAGCATACCTTGCTTTTATTTTCTCAGTGTCTGTTACGTTTCCAGGTGTTTGCATACAATAGGCAGTCTCCTGGTCCTCTTTGTGACCCCTCCCAAGTTTTTAGCCTATTCAAAGGGCAGTTGAGACGAGTTGGCGCCTGGGTTTGGGTTGGCTGCAAATCATGGGTAAATTTAAACTCCCATTTGTGAGATTTGTAATGGCTGCTATCATTGAGAAGCCAGATCAAATCTAATCTTAATCAAGACAAGTAACTAGTAAAACAAGTTCAGAAACAGAAAGAAAAACGGAGAATGTTGAACTTCTATAAAAAGGCGGCGGCTGCTGCATGCACAACACCCAGAAGTATTTATCTTATTGAAAAAAACAAGTTATACAGTAGTTCTAGTCAAAAATGAACACTTTGGATGTCCCAAAATTTCACTGATCCATATATAATAGGTGCTTTAGGGAATGGTAAGAAACATTTGGCTGGATGGCCTGTTATCCTCAACGTTATACTTGGCACTTTTCCTCTGGATTATTCAGGATTAAAATTACCTCCTAGCAGTAAAGCAGTTTTGACGTTGGTTGGTCAGTGAATTGAGTGGAGTATTTTTTTTATTTATTTTTTCTGTATTCTGAATTTTTTCTGTTTGGTGTTCAGTCAGCCAGTATTCAATGTTACCCTTGAACATTGTTAGGCTTAAACAGATTCTTACTTCACATAAAGCAGGGACTGTGTTGTTTTTGTTGTCTTCCTAATCTGTCCTCTCTCAGAAGGATTGAATGTGACATCGAAAACGGTTATCTACATACCATGTCTTCTAAAAATTTAAAACAAAAATCCATCACTAACCAATCTGCTCATTGCCAAACCTTTTTTTTTCCCCATTTTCAATGCCGTCTTTTAACACAAACATTCAACAGTATTAGCCTTAGTTTGAAGGTTGTTGCTTGCTTCCAGCTTTCCAATGATGGTGGAACAAAGTTTAATGTTGAACCTTACATTTTAGATGCCTCGTCCCTATTAAGCACCAACCCTCTTGTTGGTCTTGTAAAGAGTACAGAAATACACCACTTATTCTAAAGTATCGTTAAATGGGAGATTGGTCACAAAAAGTTGAGAAGTAACTAAGCATTGGTTTAATGCTGCCTGTGGAACTGAGAACATGAAGTATGGTATATCATTACTGCATCCTGCCCCTCATTTATTTTGTGTTCCACTTTAATGTCCTGTCTTTCCAAAAAGCAATCCCCAAATTTTGTAGTATGTGAAAAGTTCTAGGTGCAAAACCCAAAGAAATGTTTTGTAATACTATAAATTTGCCTGCTTTGGTAATTTCCTCCTTCCTGGTTTTCTTTCAGCATAATTGTGACTGCCTTCCTGGGTACATCTGTGATCTTTGCCTGCTTTACCTTGAGTGCCCTTTATGCTCAGCGCAGAAGTTACCTTTTTCTTGGAGGTAAATAGACCAGTTATCTGTTTTTTGTTTTATGTAATTTTAACACAAATTTAATAAGTTCACATTTTTATCCGTTGTATGTTGGAATTTCTGGAACTCAATTTTACTTGCAATTTAACTGACGGCCTTAACTTTTTTTTTTTTTTTTTTTTTTCTTTTTTTTTTTTTGAATAATTTAGGCACTCTGATGTCGGGCTTGTCTATCTTACTGTTGCTGTCCATGTTCAACATGTTCTATGGCTCAGTGATGCTTTTCAAGGTAGGTGGTGACTGCATTTAAGTATGCTACATCCCCTCAGGCTTTAGGCTATTTGAAGACATCAGTTTAATGGTGTCTGTGCAGTTAAAGCACAGAAACCTTCAATAATATTGGTGTTTTCAAGCTGTATGAAGCTCCCCTACCTCGGCCTGAATTGCATTTCCAATGGGTGTTTGAATTATGGTTCTTTTTTTTTCTGTCTTCTAGGCACACATGTATCTTGGACTTCTGGTCATGTGTGGATTTGTACTTTTTGACACACAGCTTATTATTGAGAAAGCAGAGATGGGAGACAAAGATTATATCTGGTAGGAACTTCCTCTGTGAATGGGGGAGGGGTGGTTATTGCCTTGCTTTTAAAAAGACGATAAATGCTACAGATTTAAGTTTTATTTTAAATTTACGGTGCCCATTTTAGTCATCTTATAAATTGGTTTGCTCATATCATCTGGTTTGCAGTTGCATGTCCTTTTTTAAAAAAAAAAAAAAAAATTTAAAAGTATACCCCAGGGTTTTGAAACCAGTGGCATTAATTTAGACAGTGCAAATTATTTTTATTAGCAGCAGTGAAAGATGATCAGAATTACAATTTCAGGATCTGCTGTGTATGCCAAGATATTAAGTATGTACTTCAAGAGTTTAGATTATTATTATTATTATTATTATTATTTTAAATACGTAAAGATGTTTTGAATGGTGCAGGCAGTCCACAGCCATAACCCCAAAACTTGCAGTTAGTTGCTTGTACTTTGCTTCATAGTTTCATTATGAAATGTACTTTAGGAAACGTAAAACGGATGCAGAGCATTTGATATGAACAAGATCCTAATTGAACTGTCCAGATTGTTTTAATCTGGTTTAGAGTGTAATTAAAATGCGTGTATTATTCTGGAAGTGCTCATACTCTAACCTCTAGTTTTTCTTTGTCCTATTAGGCATTGTGTTGACCTCTTCCTGGATTTCATCACCATCTTCAGAAAACTTATGATGATTCTTGCCACAAATGAGAAGGTATTACATTGGTGCAGGGGTTGTGGAGACTGTTACATAGCTCATTTCAAGTGTTTTCACATAATCATTGCTTTGTTTGCTTCTTATTCCAGGCCGTATGTTGTAAACAAACTGTACAAATCTAAATGTGGCTGCTCTGTGAAAGAGAAAATACAGTCATATGAAAAAGTTTGGGAACCCCTCTTAATTCTTTGGATTTTTGTTTATCATTGGCTGAGCTTTCAAAGTAGCAACTTCCTTTTAATATATGACTTGCCTTATGGAAACAGTAATATTTCAGCAGTGACATTAAGTTTATTGGATTAACAAGAAAATATGCATCATAAAATTAGACAGGTTCATAAAATTGGGCACCCCTACAGAGATATTACATCAATACTTAGGCGAGCCTCCTTTTGCAAATATAACAGCCTCTAGATGCTGTCCTCCTATAGGCTTTGAGTGTCTGGATTCTGGATGGAAGTATTTTTGACCATTCTTCCATACAAAATCTCTCCAGTTCAGTTAAATTTGATGGCTGCTGAGCATGGACAGCCTGCTTCAAATCATCCCATAGATTTTCGATGACATTCAAGTCAGGGGACTGTGATGGCCATTCCAGAACATTGTACCACTCCCTCTGCATGAATGTCTTTGTAGATTTCGAATTGTGTTTTGGGTCATTGTCTTGTTGGAATATCCAACCCCTGCATAACTTCAACTTTGTGACTGATGCTTGAACATTATCCTGAAGAATATGTTGATATTGGGTTGAATTCATCCGACCCTTGACTTTAACACTAGAATTACCAGAGCCTACGAAAAAACTCGTAATTCCGTCCCACCTTAAATCGCATCTTCAATCCCTTCACACCTCTCCGCCAGCGTCCTTTGTCTTCTAAATGTGCTGATAAAGAGAAGCTAGGAGCAGCCGGCTATTCCATCCCCCCACCAATTTAGAACGTGCACGAACTTCTCCCAGCTCATGCCTTGATTGAGTATCTGGGAGTGAAGTGGAGTTTTAGAGTGGAAATAATAGATCGTTATTTGGAACACACGCATTTCATGTCTGTTCCGTTTCTACAGTAATCTGTGTAAACACATTGTTAAAACAGAAACGTTTTTTATATTCTAGTAGTAGATGACAAAATGTAGGCATAAACTATATAATGTATGAAGCCTTAAGTCCAAATATCAAAGAAATATTTTCACAAAAAGGTACAAATATAACACAACAATTGCACTTTTATTCAAAAATATAACTGCAGAAACAAAAAGCCGCCTTAGTGTTAGTGTTAACAAGGGCCCCAGTCCCTGAACTAGCCACACAGCCCCACAGCAGGATGGAACCTCCACCAAATTTGACAGTAGGTAGCAGGTGTTTTTCTTGGAATGCAGTGTTTTCTTCTTCCGCCATGCAAAGTGGTTTTTGTTATGACCAAATAACTCCATTTTTGTCATCAGTCCAAAGCACTTTGTTCCAAAATGAATCTGGCTTGTCTAAATTAGCATTGGCATACAACAAGCGACTGTTTGTGGCGTGAGTGCAGAAAGGGCTTCTTTCTCATCACCCTGCCATACAGATGTTCTTTGTGCAAATTGTACTGAATTGTAGAACGATGTACAGATACACCATTTGCAGCAAGATGTTCTTGCAGGTCTTTGGAGGTGATCTGTGGATTGTCTGTGCCCATTCTCACAATCCTGCACATATGCCGCTCCTGTATTTTTCTTGGCCTGCCAGACCTGATGGGTTTAACATCAACTGTGCCTGTGGCCTTCCATTTCCTGATTCCATTCCTTACAGTTGAAGCTGACAGTTTAAACCTCTGAGATCGCTTTTTGTAGCCTTCCCCTAAACCAGGAGACTGAACAATCTTTGTTTTCAGATCTTTTGAGAGTTGCTTTGAGGATCCCATGCTGTCTGTCACTCTTCAGAGGAGAGTCAAAGGGAAGCACAACTTTCAATTGACCAACTTAATTACCTTTTCTCATGATTGGACATACCTGTCTATGACATTCAATGCTTAATGAGTTAATCCAACCAATTTGATTTTGCAATTAATCAGTATTGAGCAGTGACAGGTGTTCATATCAGCAAAATTACAACGGGACCCAAATTTTTGTACAGCCAGTTTTTATCATTTGATTTAATTTCATACAACTAAATACTGCTTCACTAAAAATGTTTGTTCGGAAAACACCCCAATGCTCAGATTTTCCTAGGAAATGAGACATACCACTGTTCTTGGTGTTTTTTTTTTTTTTTTGTTTTTTTTGTTGAAAGTAGAGTAAATTATTATGCAGGCTGAGAGGGGTTCCCAAACTTTTTCATAAGACTGTAGCTGCTAATGGCCACGCTCCAAGTGTATATTCATATTCAGTCTCATTCGGTGTATTTACAGGCCCAAAGTACATATTTACACAATGGTGAAACTGAATGCACAAAAGTAACACAATTTAATGCAGAACACTTTCTACATGCTTGTATTTAATACACATGTATCTGCACTTTATTATTGGCTTTTAAATATTTTTGTGGTATGTCTGTACAAAAGAACATCTTTATTCTGTATATGTGCATACAACGGACTGTTTCTCCTTATTGATCTATCCATATGCCCATTTTTTTATTTTTTTTGTACCTTCTCGAGACTAATTCATAACTGATCTCATCAGTGTCTTGTGCAGCACAGGATTTGTTTCCAACCATGTTCTACTTTTCCTTGAATTTCATCAAATTCTATAAACAATAATTCATTATTTGAAACTGCTTTTCAAAGGCAAGGCTGAGCTTTTGCCCCTTGAATTCTCTTGCAGAGAACAGAAGACTGGTTTTCTGTTTTCAGGCAACAAACTGAAGGGTCTTCTGCAGACTGCCTCCCGCACTGACTGTGTCAGGGGGACTTTTCTCCCAGTTAACCTGCTTTGTTTTAAATCTAGCCGTACCTGCAGTTTTCAGTTTCTGTGTTTCCCACTTTGAAGAATAAAATTAATCTTTTACCTTTTGAGATGATTCCAATTCAGAAACGTAGAACAAGTAAAGCTTCTATTTATTATCAAAATATAGCAGTGCATTGTGTCTAATACGTAATCCTGATCATTGTACAAATATCAATTTCAAATTTCCATCACTTGTGTGGAGGCATAGTATTTTAGTGGAAAAAATAGTGTAGGTGTACTGCCAGAGTGGTTTTTCCTTTTGAATTCTTCAAACAAGAATTCATGCTGGATTCCCACAAATTCACTAAACACAACACAGGTCTGCTGTATGTTGTAAGTGAATGCCTGGTGCATTAGTGGTCGGTGTTTAGATTTATGAGTGGTGGTCTCACCATCATATAAAAAAAAAAAAAAAAAGGTCTTTTGATTTGATAAACTGTCTTCAGTTAAACTTTACTAAAACCCTTACATCTGCCACTTGTGCCTTTCTGATGGAAATTGTACCATGTCAGTTTAAGTGATGCCAATGTGAAATAACAAAATGATAAAACGGGTTATGGATGATTTTTTTTTTTTGGTCCAAACACGTAAATAAGTGTTATTTGTAATATTCTTTATAAGCATTTTAGTGGCTGTTGTATTCATGATTTTTCTAAGCACAACGTTAACTTTTTTTTTCCCCCCCTTCTTCAGGACAAGAAGAAAGAGAAGAAATAAAACAAAAGGCAGCTCAACTGTCCTGCATAGATGAATGCAGCAAGGAATAACATCCAAAATGTTGTGGTGCTTTATATTTCATAGCTACAAAATTCTTCCCCAACTAAATATTCTAAATTTTTTCTTCTTTGTTTGGCTTCAATGCGGAATGTATCTGTAGATTGTAATAGTTTGGTGGTCCAGTGCTGGGGAGGCACTTCAAATATTTTGAAGGAGTCCCTGTAGAATTGTATGGCTAAATCTGTCTAGCAGAGGATGCGGTATGCACACATGTGTAATATCTCTTGCTTCCCCTCCAACCTAATGTTAACTCCTGGCTTTTTCTTCTGATCGATAACTGACGCCCTTGGTCCATTATGCACAGCAGTCCACGCTGAAATGTCGACTCAGAGTTGGGGGTAAATTTACGTCTTTAAGAAAAAAATTCTTCTGAAAACTTTTTTTCTTTTCTAATTGATCTGGGTTCTTGCATTTTGTTTTATTGTTTGAGAAATAACCAGCATTAGCTGTGTGTCTCTTGCTGGCATGTTATACATATTTGCCAATTTATATAATGAAAATACAAAGTGGCAGGAGGTGAGGTCAGTAAAATCTTAAATTTAGTGGAAAGCCTGCAGCTTTTGTCAGTTTTTTGTTTTTTTTCCTTCACAGAGGCAGGTGATCTGCTCCGTCTTAAAAACCATTGGTGATATTTGGGACTTTGTACTTGTTTTAATACTTCAGCTGAGGGTGTTTGTTTCCAAAACTATTATAAATTCCTTCAACAACAACAATAGGGTAGTATGTGCTGTTTATGCAGGGAATCAAGCTTTGTGCTTTGAGTGACCCGCCTTGAGTTCATAAAGTTAAACCAGAGAAGGTTATGTAGACTCGCTTTACAAAAATTAAACCATGCTTATACCACCGCAAAGAAGCCAAATAATGTTAATTGACTTTTTCTGAAGACAATTCTGTTTTCCTGATAAGTGCCAATATTAACAATTTATGCTGTTGGCCTATACAGCTTCTTTTTTTTTTTTTTGTAGTAGAAATGCAATTAAAACGTAAATCTACAGGTATTCTTTCGTTTTGGACAGTTTTATACTATAGTGTAGTATTTTGCAATCCGTTCCTGGGTGAGACCTTCTGGACTGCTGATCTTCCTTCTGAATTGTTCACGTTAAATTGTACCTTTTTAAATAAACCCATCACCCTAAAAGCAGCATCCTTGACTGTTTTCTGCTTTGAGTCAAAAAAGACTTGTTGACTTCATAAATAACAGTGGAGCATTCATGTGTAACCCTCTGAATGATCTGTCGAGGGTTCGGAGGAGATGATTGAAGACGTTCTTATTAAATATGGCACTTAAAGCTACTTGTGCCATTTAGCAGCACATCTGGTGATGGTGTGCATGGATCATTCGGAAGTATAGTGCCAGAAACGGATTGGGAAATGCAGCTATAGAAAACTGATCAACTTGTCAATACTGTGAAATGGGTGGGTGGGGTCGCTGGGGGGATGGGTAAGACGCATCAATGAGTACAGAAAAGTTAATTTGTTAAAATAAATCTTTGATTAAATTATGTTGGGCCTTTTGTGTGTTTTCTTTCCCTCAAGTTCCATGAAGTGATTGATGTGAAACAGTTGGCCTTATTGGGTGTGCGTTGGAATCTCCTGGTTTTGGTTCTGTTCAGGGTGGCATTGAGGATTTGTAGCAGGTGTGCCTTTTGTAGTTCAGTCTTGTGAAGTTCTTAAACGACATTTGACCTTGGATAATTGGGTGAAACATAAATGAATCTCATCACTGCCTTTGTTCCTGATGAAGGTGGCCAAGCAGAATGTAGTCTGGTGTAGCTGAGTGATGAATGGGGCGACTAGTTTTCTTCCAAGCCGTCGGACTGTCCTTTTAGGCAGAGCTGCCAGTGGGCATAAATACGGCCTTAACCAGTCACTTAAATGTGATGGGGGGGACTGGAAATGGTGATGGAAGTTGAATTTGGATGTTTTATTGTGCACTTGTGTGTTTATTCAGCTACAGTGAGAAGCCCAGATACTGGCACAGTGAGGTGGTAATAGGTTATTTGTGTTTTATATAGTCATAAACTGTGTGTTCTGGGTAAAAGAGATGAACACTAATGTATTTCTCTGCAGGACTAAACACAACAAATGTCAAGTTTTTCCAATTCTGATGAATGATATACAGTGGAGTTCAGAATAATAGCAGTGTGTTTTATATAAAAAAAATCTTAGCTTTTATTTCTATACACGCAAATGCATTGAGAACCAAAACATGAAGAAAATTCGATCACATTTGTGTTATTCCTTTAGGACAGGGGTCTCCAAATCCAGTCCTGGAGAGCTACTGTGACTGCAAGTTTTCATTCTAACCCTTTTCTTAATTAGTGACCAGTGTTTGCCATAGATTTGACGTGAAGTGAGCCAAAAGACGACCAACTAAGTCAGGGCCTCAAACTCCAACCAACTTTACTTCATTCAGTTTCTTAATTTCAAGCCAATTCTTGTTGCTAATTAAACCCGTTTATTTAATTCCATGGCAGACATTTCCAAAACTGTTGATTTTCTTTTTTTAAGAGCGCTTTCCAAATGTTTTGTGGACCTGAGCAGATCAACATTACTGAGGCCTTCACCTTTCTTTATTTTTAGTTGTGTGATGGACGTAGGTTGTTGTTTGTGTTGGTTCATTTTGTGTCTTAATAATGTTTGGTTGGTAATTAAGGAAAAAAAATAAGGGTCTTAAGTTGTGCATCAATTAAAATTAAGACAAAGAGTTAATTAGCAGCAAAATCTGTTCACTAATTAAGAAAAGGGTTAGAATGAAAATCTGCAGCCACAGTAGCTCTCCAGGACTGGAGTTGGAGACCCCTGCTTTAGATAAAGTGAAGAAAAGGAAATATTAGGCTGTGCATTCATCTTGACAAACTCGAACATTCACTGTATAAACTGAAAAATGTTTCAAGATTTTACTTTCCTTTGAATCGCTGAACTAATATTTCGTAGTTTCTGAGAACTGCTGCCCATCTTTGCTGGCATGGAGTTGACCAACTTCCGGCACTGGATATTCCAGCCCTGGATGATTGGACTTCATTCCTCAATTCTTGTGCATTTCTCGATTTTTGCCCCAGAAACAGCATTTTTGATGTCACCGTATTGGATGAAGGTCTGGGGAGTGGGCTAGCCGCTCCATAACGTCAATCTTGTTTACTGATACATTTGGGGTCCTTGTCTTGTTGAAGCCCCCATTTCAAGGGCACTTTCTCTTCAGCATAAGGCCACGTGACCTCTTCCAAGTTTTTTGAGGTATTCAAACTAATCCATGATAAATAGGCCCGACACCACAGTATGAGAAACATCCCCATATCATGATGCTTGCTCCACACTGCTTCACTGTCTTCACAGTGTACTGTGGCTTGAATTCAGTGTTTGGGGGTCATCTGCAGCCCCCAGAACCAAAAAAAAAAATCTTGCTTTCATCTGGCCAGAGAGTTGCTCCTTCTCTCTTTAGTGTGTTCATTGGCAAATTGTCACCTCTTCAGCACGTCTTTTTTTTTCAACAATGCGACTTTGTGAGGGCTTCTTGCCGATAGTTTGTCTTCACATAGGCGTCTTCTACTTGTCACACAGGTGCTCACAGGTCACTTCAGACCTCCTTTGATCTTCCTGGAGCTGATCATTGGCTGAGTCTTTGATCCATTTGAAATGGTAGTTTTCTGTTATCTTCCATTTCTTTCAGGTTTTGGTTGCCGTTTGTGATCATTTTAGCTGAGCAGCCTATCATTTTCTGCACTTCTTTATATGTTTTCTCTTCTCCAGTCAACTTTTTAATCAAAGTACGCTGTTCTTCTGAACAATGTCTGGAACAACGCATTTTACTCAGAATACCAGAGAGAAGTGCACTGTAACCAGCATGGTCCCAGTCTCGCACCTCTGGTAGACTCAGATTTACCTCAGGAATTGCCTGTTTAATGCCATTCATCATTCTTTCAATCCTGACCAGTTTTCCGGTCTCCCTCACCATGACCTGCCACCACCATGCTCCTCTGTGAGAAGTGCTGGGTTTGTGTCACACGCTGCGTTTCCGATGATGGCCAAAAAGTTCGATTTTAGTCTCGTCTGACCAGAGAACATTCTCGTGTGTTCGGTGAGGCCACCACCTACTGTTGGGCAAACTCCAGACATGTTTTCTTACACGAGGGGGAGTCGAGCTAGAGTAAGAAAATGGGACGACCCTTCACAAAACTGATAAGGCCATTTCTCAATGGAGCCTCCACCCTTCTCAATGCACTGGCCCACCTGCCAGGATTGCAGCAGAATAAAAGGTTTTGTCTCATCCTCGCCACCACTCGTTCACCCGAGTTATTGTTGAACTCTCCATGCAGAGGGGTCCTACGGTCACTAGTGCAAATTACTGTGAAGCCTGCTATTCAAACAAGTGGCTGGGGCTGCTGTTTCAAGTGGCTGCAAGACAATGAGACGCACAACTGCTAAGAACACCAAAGCTGGTCTAAATTATTTCTGCCATTCAATTGCTAACATAATTGATACACACATGGGATTTTATTTTCATTCCACTTCAATTTGGACTGTATTGTTAAGCACTTTACACAAAATCCAAATGAAAATCGGTTTTAATTCCAAATTGTAATGTGACAAAGAAAAAAGACAAAACACCAGGAGGGGTGAATACTCTTGCAAGGCCCTGTGTTTATTGGATTGTTTACTGTATGTGTGCTTTTGTGCCAATCCTGATAAAAGGCCATTTTAAAGAAGAAATAAAAAAATAGTGTGGGTGCCAAGGTGGTTGGACTGGCATCCTGACCAGGACGGAGAGTGGTTTCTTACCTGGATGAGAGGCCTGGAGCTGGCTTGGTTGTGGGCACCTTTCCTGGCCAGGGTGATTATAAGAGAAGCACTGAGGTCATACACTGCAGTACACCAGAGGGCACCCTGCATAACACCTTGGGAATTGGAGTTGGGGGTTACATGGGTGCCAGCAGAGGGCACTTGGATTGAATAGCAGGCTTCATAGTAACTGGCACATTTTTTAAGGAGGTTCCACCTGACTTGGAAGTGCTTAAATGACATGCTGAATGCACCCGCCAGATGACCTTGTAAGCCAGGGGTTTCAATCCGGTCCTGGATGACCACCATGACTGCAGGTTTTCATTCTAACCATTTTCTTAATCAGTGGCCTGTTTTTGCTGTTAATTAACTTCTTTTGAATGAACTTTAATTGCCTTGCCCTTGAAGTCTCAGACCGCTTGTTTCTTTTTCCTTAATTGGCAACCAAACAATAATGAGATATAAAATGAGCCAAAACAACTGATGGCCATCATACAATATCTGAAAATAAAGAATGATGAAGGTCTTAGGAATGCTGACCTGCTCAGGTCCACAAAATATTTGACCAGAGCTCTTAGAAAAGAGAAAATCAACAATTTCGGAAATGTCTGCTATTGCACAATGAGAGCAGCAACAAGCCATGGAATTAAAGAGCGAGTTCAATTGACGACAAGAATCGCCGCCTGATTAAGCAACTGGTTGGAGTGAAATTGGTTGGAGTTTGAGACCCTGACTTAGTTGGTCTTCTGTTGGCCCCCTCACTTCACATTTCATTTCTGTTTGGGTGCCATTTACGGAAAGAAATGAAGCAATTCAGAGGAACGATGAAGAAATTAAAGGGAACAAATCTTAAAAAAACATGAAAGGGAAAGAAAGGAGTTAATTAGCCGCAACAACCGGTCACCAATTAAGAAAAGGGTTTGAATGAAAACCTGCAGCCTCCAGAACCAGAGTTTGAGACCCCTGCTGTAAGCACCCTTGACCTTTCCGTCCAGTTCTTCTCCTCATGTTCAGATTTCGGACTCTGGTTCCTGGTTTTCAAATTTGGGCTTTTGGTTTTCGCTTGTTCTAGAATTTCTTCCCTCGTTTATAGTGCTAGGGTGTTCGCCATTATGAATGTAGTGAGAAGTCAAGCCAAATGACCCCTTTTATTGGCTAACTAAAAAAAGATTACAATATGCCAATAATAAAAGGTGTCACTTGTATCATTTAGACTTTGAAATCTTGTTTTTAAAAAAATTGTTTGGTTTCTTTTGGACCAGAGGTTTACAGTTCTCCTCTCCCCTAATTACTTGTAAGTGTTGCCCTAAGACCTGTTTTTTTTGTTTTGAGTTTTAGGCCCAGGACCCCTGAATCTGCACACCGTTTTCGAGGTCAGAAGGCAGACACACACGTGGCTGTGAGAGGATCTTTATTTGCTGTTCATATCTGAGCCGCAGTGCATTATTAAAATACATCGATTTCTCATGGCTTCCATGGATGGAGAGCTCAGCGATTTACATAGCACCTTGAAATCCTATATACATGAAGTGGGCAGGAAGACCGAGGCTGTCCTCTCACTGGAAGCCCAAACTTTGACTCCACTGGGCCTCGTCGATCCCGGTGGAGAGATACAGTAAAGTGTTCCTCCAGGCGGCGACCAGCTTTGTTTGGGGGCTGGCGGGGGGGTGGGGGCTCTGATCACCGAGGAGGTTTCAGATGTGCTTTCAGAAGGTGATGATGATGTTCGATGGGGACTGGAATGCCAGGTTCTGCCAAGCATCCAAAGCGACGTGTTGTCTCCGGATCCGAGGCTGGTGCTGGACGCCATCCAGTCGCTGCTGGCCAAAAGCCCCCCCACCCCGCCCTCAGCCCTTTACAAAGTTCATCAGCTGAGACCCTGCAGGCGAGGGCCAAACAGTAGGCCCAAACAGCACCGTGCCAGGGCCAAGAACTTGGCGGCCATCCGTCCAGCAGGCCGACTTAGCCCTGGCTGCCACACGAGGACAGGCTGTCGTAGAGGGAGTCGCTCAGAGACTCGGGGGTTTCCAGAGCAGACGGCCGATTGGGAGAGATCATGTCATCGGAGCGCTCACGGGACATGTCTAACACGGCGTCCTTGGTCACCTCCGCTGTGCTGGGCGTCCGACTCTTCAAACGGCGGCCAAAGCCCAGGGACGAGGGTAAAGGCAGACTGGATGCGTCAGGGTCTCGTCCCGACTGCGGCAGGCATTGCTTTGTGCTTTGCTGTAATGAGAAAGAAGGACAGAGAAAGAGAAAAGTCAGGCACGGGAAGTACAAGGCCCTGCGCTCCCAATTTGGAAAGAAACAAAAGGGGTGAAAGCCATCGTATCACACGGGGCGAGCGCCCTTGGATGAAGGCGTCCGTCAAATAAACTGCTCAGAAAAAATGAAAGGACCGCTTTGGAAACCCATCTGATCTCAATGCTGGGTATGTCTACTGCTATGGACTGATATGGTGATGTGTGAGGAATGAAAGGATGGAAATGAAAATGATGAACCTACAGAGGGACACCCCAAAAATCAAAGGGGGGAAAAAATGATCAGGCAGGTAGGCAGGCAAGTCCATTTGTCCAAGTTCCCCCATCACTTACCCCTGAACATAGACCCCAAAACCACACAGAAAGGCCATATACTGCCTGGCTGAGATGGAGCTGGTCTGTATAACCGAAATGCTGCCCTGTATGACTGAGCCATTCTGTTCAATGTCACCCCATTGGTCCAATCATGCCAGAACAGGATTGGATGAACCAAGGGACTTGCCTGCACCCATTGGTCCAGGATTTGTGATTGAAATGGAATGAGGGTCACTCCATCTCTCTCTCTCTCTCTCTCTCTCTCTCTCTCTCTCTCTCTAGTTCTCCATGATGAAGACGACTCAATCTTGGCAGCAGTAATTGGCACAGGCCTGCAGATGTGAATGCCAAGTATGCTTGTAGGCTATGAAATTGTCTTCACGTCCAGGTACTGCCAGCCAGCCTGTTTCTGGCTGAGGGGAGGACCAATTGGCCCTGCAGTGTTCTTTCTACCCTTGGCTGTGTGTGCACGTGGCCTACCTGAACCCGGTCACTCAGATTTCAAGCCATCTTGGACAGGTAGTACAGCTAGTGCACTCTGTGTAACTGTGTGCCTGTTTGGTTGCTATGTCTCAGTTGCTCCACCAGATGGCATTGTGGTAGCAGAGACCAAGCTGGATGGAAACATAAGACTGAAAGCCGCCTCTGGATGCAAGATGCACTGCTACTTGGGAGTCACACTCATTTCATTTTGCTTCTAATAATCGCTGGGACACACCGCCATCTGCCCTCGACTCAATAAGATTAAGGAATTAAAGGCAAAAACGGAATATCAGTTGGAAAAAAATTCCATAATGTGACTTTGCTTCAACTGGCAATTGATCCGTCAGCAGAGATGTGCTGTGTTTGCTTTTGAATTGCTCAGGGTGCCACCTTGCCTTCCCAGAGAGGGCAAAGCTCAGGAGCGACACAATCTATATAAATGCCAAATTAATGTATAGCTCCTTCTCTTGCCTGTACTTTCACTCCAACAGTAAGACGGCTGTCGTAATACTTGGGGCATAGATGAGGGACCATGGCAGTATGCCAAGGGCTTCTATTTTGTTTTAAAAACTGAATTTTATTTTTTTTTTTTTTTTTGCCCCATCTGTTGGAATTACAAATGCAATGCATTGTATTACTACACACATTACAAAACACATTCCAATAGATGGCGCACTGCAAACGCTCATGTTAAATATGCTTCTAGGCTGTGAAACTGTCTTTATGCTGGGTGCTGCCAGCCCGTTTACCCTGCAGGGTTCTCTGTACCCATTCCTGTGTGTGCACATGGCCTACATGAACCTGATTACTTAGGTTTCAATCTGTCTTAGATGGGTAGCACAGCTAGTCCAGCTTAATAAAAGGATAAGTGCCTGTGTGTCTGTCTGGTTTCTATGTCTCTGCCATTCCAACAGATGGTACATCACAAATATTTGCAGTAATGCATTTTATTACTACAAATGTGGGTGATATGATTTACTAATGTTTGTGATGTTCAGTCTGTTGGAATGAGAAACATAAAGCATAAAATACATTGCATTTGTGATTCCAACAGATGGTTCATTGCAAACATTTTGTGGCGGACATCCGGGACCCATGCCCAGCCGGGACAACTATAAGGACCAGGAGAGTGTTTGCTTGTGAATTGCTCAGGGTGCCACCTCACCTTTCTAGAGAGGGCAAAGCTCGGAAGTGACACAATCTGAAAAGGGCAGCTGCGTACCCGTGACAGAGCCAGTTTCATTTGGTGATGTGCCACCTTGGCTGAGGGCCTCACAGAGTGTCACCTTACTTCCCACTGGCATTTCTGAGACGTGTACTTGGGACGCTGTGGGTGCTGCCGCTGCCACTCGGGCTGCTTAACCATGACTGAGCCCACCGGTTACGTTCAGTGTCACAAACGCCCAAAATGGAGTGTGTCGTACTCTTCCTCACCGTTAAGACTAGTCTGCTTCTTCCTAAACTAGCGGAACATTATTTGAAATTTTGGCTCTTTCTGTTTAATTGCCGTAACCCCTGTTGTGGGTCCCTCACCTCATCTTTTGGGTTTTGCATTTTGAAATTCAGGTCTTTCTAGAAGTTTTCGGTCCCAAATCACAATCCCGCCGTCCCATCCCACTTACCCTGTGGAGCGGTTGCTCATCGTGCACTATGTCCAGCTCGGACGTCACTCCCAGATACATGTCGGTCGTGGAGGCGGAGGCTTTGGAATTTGGGAAGGTCCAATTTTTGGATGGTTGAGTTTTGACATGAGCACCGTAGACATCTACAGCTAATGGAATAAAAAGAAATTTAAAGACGTGCTGCAGGGGCGGCCAACCGTCCCCCTTACTGATAAAAACAAGTGGTGATCCCGGGGAAGAAGGACCTTACCTTCTCGGACAAAGCTGGACAGGTGGTTTGTGGACAAGCCCTTGCTGTCAAGCACTGTGCTGTAGAGTTGGGGGTTCAAGTCCTCATCCTGAGCAAATGCTTCGTCCAGAGAGGACAGCTCCCTCTCCAGGGTCCTAGCCTTGCGTGGCATCTTGGTACCAGGCCCATGCTTGGCAGGGGACCCTGAAGACTCGGGTTCACAGTGTGGCTTTGATTTAGGGATTCCCTTTCCAGAAGGACTGCTGGCATAGTCGGGTAAGGGAAAAGTACCAATGCCGCTATCCAGGGTCCTGGTGGACGAGCCTGTAAGTGCAAAGACACACACATGAACACACACATATCTGTGGAACAGTTTGGGAAGAGACTGGCTTCAGTCTAAGTCACTGTGCCCGCTGTGTAGCCATGTTTTGTCCTGCCAAACCATCTAACTAACTGTGGGCACTAAAGAGGGTCCTGAATTCTGTCCCCACAACCTGTCAGAGGAACAAACATAAAGAAAATCATCAAAAACAGCCTGTCACTAGGAGAGACCCCCACTCACGGCCCCCACTCCTACCCTCAGAAAGTTCATGACGATGACAAATGCAGGAGGCCATTCACTAACCTCCCCTTAACAGAATCCTGACCCCATAAAGCCCCCACTATACACTTTACTTCACAATAGGACTATTTAACTAGACACCTAACCCTACTGTGCCAGAATAAAATTCGAGGACACTCCTTCTTCAAAATCAGGTGGCATGCAGGCTCCCTAAACCAGTGGTCCCCAATTGATGCCCCACGGACTGGCACCGGGCATTAGAATTACTTTTGTCGGCCCACGAGAATCACGCAAGTCATGTGTTGTAGCTCAATGGCTGGTCTGCAGTGCTCTCCGCTCATCGATGTGTTGTTAGAAAATGAGGAGACTCTAAGCGGGACCACCCCCTTCTCTGCAATTTAATGCTGCTAAGAGTGATCATTCCTCAACCGGGCCCCCCTGCCCTGATTGTTTTGTTAGTAAAAGTCAAAACTCCAAGTAGGACCACCCTACTGATCCAATGCAAATAAACCTGGACGCTCAGTACCCCAATAGGTAACAACCCCCCCAATCTAATGTAAATAAAAATGGATGTCCAGTACCCCCAGAGTGGACCCCCCCCCCCCCAACCCCATGCAAATGAAAATGGACACCCAATACCCCAATAGGTAACAACCCCCCAGTGTAATTTAAATAAAAATGGATGCTCAGTACCCCTAAAAGTAACAACCCCTCCCAAACTCCCCAATCTAATGCAAATAAAAATGGGTGCCCAATATTCCAATAGGTAACAACCCCCCCAATCTAATTTAAATAAAAATGGATGCCCAGTACCCCTAAAAGTAACAACCCCTCCCAAACTCCCCAATCTAATTTAAATAAAAATGGATGCCCAGTACCCCTAAAGGTAACAACCCCCCCCGCCCCCCAATGTGGTAAATGTTTATGCTCAAAATGTTGGTTTGTTACAATGTTGTGCTCCTATGCTAATACATCTGGACACTCGATCCTCCAAGAGGGAAAAAAAAGCTCTCTGATCCTATGTTAGTAAATCTGGATGCTTGATACCCCAAGAAGGCCCACCCCGGATCTAACGCAAATAAATCTGGCACACAAAACCCCATGAGGGGCCATCCCCCAAAATGCAATCTAAATAAAATCTGGACACTCGATCCATAACCACTCTCTGATCCTATGTTGGTAAATAGGGATGCTTGATACCCCAAGAGGGACCCCCCCTCCCCAAACCCCCACCCACAATCTCATGCAAATAAATCAGGAAGATCAATACTCCAATACTGACCGCACCCTGCTCTCCAGTTTAATGCTCCTACGTCCCAGTAAGAAACCACTGAGCATATACTATTCACTGGTGTGGAAATCATAACCGGAATTCTTTTTCTCTTTTCTCTTCTGTTTGAGTCCGAATGACTCAACAGTCTTGAGCATCTTTAATCCTAGCAGCTCTTCTCTCTCTCTCTCTCTCTCTCTCTCTCTCTCTCTCTCCCCAGTTTCCCAATCCCTCAGTAGCCCCGCTGGCTTTCCCAGTTTACTGCCAGCAGTTCTTCACATGCGCCAGCTTCAGAAACATGCAAGCTTGGCGCATTTGTTATCCTGCTGTAACTCTGTACCCCACCAACTGTGACCGTCACCCCATCATACCTGTAAAGTGCTGCGAGTGGACTGTCTCCCCAAGGCTTTCCTCCGACGTGACGTCATCTTTGCCTCCCATGCCAGCACTCTGGAAGCAAAGAAGATGAAGCCGAGAGAAGAAGAGCTTATTACTATTCACGGGTTACACTCCTGGTCGCATGTGAAACAAAGAGGGGTGGGGAGGGGGTCCATGCCTAACCTTCTCAATGACGTCTCCTCTGGCCTTCAAGTGACTGATCACTCCGTTCCGTTGGGAGCTGAAAAGCGGTCGCGACTTCTTGGAATCGAAGGACAGACGCCGGCATCGCTGCTCCTTGTCACAGGGTGCATCTCGGTCATCGACCCTGCCAATCCAAGATGTTTTGCGCAGACCATGAGCCCCTAAGTATGTGGTCCGACCCAACCTCGACCCCCACACCATGAATCCCCGATCTCTTACCTGTTTAGGAGCTGCTGCATGAAAGTGTCTGAGGCTGCTTCTCGGTAGACAGTGGGCATCTCCACGGGCACATTGCATGGACGTCCCCGGCCGGTCTTTTCCAGGGCCATCCCGTTCATAAAGGCTCGTTCCTCCTCAAGGGCCTTCCTCAGGTCTTCAGCTTTCTCCATCAGCTTGGAGATGTTGAGGCCTTCGGCCTCCAGCTTCTTCTTGGCCACCGCCACTTTGGGGTCTTTACTGGAGGAAGAGGACGAGGACGACACGTTGAGCTTCCATTCCTTTTTGTCCTCCTTGGGCTTTGGCATGTCCGGCTTGCGGTTCAGAGCTGGAAGTTTGCTTTTCTTGAGGCCAAACCAGCTGGCGATGCCATTGGAAGCCTTCTGCTTGACCTCAGATACCTGACCCTTGTCCAGCTCCTGCAGTTTCAGCATGTTCTCCTCAATGCCTTTCATCACCTTTTCTTCGATGGCGGACTGCGTGCTGCTGCTCTGGTCACCATGAGACTCCACCTGAGCTGCTTTGGCCGGCGATGAGAGGCCGTCAAGATTCTTCTTCCGTTCGCCGTGTGCCGGACTCTTCCCTTTGTCCTCCAAGGAGGCACAGGCCCTGGGACTTCTCTTCTGGGAAGCACAAGACCTCTGCTCCTCCTGAACCTGGCGCCCCGCCTTGGTTGGGGTTTTCAATGGAGACTTGGATGGTACCTTGGTGGGACTTCCCTGCGGACTGGTGGCAGTGGCTCTGCTGCCATGTGAGAGGACAGGAGCACTGGTGCACTTGACGTAGTTCCTCAGCGCCTGAGAGGAGTCTGCCACGGAGGTAGAGGACGGACCGCCCGCCTTGTGCTTGGTCACTTCGGTCTTTGCTGTGCATGCTTTTGAACAGTACACGTCATTGCTGACTTTGGGCGCAGTGGGGGCACCCGGCAGGGAACGCCCTCCAAACTCGGGGACCTGAGGCTTGGGAGCGGCTTTGGGGTATGGCTTGCTGTCCATGGAGTCTGTATATTTCACGTGGCGGGGGTCCGACCCCACCGAGCTCCTGTCCCCCATCCGCTCGGCGGTTTTGCTCCTCTCCCGACTGACCGGGCAGGACTGGGCATCCAACTCCAGATGCTGTCTCAAGTCTTCTGTGCTTTTCAACTTCCCCAAAGCTGCCAAGCGCTCTTTGAAAGGGAGGTGGCCCGTGTCACCCATAGCTTTGCTAGACCGTTTGTGCAAGGAGGAAGAGACCTCCAAGACGGAGGTGGCCAACCCACCACTCTGTGCTTTGTCTTCCAGCCCGACGTCCTCGCTGGATACCTGATACAAGCAGTCACCCTGAGGCCCGTGCATTTTGTACCACGCCAAGTTCTCGGCATACGTGCTTCGGTCATCCGCGGTGGCAGCGGTCTCATCAATGAGAGTAGGACTCGGCTCACCCACCGGTGAACTGTCCCGTTTGCCGTCCGAGGAGCTTGGTGGACCCGGGGAAGATGTCAAACTTTCGGAGCTCCCGAAGGCGGAGAAGGTGGCCTGCTGCAGCCTGTCGAGGAAACGTGCTGAAGTGTCGGTGGGGCCAAAGCTAGAGATGTCAGACACATTCTCGTAGTGAGGAATTTTTTGGCAACTTCTAAAAGGCTGGATTTCGGACCCCAGCCTGGAGAGTTGGCCGGAGCCAATGCGGCCAGTAGGCTTGGGGGCAGAATGGCTGCTGTAGACAAGCTCCCCGTTTGGGGCTGGCGGCACATCCGGCTTCGGTGGGGAGGTCGGGGCAGAATGGGTGGCGGGGTAGGAGTCGGTCTTGGAGCAGGCGGCCACAGGCCTGTCACGTTCCACGGGAACGGTTTTGCGGCTCAGGACGGGCGAGTGGTAGACTTCGTAATTGTTGTTCCTGCAGGGAATCTTGGAACTCCGAGTCAGCTGTGGACTGAGACGCAGAGGGTTTGCCGCCTGCGCCCGCTCCCCTAGGGAGGAGATCTTAAGGAACTTGAGCAGCTTGGAAGGAGAGGAGATGGGAGAGGACTTTGTGTCCACCAGTCCGCATGGAGACGTGGGACTGGGGATCAGTTTGGCTTTTCCCTGAGAAGCCTGCTGCAGGAAAGATCGGTTGCTCTTCTCGGTGGAACCTGCTGACAGAAAGGAATCAGCCTTCTTCGCAAAGCACGCGTCCCCAGTGAAGAAGAGACCATTGCACACTTGCTCTGCGGAGGAGCTGTCCAGTTTGCCCCCCGAGGAGGAAGCATACAAGCTGCTCTTGGTGGCTTCTGGAAGGCTACATTCCACCTGAAGGTAATTCTCAGCACTAAAACCGGGATAAGTAACCGCCTTGACGTGCTTTAGGCCGTCTGCTATGACCAACTCATTTAAGGCTGGGCCCGCCTGGGTATGGCAGTGTGGGCCCAGAAGCTTCCCTTCCAGGGAGAAGTTCAGGATGCCATCACAGGCCTTGCTCTCCTCGCCCAGACACGACTCCACCGACCCTCCGCCCAGCGAGCACTTGGGCTCCGTCTCTCGGATCAGACTGTAAAGGTACGACTTGGTGCTCACAATCTGCTTCAGCTCGGCGGGCGTCTCTTCAGTGACGTCGGCGGAGCTGCTCGGCAAGTCGCCCATTGTGGGGCCGCTTGGATCCAAGCCCACCTTCTCGCCTTTGGTTGGACTCGAGGACGATGAGCTCTCGCTGGTCTCCTGCTTCCACTTGAAGAGGCCGTCAAAGCCCTTGTGCGAAAACTTCAGGCAGGACTGGCAGCTGGCATACTCGGTGCCGGGGTCCTCCCCGTTAACGTGCTCTGGACCATCAAGGTCCAGGCTCGACTGGCTGAAGTCTCTGTAAGGACAGAAGCCAGACGACGGGTGAAATTTGAGTGGGTCGTTCTCTTCCAACTTCCTCAGGACCTCCAGGATGTGGGCTTTCTTTTTGAAGAAAGGAGAGAGCGCTTCCATGGATGAGGTGGGAGCTTTGGGACCATGGCTGCCGCTTCTCGTTTTCTCTCCGCCACACTGAAACCAGAAAGGAATAGGAAAGGACAGGCAGAGTCAGATCTAACAGAACAGAACAAGCCTCAGGATGACTGCAGATAAGCAAGGAGAGAAGCGCTGTAGCTGTGTTTGGGGCATCACCCCAGTCCATGCTTTGGTCTTTTGGTTCATCCCACCTATATTTGAATCTCCACCCCCAAAGCTTTCCTTTGGTCTCCTGTTTGACATTAAACCTTCCCATCTGTTTTTAGGCTCCACCCATCCCTATCTTTAAAGCAGTGTTTTGCCTGGGCTCCTCCCATCTGCATTTCACACTCCACCCTTAACTTTCCCTTTCACTACTGTTTGCTCCTGCCCCCTCCCTTCTGTGTTACATTGTGCTTTACTTCATTTACCATTTGCTCAAGACCCCCTCCCTCTGTGTTTCAGGCTCCACCTATCCTTTCTTTTAAAACACAGTGTTTGCCCTGAGCCCCTCCCATCTGCATGTCACACTCCACCCTTTAAGTTTCCCTTTCACTACTGTTTGCTCCTGACCCCTCACTTCTGTGTTATATTGTGCTTCACTCCATTTGCTGATTGCTCCAGAACCCTCCCATCTGTGTTTTAGGCTCCACCCATCCCTATCTTTAAAATAGTGTTTTGCCTGGGCTCCTCCCATCTGCATTTCACACTCCACCCCTAACTTTCCCTTTCACTACTGTTTGCTCCTGACTCCTCCCTCTGTTCTTCAGGCTTCACCCAGCCTTTCTTTTAACACACTGTTTGTTTTGGGCCCCTTCCACTTGTGTTTGATTCTCCATTGGCCTATTGCTCAAATCAAACCACTCCCATCCGTTTTTAGGGTCCACCCCTCCCTTTCTTTAAATCACAGTGTTTGCCCTGAGCCCCTCCCATCTACGTTTCACACTCCACCCCTTACTTTCCCTTGCACTACTGTTTGCTCCTGCCCCCTCCCCTCTGTGTTACATTGTGCTTCACTTCATTTACCATTTGCTCAAGACCCCTCCCATCTGTGTTTTAGGCTCCACCCATCCTTTCATTTAACCCAGGGTTTGTCCCAGGCCCCTCACAGCTATGTCGGAGATACCACCCCAGATCTTCCGTTTGCCTTCTGTGTGTCCTCTGACCTCTTTTCTCTACATCTTTGGCTCCACTCTTGCCTTCCTTTTTCTTATTGTTTGCTCCTGACCCTTCCCACCACTGGTCTGTATTTAAGTTCCACTGTACAGTCCTGATCCCTCCCATTGTTTTTTTGTGGTTCCACCCATCCCTTCCTTTAACCTACTGTTTGCTCTGTGCCCCTCCCATGCATGTTTGAGGCTCCACCTCCATATCTTTCTTTTTTGCCAACTGCTTTGCTGCTGACTCCTCCCATCTGTGTTTGAGTCTCCAATCCCAGGCTATCCTCTGGCCTGTTGTTCAACCCTGACCCCTCCCATCTGTTTTTTAGACTCCACCCATCACGTACATCTATGCCAACATGGCTTTTGTGGACACTTTTTACATGATAAAGAAGTCAGCATCCCTGGTTGTCCGAGATTATGGATATGAATCCATTAAAAATGGTAACATATTTTCAAGATTGTTCTTTGTCTATGAATTTCTGGTTCTTGTTTCTTAGTGTTTTTACGTTGATGTGTTGGTTATAAATATGAATTTTCCAGCTTTTGACTTTTGGCTCATTTATTTTTTGACTATTTTATTTCCTGATCCCTTAATTAAATCCACTGCCACTTTGCCTATTGCTGGCACAACAAAAAGAGTGATAGTGCTCCATATGAAAGGCGCTATATACGCTGATGTGCTAGTTTGTCTGCACTAGCCTACGGCGCCATTGACAAAGTGACGATTATTGTTGCTAACAAGTTACGCACAGATATGCAATTCTGCAATTTGAACATTAAATAATATTGAGGAGCCATACCAGATGCTCCACAGAATGAAAAGGCTATCGGCCCCTAGCACTATGGTGGGCTTCAATAAGCCACACTGTAACACCAGGGGGGAGTGCAGACTTTTGTTAAAGAAGTCATTAATTCCATCATTTGAAAAGCTTTCCCCCACAAGACAGCCCGTGCGTCTCTTATTGCTGCCCAGATCGGCTTGTTAAGCGACGCTGCGGGTCCTCAGCGGCACATCTGGGGGTCCCGCGGGAGCACACTGGACGTGAAGGTGGGCCTCTGGATAAAATCTGATGCCGACTCTGCTAGCTGGTGTAGCTGGTGCACGGCCAATGGTGGGTTAAAGTGTAGGCTTCTTTTTCTATTGTTATCCTTCTGTTTTTATGGTTTTATTATGTGGCAGCACTTTTTTTTTTTTTTTTATTCACCTGTTCACCCACCGGAGCACTCGCCACACGTTACTTTCGAGCTTTCTACCCGAAACTCGTCATCGTCAACCACGCGTGCTTACCGCTTCAAACCGACGAGCCAAATGTGCTCAACAAACCAACAACGGGCCTTTAGGGAAGTCGCGCCACGTGACTGGAGTAGGCCCAGGGTACACGGTCAGCACATGGTGCCCAGGGCAATGCCACTGACAACCGAACGAAAAGGAAATTGCTGGGTTTTTTTCCCCCCGTTTTTTTAAATCAATTTTCGTTCTCGTTTCAGTTCGTTCACATATCACTCATTTTTATTTTTATTTAGTGTTAGTTTGTTTGTCTTAATTTCGCTTCTCGTGCTCGTAAAACGAAAAACGATATTTCTAGTTCTCGTCTTCGTTATGAAAATATCACTGAGTGGCACACATGGAGTTCAAATCTTTGAGCGGTCAACGGGTCAGCACTTCCTGCATTAATGGAGGTCTTGGGAGGTCCTCTGCTTCTTCTCGACCACTCAGATCTACTGGTGACTCTGCGAGGTATCAAATCTCAGTCTTCTCATGTGGAGCTCCATTTGAAATTTGGAGCCCCTCGGTGTACTGAAGAAGCAGGTGAAGACCCTCTTGGCTGATGAATTTCTGGGCACGGTGGCGCAGTGGGTAGCGCTGCTGCCTCGCAGTAAGGAGACCCGGGTCCTCCCTGTGTGGAGTTTGCATGTCCTCCCCGTGTCTGCGTGGGTTTCCTTCGGGTGGTCCGGTTTTCTCCCACAGTCCAAAAGACATGCAGGTGAGCTGCACTGGTGATTCTAAATTGTCCCTAGTGTGTGCCTGGTGTGTGTGCGTGTGCCCTGCGGTGGGCTGGCGCCCTGCTCGGGGTTTGTTTCCTGCCTTGTGCCCTGTGCTGGCTGGGATTGGCTCCAGCAGACCCTCGTGACCCTGTAGTTAGGATATAGCGGGATGGGTACTGACTGACTGACTGACTGACTTTGCTAGGCTTTGAGACTCGCTGGCATTTTGTTCTGCGCTCTTAACTTGCGGTGATCAGTTTTGTCCCCTTCTCCTGTCACACTTGTTCCCAAACAGCGGTTCCCCCCCCAACCACCACCCCCACACTGATTTTTTATTCCATTATGGTGATCCCCTTTTGTAAGTTGCTTTGGATAAAAAGGATCTGCTAAGCAAATAGATGGAAATGGAAAATGTCTGACCGGAACAGAACACATAAAGAAAAGGAGAGGGGGCTCACCTGCATCTGTGCCTCTGTTAGGGGGTCTGTGATCTTCACCGGGCCGGGGACTGGGGGTTCCGAGGGGTGCTCTAAAAGGGGCTCCGACGTTACCTGAGGAAGAGGAATCAAAAAGTCAACTTAACAAAAAAGGGAAGGTTTTGGGGTTCAGCCCGAATCGCATGGCAGGGGGCTAAAAATCAGAATCCTCTCAAGTATGATGGACTGAAACGATAAGGGGTCCATGGTGGGATGATGTCCTAAAAATCCACCGGTGTGCTTGAAATAAAACGAGAGTGAAGCTGGCGGCAGTGAGCGATCCCACCGACGTTATTATCATACTTCTGAGACTGGGGGGGGGGTTATGTGGGGGGGTGTTCAGGGATTCCCTTGCTCTGTCCAGTTCACTTTCATGATGACACCTGAGGTGGTGGACATTTTTCACCCGGACCTCCACATATGCTTACTGGTCATGTGATGATGCGTTTAACTGACGTGAAGTACGAAGCTCTGCACTGGCGCCTTCTCCGAACATCAGACAACAAAATGTTAATCAATAACAATGATTAGCTTTAAAACAATAAAACACACACGACTGGCGTTGAAAACAATAAAATGAATACGAAACCAAATGCAAAACAAAACGCTGCCCCGTCTCTCCTCCTGCACGCCTGTCTTGGCAGTTTCAAAGACCAGCGGCGGAGCTCTAGGCGGGGTGGTCAGACATCACCCTTCACTGTCCAGAGTGGGTGTTGGTCCCCCTCTCTTCCCTTTCAGTAGCACAGATGGCACCCCTTTGTGTGCCTACTGTGGATTTTAAGGAGGGTGCACCCCTTGGTGCACGGAGCATACCCAAAATGGCACCCCCCATGGGTAACAGTGCCCACTCAGTATCATCAGAGTTTGATGACTGGGCTTGTTCATCCTACTCAGGTTTGCTTTCATTAACTGAATCCACACATCATCATCCTAATTTGACTGGGGGTGGTGGGGGGCTGTATCCCCCCCCCCTCAGTGTCCTGTTAACTTTCATAAATGGTGCCCAGCAGAGGGCACGCCCCTTGATGTAAAGAGCATTCCCAAAATGGCACCCTGTGGGTAACTGTGCCCACTTAGTATTGTCAGAATTTGAGGACTTGCCATTGGTCCCCCACAGAGATCAATCGAGGGCCTGGGGGTCTGCTGTGTGTGCCCCTTTAGTAGCACAAACGTTTGATGACTGGAGTTGTTGGTCCCCCCTCAGGTTTACTTTCATTAACGGTACCCACTTACCATCATCAGAGTTTTGGCAGGGGGGCTGAATCCCCCTCAGTGTCTGTAGTGTGTGCCCCCTTTGTGTATATACTGTGGACTTTTACTTTGATAACTGGTGCCAAACAGGTAATGGTGCCCACTCAGAATAATCAGAGCTTGATGACCTGGGCATTACACCCTCCTAGGTAGACTTTCATTAATGGTGCCCACTCATTATCCTAACCCTTGATGGTGGAGGTAGGTGGGGTTGGGGTTGGGGGGGGCGGGCGCTGCATCTCCCTCAATGTCCGGAGGCATACGCTTTCACATACAAAGCCGGCAGCCCCTCTGTGTGCATACCCCTGACATTATTACCATACTTCACCATTTTCGGGGGGGGGGGGGGGGGTTCCCCCTCAGTGTCCAGTTAACTTCCATAAATGGAGCCCAGCAGGTAACTGTGACCACTTAGTACCATCAGAGTTTGATGGCTTGGTATTGGTCCACCCTTGGGTTTACTTTCATTAATGGCCCCCCCTCATCATTATCCGAGTCTGGTAGGGGGGGGGGGGGGGGGGGGGGATTGTGTCCGCACTGTGTGTCCCTTTAGTGGCACAAATGTTTGACGACAGGAGTTGTTGGGTCCCCCTCAGACGCCCACTTCTCACCAGAGTTTGACTGGGGGTGGGGGCTGTATTCCCCTTGGGGGGGCCGTAGTGTGTGCCCCTTCAGTAACACAAATGGCGCCCCTTTGTGTATATAATGCAGACTTGGCATACAGGGCATGCGCACTTTTACTTTGATAAACAGCGGCCAACAGGTAAGAAGAGTGCCCACTCAGAATCATCAGAGCTTCACGACTCCCTCAGGATTACTTCCATTAACGGGGCCCACTCATAATCATCATAGTTTGGCGGCCTTCAGAAACGCAATCGGCAGTTCCTTTGTGTTTATCCCGTCGACATTATTAGACTTGGGTGGATGAGGGGTTTGCTCTCAGTGTCCAGTTAACTTTCCTAAATGGTGCCCCTCAAATGACGGCACCCTAGGCAGCCACCTACATCGCCTAATGGATTGACCGGCTCTGTAAATGATGACATCCCCCTCTTAAGAGACATTTAATAGACTTTCTAACCGACTCCAGAAATTAGCACAAATTTATAGAATGACATAACGGGTAGGGCGGCACGGTGGCGCAGTGGGTAGCGCTGCTGCCTCGCTGTAAGGAGACCTGTGGTTTGCTTCCCAGGTCCTCCCTGCATGAAGTTTGCATGTTCTCCCCGCATCTGCGTGGGTTTCCTCCCACAGTCCAAAGACATGCAGGTTAGGTCCTAAATTGTCCCTAGTGTGTGCTTGGTGTGTGTGTGTGTGTGCCCTGCGGTGGGCTGGCACAAAGCCCGGGGATGTGTTCCTGCCTTGCGCCCTGTGTTGGCTGGGATTGGCTCCAGCAGACCCTGTGACCCTGTGTTCGGATATAGCAGGTTGGACACTGACTGACTGAAATAACGAGTATTTATATTATAGCGTCTCTCGGTCAGAACCTGAAGAGTGGGACACTCCAGGTCATTACAATACAATGTGATATCACAAATATTGGGAGAAGAAGGTTAAAACATAAATAATAATCCAACAACAATCATCATCATCATCATCATGCTGGCATAGTATGGAAGACACAGACGTAGCAAAGTAAACTGAAATGTTCAGCACGCCATCAGGACTGCAATGTTAAACGCTGAACAGCCTGAAGTCTAAGCAGATGGGCCGACGTTCACAGCTGCTGGTCGCTAAATGTCGCCCTCTGCTGGTCACCACCATCAATGACCTCATAACCCCATCCAGCACCACTTCACTGTTTCTCTATTTTTTTTTTTAAGGTAACATATAAATGAGGCACTGGATTGTGTGTTCAGTTCTTAGGGCTCACATTTAACTTTCTTTTTTTATTATTTTGTAATGTCTAAATATAAAGTTTCATGACAATGGCGGGCATCACGGTGGTGCAGTGGTAGCGCTGCTGCCTCGCAGTTAGGAGACCTGTGTTCGTTTCCCGGGTCCTCCCTGTGTGGAGTTTGCATGTTCTCCCCGTGTCTGCGTGGGTTTCCTCCCACAGTCCAAAGACATGCAGGTTAGGCGATCCTAAATTGTCCCTTGTGTGTGTGTGCCCTGCGGTGGGCTGGCACCCTGCCCGGAGATTTGTTCCTGCCTTGCGCCCTGTGCTGGCTGGGATTGGCTCCAGCAGACCCCCGTGACCCTGTGGGCTGGACAATGACTGACTGACTGACAATGGCGCCCTTACCACAGTGTGGCATGGGGCGATCGATCACCTTGTAAGCACTGGCCACAAGTAACAGTGCCAGGGGCAGGAGATGATATCTGGAGTAGCATAACCCAACTAATGACCCCCCCACCCCAGACAAGGGGGCACACATAGCACTTCAAAAAAAAAAAAACAGAAGGTGTGAAGGGGTGGAGCCACCCACACCTTACATTTGGGGGAGGAGCTAAAGGGCCTCATAAGGATGACTAACAGTGGGGGGCACAGAGACGGTGGAGGTCTGGGTGGGGGGTCGGCGTCGGTGTCCTGGGTGGGTCGCAGGTCTCACCTGCCCCAGAAGTCTCATGGAGGACACACAGATGACTGGCCAGTTTCATTGGCGTCCGTTAATTCTCTCTGTTAGCAGGGCTGTGCAGCAGAAAAGCCTCCAGCATTATCTTCTTCTTCTTTTTTTATACTAAACGAAGATTTCACCCAAAGATTATATTTTTTACGTGTTCCATACGCCATGTAGTTTGTAGTAATGGGAGAGAAAATCATTTTAATCTCAAAACTCAAAACTAAAAAAAGGGCGTCCCATGTGACTTGTGTGCTCCTGTTTTTGAGGAATGCCGGTTTTTCCGGAAGATTCACACAATAGCAGACGTGTGGATCACATGACACGACTAACGTGAAGTTTTTTTTTTTTCTTTTATCCATATTTCTTAATTCCCGTTATTTGGACGTTTTTCACATCATTTGTCGTTGTGCGGCTCGGGTCACCGTTTTATAACGTGAACTCCCTTCTGGATCGGAAACACCAGATTTTTCTCGGTCATCACTACTGACTATGTGGGGTACGTCCATCCATCCATTATCCAACCCGCTATATCCTAACTACAGGGTCACGGGGCTCTGCTGGAGCCAATCCCAGCCAACACAGGGCACAAGGCAGGAACAAATCCCCGGGCAGGGCGCCAGCCCACTGCAGGGCACACACACACACACGCCAATCCACCTAACCCGCATGTCTTGGGACTGTGGGAAGAAACCCACGCAGACACGGGGAGAACATGCAAACTCCACGCAGGGAGGACCCGGGAAGCGAACCCTTAAGGGTCTCCTTACTGCAAGACAGTAGCGCTAACCACTGCGCCACCATGCCACCCCCATGGGGTACATAACATATGAAAAATATTTTTGGGTGGGCTATTCCTTTAATAAGTCTGGCAGGGTATGACTTCCAGATGGCCGTCAGTGTCACGATTTCACTTCCGTCTAACGTGCACCTTCACACCCACCCGCGAGACCCCTGGACGCCCACGTCGGCCTCACCTGCACCTGCGACCCGGCGGTGACCTGCAGCTTCTGCTGGAAGAGCTCGCTCAGGGTGCGGTTCTGGCGCTCGAGGTCAAAGACGCGCATCTTCAGCTTGATGCACTCCTCCCGCAGGTCCTGCAAGCAAGTGGACAGCAGGGGTCAGTCATCCTCCTCCTCCTCCTCACCACTAGACGGAGCCCGAGGAGCTCGTGGCCGTATGACAAACGGCCAAGTGATTGAAGGAAGGTGCAGTTGACGTGGGCACAGCCCCTGCCACCAAACCCTCCTGCATGATTTAAATGCCTTCCTCTGCCCTCCACAGCTTGGTACGACTTACTTACCTTCTGATTCAGCAACGCCTGCACCACGTGGTTAGCCACCTGTAGGGAAGGTAAAGAAGAAAACAAAACTCAACATCCACGAATGATCTCGAGTAGGCCATCACAGAGCAGCCCCTCTCTCCGGTCCTGCCCACCCAAAACACTGCGACTCGCCATCTCTGGCTTGATCCTCATCAGTCGGGACTCGAGAAGGGCCACCCCACCGAGACGCCGCTACCCGCTGTGGCTGACAGGCTAGGACTGACTGGCGCTGCCAACATGTCTTCTGTGCTCACCCTGCTAGATCTCTCCTCTGCCCTTTGATGCAGTCGACCACCAGTGCCACCTTCTCTGGGAACTGCCCTCAGCTGGCAGATCCTACCATGATTGGGGGATCAATGACGGGTCCTCCCCTCTTCTCCACACACATGGCCCCATCATCTGGTCCCATGTGTTCTCATGTCAGTCGTACCCGTCATTCCCTCTGGAGGACCACGCGGGATCAGCTTGAACCTCAGCATGTCTCACAGATACCTGGATGATGGAGCACCATCTCCAGCTCAACCTGGCAAAGATGGACCTTCTTGTTATCTCAGCTGTGTTCAGCACCCACCGGCTCTGTTCCGTCACTAAGACCCACCAACCATGTCGTGGTGATCGATGGCCACTTCACTGGCCGTGTTGCTTTGGTCTCCCGGTCCTGCAGATTCACACTTTACAACATCCACCAGATCAGAGCGCATCTGACAAAGGACGCAGGCCTTGGACTTGAAACGTACCGGACCACTGGCAGGAGGACCACCTCCGAGGTGGGCACGTGTCACTCCTCTCCTCAGATCACTCCCTAGCAGCACATGTTAAGTGCCTACAGAGAGTAGTCAGTGGGTCACCACCTACAGATATGGGGGGCACTCGTGGGGTCCTCTGCTCCTTCATCAACGGCTCAGAGCTGCTGATGAACGGCATCGGGCGCGGGCACCTCTGAGTGACATCAAATCTCAGTGCAGACTCTTCTCTTGTGGGAGGAACGAGCTGCCCACCTGCATCTGGAGCTCAATGTGCAATGTGTGTAAGACGTGTTTGAAGACCCTCTGGTGACTTTCTGATCTAGGATTTGTAACATGCTCATTGTTTCGTCAATTTGGCAGAAGTGGACTGCTGGTGCCCCTTATATAGTCCCCAAACAGTCCCCCCCCCCCCCCCAGCCCAATCCCGGACTGATGTTACTGGATTATGTGGACCTGCTGTGTAAGTCACTTTGGATAAAAGCATCTGCTATGTAAGCAAATGTAATGACCAGTGCAAGCCCAGGATGTATATAAGATAGTAAGACAGACAGGTGACAGACAAGTGACAGGCAAGTGACAGATAGGTGACAGACAAATGACAGATAGGTGACAGACAAGTGATAGACAGGTGATAGACAAGTGATAGACAAGTGACAGACAGGTGACAGACAGGTGATAGACAGGTGACAGACAAGTGACAGACAGGTGATAGACAGGTGATAGACAAGTGACAGACAGGTGATAAAAGACAAGTGACAGACAAGTGACAGACAAGTGACAGGCAAGTGACAGATAGGTGACAGACAGGTGACAGACAAGTGATAGACAGGTGATAGACAAGTGACAGACAGGTGACAGACAGGTGACAGACAAGTGATAGACAAGTGATAGACAGGTGACAGACAAGTGACAGACAGGTGATAGACAGGTGATAGACAAGTGACAGACAAGTGATAGACAGGTGACAGACAAGTGACAGATAGGTGACAGACAGGTGACAGACAGGTGACAGACAAGTGATAGACAGGTGATAGACAGGTGACAGACAAGTGACAGATAGGTGACAGACAAGTGATAGACAAGTGACAGACAAGTGACAGACAGGTGACAGACAAGTGATAGACAGGTGACAGACAAATGACAGACAGGTGACAGACAGCTTCATGCCAAGAGATGGAGCTTGATATTGAAGGATGTAATCATTAAACATGTCCTTTTCAAGAGAGATTGTGCTAAGGTGTCCTCAGAAATTGAATAGATGTTTCGGCAATTCACAACACCGCCAAGTCGAACGTTGTATTCTCACCGTGACGATATCTCACCCTGCCACCCGGTGGAATCCTTCAGATTTACGTAAAGTACAAACAGTACACCACTGGCACAGCAGCAGTGTCCACAGGCGCACACGCCGCGTCACGTGAAGCAGAAACCCGGCCTTGAGGTGTGCGTGGTGTCTGGTGGCTCAGCAGTTGGCAGCCATTAAGGAGCGGCTTGAGGCTCCTGAGATCCCCCTAGAGGGGAGTCGCGTTCATGACACGGGCTGGAACAGAGTCCGTTTTTTTTTGGCTGCTCATCTCCTTTCCTGAACCTCAGGGTTTTGTTTCACACACTTCATTTTAATTAATTTATGTTTTTCCTTCTTTGCTTTTTCACAATAAGAATTCTGCTAACTCTGGACTATATATATATATATATTTTTTTTTTTTTTTTGTTTTTTGTGCAAACATTTTTTTTTTTTTTTTTTTTGCTATGGTGGAATAAAAACCGACCTCTTCCTCTTCTTCACTTTGGACACCCGAGTCTCTTTTTATCCCCTCAGCCCTGGCTGGACGGTCCTGAATTCTCAGCAGGCCATCTGCTTTAGTGGACGGCTTGTGACATCGAGAAGCAAAGTGTTCTGACCGAACGATCAAATCTGCTTCTTACGTGGAGTGGAGGAGAGCCACCCGATGTTCACGATGGCGGACCCTCCACAAGTTGGTGGCTTTCTTCATATGATCACTGCGGTGGTCTGCACTTCCATCTGCTGTTCTGTTAAACCAGCGGTTCCCAAACTCGGTCCTGGGGGACCCCCCTCTGCGTGGCTGCAGGTTTTTGTTCCAACCAACTTCCCAATCGATAAGAACTGATCTCACTTAACTAGCAGGTCTTTATTAACTCTTCTCTTCTTCAGCATTCAGAAAAAAAAAACACAGCAGTTCAGTTTTTTACATTTAGAAATATTTTGATTTTTTTCACACGAGAGTCCTAAAGATGGCCGCCAGATGTCAGGCAAAGGGAGGAGGAGGCCTTAAGTCCTCTACCCAGCAGGCATTGCTGCTATTGCACTGATTTGTTTTTTTATTTTCTTTTTTACATTTTATTCAATTTACTAAAATCAAATAAAAAATATATATATATTTTGTTTTGTTTTTTTTTTTTTTTTCTAAAGCTATAAATGCTCAGCTCTCTTTTGTTGTTATTTTTCCACTTTTCCTGTGTAGTTTGCTCTCTTCGTTTAACCCTAATGGTGACAATTAACAAGCACCATAGAGAGAAGGCCAGAAGTAGTCCATAGGATGAGAAGGGGGCACAATTGTGCCAAGGAAAATCTTCATCTTCATCTTCTTCATCTTCATCTTCATCTTCATCTTCTTCATCTTCTTCATCTTCATCATCTTCATCATCTTCTTCATCTTCATCATCATCATCATCTTCATCTTCATCTTCTTCATCTTCATCTTCTTCATCATCTTCTTCATCTTCTTCATCTTCATCTTCATCTTCTTCATCTTCATCTTCTTTTGGCCGCTCCAGTTAGGGGTTGCCACAGCCGATCATCTTTCTCCATATCTTCCTGTTGTCTGCATCTTGTGGAGAAAGCAAATGACAGGGGGCCTCAAGAGGAGCTGTGGTATTGTATGAGGAAGTCGGGAGTGGCAGAGAAGTATGTAAGAGTGGCACAGGATATGTACGAGGGAAGTGTGACAGTGGTGAGGTCTGTGGTAGGAGTGACGGAGGTGGGATTACATCACGGATGGGCTCTGAGCCTTTCTTATTGGCAATGGTGATGGACAGGCTGACAGACGAGATTAGACAGGAGACCCCGTGGACTGTGATGTTTGCTGATGACATTGTGATCTGTAGTGATAGTAGGGAGCAGGTTGAGGAGACCCTGGAGAGGTGGAGATATTTGAGGAGAGGAATGAAGGTCAGTAGGACCACCAAGACAGAATACATGTGTGAGAATGAGAGGGAGGTCAATGGAGTGGTGAGGATGAGGGAGTAGAGTTGGTGAAGGTGGAGGAGTTTAAATACTTGGGATCAACAGTACAGAGTAATGGGGATTGTGGGAGAGAAGTAAAGAAGAGAGTGCAGGCAGGGTGGAGTGGGTGGAGAAGAGTGTCAGGAGTGATCTGTGACAGACGGGTATCAGCAAGAGTGACAGGGAAGGTCTACAGGACGGTAGTGAGACCAGCTATGTTATATGGGCTGGAGACGATGGCACAGGAGACAGAGCTGGAGGTGGCAGAGTTAAAGATGCCAAGATTGGCATTGGGTGTGACGAGGATGGACAGGATTAGAAATGAGGACATTAGAGGGTCAGCTCAGGTGGGACGATTGGGAGACAAAGTCAGAGAGGCGAGATGGCGTTGGTTTGGACCTGAGCAGAGGAGAGATGAGGGGTATACTGAGTGAAGGGTGCTAAGGATAGAGCTGGCAGGGAAGAGGAGAAGAGGAAGGCCTAAGCGAAGGTTTATGGATGTGGTGAGAGAAGACATGCAGGTGATGGGGGTGACAGAACAAGATGACGAAGACAGGAAGATATGGAAAAAGATGACCTGCTGTGGCGACCCCTAACGGGAGCAGCCGAAAGAAGAAGAAGAAGTGACAATGAACAACCAGCACAGCAGCAACGACTTCAGTGTCGGACCCCCAAATTAGTAAATAATCAATTAAATAAGCAGAACACCTGGACAAGCAGAATGAAAATGAAGTTGAAGATGCTGTTAATGACATCTCCCAAACTCAGTGTGTAATTTCTACATTGGACTCCAAACCACAGAAACTGGGAAATAACGACTCACTTAATTAGGCTAAGAGTCCAATGGTGGGAACAAAAACCTGCAGCCGCAGGGGGGTCCCCAGGTTCAAGTTTGGGTTAATCGATTGGCACCTCATTAACGGAACGGTGACATTTCTCCACAGGGTGCTGCGGGTACAAACATGAGGCCGTTGCCCTGGCGATCATCCCATAATGAGCCGTCAAAGCCGAAGTGGCGTCGCGGGACTTGTAGTCGTCGGGTATGTCAGACTTGCTGACCGCCGGTGCTCATCTCACGTTTACTGACTGGGTGATGAATCTTCCAGCACAGTCCTGCTCGCCCACTTTGGTGACAGCCCAGCCTGGATGAAGAGCCCCCTCATGGTCCCCTGGGTGACTCCTAAACCGAGTGTTGACCACACTTTTAACAATGCAGCGAGGGCACACCCGGTAGTTTTAATGCTTCCTCATTAATCGCTTCATTAATTGGGGGTCCCCCACTTTGTCATTTCGGTGCGACAGGACCAGCAGATCGTTCAATTGACTCAGGGGTAGCGATTGGTGAGAAGGTCCCTTAGGGCCCACCCAGAATGCTCTGATGGTTTAATCCCCCCAGAGTCTGACTAAACGGTTAACAGGATGGCAAGTTTAACGGTAATCTCTGCCCCCCCCCTTTTTTTCTTTTTCCCATTCTGTCAGGGTTTGTGAAACACGAGACATCAGACTGATGAGCTTCTGTTTCTTTGTGAGGTCCAAAGCCCCCCGGGGTCCTCAGTCCTCATCACTGTATTCTGTGCCCTGGACACCCAGACGAGCATTCATTGGCTGCCAGCTGTCCCACTTGGCGACTAACGACAAAATCAAAGCTGACTGAGGGGCGAGTCGCACAAAGCTGGCCCGAGTCACTGGACATGTCACATTACACGACTGGCTTCATGGACGGGCGCCACTGAGTGCCCCCCGACTTGCTAAGATTATGCAAATGAAGGCCACAACTGGAGATCACTAGAAAAGTCACCTAATATGACAGGGCCTTTAGAGGACTCTGGTGGCTCGAGTCTCTGCATCACCCCCCCACCACCACCACCACGGACCTCGGCGGCTCACCTCGTCCAGGCATCGCTCGTACGCTTCTCGCTGACTTTCATTGGCCATAGACAGGGCAGAGTTCTCAGCCTGAAAAGGAAGAAGCAGATCCACTGTTAGTGCAAGTGTAAGTGCCAGCCCAGGGCAAAAGGCAGTGCCAAAGTGGTGGGTGGCAGCAGGTGCCCATCCTGTGAGAACAAACACATGACAGGAGAAGGTGACTTCAGGGGAATGGGAGGTACAGGGGCTCTACAAACACCCAGTGTGCAGTGTAGGTGGGCAGTGCCACTCTGGTTCAAGATGAGAGATGCCACCATTCGATTGATTGCTGCAATTGGACTGTGGCTGAAATAGGATTGGATGAGCCAAGTGAGTTGATTGCAGCCATTGGTCCAGGATTTGCAATTGGAAGTTGGTCACCCAGCCTCTCTACCTTTCACCATCTGACTGGGAAGAGAAGACCACCCCTCTCTCTCCTGCCATTACTGCATGATGAACACAAATCTGTCTTGATGGCCGTATTGAGAAGGGCATGAGGGCATGTGATAGCAAAGACCAAGCCACACAGAAGGTAAGACTGAAATGATGCACCGCCGCTTAGGCTGTAATGCCATTTTGTGTCACTCACATTTTATTTTGGTTAACTAGCTGTGTGACCCGTCTATGAAATCTAAATAAGCAACGTAGACCTCAGCGGTAATGTCTGCAGCGCACCAGGCCAGACACACGTCTCTGTTATGTGCCATTTGGTATGGGATTTGTAAAAACAGTGCTAATGTCTGAGATGTGCCATCTGCTGGAATGATGAATGCAATGCATGTGTCACTAAAATATATGACATTTGGTATGATTTTCATAAAAGCAGTGTTAATGTTTGGGATGCACCATCTGTTGGAATGACAAATGCAATGCTTTTTATTACTACTTTGGAATGACGAGTGCAATGCAAATGTCTGTGATAGATGCCATTTGGTATGATTTTCGTAAAAGCACTGTTAATGTTTGTGGTGTGACATCAGTTGGACTGACAAATGCTGTGTATTTTATAAGTGGAAAAGCTTGGGATGCACCATCTGTTGGAATGAAAAATGCAATGCATATGTCTCTAAAATATATAACCTATGGTATGATTTTCATAAAGGCAGTGTTAATGTTTGTGATGTGCCATCTGCTGGAATGACAAATGCAATGCATTTTATTACCAGACGTGTTTGTGATGCACCATTTGTTGGAATGAAAAGCAAAATGCATATGTCTGTGATATGTCATTTGGTATGATTGTTGTAAAAGCACTGGGAATGTTTGTGGTGTGACGTCAGTTGGACTGACAGATGCAGTGCATTTTATTACTATAAATGTGTGTGATGCGCCATCTGTTGGAATGACAAAGACATAGCAAGTGGACACACAGACGGACACTTAGACATTGATCCTTTTATTAAGGTAGATAATTTGGGTATCTTATCTATAATACATAATTGATTTAATGTGTAACCCGCTCCTGTTTGTTCTATTGCTTGCTGTAAGGCAGTGTAACATATGAAGGCTAAAGAGTACAAAGGGGTAAAACGGGGTCACCATGGGACCCAATATTTGGTATTTGCTACACTGTGTTAATCCCTGACCAAACATCAGCATTTTCATTCGGTTTACGTCTTTATCAGTTGTGTGCTCAAGTTTCTACTTTTTTTGTGTGTAATTTGTTTTTTAATTTTGATTAATATGGATTTATTCCGGGTGGCACGGCAGTATGTACCCCACGGGGGTGGCATGGTGGCGCAGCAAGGAGACCTGGGTTCACTTCCCGGGTCCTTCCTGTGTGGAGTTTGCATGTTCTACCCATGTCTGCGTGGGTTTCCTCCAGGTGCTCCAGGTTCCTCCAACAGTCTAAGGTGTGTGGGTGTGTGTGTGTGCGTGTGCCCTGCGGTGGCCTGGCGCCCTGCCCGGGATTTGTTCCTGCCTTGCACCCTGTGCTGACTGGGATTGGCTCCAGCAGACTCCTGTGACCCTGTAGTTAGGATATAGCGGGTTGGATAATGGATAGATGGATGGATTTATTCCCTAATGTCATGTCTTAGCCAGGGTTACAAATTCATATCTGACGTCTCTTTTGTGGGGTCTCTCTGTGCATCCAAGCTCCCTGTGTTAAGTGCCATATAATCTGTGGGCGAGGCTCCCGAGAGGCGGGGCCACCTGTCACTCACAGCCCGGAACTGCCCACCGCCCTATAAATCCAGAGGGTCTCCCACAGGTCCTGCCTGGCGCCCAGTTGCTAAATTCTTGTGTTTTTGCTACGCTTATGTGTTTTCTGGATTTTTGAACCTGTGCTTTCTTTTTGGGATAATTTTACTGCATTTTGCAACCTCTTTATGCCTTTTGTGCTGTTTGGACCTCATAATGAGACTTTTTATTTTATAAACTTTACGTTTTCTGAATAATAAAATTAATTTTATGAATATTGAGTAACAATCGAATACTTGAATAATTTTAGGAGTAAACTTTTTAAGTTATGAAGATTTGGCACCCGCTCTTATTACTAGTCAAGGTTTGACTGCGATTTCCCCCTCTAGTGGTGAGTTTTGGAACTTATTGGGACTTTTGTGCATTGGGGCTCCTGGTCCTGAAGTGGTCTTTGACTTTAATTTATCACAAACAGCAATGACGCTTGCAGGCCACACGTTTACACGACCCGTGCAGTGAATTGAAGGTTTTCAATTCTGGGGTTGTTTTGTCCCCCTGATTGAACTGTAGTGACCTTTTCATGGGCCCAGGAAAGAAGACACGGCAACCTCAAATGTAGACAACCAAGGTCTTTATGGGCTCAAAACAGGAGAGAAGAGGTGAAGAGAAATGACCTCCTGAGCGCCACGTACAGCGTCCGGCCCCTCTGTGGTCTGGCTGTGGGGGGCCGCTTTACCAAGCTGCACTAGTTTTTAAAACTGGCCAAGCTGCTCTTGGACCCGAGGACACCACTTCCTCCTCAAATGCTCGCTCATTCCCTTTTTTGCTTCTGGCAAAACCCTGGCCATGGCACCTGGCACTGCCCGTTGGCCCTTATGGCACACTTGCTCACCAGCTTTACTTTTTCAGCTCGTTCTCTTTCTCCCGTCCAGGAGGCGCCCACTTCTTCACTTATCCGCCCACCCCATTGGTCAGTGCCGCTCTGCGTGCCCCGCCCATCACTTCTGCTGATGGTCTTTATTAGCATAAACCAGAAAGCCCCGCCTCTGCACTGCGCCAATCATGTATGAGGTCGTCTTAGCACAGCCCACTCGCTCCCGTGGCCTTAGCAACAAATTAAAAAACCAACGCGGGTCGGCCATCCACAACATCGGCTAATTTCTATGAAATCTTCAAAGCGTTTTGGTGATTTTGGGGTGTTTGGTTTGTTTTTGTTTTTACTGACATATTCAAATGTGTATGTGGACGAGTGAGTGAGCCGGGCAGTCAGCTTTGCACGCCACATCTCTCCTCGCTACATCACCTCTGCGAGATCGAGAGACGGAGTCCGTTTTAAAAGATTTCATTGCTTTTGCCTTCCGCGTATCCTCAGCACTCGTCCTACGCCTCTCTTCGGTCTCCTCGTGTGTCTCGACCTGCGTTGGCCGCCGCTTTTTCTCTCTCGATTGCGTTCCTTGTCACTCTTGCCGATAGTCAGGGCTCCCATTGTCCGCTCTGAAATCATCAATGGGATTCAAAGGCGACTCTCTGCGCTCTTCCTTGGTATTCCCTGCGTGTGTCAACTTCTCCTGCCTGGCATTTCAGGAAATGATCGCGTTTGACTGAGCAACCACAGCAAAACTGACCAATCAGATCGCTCAGAGGGACCAGACGCACACACAGACAGATACACTAGTGAAACACGTGGACCTTGTCACACACGTGTGCTTTGGGGACAGTGTAAAGGATCTAGGGGTGGCAATTCCTGGCCTATCCACAGGGTGGCGCTGCATATGGACACCTCTTCTCTCCCTCCCTCTGCAGACCAGATGACTGACAACCTCCCCGACTCTGATGTCACTTCCAGTCTCCGCCCACCTGGACCCGCCTCTTCCTGCCTGGCGTGTATTTAACCAGAAGTGTCGCCATCTTGGGCAGTCTGCTTTCAGACTGGCATTTCCATTTAGCTGAAAATCTCTTTTTTATTTTCTGTTTATAATACACGGGGTCCCGGTGTCGCCCCAAACCTTTACCTGTTTTTTGTCTTTGTTTACTACGTGCAGCCCCCACAGTAAAACACCACACAACAGATAAACCGTCCGGCCGCTGTTTACAAACGCAAGAACTTACACTCGACTCTGAATTCCGGACACGTGTGTGTGGGCCGAGTCCTGGGGGGGTCTATCAGTAGATGGGCTTGTGGGGGGGGCCGTGCTGTAATTACAACTAACTTTTCTGCCCACCCATAAAGTGCCCAGAAAAAAAATCACATTTTTGTAAATTTCCAAAACAGATTGGCTTATAGGGTTTTGATTTAAGACCACAATTAAACTTATACCCCATTAATTATTAACATTAACCATGTGACCGTAGCATTTTGTAAATCCAGGCAGGTGGGCAGACAGACAGACAGGCAGGCAGACAGGTGAGCGGATGGGTGGGCAGACAGGCAGACAGACAGACAGGCAAGCGGGCAGGCAGACAGACAGGCGGGCAGGCAGACAGACAGACAGGCGGGCAGACAGATGAACAGGTGAGTGGATGGGCAGACGGGCAGACAGACAGAAAGGTAAGCGGATGGGTGGGCAGACAGACAGACAGGCGGGCAGACAGACAGACAGGCGGGCAGACAGATGAACAGGTGAGCGGATGGGCAGGCAGACAGACAGA
>JANRMT010062791.1:174597001-174607794 GCA_026402145.1 Polypterus bichir lapradei | reverse complement strand
TAGATAGATATAGATAATGTCTCTCATCTATAATAGATAGATAGATAGATGTGAAAGGCACTAGATAAATGACAGATCCAGTACTTATAAAAGGCACTAGATAAGGGGGAGTCAAGCTAAAGTTAGAAAATGGGATTTATCAGAAAATGGAACGACCCTTCACAAGACTGCTGCTGTCATTCCTCAATGGCGTCTCCACCCTTCTCAATGCACTGGTGCCACCTGCCTGGAAGTGCTAATAAAATAAAAGGTTTTGTCTCGTCCTCGCCCCCACTTGTGTGCCACTTTCTTCATGTTGTCCTTTATCCTGAATCAATGACCACCCAGATGTTTTTTTTAACGGTCCAAAAAGGTGGCAATACCTCAAACTTCAGTTTCTCCAGACCAGCCTTGTTGTGGGCAGGCGGGCATTGTCTTGTCCTTGAGTCAGCAGTCCCCAGCACTTGGATCGAAGAGCAGGCTTCACATTGGTCTCCAGCAGGTCACAGTCACTTCCACTAGTGACTGTAGGACCCCTTGGCATGTGATGTTTGACAATAACATGGGTACAAAAATGGTGGCGAGGACAAGATAAAACCTTTTATTCTGCTGCAATCCCGGCACTTCCAGGCAGGTGGTGCCAGTGCATTGACAAGGCTGATGACTCCATTTAGAAATGGCCTTATCAGTCTTGTGAAGGTTCGTCCCATTTTCTAACCTTAGCTTGACTCCCCCTCATATAATGGACAGGCATTAAATGCACTAAATAAATGAGAGATGTATGAAAGGCGCTATATAATACATAAATAGTAATGAAGGACTCTGTAAAAATGACAAATATGGAAGGCACTCTACAATAGACATGAAAGGTATTAGAAAATGACAGATTCATTAGCTATGAAAGTCACTATAAAAACAACAACGTGAAAGGCACTATATAACAGATAGAAGTGTAACTCCCAACATAACACAGGCTCAGATGTTCCCAGGATCCCTCTGGTCGTGTGTCCAGTGAGAAGTTCTGCCTTCGTGTGCTCATCGACACGTCCCACATGTCCTCTCTGCCTGACCGTGATGTTTGGGTCTCAGCCGACAGGAGCCAAGTGAGGTAAAGTGAGGTAAGGGAGTGCGGAGAGGGTGAGCTGGTCAAGTAAGACCAGAAACAGAGGAGACAAGTGAGGCAGTGGAGTGAAACCGTGGGGCGGGTCATCACCATGAGGTGAAGCAAAGAGTGAGACAGTGGAGTGTATTGGTGGACTTAGAGAGAAAGGTGAGGCCAATGGGGTGAAGCCAGAGAGCAGAGTGACACGCTGGAGTGAGACAGCTGGGGGAGCTGTGGCATCACTGTGTCCTCTCCTAAAGTGCGCTGTGTGACACCTCAGGTTCCTTAATTAATGAAGGAGGGGTGGCTCAGTGGTTAGTCGCCTCACCCACCCAGTGTCATGGGTTCAAGCGCCAGCTGTGTGAAGTCTCCATGTTTGGTGACTTGTGTGTGTCTGTGTTTGCACCCGTGTCCCCCATTCACTGTTGGCTCCCAGATTCAGGACACAGACAGCCAAACTGGAACAGACCCAGAGGTGCAGCGAAATGCCTTGCAGCTCACGTTGAGGTCGGGCGTCAGGTCTGTAAAAACTCCGGGGTGAGTGACGGACACAGAGGGAAATGAATCCTGAGAGAGGCCAACAGAAATGACTCACATGTCTGAAAGGCGCTATATTGAACTATAAAGACATACTGAGAAATGAAAGCGGATGAGCCGAAGGCCGCAGAAAGAGCCACATGCCACCCACCTCCTTGTGCTCCTCGTCCAGGACGCCTCCTGGTCCAGGGAAGTCCCGCTTATGTCCGGATGCTTCTCACCTAAAGAGGAGTGAGCAGAGAAGGCCGAGTGAGCTCAGGTGGACATGATGGATCACTCAGGTCAGGTGTGACTGAGGCAGGACCCCCTTGGTGAAACGTGCCAAGGCGAGGGTGCGCCCATCACCTCCCTGTGGGCCAAAGCGCCAGTCACAGGTTTGACATACTGACTGGCAGCAGAGCCTCCTGTTAAGGCCCACGTGGAGCCTGCATGGGGGATTCAAGGCACATCCCACCCCAGAGAGGGGAAGAATAAGGAGTGGGGGGGGGGGGGGGGGGGAAAAGACAAAGAAGAAGATGATGTTCACTCACAACATGGAGAAAAGGAGAACCAGACATGAGGAGGAAGAGGAGTTAACATAGAGGAGCAAGGAGAATGACAACTGGGGAAGAGAAGAGGAGCAGGAAAAAGAAAAAGGCCAGGATGAGGAGGAGGAGTACATGAGGAAGAGCAGCAGAGCAACTGAACATGAAAAGGAGGAAAAGAAGAAGTGATGAGCAGGAGGAAGGAAGGAAAGATGAACAAGAAGAATGAGGAACTAGAGAGAGAACATACAAAGATGAGGAGCAAAGAGCAAGAACGAAGAAGACAGGAGCAGGCAGAGGGAATCCAGTAAAGACGAGGAGGAGAAATTGATGAACAAGAAGAAAAAAAATCAAGGAAAGAGGAGTAAAGGAAGAGTGTGGAACAAAAAAGAGGAGCAAAAGGAACAAAACAACAGGCAAAGCAGAAAAGATGAAGGAGGTGAACAAGGTGAGGGAAGGAGGAGCTAAGAAGAAGAGGAGGAATGTGAAATAAGTAGGAGGACGAGACCACTGAACAGGGCAGAAAGAAAATGGGGAGAAGGAAAACCGGGAGAGTGGGCTTATGAGCAAAGAGAAGGAACTGAAGAAAAGAGGAGCAGAATAGCAAAAAAACAAGAAGAAAAGACACGTATGAGGATCAGAAAAGAAGGAAGGAAAAAGAGAAGGACAAACGAGTGAAGAAAAAGAGGAGGAGGGAGACTCCGAGCAGAAAAAGGAGGAAAACAAAACAACAAGCAAAGAGGAGGAAGACACAGAATGGAGAAGAAAACGCCAACAATGAAATGACAGGGCAGCCCTGGGGGGGGGAGGACTGACGAGTGATGAAGACCTCCGGCCCACAGACTTGAGGAAGTTCAGTCCCACCAGGTTGAGGATGAGGAGGTTGTGGTGTGCGCACAGGACAATCAGCGGGACAGCTGCTGGATTTCTGGGGTTGGAGTTCCACTGAACCCCCTCGCTCGCTCCCAACATGAGGGACAAAAGTGCCTTCAGCTAAGTGGGCACCGGTGGGACCAGGGGGTCCCTTGAATCCGAGTCAGGAGCCACGGCGGAGCCACACAGCCACCTCGACTCCATGTTACGTGCTGGTGCTGCCGAGGGTCACACCTGACCCCAGGTCAGTGGAGGTCTTGTTCAAAGCCCACCCCGCTCCAATTGTGCCCGCTTTGCTGTATTTTTCAGCCAGGCGCACATCCTCGGGGTGGAAGTTACACTCATCCCATGGACATAAATAGCAAGTGGAACTGAAGGAGGAAGTTACAAACAGGAAGCGTGTCTCGATGCCAGCGTGGGTGCCCGTAGCTCCCCTCGCTCATCGCTTTCTCCTGTTCTTTTCTTCTGACCCGTGCAAAGAGGAAGTGAAGTGAGCCTGAAGCAGGAAGTGCAGCTAATCAGGGTGCTGGCTGTCATGCGACTCCAAATGCCAAGGCAACAGCCTGGTGGGTGCCCAATATGCAATCAACAGATACAAGAAGGGGGCACCTCAGGCTTCTGAGAGCATTGGAGCCATATGGTCCTTACTGTCACGGCTATGGCGTTCAATGAAAACCCGACCTGTGTGTGGCAAAACGAGGACAAAGGAAAAGACGCAGGCATCGTACCCACCCGCACAAAGCAGATGGCACATGCTATTCCAGGAGAAGACCCCCCCGAGACAAGATGAGGTGTGTTCAAAGTAAAAGCAAAATTCAGCACATTCAGACCACCGGTGCAAAGGGAAAGAACTGGGGAATAAGGGGGAACTACGGAGACGTGAGGATTGGGGCACAAAAATAATAAAAGTCGGGGTGCCAGGCGTCCAGCTGACCGCCATAGCGAATAACAACACCAATAATGACATTCAGATGGCACTTTTTGTCATTACTCAGGGCACTTGACACACAGTGAGTGGGGAGCCACTAATGTGCAGCATCCACCTGGCGGAGGAGATGGCAGCCATTTCTGCGCCAGCTCACCCACCACACATCAGGAGGTGAAGGAGTGAGAGGTTAGTGAGAGATAATAAGGGACAGGGGATGAGTAGGGGAGGAGAATGGCCAGCCAGGTATCTTTACTGACCACAGAGAGTCAGGACCACCTCAGCGTGTTACGCCTCATCCATTTTTACAAGCAGGAGGTCCCAGTGGTAGGAATGAGATTTTGCTTTCGGACTTTTGACCTTTTTTGCTTTGTCCTCTAGTGTTGGTCACTCAGTTCTGGTTCTGACTCTTCGCTAACTGCTCATGACCACGTCTTTCGACTCACCTTGGTCACGTTTCTTACGATAATCCTCAGGCTCGATGTGCGTCCTCCAAAAACCAGCATGTGGAGCCAGGAGCCACCCACCCACCATGGAGCAAAACACTCACCAACTTTGGAGTGGGAGACCCTGAGTGACCTCCGAGATCCGCACCCCCAAGCCAAGCTCTGTGCCAGGGGCTGAGAAGCAGCCATTACTTCAAGAAGGTGCTGAGGAGATCAATAGGACAAATAGAAATGATTTGGATAGGAATAAGAAGCTGGGCAAGTCTGCAGATGATACCAAGATAGGCCGAGTGGCAGATCATCGAGAATCCAACATCACAGAGGGACTTGGACAGCATACAGGCTTAGGCAGAATTTCTGACAAATGAAATTTAAAGTCAATAAAGTATTACATGTAGGAAATAAAACTGTGAGGTCTGATTACACAAGAGGAGGTCTGAAAATCGAGAGTCCACCTTATGAGAAGGACTTAGGAGTCGCAGTGGACTATCAGACAGTCAGTGTTGAAGCCATTAAGAAGGCTAACAGAATGTCAGGTTATATAGCGCCTTGCTGTGTGGAGTTCAAGTCACAGGAGGTTCTCCTCAAGCTTTACAACACACTGGTGAGGCCTCATCTGGAGTACTGGGAGCAGTTTGGGTCTCCAGGCTACAAAAAGGACACAGCAGAGGCAAGTAACAAGGCTGATCCTGGACCACAGAGACCAACAATGGAGGGAAAACTGGAGTCACAGAACCAAATGGCGATTAAGAGGTGACATGATTAAAGTGGACTAAAGTGACCATGGAGGATATTGGTTTATATAGCGCCCTGATATGTGGAGTTCAAGTCACAGGAGGTTCTGCTCAGGCTTTATAACACACTGGTGAGGCCTCATCTGGAGTCCTGGGTGCAGTTGTGGTCTCCAGGTTTACGTCTGAATACACAATGGGAGTTCTGAACATCGAGAGTCCATCTTATGAGAAGGATTTAGGAGTCACAGAGGACTCTAAGCTATCAACTGCCAGACAGTGTGCAGAAGCCATTAAGAAGGCTCACAGAATGTCAGGTTATATAGCGCCTTGATGTGTGGAGTACAAGTCACAGGAGGATCTGCTCAAGCTTTATAACACACTGGTGAGGCCTCATCTGGAGTCCTGTGGTCAGTTTATGACTCCATAAAGACACAGCAGCACTGGAGAAAGTCCAGAGAAGAGCGATGAGGCTGATTGAGGCCTACAGGGGGTGAGTTATGAAGATTAAAAGAGCTGAGCCTTCACAGAGATGAAGAGGAGACCTGACTGAAGAGTTTAAAATGAGGAAGGGAATTAGTCCAGTGGATCAGACGGTGACTTTAAAATGAGTTCAATGGGGACACAGCTGGAAACTTGTGAAGGGTGAATGTCACACAAACATTAGGAAGTTAGAACCACAGCCACATGGAGTGAGTGACCAAGTGGTGTGGTGGGCAGCAGGACTTTAGGGACCTTCAAAACATGACTAAATGTTATTTTAGAAGAATTAAGTGGATAGGAGTGGTGGGCTTTGGTGGGCCGAGTGGTCTGTTCTCCTCCACATTGTTCTAATAGTAGGTTTGGTTATATAGCACCTTGATGTGTGGAGTACAAGTCACAGGAGGTTCTCCTCAAGCTTTATAACACACTGGTGAGGCCTCATCTGGAGTCCTGTGGTCAGTTTATGACTCCATAAAGACACAGCAGCACTGGAGAAAGTCCAGAGAAGAGCGATGAGGCTGATTGAGGGGCTACAGGGGGTGAGTTATGAAGATTAAAAGAGCTGAACCTTTACAGAGATGAAGAGGAGACCTGACTGACGTGTTTAAAATGATTAAGTGAATTAGTGCAGTGGATCAGACAGTGACTTTAAAATGAGGTCATCAAGAACACGGGGACGCAGTTGGACACATGTGAAGGATAAATTTACACTAACATTAAGAAGTTTTTCTTCACATGGAGAGCCACAGACATTTGGAGTGAGTGACCAAGTAACGTGGTGGACAGGAGGACTTTAGGGACCTTCAGAACTCGACTTGATGTTATTTTAGAAGAATGGAGTGAACGCGACTGGTGGGCTTTGGTGGGCTGAGTGGCCGGTTCTCCTCCAGAGTGTTCCAATGTTCTAATGAAGTGTAACGTGCTGACGTCGTCTTTGCAACTGATTGAGAAGCAGCCGAGAGTTGTGTGGCCTGTGGGGTGAGAGTTATTTAAAAAAATAAATAAATAAATTTTGCTCCTAAAAACTTTGTGTGGCCGCGTGAGAATTTTTAAAGCTTTTTTCCCCCCCAGTTATAAGGTTTTTTTTTTTTTTGCCTGCGCAGGAGCAAAAGCAGCTGAGTGTTTGTGGAGTATCTGGAAATTGAGAATCTTGTCATTTGTATTCAAAGCAGCGTCAGCATGGCAGGGCAGTAAGCAGCCGTAGCTGACACCGACGTCGCTCCAAGTAAATAACCAGCATTGTAGTAAATAACAGAAACAACTACTCCTTTGCATCGTTGCAAAAAAATAAATAAATATGACAGCACGCCACCGATAAAGGACCACACCACAACGATATAAGAGAGCCCGCCAACACACTCTGAGTCCTCTACATGATCCCGGAGCAACGACACAGAACTCTACACAGCATCGTCGAAGAGTGGCTATTGTCTCATCTTCTCAAACTGCTTTTCTTGCTGAGGGTCGTGGTGGCAGGTCAGCTTAGACTTCCGTGACCCCATCTGTAAATTCCAGCTCTTACCATCCCCAAGCCAGCCAAGAGATGTAATCCCCCCCAACTTGTCCTGGGTCTGCTTCAGGTTCTTCGCTCAGAGGAACCTGCCTAGCGCTGCTCTGAGGGGGACAGACACCAGAAGTGACATGTCCAAGCCACCTCACCTGGCACTCCTCGATGTGGAGGAGCAGCGACTCTACTCTGAGGCTTCACACCCTATCACTGTTAGGTTTCAGCCATGGTCTCCCTCACCCTGGCTGGGGTTCAAGGGACTGATACAATACAATACAGTTTATTTTTGTAGAGCCCAAAATCACACAGTAAGTGCCACAATGGGCTTTAACAGGCCCTGCCTCTTGACAGCCCCCCAGCCTTGACTCTCTAAGAAAACAAGGAAAAACTCCCAAAAAAAACCTTGTAGGGGAAAAATGGAAGAAACCTCGGGAAAGGCAGTTCAAAGAGAGACCCCTTTCCAGGTAGGTTGGGCGTGCAGTGGGTGTCAAAAGAAGGGGGTCAATACAAGTATACAGAACAGAACAAATCCTTAATACAGCATAATAATAAAAATTTTAGAAGTACAGAGCAGAATTTAACAGTAGATGATATCACATAATAAGATTTTGATATTTTTAGAGTGCTGGAGACCTCATCCGTCAAGCTGCCTCCCCATTTGGCCATTCCGCGGCTGAAACGTTGCTCGGCCAGCCAATCCGATGAAAGGGCCCCTCTTTGTCTATGTCTGTATCTATGTCTGTATTCGTCATTTGATCCTTTGGGTTTCTTTATGTCCGTGTTTCCTTCTCCATGTGTCACGTGTCTTGTGGGTGGTCCCCCAAGAGGCGGGGGCCACCTGTCCATCACAGTTGAGGGACCACTCTCAGCCCTATAAAGGCTTGGGGAGAGCCCACAGTCCCTTGCGGTTCATTGATTGCACTTGGTGGTTGGCGAGTTCTCCTCTGTTATTTTGCTCTTTTTGTCAGTTACTGATTTTTTGTGACTTTTTGCTCTCCCCGCCCCCCCTGACTTGCATTTCATATTGCGACTGTGACTGCACATTTGGAAGGCCTTTGCACACTGCCCAGGGTTTGTTTCCTGCCTTGCGCCCTGTGTTGGCTGGGATTGGCTCCAGCAGACCCCCGTGACCCTGTAGTTAGGATATAGCGGGTTGGATAATGGATGGATGGATGAATTACAGCATTCTAAACATTATCATCTTCTATACGAACTTTTGTCACGTGAAGTTCTTTGTAACTCTGAGACTGTTCAAACTCCTAGGCAACGACCATTTTGAACAATCCGATTCACCGTTTTGATGTTTTCATTCCATCTGAGACGAGCCTGGGCGACCTGGGCGTTGAACGTCTTCCACATTTTCTTGTCCTGCCTTGAAGCATTTGTGCCGCTCAGAAACTCGTGTGCAAGAATAAACCGTTATCACCGTACACTGATTTTTTTTTTTAATCATTTCATAAGTTTCCGTGGCCATTTTTGTTCAATTTCAAAAGAAATTTGATGCTGATTCGCTGTTCAATTGTTTTTTCCCCCGACACTACCACAGCACTGGGTGTGACGAGGATGGACACGATTAGAAATGAGGACATTAGAGGGTCAGCTCAGGTGGGACGGTTGGGTGACAAAGTCAGAGAGGCGAGATTGTGTTGGTTTGGAGAGATGCCGAGTACAACGAGAGAAGGGTGCTAAGGATAGAGCAGCCAGGGAAGAGGAGAAGAGGAAGGCCTAAGAGGAGGTTTATGGATGTGGTGGGAGAGGACATGCAGGTGATGGGGGTGACGAGAGATGGAAGAAGATGATCCGCTGTGGCGACACCTAACAGGAGCAGCCGAAAGAAGAAGAATTATCACGGCAACTCGTGTAGCGATTACTGTTTAAATCCTGACTGGTCTCTCCATAGGGTATACCGAGCCGGTCAACGGTTTGAGACGGCGTTTAGGAGGGGATGTCGTTCTGTGATTCACGTCCGGCCGACCTCCTCAGACGGTTTTCCAGGGAAGCCCCAAGCCCAGTCCGCTTATTTTTGTGTCTCACGTCGTACTTGTTAGATTAACCCTTAAACTGCCGTAACCGGCTCTAGTCAGTTCCCAGTGCAATTGGCCAGCATGCCGGAGCTGATCAGTCCACGCCTCACATTGGTTGAGCAGCCAGCTCATGACCACGGACAACAGCGAATCAGCATCACCGTCCCTGGGACTGAACCGCTGCACTAGACTGGCCTGCTGGCATCAGCGTTGGCCTCCGTGTGCCACCAGTTCTAGTGCAGTTGGCTCGGTGATTTACTGAATTTCATCAATGACGTCAGCTGCACCTTGTACATATAATAATTGATTGTTCCAGTAGTTTCTTTTTTAGTTTTTATGGTTCATTGTCAGGGTGTAAAATGATCCGTATTGCAGTAATTGTGATGCTGTTTGCATGAGAAAAAAAACGTGTTCCATTAAAATGTCACTTATTCTTGGTGAATTGTGACGGTTCCTTACAAAGTGCAGCAAAAAAGTATTTGGCATCCAGGGGGTGCATTAACCCCCCCGGTATGTGGCAGTTTAAGGGTTAACAAATCTGCCAGCTTTCGACTCTCTGGGGCTGAACCTACCGCCTGCTGTCATTTGACAGGATCAGACACCCTTGAGACGATACTTGTCAACAGCAGGGCTTGGTCACCTGACAGGAACGTTACCTGCAGGATGATGACAGGTTCAGACTCCCTAATCATAAAAAACGATTTGCTGTGCTGGCTTGCTGTGTAGAAATTTAACAGGGTGACGACGGCAAAATGTGGCATGTGACCATCTGGAGGGGCTGGACTCCAGCAGAAATCCAAATGATTGAAAGCTGCCGGGCGCAGAACTACTGCAGGGTCAGGCTCACCGGTGCAAAAAAGGATTCTGAAAATCGGGCAGGCCTGGACTCCGTGGATGGCGGTCTTTGGGCTGATACTACTAACACCAGACATGAGGAGCAAAATCACTGGGGGACCAGGAATTTCTTCTTTACCTTTAAGAGGATTGAGTGCCTTTGTGGAATTGAATACTGTCGTTGTAAAACTCCAATCGGGAGAAAGCAACGGTCAGGCCCTCCAGTCCAATCAGATTGGGCACCCACAGAGCAAAACTGTAGGTGAAGAGCCCACCGTGATCAGAAACTCCTAGGGTGCAAAACATCTGGCAGGATCAGGCTCCCTCCATGTAAACCTACAGGATGTCAAAATCGTGTAGAGCAGTGGCTTTGAAAAGACCCTAAGAGTGTCGAGGCCCAAGGGGGGCACACTGGCAGAAATTCAAATGACTGAAAACCGCTGGGTACAGAACTACGGCAGGGCCAGACTCGCCAATGCCAAAGGGATCTGAAATCGGGCAGGCCTGGACTCCGTGGATGGCAGTCTTTGGGCTGATACTTCTAACACTAAACATGAGGAAATCAAACAGGACCAAAAAGTAACAATTGGGGGAACAGGAATTTCCATTTTACCTCTACGAGGATTGGGTGCCATTGTGGTAAAACCACAAGATGCAGAAATCTGACTGGATTCGAATACTTGTCTGTGCGTGTAAAACTCCAATCGGGAGAAAGCAACTGCCAGGCCCTCCAGTCCAATCGGATTGGGCACCCGCAGAGCAAAACTGTAGGTGCAGAACCCGCCGAGATCGGAAACTCCTAGGGTGCAAAACATCTGGCAGGATCAG
>JANRMT010062791.1:174581784-174596991 GCA_026402145.1 Polypterus bichir lapradei | reverse complement strand
CGCCGAGATCGGAAACTCCTAGGGTGCAAAACATCTGGCAGGATCAGCCTCCCTCCATGTTAACCTACTGGATGCTGAAATGCTTTGAGAAGACCCTAAGAGTGTCGAGGCCCAGGTGGGTACACTGGCAGAAATTCAAATGACTGAAAACCGCTGGGCACAGAACTACGGCAGGGTCAGACTCGCCGGGGCCAAAGAGAGAGAAATCTGAAATCGGGCAGGCCTGGGCTCCTAGGATGAAGGTTTGTAGGCTAATACTTCCAAACACTAAACGTGACAGGGCCCGACCTCTTAGAAAGGCGAGACTCTGGAGTAGGAATTTCCTCTTTACCATGGCCAAAAAATGAAGGAGTAAAAAAATCCGACAGGATCAGCATTGCCCAGCAGGATCAGAACTCTAAGAGGATTGGGTGCCTTTGTGGTAAAACGACAAAATGCAGAAATCCGGCTGGATTAGACGACTTATCTGTCCGTGTAAAACTCCAACTGGGAGAAAGCAACTGTCGGCTCCTACAATCCCACCGGATTGGACACCCGCAGAACAAAGCTGTGTAGAGGAAGAACCCGACGAGAGCCAAAAAACAGGATCAGGCTCCCTCCATGTTAACCAACCAGATGTCGAAATCCTGTTGAGCAGCTGCTTTTCAGAAGACCACTAAGAGTGTCGAGTTTGAGGGGTAAACTAGCAGAGTTTGGGAAGAATTGAGGTCCGGTTCAGCCAAACTCTAAGGGAAAATGTCAGACAGTATCAGAGCAGGTCAGCTTGGGGAGCAGGCACTGGTATAGCGCGTTTCTGCACCCACCACATGATGGAACAGCTCAGGACCCCAGTTGGCAACCCGCCCCCCCCCCCCCCCAGGCACACACACCGTCCAGTCCCACACTCCGGAAATGACCCTCTATCTGCCAGGTGTTACGTGGGCGACCCCTTGGCCAGGTCCAGCCACTCGGGTCCTCAACAATGAGGATCATCCTCGGGTAATCGCGCCACATGGCCGTAATGCCGTAACTGACGCTCCCTCACAGTGCAGGTCATGTGCCTCATTCGGGACTCCGTGAGCGACACAAAGTCAAACCAGCGGGACCCAAGGACCCTCCGAAGAGACACACGTGAAGGAGTCCAGTCTTCATCTCACTGGGTGTGGAAATGCAACAGGAGTACAGACACAGGAAACTGCAGGGGTATGACTCCCTAGAGCAGGGGCTCTTGACCCGAGGTCTGTGGACCCCTAGCGGGTCCATGGATGAGTTTCAGGGGGTCCGTGAGAGTCAGATAAAAATGAACATTTATATTCACTACACAGCCTGGTACTGTTGATTTAGAGTAGATGTAGTAGTAGTAATGGTAATAGAAGATCTGCTTTAATTTGCACAAGAGGATTGCACTTCATAATTATAACTAGCCGTCCCCCACGGCTCCCCCCACATAGTAGTGAAACAGGAAAAATAAAAAAAAAATCAATAAACAAAAAGGTAAGCGGAGGCAAAGACCACTCCAAAACACAGAGGCAGAGCGACTCGAGCGGAGGCTGGCGTACGAGCGAGGAGGGTCCCACCCGGCTCCCCACTCCTGACATCACGCTTCCCCCTCACCTCGGCCTGCAGCCTTGATCTTCGATTAGAATGAATATATTGCAGGCGAACTATGATTCTTAGTGCAATGAGAGAACGTTCCAGCAAATTATAGAAAAAACCTGATCTGAATCCGTTGTTCTCTCGTTCATTAACTAAGCGGAGGTAAGGAGCACACCAAGGCTGGCACATGAGCGAGGAGGGCCTCACCCCTCGGATTTGCACAAATAAATCGGTGCCTCAAGCGAACTATGATGCTTAGTGCGATGAGAGAAGTCGCAAAATCAACCGGAATGTTCAAGCAAATCATAGAAAAATAAAAATGATCTAAATCTGTGCAGTAGTTCTCTTGTACACTAGCTAAGTGGAGGTAAAACACACACCCAGAGGCTGGCGCGGGAGTGAGGAGGGCCCACACACTTCCCCTCAGCGCACTGTGCATCTCTTGGATTTGTGCAAATAAATTAGTACCGCAAGTGAACTATGATGCTTAGCGCAATGAGAGAAGTCGCAAAATCAACCGGAATGTTCAAGCAAATTCTAGAAAAAACTCCAATCTAAATCCGCTAAGTAGTTCTCTCGTGAAATGCGGACAGACAGAAAGACATTGGATTTTATATCTATATATATATCTATATATATATCTATATATATCTATATATCTATATATATATATATATATCTATATATCTATAGCTATATCTATCTATATATATCTATATATACAGTATATAGATATCTATATCTCTATATCTATATATATATATCTCTATCTCTCTATCTATATATATATCTATATATCTATATACACAGTGGAACCTCGGTATACGTCCTTAATTCGTTCCAGACCCTTTGACGTATACCAAACCAATTTTTTCCATAAGAAATAATGGGAAAATGATTAATCCGTTCCCATGAAAAAAAAATCCTATTGCTATTGGCATATTATAAATTGATGGGGTTCTATAAAATAATCTAAACACTGCTTAATACTAAAATACATAAATACAAAAGCAATTAGGTGAAATAAATGAAAATTTTACCTCACTTTACTTTTTAATAACATCCGTTTTTCACAATCGTAGGTACCGTCGTTCTCGACAAACGGTATGCAACAGCCATGTCCCGGATACGCATGCCACCTTCATACTTTTCAACAATCAATTCAAATTTACGTGAAAAAAACACAAAATCACGTTGTGACGATGCGGGTTTGCTGTACGCTCCCATCTGCTGTCGGGGAGCACTTGAACCCTACACCATCGGTAATGTGCCTCACTGCTAAGCTCATCGGTAACAACAAAGCAAGGGGATGGTGAAAAAGTGCAAAGTGCTTTTATTAAAACAATTAACAAAACAAGGTGTTCAAATTAAAGTGCAGTCTCCAAAGTTCCAATAAATAATACATAAAATCAGAAGTGAAACGTGGAAGTTAAAAACAATAGAAAAAAGTCTTCTTAAAAACAACGAGGTAAAAATATGGGAAAAATTTTTTTTTTTTCATAAAAAAAAAAAAAAACAACACAAGAAGCAGCCCGGTGCCTTTTTACCTGGCGGCCCCCCTGCTTCCCAACAGGGGAGTCGCCCTACTTGCAGCTGACCTTCACTCTGCCTACTTCAGCTACTTCGCGCGCGCTCGCGCTCTCTCTCTCTCGTCCGTTCTTTCTTTTTCCTCCCCTCCTAGCCGACTCCGCGCTTCTGTTTATCAAGATAAGCAGCCTCAGGAACAATCACGGCACTTTGGTCAGAAACGGCCACATCGCGAATCGCCCTGACAACCTTCAGCCACATAACCACCACGCCCCCTCACCAAGCCTCGAGCGCGGTGATTATTTATTTTAAAGCTGGACTTTGACAGGAGCTGTGGACCTGCTATATCACACACGTGAAAGTTCACAGAGTTATAGCGCGGGTTGTTCACTGAATGCTAGCAACTGGCGCACTAACGCTCGAGGGCAGTCGTGGCTTTGTCTCGAGAGAGGTAAACAAGGTGAGCACGCGAGTCGTATTCCAAACAAAGGTCGTATACCAAGCAAAATATTTCGTGTCCAAACAGGACGTATACCAAGTTGGACTTATTTCAAAGCAGACGTATACTGAGGTACCACTGTATATCTATATATCTATATCTATCTATATATATATATATATATATACAGTACAGGCCAAAAGTTTGGCCACACCTCCTCATTCAATGTGTTTTCTTTATTTTCATGACTGAAGGCATCAAAACTATGAATGAACACATGTGGAGTTATGTACTTAACAAAAAAAGGTGAAATAACTGAAAACATGTCTTATATTCTAGTTTCTTCAAAATAGCCCCCCTTTGCTCCGATTACTGCTTTGCACACTCTTGGCATTCTCTCGATGAGCTTCAACAGGTAGTCACCTGAAATGGTTTTCACTTCACAGGTGTGCCTTATCAGGGTTATTTAGTGGAATTTCTTGCTTTATCAATGGGGTTGGGAGCAGCAGTTGTGTTGTGCAGAAGTCAGGTTAGTTGGACGATCATTTCTTTTTCAACAGGACAATGACCCCAAACACACCTCCAGGCTGTGTAAGGGCTATATGACCAAGAAGGAGAGTGATGGAGTGCTGTAAATGGTCATGAAAATAAAGAAAACACATTGAATGAGGAGGTGTGTCCAAACTTTTGGCCTGTACTGTGTGTGTGTGTATATATATATCTATATATATATATATATATATATATATATATATATCTATATCTACTGTGTATATCTATATCTATATATAGTGGCGTGTGGCTGGGGGTGGTACCACAAGAGGTTCCCTGGTTGGTATGAGGACCACGGGAACAGAGCATGGAAGCTCAACCCTATAGGGACCCGTGGTCACCGTCAGGGGGCGCCCGAACACCTGAGAATCCATGGACATCAGCACTTCCGCCTCACCAGGAGGTGCTGGGATAAGGAACACCAGGGACACCTGGAGTGCTTCTGGGTGCTCAGCTGGCACGTCCGGGTGAACATAAAAGGGGCCTCCTCCCTCCATTCGTGAGCTGGAGTCGGGTGGAAGAGGACGAAGCCTGGAGGAGAGGAGTGGAGGCGGTGAAGAGAGGCATTGTGTGAGGCCTGGACTTGAGGGGTGATTGGTGCTGGGGCACTGGGCTGTGTGCTGTTGGACATTGTAAATAGAAGAAATGTTTAATAAACGAGTGTGTGGTGGTCCGGGCTGCTTTCCACAATATATGATATACATATACACATACATATTCACAGCTTTTATCAGATTCTTAAAGGGGTCCGTAACTCAAAAAACGTTAAGAATCACTGCCCTAGTGATCGGATCGGTGCTGTGAAAAAGTATAAGCCCCCTTCCTAATGGCTTCTATTTTTGCATATTTTACACAGCAAACAGCCTCAGCCCTGCACACAAAATCCAATCTGAGAGAAAGGGCACCTGAGTGAAGGCACAATGCACTTTTTGAATCACGACTTCCCTTATTCACAGAACAAAGGCATCCAACACGTGGCAAAAAAAAAAAAACAACTTTCTGCCGTAGCTTCGATACTCGGCTTCAACTGCGACTGACCACTTCCCATAATTTGGTAAGAGCCTCTCCCATCGCCCACTCATCCGTGCAGCGCTGCCTTCAGTCAGACATGTCGGGAGGTCTGTGAGTGTCAGCTGCTCATTTCAGCACTTCTATGGACTTCAAGTCAGGACTTTTGACTCGGCCACTCCAGAACCATGGAAACCGTAGACCCGATTTTGTTGTTTGGGGTCCATTGTCCTGCTGCGTAACCCAAAGACACTTCAGCTTCAGGTCGCAGACACATGAGCAGATGTTCTCCTGAGGAATGTCCTGCTCAGGTACAAACAGCTCACGGCTCCTTCTTCAGTAAAAGTTGTGATTCCTGATATGATGGAGTGTAGGCGTGACGCTCTTACTGTCACACGCATGGATGGACCACTTCTGACCCATGTGTCCAAAGAAGAAAAGCTTTTGAGGATCATCCTGGTGTGTCTTTGCACCAATGTTCTTCTTGGACAGCTGACGTCTTCACTCTGCTCCTCTCCCAGACTCTTTCTTATCACAACGTCCTGGACTCTGATCTTAATAGGGGCTGGAGGGGGCCTGCAGTTTTCGGATGGTCATCGGAGATCTTCTGTGATTTCATTAAGCAGTCATTGCTGTGCCCCATGGGTCGTTTAGGCAGGTCGCCCTTTGTCACATGTTCTCTCTGTGGAGATGATGGCTCTCACTGGGTTTGTCACCCTTTCCAGATGTGACATCTTTGCTCCTCATTTCTTCTCTCATTTTCTTGGATGGATGTCCTTGTGGTGAGGACTGGTGATGACCAGTAGAGTATGTGGTTGAATAATCTTTGAACTATAGTCAGCTAATGGGACATTTACCTTTACACTGGTGTTGGATGTCAGACACGTGGACAATGGGGGGGGGCACTTTACAGGTTTGAGCTGGATTAAAGCAGAAAAGGAATTCATTGTGACACTGCTGCTAACTGTTTGTTCCATCGATTACCATAGAGTTAACCCCAGGAGGACCTCTGAGGTCACATCTAGTTAGAGTGAAGCTCCGCCCTTTCCAGTCTCGTCAGTACTCAACCTGAACGTCCACCGTGGAAGTCGGAATCTTCTTCTGAGAGGACCAGAGCTCAGCACCTCTGAAAATTGTTTAATTAATTAATTTATGTCACCCCCATCACCTGCATGTCCTCTCTCACCACATCCATAAACCTTCTCTTAGGCCTTCCTCTTCTCCTCTTCCATGGCAGCTCTATCCTTAGCACCCTTCTCCCAATATACCCAGCATCTCTCCTCTGCACACATCCAAGCCAACGCAATCTCGCCTCTCTGACTTTGTCTCCCACTTGAGCTGACCCTCTAATGCCCTCATTTCTGATCCTGTCCATCCTCGTCACACCCAATGCCAATCTTAACATCTTTAGCTCTGCCATCTCCAGCTCTGTCTCCTGTGTCACCGTCTCCAGCCCATATAACATAGCTGGTCTCACTGCCGTCCTGTAGACCTTCCCTTTCACTCTTGCTGATACCCATCTGTCACAAATCACTCCTGACACTCTTCTCCACCCTGCCTGCACTCTCTTCTTCACTTCTCTTCCACAATCCCCATTACTCTGTACTGTTGATCCCAAGTATTTAAACTCCTCCACCTTCACCAACTCTACTCCCTCATCCTCACCATTCCACTGACCTCCCTCTCATTCACACACATGTATTCTGTCTTGGTGGTCCTACTGACCTTCATTCCTCTCCTCTCATATCTCCACCTCTCCAGGGTCTCCTCAACCTGCTCCCTACTCTCACTACAGATCACAATGCCATCCCAAACATCACAGTCCACGGGGACTCCTGTCCAATCTCATCTGTCAACCTGCCCATCACCATTGCAAATAAGAAAGGGCTCAGAGCCGATCCCTGATGTAATCCCACCTCTGTCACTCCTACTGCAGACCTCACCACTGTCACACTTCCCTCGTTCATATCCTGTACCACTCTTACGTACTTTTCTGCCACTTCTGACCTCCTCTTACAATACCACAGCTCGTCTCGAGTCCCCCTGTCTTTTGCTTTATCCACAAGATGCAGACAACAGGAAGATATGGAGAAAGATGATCAGCTGTGGCAACCCCTAACTGGAGCGGCCAAAAGAAGATGAAGATGAAGATGATGAAGATGAAGATGAAGATTTTCCTTGGCACAATTGTGCCCCCTTCTCATCTTTCTAAATTCCCATTAAAGGTTGCACGCTTTGAGACCCCAGCCTTTGTTTCTTTGTGCTCTTCATTCATTTAAGGCAGGGGTGCCCACACTTTTTCGGCTTGTGAGCTACTTTTAAAATAACCAGGTCGAAATGATCTACCTACATTAAAAATGGTATATCTCTATATCCATATCTATATATCCATATCTATATCTATATATCTCTATATACACTCAGCTAAAGGATTATTAGGAACGCCATACTAATACGGTGTTTGACCCCCTTTCGCCTTCACAACTGCCTTAATTCTACGTGGCATTGATTCAACAAGGTGCTGAAAGCATTCTTTAGAAATGTTGGCCCATATTGATAGGATAGCATCTTGCAGTTGATGGAGATTTGTGGGATGCACATCCAGGGCACGAAGCTCCCGTTCCACCACATCCCAAAGATGCTCTATTGGGTTGAGATCTGGTGACTGTGGGGGCCATTTTAGTACAGTGAACTCATTGTCATGTTCAAGAAACCAATTTGAAATGATTCGAGCTTTGTGACATGGTGCATTATCCTGCTGGAAGTAGCCATCAGAGGATGGGTACATGGTGGTCATGAAGGGATGGACATGGTCAGAAACAATGCTCAGGTAGCCCGTGGCATTTAAACGATGCCCAATTGGCACTAAGGGGCCTAAAGTGTGCCAAGAAAACATCCCCCACACCATTACACCACCACTACCAGCCTGCACAGTGGTAACAAGGCATGATGGATCCATGTTCTCATTCTGTTTACGCCAAATTCTGACTCTACCATTTGAATGTCTCAACAGAAATCGAGACTCATCAGACCAGGCAACATTTTTCCAGTCTTCAACTGTCCAATTTTGGTGAGCTCGTGCAAATTGTAGCCTCTTTTTCCTATTTGTAGTGGAGATGAGTGATACCCGGTGGGGTCTTCTGCTGTTGTAGCCCATCCGCCTCAAGGTTGTGCGTGTTGTGGCTTCACAAATGCTTTGCTGCACACCTCGGTTGTAACGAGTGGTTATTTCAGTCAAAGTTGCTCTTCTATCAGCTTGAATCAGTCGGCCCATTCTCCTCTGACCTCTAGCATCAACAAGGCATTTTCGCCCACAGGACTGCCGCATACTGGATGTTTTTCCCTTTTCACACCATTCTTTGTAAACCCTAGAAATGGTTGTGCGTGAAAATCCCAGTAACTGAGCAGATTGTGAAATACTCAGACCGGCCCGTCTGGCACCAACAACCATGCCACGCTCAAAATTGCTTAAATCACCTTTCTTTCCCATTCTGACATTCAGTTTGGAGTTCAGGAGATTGTCTTGACCAGGACCACAGCCCTAAATGCATTGAAGCATCTGCCATGTGATTGGTTGATTAGATAATTGCATTAATGAGAAATTGAACAGGTGTTCCTAATAATCCTTTAGGTGAGTGTATATGTATATATATAGCATTCGAAGTCTGAATCCCAATCTGATTGTACGGGTGGTTACCTACCAGGTAACGCATGTGGTTGGTCTGCGAGTCGGCAAACATCCGCCACGGGTGCCCTCTCAGTTGCGAGAAGCAGATCATAGAATGTTACGTAGTTAACTGTCAAATAATGCGAAGAGTACGCGACACGTGTTTCGCCCTATTTTGGGCTCCACTGCACCCCTCATCGGGGATCGAACCTCAGACGTCAGACAAACTCACTCCGATTGTGATATTGTGAGAAAAAAAATCCTCTTCCAATTCCACATCCAGGCCATACCCTCACCAAACAATTTTTTTTTTTAAATCCCTTCTCTAGTCGATATAAAATGGAAGGCTAACTAAATCACTTAGATAGCAGGAGTTTAGCAGTAGCTCGCTCGTTTGATCGTACGTGCCGGATGACCAGTGTGTTAGAAGAAAAGAGATCTCAGACTGGCCGCCCTGTCTGTTAATCAAGTGGCAAATGCCATAGGGTGGATATGATAGACTAACGGTTAAAAAAAATTTTTTTGAATGCAACACGATCTACCGGTCGATCGCGATCGACGCATTCGGCACCCCTGATTTAAGGTATCATTTTAGTAATGGTGTTGCAGGTCTCCAGTGGTTCTCCTCATCTAATGTGTCCAGAGCCCTGCTGCCTGTATTAGATAAATAGAGAACTGGAGACGACAAGGGGGGCTCACAGAAGGGGGACGGGCCACACGACTCTGGGAGACGATTGGGAACACGGGAAGAGCAAAAGTGGCCAGCTGTGACGAGTTTCTGGAATTCTTATTTTACGGGGTGTTTCCGGCAGCCATAACAGAGGGAAGGCAATTCTTCTGAAGGTACGGTTGTGGATCGTCCATCGTTGAAGAATCCTGCTCGTTATCGGAGTTAACTCTCATTCGCTGCTGGTAGTATGGGTGTGTGCGTCACGGTTTTTCCATCTCGATGTTCATTACAGTTTTGTTCTTGATGTTGTTGAGAAGTGGCAACAGTTACGTGTAACTTAATGCACTGTCCCACCTCATGATGTCTTCCTTCTTCTTCTTCGTGTTCTACTACTCTGATCATCTTTGTTGTGAAGTCTTAGCGTAAGTGTTAGAAAACTGCAAAGCATCATCATGATTTCCAAGGAAACTACAAAGTGTCATCACGAGTAGCAGTTTGTGGCTCGGAGTGCCGTAAAAATGTGACGTCATTCATTCTCGAATGTGAACTCCCACTCCTCACTGGGTGGAGTGTAGGACAACACTTCATGACTACTTCTGATGTCCTACTCTCAGGTGGGGCAAATTCTCATTCTAGTCCAACTTTACTTACAGTTCCTAGGTGTAATTCTGAGATGCTTAATAAATACGGGCACTGAAGCCATTCATTGTGACGAAATCAACACAAAAGAGGACCCCAAGAAGGGGGCAAATACTTTTTCACAACACCAGAGAAACTGTTTGGTCCCCAAATCCAACAAGATCACAGACGGGATGAGGATTTCAAAGTGTAAATCCGACAGGATCAGGCTCCCCGCCGGCAGAAAGTTGCCAAAGATTTCCTCAAAAGATTCAAAGAAACCAGACAGGGGGGTCTTAACAGGACGGAGTCAGCCCTTCGGAGAACAGAGCCGTTTGACCCTCCTGGGCTCCATTAGCAGAGGTTAGCGGCTGGCAGGCAGAACAAAAGGCGGACGCACACATCCCGGCAACACATGGCAGCAGGAAGTTCTCATTACCTAAAATAAACACAACCCTGACAGTGGCCCTGGTTAGGGGTGGGGGGGTGGGCTTCGCAGACGGGACCTCTGAACTCTGAACCCTGCGGCAGTTTGTCACTAACAGGCGGTGGGCTATACAGTCGAAACTGGAGGGGCTGAGGACACATGAGACTGGTCGGGGCTGCTGGCACCCAGGAGGATTGTGGGCAATAACAAGAACTTCTTTCATTTGTGGCATGTCAAGAACAGATGGTGGCCCCCCGAGGCGATCCAGAGAGCCAACACTTCAGTGGTCTGTAGACACACCACATGTGGAGGAGCCAAAGGGTGTGACTTTGACAAAACTCAACATGAATGATCGCGTTGTCACCCTGGGCCAAACAGTCCACAACGCTTCTGGGGCACTGGGACGGGGAAGGGGTTGGCACCTTGGCATACATGGTGGGATGGGGACATGTGTGGATTAAAACACACAGGCTGGTGAGACCAGCATGGCAGACATTAAATAAATCGACGGGAGACTTTGGGAGCCGCCGTTTCTGCGCATGATGTGCATGGCGGTTTGGTTTGGGGGGGCTTTACAGTGGATGAACATCAGGAAAGCAGCTGGTGCTGACTACATCCCTGGGCGTGTGCTGGGGTCTTCACTGCAACCTTCAATGAGTCCCTGGGTCAGTCCGGGGACCCCACACGATGTAAGAAATCCGTCATTGTCCCGATACCAAGGAACGGCAAGCCCCCCCTGCCTGAAGGACTAATCGGCCATGAAGGTGCTTGACGGGCTCCTTAAAGACTCCATTTGCTCCTTCATCCCCATCTCTCCTGTCCTACACAACACCCTCACCCACGTGGACACCAAAAATGGAAACTTTGCGAGATGGATAGTTATGGATTAGAGCTCAGCTTTGATGGACCACCACAGACTGTTCACCACACTATGGGATTTGGGACTGAACACACGCCTCTGTGAGCAGGTGATGGCAGACCTCCGGGGGTGACCATGTGTCCTCGACACAGGAGCCCCCCCAGCTGTGCTCCCTTTACACCTGTGAAACTCGGTGTGCCAACTGGTCCTCATCTCTAACAACGATGGCACGGCCTCCTGTCTGTAGGAGGCTTCAGCTGGAGCTGTGGATTTCAGCAGGAAGCAGCAGTGGTCCTTCACACCAGTCCATGAAGCCACAGATTCCTTGATGTCTCTGTGCACCTGACATGGACTCAGCACATCAAAGCTCAGATCAAAAAGGCTTCTAAAGGGTCCTAATATTTAGGGTCCTAAAAACCTGCACAAGTGCTGTAGGAAACATCTGAACATTGAACCGCACGTCCTGGTTTGGCAACTGCTCTGCCCGAGACTGCAAAGCCCTGCAAAGGGTGGGGCAAGCAGCGGAACGGAGGGGGCCATCATGTCCGTTTGCCCCTCACTGCAGGTCATTTACGCCAAATGACAAATAAAGAACCCTTAAGTGACAGAAGACCCAAGCAAAGAGAAGACTACGGGCAGCCATGGACCCCCGGGCATTCCTTCATCATTCACTGACTAACACAGGACTAGTGACTCCCATTTATATAGCGCCTTTCAGACCCTGCATCTCATTAGCACCTCTGTGGGACCCAAGAAGCCCATCTGGTGGGGCTCAGAAGCTGGACCCAAATTTATCAACCCCGGCCCACGTAGCCACTTTAGAGAGGTGCCCTGTATTGGGATCTGGTGGGCAACGAGGCTTTACTGTAAGACCCCAAGCTGAGAGTGAATTTGGTTTGGCTGCACACATCTGCTTTTCACGCATTCATTTGAAGTGAAGGACGGAATTACCCGTCCCACCAGTGGCCCCCCTCCTCGGCCCTCCCGGCCCCCCGAGGGCTTTTAATTATTAGCATCAGAACAACCTCAAGGGGCGGCGAGAGTCACAAATTAAAAGGCAGCTTGGAAACAGAAATGGCTTTGCCACCTTGGAAGCTGCGAGTGTGCAGACCAGATGTTGTCATCCGACCCCCAGTGCCCCAGGCTGCCATAACAGCGTGTGGATCTCAAGGTGGTGGATAAAAATAGAACAGGACACTGGTGTTATATAGCGCCTTTCACTGTAGGTGATCACAGAGGACACTGGAGAACAGTAAATCTGAAACTGGTACCAGTTCTATATAGCGCCTTTCATGGCCGGGCTGCATCAGCCATCAATGAGACAACAAGCAGTGACTATGACACTTGAATCAAATGTATACAGTATAGCGCACTGCACAATGCCATACCACACCGATTTTAACGTAATGCCTATAAAGTATGGCCAAATGTTGGCAGCCAGAGGGACTGCCATTACAGGAGGTGGGCCAGAAAATGGTGGGAACAAAGGTACAACATGACAGCAGTGCTATATAGCGCCTTTCACTGTGGGTTATCACAGCCATCACCGAGACAAAGGACAGTGAATACAACAACTGCATCATTTATATAGCGCACTACACAATGCCACACCACACCACTTGACGATGATGCCCAACTGGTCCTCATGTAGCGCCTTTCAGGCCTGCTGTCAGTAAGAGTTTGCCTGATGAACTAACTAAGCTCATGCCTGGCCCTGTCTAAGACTGCGCAGTTATATAGCGCCTTTCACAACACAAAGCGGAGCGTGACCCTCTTATTCATTACCAAACAGTAGAGTCGCAGTAGTAAACAGAAGGAAGTGATCAGTCTATGACTGGGCACGGCTGGCACAGGTCCAGCTGAACTCAATCTCTTTACTTCATGATTTCCTGCCCTTGGCACACCTCTGCCCACCAGTGCCACCCCATTCTCAACACAAGGTGGCACACTGTAACATGTCACAAAGAAAACAAAAGGTGCAGACTCCATGATGCCTCACGTCCACCTGGCACTATTTACTTATTTACTGGACTATCGTATTATAATGCGGACCCCACACTTCTGACCACTTTCAATCAGATGTCAGAAAGGGGCGGGGCATCGATGCCCACTAGTGTGGGGGCGGAGCATCAGTTCTATTCCAGGGCCACACCCGAGAGTTCACTGGCTGCTTGTAAGGGGGCAGGGTCTCGTGGTAGGGTCTGGAGAATGAGCCTATCAGATTGGAGGCAGAATGTACACGTGGGCGGAGCTTCTTACCTGTCTGCTGAGGCGGCCACAAAGCAGTGGCATTCCGTGCGCTGCCAGCCGGCGTTTATCCCAGCGAGGCAGGTGTGGTGTCACTGGCCAGCTCTCATGCCACGTCGCCCTCCCTTCAGGTCTCATACAACTGCAAAAGGGACGTAAAGAAGATTTAATCACACGTGACCTGCAGACACACATACAGTAACAGAGGGGGTCTGGGTGAGGAGTGACCACCTGAGATCAGCAAGGAAAGATAATGAGGACAAAAGCAACTACAGGGTCGGGCAAGGTGGTCATCAACTGAATTAAAGCAATGGGAGCACCAAGTACAGTGGGCATACCCCACAGCCCTCAGCAGCCCACCCACTTGCAGGGTCCATTTACTGCACCTCACTGGGAGTACTCTAACTGGGCACAGCAGCCATCTGGAAATTAAGCATAGTGTATAGAAGCCAGCTAAAACTGGGCACAGCAGTCACCTGGCATTTAAGGAGCAGGCATAGCAGCCTGCTAAAACTGGGCATAGCAGTCAGCTGGCATTTACAGAGCAGAGCATAGCAGCCTTCTCCCACTGGGCGCAGCATCCACCTGGCATTTAAAGAGCAGGACATAGAAGCCTGGTCAAACTGGGTTTAGCAGCAGCCTGGCATTTATGGAGGAGGGCTAACTGGGCAGTGCAGATGACCGCATGTGGAGCGGAGTGGACTGCAGCTGACAGTTTTGTTTTATTCTAAATGCCCTTCACCTGGCATCCTGGTTTGCATGCCACGGAGTCTGAAGACCACAAGTTAAGGAGGCAGTGAAATGTCGTCCCAGTAGGAAAGGTGCTATATAATGTAAACAGTGGGGTGCGGGCTTTGCGCCTGGCCAGGAAGGTGCCATATGGTGAGAGAATAAAAGAAATCTGAGCACCCAGGAAGAGGGACCTTCAACCTCACAGTCTGCATGCCACATGCCTCCCCAGTTGGTACAATTTTTGAGACTGGTGCCCAATTTTTCTTTTCCTGGTTTTGTACATTCATGTTATGGACACCTTAATTTCCATGTACCATGTCTGGCAGGTGAAGTGCCACCCTCGGGTCACACAGACAGTGAACGGTGGGCACTTGGAGACAGCTTTGTGCTTCCCATTAGGGGCCCACATCATTGTTCTCGTTTATTTTAAATTCCCAGGGGTTTGGATTTTAGAAAAAAATAAAATCTAAAAATAAACATCCTGCAAGACCTCCTTGAAAAAAATGCCCATTGAAGCCCCCCTGCCATTACAGATACCGCCTAGCACAACATCTACTCAATTTTTTTTCTTTTTTTTTTGCTTATGGTGAGGCCATCAGACAAAGGGTCCAAGCACACATGACTGGGACTTCAAACCTATGGGCCACTGCTACTGCAAACCCCCAGTGTCAGGGCCATTACGTACTGCTGCGGACCCCCAGTGTCAGGGTCCCCACTCACTACTGCAGACCCCCAGTGTCAGGGTCACCACGTACTACTGCAGACCCCCAGTGTCAGGGTCATTATGTACTGCTGTGGACCCCCAGTGTCAGGGCCATTACATACTGCTGTGGACCCCCAGTTTCAGGGTCCCCACTCACTACTGCAAACCCCCAGTGTCAGGGTC
>JANRMT010062791.1:174555788-174571538 GCA_026402145.1 Polypterus bichir lapradei | reverse complement strand
AAACTACGTAGACAAGCAAACTGGAAAACTCGGCGCTTTCTGTCACTTGAATATCGTGAACAGTAAGCGTGTCCTTTACTGTGATGACGACGGACTTATTTTGACGTCCCAGAGCCGTCCTCTTGGAGTTGCGTGCTCAATCAAAACCCACATTAGAGGCCATCGTTCAGAAATCACGCCGTTACGGGCTTAGAACATAGATGGACGGACATCAGATTGTGACTGATGCTACACTGAAATGTGTAATGAAATGAGATTTAACACCAAAATATCTGAATAGGTCAAAACTCTCCGTAAATTTAAGCAAATCTACTCTCGATATATAAAATCCTAAGCCTAAAAGCGCAATTGTGTAACAATTTTATGTGATGTTTTTATGTCACGTTTAAAATCGGGCTTATTTTAAAAACTACATTGTGTGCACAATTATTAGGTAAGTTGTATTTCTGGGATTAATTTTATTATGAAACAAATACAGTGCCATCAGTCAATCCAAAATGTTAATAAACCTGAAGGTTATGCAAAGGAAATGTGAGTGTGAACATCATCAGGGGAAAATACGTGTGTGCACAATTATTAGGTAACTATTAGTGTGCAGAATTATTATGCAACTAAATCAAAAACTTCCATTTTCCCCAGGGCCGTTTGAAGGAATTTGGGGGCCCCAAGCAAAATGGACATGGAGGCCCCCCGCACGCACGCAAAGGAACCACAGCATAGCCATACAGTTTAAATTCACTCACACTTTATATAAATAAAAAAGGTTTAGAGTGCAAATACTGCTGTTGCATATAAAGTGCATAAAATTTGAACATTTTCAACAATTGAACATTTGTTGGAATAGTTAGTATAGCATGCTATGCCACTTTCATCAAAACCTATTACAAAGCTATAGCAATGTCATGTCATTTATGTATGATACATAAACATATTTCTGCTAGCCTACCTGCTGCAAAATTGCACCATTTGTACAAGACAAGTAGAGCTATTTTATGTGTGTAATTTATCACTTACCACTGTCTTGTTTTTTCTTATCCTCCTCTTCCTTTCTCTTCTTTCTTTTTTGGCTTCCTGAAGCATAATTCCGCTTCATGACTGCCGAGGAAGTTTTGTATTTTGCCGGCAGCAGAGATCGCGTGGTTGGCTGGCTGCTGTCAGCGAGGGGGGCCCCCTTGAGGGGGATCCCGATAACAGTGTCATTGCACTTTACTGCATTCACTATCAATGGGGCGCTCACACAGTTTGTCGCTGCATTTTATTCTTAACCAGTCGTTGTCTTGGGGCCCCAGGCCAGCTCGGGGCCCCAAGCAATTGCTTGGTTTGCCTGCCTTGTCGCGACGGGCCTGATTTTCCCGATCTCCCTTGTTTATTTTCATCTGTGAGAATAATAAACAAACAACACAATTTCCAAATAAGCATTTCTGACAAGAAAAAATAAAAATCAGTGACTAATATAGCGCCCCTTCGTTTCAATAACAGCAATAAGCCTTCCATTCATGGAGTCTGTCAGTTTCGTGATCACCTTTTTGTGCAGCAGCAACATACAGCCTCCCAGACGCTCTTCAGAGAGGTGTACTGTTTCCCTTCCCTGTAAATCTCCCGTTTAAGAAGGGCCCACAAGTTCTCAATAGGGTTCAAGTCAGGTGAGGTAGGTGGCCATGTCATTATTCTGTCATCTTTAAGGCCTTTACTGGCTAGCCACGCACTGGAGTACTTTGATGCATGTGATGGAGCATTGTCCTGCATAAAAATCATGGTCCTCGTGAAAGATGCTGACTTTTTCTTGTACCACTGCTTGAAGAAAGTGTCCTCTAAAAACTGGCAGTAGGTTTGGGAGTTGAATTTGAGTCCATCTTCAACCCGAAAAGGTCCAACTACCTCATTTTTAATAATACCAGCACCATACCAGTACCCCACCTCCTGAGTCGAAGTGGAGCTCTGTGCCCGTTACTGATCCAGCCACGGGCCCATCCATCTGGTCCGTCAAGAGTCACTCGCATCTCATTAGTCTATAAAACCTTTGAAAAATCTGTCTTCAGATACTCCTTGGCCCAGTCTTGACATTTCCGTTTATGTGTCTTGTTCGGGGTGGTCAGGTTTCAGCTTTCCTTTCCTTGGCCGTGTCTCTGAGCACTGAACACTTTGCACTTCTAAGCACTACAGGTAGGTTGCACTTCTGGAATATGACAGGACTGGAGGAGAACGGGTTCCTGGTAGCTTCATGTTTGATTCTTCTCAAATCTTTGGCAGTTAATCTTGCGTCTTTTTTTTCTCATCATGTTTCTTGTGACCCTGTTGACTATTTGCAACAAAACGCTTGATGGTTCTATGATCACGCGCCAATATCTTAGCATCCCTCTGAAAGACTTTACAATTTTTGACTTTTCAGAGTCAGTTAAATCTCTTTTCTGGCCCATTTTGCCTGAGAAAAACAAGCTGCCTAATAATTCTGCACACCTTGATATGGGGTGTTGGTCTCCTTAGGCCACACCCTCCCTCATTACACATCACCTGATATGCTTAAATCCAATAAGCAATCAAGTTTATACAGCTTGGAGATGGAATATATGCATGAAAATTATGATATGGTCAAAATACTCACTTGCCTAATTAATTGTGCACACAGTGTATATATGTTTGGTATCATTCTTTTCAGAATTTATCAATCTTTAATGTGATGTTGTTAGATTTTCAGATTCTTATTCCGTTTTTAAATTATGAGCTAAAAAATATCAAGAACTCATGTCCTGCGAGATGAGACTTGAAGATTTAACCAGAAATAAAAGCCAAAGAGTAGGACAGCTGGCGTACAGGCTTTTAAATGTTCGAAGTGCCATGCGAGATGCAGATCACATGTCACGGCAGCAAGGCAGCAGCTGATCGAGCAAAGAGGAGGTAAACAAAAAAAAAAAACCTGAATTTGTTTCCGATTGTATCCCTGTTTAAAAGGGGGTTTCAGAGGAGCGATCACTTCTCCTTGGGGTGCGTTCAGGCCCCCTCTTCACAACGTGAGCAGCAGAGATGTGAAGTGGCTGGTGCGTAGCGCAGGCCCGGAGTGTTAGCGAGTGAAGCAAGTTTTTAAATCAAGTTCACGATTTATAAACCCCAACTTTTGTTTTAAGAAACCACTTAGGCACGATAACAAACTTTAGCACAGGGGTCCCCAACTCCAGTCCTGGAGGGCCCCAGTGGCTGCAGGTTTTCATTCTAACCCTTTTCTTAATTAGTGCACTGTTTTTGCTGCTAATTGACTTCTTTTGAATCAGTTTCAATTGACTTGTTTTTTTTTCCCCCTGAATTTCTTCATTGTTCCTCCGAATTGCTTAATTTCTTTCCTTAAACAGAAATGAAATGTGAAGTGAGTGAGCCAACTAAGTCAGGGCCTCAAAACCAACCAATTTCACGCCAACCGGTTGCTTAATTAGGTGCGGATTCTTCTCGTTAATAAAACCCATCCTTTAATTCCATGGCTTGTTGCTGCTCTCATTATGCAATGGCATACATTTCTGAAATTGTTGATTTTCCTTTTTCCTAAGAGCACTGTTAAAATGTTTTGGGGACATGAGCAGATCAACATTCTTGAGACTTTCATCTTTCTTTATTTTCAGATACTGTATGATGGACACACTGTGTTGGTCATGTTTTGGCTCATTTTGTATCTCATTATTGTCTGGCAACTAATTAAGGAAAAAGAAACAATTAAGGGGTCTAATTCTTCGACAGCAAGTGGATTAAAATGAGCAAAAAAACAGGTCACTAATTAAGAAAAAGGGTTAGAATGAAAACCTGCAGCCACTGGGGCCCTCCAGGACCGGAGCTGGGGACCTCTGCTTTAGTAGGTTTTATACACGATGCCGCAGGTGTTAGGAAAAGGAGTTTGGAACTGCAGAGCAAACCATGAGGGCCCCAACAGTCACCAATGCCTTCATATTTCTCACTCCTCAAGTCTGGGAAAAGGCCCGGTTCTAGGCACCACTTGTGTGCTTATTGGGGGACGAGCTGTGCTACCCATCTAGGTGGGGCTGAAATCAAAGTAATCGATGTCGACCTAAATGCAGTGGACCATCTATTGGAATGTATTTGTTTTTTAAATGCTCGTAGTAATAAAATGCATTGCCTCTGTCATTCCAACAGATGACGCAAAATGCATTACTACAAATGTTTGTGATGTGCCATCTTTAGGAATGACAGAGATAAAGCAAGCAGATGGACAGACCAACCAAGTACGGCCCTCGCTGCAGCCAGGAGCTCAGAGTAGGCGGGCGGAGTCGCCTCCAATGGGCACCAATAGAGTTTAACTGCAGACCTCCAGAGCTCCACCCATTTACATAATAGTTACAATCAGGATTGGCGGAGGACGTGTAGACTCAAGATTATGCGAAGTACTGTCAAGTAACGTTAGCCCCACCTACCCGGAGCTCCAGCGATACCCAACTCGCATACCTTGTCCTTTTATTAAGGGGAATAAGGATTCAATCAATTGAATATTAAATAAAAAATGTAAACCGGAAGATAAATGGAATGAATTATTCCCTATTAACACACACAAATGCTTACTTCGTCCTGTAATTTATTATAACTAGTTTGCCATTGGTGGAGTAAACACAGCAAAACACAGAAATGGCAGCCTGCTTCACTAATGGAGTCCAATGAAAAGACGAAACTGGTCAGGACAAAAACCTGCAGCTACAAGGGGGAGTCCCTGCAGTGGGCTAACTGTTGTAGTAAAGTAATGCAATGTAAATTTTAAAATGCAGTTTATAAAAATAAAAAAAAAAAAAAAGTAATGCGTACAAAAAATTTAAACTATTCAACCTAAACAGAGCTTAGCCTGCGCCAAATCAAACACCCCCAGCACAATAACGTGAAAATTAGAGCCCCCCTCCACAGAAATTAAATCATTTCCTAACGTGCTATTCAGTGCTGTTGATATTAATGAAAACACGTAAATCCTTCAGTGTAAAAGACCTCCATTTGGTACACTATGGACTTTGCACAAATCTCCAATTGAAGAACAAAATTTCTTGATAATTGGGGTGGTCAAAATCATTAGGCCCCCCCAACATCTGAATAAAAGGTGTCACATGGAAGTTTCCAGGTTTCAAAGCACACCTGAACCTCCTATAACTTGATGGCCCCAAACCATCAGCGCTGAGCTCTACACAACAGAGTCAGACGTGCAGGGCTGGCGGCACTCGAAGGGTCCATTGAGCGGCGCCCCATTTATATTCCTGGTAACGAGTCATCTCATCAGGCCAAACACCAAAGAGATGAGCCTGGACCTCACAAAGACAGGGAGAAGGCTGCACTGCTAATTTCCCTGCATTTTGCCATTTCCAGAACATCTGGAAGTTACATCAACACAAAATCCAAAGAGACGCATTCTGCTAGAAACAAAGCTGGGCGTGGGGGCAAGTATAGGATATCAAAGAATTTGGCCAGGAAAACCAAGAGATGTCTACACGGAGATCAGGGGGGTTCTTGTTGAAGTACTGGCCTCTTTGGGACTTGAAGACGTGCAAGGGCTCTTCATCGGGGTGGGCTTACAGGTCATCGCCCTGGGAAAACTCCATGGCTCACAGAGCGGCACATCAAAGTCAAATTGAAGTTTCCCTGGGACCACTGGAAAGATGTGGATGAAATCTGACTAGACAAAACTGGAGCTCTTCAGGCACATGGACGCCGAAGGCTCCTTTACTTCACCAAACAAAAATCCACCGTAGAAACAGATCCTACAGTTAAACACGGAGCTGCGAGCGCCACTCTGTGGGTCTGCTGTACTGCCCCAGGGACAGGAAACCTTATGTGGGGACGTGGAGCACGAAGAAGGGAGGTGAAAACAGCCAGAACAAAAAATGTGAAGAAATCTGCTGCCAGTCTGGCATTAGGTCATCATTGCAGTCATAGTATGGAATACTATTTGTGCTAAAATTAAAATAAAAAGGCAACTACAAAATAATTTAAAGCAAATGTAGAGTGATATACATAGGAGTCAAATTGTGTAAAAAAAAAATCAATTATGAAAAATAGATTTTAAAATGACCTTTTTTTAAAAGATTTAATTAAGATGTGTCTATTATTACAGTCACTCTATTATTAGAGGGTTGCAGGTTTTCATTCTTACCATCTTCTTAATTAGTGCCCAGTTTTTGCCGCTGATTACTGCTTTTAATTAACTTGACTCAGGCCCCATAGTCGTTTCTTTTTCTTTAATTAGCAGCCAAACAATAATGAGACACAAAACAAGTGGCCACATGACCAGCTCCCCTGTGCCCATCACACAATATCTGAAATTAAAGAGAGGTGATGGTCTTGGTAAAAGTTGATCTCTCAGGTCACCAAAACATTTCAAACGGTGCTCTTAGAAAGAACAGAAAAACAAAAATTTTCGAAATGTGTGCTGTGGCAGAATGAGAGCAGCAACAAGCCATGGAATTAAATAACAGGTTTAATTAACACCAAGAACTGGCTGCTCATTAAGAAAGTGATTGGAGTGAAATTGGTTGGCATTTGAAGCCCCAGTTTATCTGGTCATCTGTTAGCTCATTTCACATCTCATTTTTGCTTGGCTGTCATTTAAATGAAGAAATTAATTCAGAGGGCTGAACTCTTCTAACGGGGCTATTAGAGTGATGGGGAAAAAGTTAATTAGCAGTGAAAACTGGTCACTGATTAGGAAAAGGGTTAGAATGAAAACCTGTAGCCACTGCGGCTTCGCCACCCCTGCGCTATATCTTAACAGGATCCAATCCCAGCCAACATAGGGCACAAGGCAGGAAGAAATCCGGGACAGGGCACACACACTGGACAATTTAGGATCGCCAATACACCCAACTTGCATGTCTCTGGACTGTGGGAGGAAACCAACACAGACACGGGGAGAACATGCAGACTCCACGCTGGGAGGACCCGGGAAGCGAGCCCAGGTTTCCTAACTGCGAGGCAGCAGCACTACCACTGCGCCACCCTGCTGCCCATTATTATTATAGGTTTCAGAAAAGTCATTGTGAAAAAAAACCTCTTTACTACAAACAATGCCATTTTGAAATAAAACCTGAAACAGTGTTTTGTGCATTTCCTAGTAATTCAAGGACTTATGTAATTATACATTTTCAATTTACTCATTTACATACCATCTCACTGTACTTTTGCAGGGAAAGTATTTCATAATTACAGTTTTATTTCATTTCAGCACAAATGGCATTCCATATTCCAGCAAGATAAATGACCTGAAAGACAACCAAAACCAAAGGTCCTGGGGTGGCCTCCTCAAAGCCCAGATCTCGGTCCTACTGGCGGTAGCTCAAGGTCCACAGTTAAAAACCATCTAATCTGGGTGACCTACAGTAATCTACCATGGAGAAACAGGCCAAGACCCCTCAAGAGACATACGTGCCAGGCTTGATAGAAACTACAGGAGGAGGTTGCTGTCACTTGCAAGTCAGAAAGGGGACACGACCGAGTACATCATTGTCAGAGGGCTAATCATTTTGGGCCCTTGCCATTAGTTTTTTCTTGTTTCAACTCACTGCATCGGTTAAAATAATTTCCACCAAATTCTTGGGGATTTCTGTCATTCTTTAGTACGCAATTGTCTTGTAAACAATTCTGGAACCGATCGCATCTTCCATTGCAAATCTAGCGGCTAATTTTACCCTCTACTGAAATTTTTTATTCAAGTTATTTGAATGAGATAAACCATCTTACCTGCACACTCTTCTCAATCTACATGCTTCCGTTAGGTCAGATTATCTCAGGGCACAACGTGAGCTACCACAGCTATGCTGATGACACACAGCTGTATTTATCAATAGCACCTGATGACCCCGATTCTCTTGATTCACTAACACAATGTCTGACTTGTATCTCAGAAAGGATGAATAGTAACTTTCTCAAGTTAAATAAAGAGAAAACTGAAATCTTAGTGATTGGCAATAATAGATACAATGAGGCTATTAGAAATAAACTGGATACATTAGGATTAAAAGTCAAGACGGAGGTAAAAAGCTTAGGGGTAATTGTTGACTGTAATCTGAATTTTAAATCGCATATTAAATCAGATCACTAGGACAGCATTTTTTCACTTAAGAAACATAAGTAAAGTTAGACCTCTTATATCACTGAAAGATGCTGAGAAATTAGTTCACGCGTTTGTTTTCAGTCGACTAGATTACTGTAACGCACTCCTCTCAGGACTACCCAAGAAAGACATAAATCGTTTGCAACGAGTGCAGAATGCAGCTGCTAGAATCCTGACTAGGAAAAGAAAATCCGAACACATCTCTCCAGTTTTAATGTCACTACACTGGTTACCTGTGTCATTCAGGATTGACTTTAAAATTCTGCTTATGGTTTATAAAGCCTTAAATAATCTCGCCCCATCTTATATATCGGAATGTCTGACACCTTATATTCCAAATCGAAACCTCAGATCCTCAAATGAGGGTCTCCTTAGAATTCCAAGAACAAAACTTAAAAGAAGTGGTGAGGCGGGCGGCCTTCTGCTGTTATGCACCTAAAATCTGGAATAGCCTGCCAAAAGGAATTCGCCAGGCTGATACAGTAGAGCACTTTAAAACACTGCTGAAAACATATTACTTTAACATGGCCTTTCTATAACTTCAATTTAACTTAATTTAACTTAATCCTGATATTATGAGGAAATTGAACATACAGAGTAACTATTCATGGTGGCTCTACAATCCGTACTGACCCCTACTCTCTTTTCTGTTTCTTTTTCCGGTTTCTTTGTGGTGGTGGCTTGTGCCACCTCCACCTACTCAAAGCATCATGATGCTCCAACAATGATGGATGGATTAAAAGGCAGAATTCTACGTGACCATCATCATCAAGCCCTTCCGTGAGAACCCTAAATCCAAAGAGGACTGTTTCATTTATGTTAGGTAGAATGTCCAGAGGGGACTGGGCGGTCTCATGGTCTGGAATCCCTACAGATTTTATTTTTTCTCCAGCCGTCTGGAGTTTTTTTTGTTTTTTCTGTCCCCCCTGGCCATTGGACCTTACTCTTATTCGATGTTAATTAATGTTGATTTATTTTGTTTTCTTATTGTGTCTTTTATTTTTCTATTCCTTATTATGTAAAGCACTTTAAGCTACTGTTTGTATGAAAATGTGCTATATAAATAAATGTTGTTGTTGTTAGCAGTAATACACGTTTTCCAAGTATCAAGCGCCCCAAGCTCGATGCTTTTTAGATGCGACAAGGCACTGGGCACACAGAGCTGTCTGACATAAAGCCCGCTGTAACTTCTGAAGACAGACCACTTCATTTGCCCCTTGCATATTACATGTTGTTACAGCCAAAGTGGGAAGTGTCCGGCCAAATCGGGAAATGGCCAATGTCGCTGTGAACTGACCAACCAATGTCCAATCTTTTTCTTGATTTCGGGATTTGGCCAGCCAGTTTGGCTGATCGCCCCATGCTACTTCACAAAGTCTGAAGAAGAAAGGCACGAGCAGCAATTTGTTGTGCACTTAGTAGTGCAATTGCATCGAGTGTAGCCTTGGCCGCCGGTCAGTGATTGGAAAGACGCAATGGTTCGTAGTGATTTTTCTTGTGCTTACGGATTCCAGTGCGCGGAGTTTCTCGTGCAGAATGGAAAACTCATTTCCGAACCTGCATCTGAATTTTTAAGCATCTTCGCACCTTGAGCAGACAGTCTTACACCAGCACATAGAATTCTGGCCAGGGATTTCTCACCAGTTCACAAAATGGCCGGCCAAAGTAGCATATACACTGGTCATTTCTAGTAATTCGGACTTTGGCCACACCTCATGACCAAAATGCGAAATGGCCGGCCAATTCGGGAACTAGCCAAACTTTGGGTTTTGGCCGTAACATTGTCACAGGTGGCCATGTTCACTGAGCTCAGGTTATTCTGCAGTAACCCCCGCCATCATCACTCATCAAGTGAAAAATGCAGTTTCATACTGTAGGGTTGGACATCAAGGACAACTCTTGTCATAAAAAAAGCCCAATGACACACACAGATGGGTTAGCAAATGAGTGTTATTGATAAATAAAAATCCAATGCCACACGGTACAGATGAGGCTCAGCCCAAAGCAAAACAATGATTCAAAGGTCCCATTGCCCATCTGCCCTTGAAACAGACGTCTGCCACACTACATTGCCCTTTTACACAGCTTAACATCCCCCCCAGTATCTCTCGCTTCCACCTCTTCCGTTCCCCGATTTGTAAAGCAGCTAATTTACTTCTATAATTACTTCTACCTCAGGTTTGCTCCAGGCCATAAGCTCACTTCCTGTTAGTCAACTGCATCTATCCTGTGATAAAAGTAGGAGACATTTGCAACACCAGGAAACACAGTTAATGACAAATTAAAAGAGAACAATGGCAGAAAGCAATTACAGAGGGTTTACAGCAACAGGAAAGTTAACATCCCTCAATGCCTTTTCCTCCCAGCAGCCACACTCCTGTTACATCAGCCTGCCACTTAAAAGTAAAGCCACATTTGGCAACAACAGTAGGATCCTCAGGAAGTCTTGGACAGAAAGTGAGCTGCTTCAGGAAAGACTTTTCTCCTACAAGTGGTGACTGGCAGTTCAGGGCCCATGTCGAGAGTTTGGTCATCATCTCTTACGAGTAGATCACCAGTTCCAAAACGCCGATGCTCTCGGCGTTCTCCTCAGGTCGCCCCTGCTTGCCCCACTGCTCCATTTGCTGTAGAGGAGACGGAGTTAGGCTCCTCTGAAATATCTGTCCTAGGATCAGAAGCCACCTATAAAAAAACAAAAACAAGAATGAACCACAAAAGGCAAAAAGCTGAAAACAAGCCTTCCCAAGTCACTCTCCAAAATTCCATTCTACGTGCTCTTGATTTTGTGCAACTCGGACAGCCAATACAGTGCTGCAGTTTAGGTTTCTCTACTCCACTGAACTCACAGCTCTGTCCATTGGGTATGCAATGCCCCAGCTATCATCTATATGGGCCTTTACAGTACCATTTTCAAACTCAAAATTGTAACTGGAAGCATTTGTCGTCATTCCCATATCAGTATTTAAACTTAAATCGCTTGAAAAGGCCTCTAATGTAACATACTCTTCTCAGTCATAGCCTTCATTTACATAATCTTGGCCATTTTGAGGCAGATGGCAACACACTTCCACAAAGCCAACTGTCCAATGTGACGTACCTACTGAGCGAGACCAACCAGCCTGTGACTGGCTACGATAATCACCACACAATTTTGATTTTCTCTTTGGTTGGAGGGTTGGGCTCTTTACATGTAAGAGTGTAAAGCTGCTACAAAAAGCAAGGGGCACGCATGCTCTGATCCTCACAAAGAGAAGAGAAGCTTGTCTGCTAGATGTCTCGTGTTTCATGCTCTAAAACAGAATGGAGAAAAGAAAAACCGGACAGAGACTGAATACACCACATCTATTAACTCTTCATCCAGCTCCCTATTGGCTGTCAGAAAGGGACAAGCATGACTGTGCTGGAAGACCGGAACTTGGTTGCTAAACGTGACATGGGCTGCGATTTTCAGTGGAGTGAACTGACAGCACAGTGACGACCTCTGCAACTGCAATGGGCAAATTGGATATACACCAAGACAAAAAAAAAATCATGCAATGTGACATCTGTTTTAAGTGGAGGTGAACAGAGGAAGGAAACTTTCTAAAGGCTTCAGGCTCTGCACCCTTGGGATGATAAATGGGGAGCACACTCTCATACAGTGCATCCGGAAAGTATTCACAGCGCACCACTTTTTCCACATTGTTATGTTACAGCCTTATTCCAAAAAAGATTAAATTCATTTTTTCCTCAGAATTCTACACACAACACCCCATAATTAAAAAGTGAAAAAAAGTTTACTTGAGGTTTCTGCAAATTTATTAAAAATAAAAAAATTGAAAGTATATGTACATAAGTATTCACAGCCTTTGCCATGAAGCTCCAAATTGAGCTCAGGTGTATCCTGTTTCCCCTGATCATCCTTGAGATGTTTCTGCAGCTTAATTGGAGTCCACCTGTGGTAAATTCAGTTGATTGGACATGATTTGGAAAGGCACACACCTGTCTATATAAGGTCCCACAGTTGACAGTTCATGTCAGAGCACAAACCAAGCATGAAGTCAAAGGAATTGTCTGTAGACCTCCGTGACAGGATTGTCTCGAGGCACAAATCTGGGGAAGGTTACAGAAAAATGTCTGCTGCTTTGAAGGTCCCAATGAGCACAGTGGCCTCCATCATCCATAAGTGGAAGAAGTTCGAAACCACCAGGACACTTCCTAGAGCTGGCCGGCCATCTAAAACTGAGCGATCGCGGGAGAAGGGCCTTAGTCAGAGAGGTGACCAAGAACCCGATGGTCACTCTGTCAGAGCTCCAAAGGTCCTCTGTGGGGAGAGGAGAACCTTCCAGAAGGACAACCATCTCTGCAGCAATCCACCAATCAGGCCTGTATGGTAGAGTGGCCAGACGGAAGCCACTCCTTAGTAAAAGGCACATGGCAGCCCGCCTGGAGGCACCTGAAGGACTCTCAGACCATGAGAAACAAAATTCTCTGGTCTGATGAGACAAAGACAGAACTCTTTGGTGTGAATGCCAGGCATCACATTTGGAGGAAACAAGGCACCGCTCATCACCAGGCCGATACCATCCCTACAGTGAAGCATGGTGGTGGCAGCATCATGCTGTGGGGATGTTTTTCAGCGGCAGGAACTGGGAGACTAGTTGGGATAAAGGGAAAGATGACTGCAGCAATGTACAGACACATCCTGGATGAAAACCTGCTCCAGAGCGCTCTTGACCTCAGACTGGGGCGACTTCATCTTTCAGCAAGACAACGACCCTAAGCACACAGCCAAGATATCAAAGGAGTGGCTTCAGGACAAGTCTGTGAATGTCCTTGAGTGGCCCAGCCAGAGCCCAGACTTGAATCCGATTGAACATCTCTGAAGAGATCTTAAAATGGCTGTGCACCGACGCTTCCCATCCAACCTAATGGAGCTTGAGAGGTGCTGCAAAGAGGAATGGGCGAAACTGGCCAAGGATAGGTGTGCCAAGCTTGTGGCATCATATTCAAAAAGACTTGAGACTGCAATTGCTGCCAAAGGTGCATCGACAAAGTATTGAGCAAAGGCTGTGAATACTTATGTACATGGGATTTCTCAGATATTTTTTTTTTTTTTTTTTTTTTAAATAAACTTGCAAAAACCTCAAGTAAACTTTTTTCACGTTGTCATTGTGGGGTGTTGTGTGTAAAATTCTGAGGAAAAAAATGAATTTAATCCATTTTGGAATAAGGCTGTAACATAAGAAAATGTGGAAAAAGTGATACGCTGTGAATACTTTCCGGATGCACTGTACATTGTCACTAGGAAAACGCAAGACTAAAAAAAAATTGCATTTGCCTTTACAGTCAGTCCAAAAGTGTTCATTTGAACAACTGTGACAAAAACAGGCCATTCTGCCAAACAAGCTTGCCAATTCTATACTCTTGAATTCTACAAAATAACACCAAGTCAGGAATCAGTCTCTTTCTCTAATAGGTGACGTGTTTAAAATTGTGAAGGGAATTAATCTTCATTTGCCTAAACTGAAAGGGTTCAACTCTTTCATTCTCTCGTCATTATCTCATACTTCTCAATACCAAAATCAATCTAGTCATTCCTCTCTAGACTTTCTCTAGCACCATTATGGCTGTTTTGAAACACGGAGATCAAAGGGTGAGGCCTAGTTAGAGATTACGTAGCTTAAGCATAACATCTATTGGCTTATACTCTACACATTGTGCTTTATAAGTTAACATTACCTTTCTTGATCACTTCCATCTATTGCCTGGATCAATTATATCTTATTTGCCATGTACTGTTATACAATATATAGTGAAATGCTTCATTGCTGAACTCCACAATTGCATTTATATGAACAAATTGAAAAACAGCTGGCTCATGCAATTTGTGGGTTTATCAGTAATTAAATGGAGGAAGTTATTTTGCAAGTTTCGTGGCCTACTGTGGAAATTTGCAGAGGACACACACAGGCCAGAAAATGGTAATAAAACTAAAGAGTCACAAATGCATAAAATACAGGGTGGCACAGGAAATTTTGAAACTAGGTGTTGGTGAACCTGGGGCATCGGCAGTTGTTTGGGACCAATGCGACCTCGTTTAGGACCCCATGTCATTAGCTATAATGGAGCAGCGGAGTGGTACGCAACGAGCATTCGCTGAGAAAGCCTTTTATAGCAATGGTGAGGATGCGACCGCTGCGCAAAGGGAATTTTGGCATCATTACCAGTTAGGACGTCATGATAGTGTCCCGTCTGCTCATGGGATTACAACATGGGTGCAGAATTTTGAAGAAACGGGTTCAGCTTTATAATAAAATAAAAAAAAAAAAAAGTCCCCAGGTGTAGCTACTTCACATATTGCCTGCCTGGCTACTCGACGATTGGCTGGAAGGCACGTCATTTCATCCAGCAGTGACATTACATGGCCTCTGAGATCCACCGATCTCACGGTTTATGATTATTTTTTGTGGTGATGTTTTAAAAGCCAAGTGTACCGCACACGTCTTGCAACCATTTCTGAAGAAAAAATGAGGATTGAAGAGGAAATCACTGGCATTCCTCAAGATATTACATTGAACAGAATGTGTATGGAGAAATGGACAACACCTTCATGATGTTATCTTCAAAACATAAATTGATCATCCTTCATGTCATATTCTGTAAAATACAACATTAAATGTATTTTGTAATGTGTTCATTTGTGCACTGATCAATTGAAAATTTCCTGTTTCGTTTCCCTGTGCCATCCTGTACTGTATATGTAATATTAATTGTTTTTAGCATTTACTAGGAAAATATAACCAACAAATGTGTAAGTTAAACTTTTCAAAACGTTACAGTTCACTAAACAATTGTGGAACTACACACTTTTGTCTGCCATGCATCACAGTCTGACCTGCCAGCCTCACACGTGATTTGCCTGTGCAATGATCATTTTCTTGTATTTCTCACACCTTTTAGCATATTATTTTGTGCAATAAGCTTAGAATATAAGCATGACTTCAAAACAGTGTTTCTAGAGGTTCTGAAATTGCTCACAAGATACAGAATAAAGTGACGACTCTAAAAGAAAACGTATTATTTAATGTGTGTCGTTTGGTGAAGTCAGCTGATGCAGTTACTCACCATTATTGGAATTAGCAAGTCAACAGTAAGGTAAGTCAGGATAAAAAGAGCACCGTAAAGCCACCGTAGCAGCTACTCATCAATTGTGTTTAAGACCGTTTTCTCAATTTACAGGTAGGCATGGGTATACCATACAAACTTGTATTATGGCGATTTAAATACAGTACTGAGTAATATTATAATTGTGCTGCACATGTATCACCTTTGTGTGTGTGTGTGTGTGTGTGTGTGTGTGTGTGTGTGTGGTTACTTACGCTGCTAAACGTATTCAGATTTTTGCATTTGCAAGGGTTCTGTGCCCCTAAAGCCTGTAAAATCGCTAAGGCAAACTGTAGTAAATACTCAACCTCTAGAAATATGAATATGTACAATGACAGCATTATTGACACAGGTCCATAAATATTTGGACAGAGACAACTTTTCTAATTTTTGTTCTGTACATTACCACAATCAATTTTAAATGAAACAACTCAGATGCAGTTGAAGTGCAGACTTTCAGCTTTAATTCAGTGGGTAGAACAAAACGATTGCATAAAAATGTGAGGCAACTAAAGCTTTTTTTT